>JAOXJM010000001.1:7254020-7277860 GCA_026413425.1 Tringa solitaria
ACCCACCTGGACAAGTTCCTGTGGGACCTGCTCTGGGTGGACCTGCTTTGGCAGGTGGCAGTGGTAGTTTATCCTATCTTTTGAATATTCAGCTTAGAAGAGGAGGCACTGTGCTCTGGAGGCACATCTCTCCCTCTTGATTCTAAACAGATCCTGGATCTCTTAGTTTGGATGTCTGGCTTTAATATAGCTTACATTAAATGAATGCCTTTCACAAGGTCTAGAAGATCTGCTGGCTGTTTGGCTGTTGTTTTTGCTCCTAGGTTGAGGGAGGGCAATCCTCATTATCAAGTCAGATTGTGGGATGAATGGATAGAGAGTAGCCCTGCAGAGATGTACTTGGGGATACTGGGGGATGAAAAATTGGACATGAGCCAGCAATGTGTGCATGCGGCCTAGAAATCCAATTCTATCCTTGACTGCATACAAACAAGCATGGCGAGCAGGTCAAAGGAGGTCATACTCCCCCCTCTACTGCAACTGGAATACTGTGTCCAGCTCAGGGGCCCCCAGAAAAGGAAAGACATGGACCGGTCAGAGTGGGTCCAAGTGAGGGCCACGAAAAGGTTCAGAGGGCTGGAACACCTCTCCCATGAAGAAAGGCAGAGAGTCTTGGGTTTGTTCAGCATGGAGAACAGAAGTCTCTGGGGAGACCTTATTGTCACTATTTAAAGGGGCCTTATATGAAAGGTGGAGAAAGATTACCAGGGCTTGTAGTGACAGGATGAAGAGCAATGGTTTTAAACTGAAAAAAGGGTAGGGTTGGATTATGTTGTATACAAGGAAGAAATTTTTTTAATGCTGAGGGCAGTAAGACACTGGAAGAAGTTGCCCAGAGAAGTTGTGCATCCACGACTGCCCTGTCATTGGAAGTGTTCAAGGTCAGGTTGAATGGGGCTTTGAGCAACTTGGTGGAGTGGAAAATGTCCCTGTCCATGGCAGGGGTGTTGGACTAGACAAATTTTAAAGGTCCCTTCCAATCCAAACCGTTCTATGATCTTATGATTCTAAATATGCTGTTTTAACTTTGCTTAATATGATTGAACATTAGAGATCTGAAATATATATGTCTAAAATTAGATGAATTGAAACCTACCCATGGCATTTTTAATGATTAAATGAATAGGTTTGACGTTGAGAAAAAGGAGATTAACAAGGGAATGGAAGAAAGAATTAACTGGGATTTCTTTCAGTACTTGAAAACTCTGTTCAGGGAAGTGGGGACTTGGCATGCATAATTGTTTCATTATTTCAGTTTTTTTTACAAAGGAACTTATGGGAAAAGTATTCTCTTTAAATAAAAAATGTAGCTGAAGTAATATAGCAAGACGTCAATTTTTTATTATAAAAGAGGGAAACACGGGGGACTGAGTAGCACTTTGTTAGCATTTAAAAATGTGACTTACATAAATTCAAAACAGATTTTGAGCGGGTTTTTTCCTGCATGATAAAATAATGCATAATACTTTGAAGTGGAATAACAAACATAAATAGTATTTTTTCCTGCTTACAGAATGAAGAAAGTGTTCTCAGTAAAGGAAGAAACTTTCACAACAAAATTCTTATTAGTTACAACAAAACTGATTCTGAACTTTGGAAACGGTACTCAATATTTGAAGCCTGCAATTGCAGAAGTATACATTACTCCCATTTGTCAGATTGAAGAAAGTATATTTGGGAGATTATAAAATTTGTAGATGAGATTAGTAGATTTTGCCAAATCCTATGTTTGTAATTATGAGACATATCTTTTTAATAGCTTTATCAATGATCCAGATGAGGGGTTTGAAGTTACCCTCAGTAAGCTTGCAGATGACACCAGGTTGGATGGAAGTGTTGACTTGCTTGAGGGTAGAAGGCTCTACAGAGGGATCCGGACAGGGATTGGAGGGATTAGACCAAGGCCAATTGTATGACATTCAACAAGGCCAAGTGCCAGGCTCTGCACTTGGGTAACAATAACCATGTGAAGCTACAGGCTTGGGGAAGAGTGGCTGGAAAGCTGCCTGGCGGAAAAGGACCTGGGGGTATTGGTCAACAAATGCCTGAATATGAACTGGCAGTGCCCCCGGGTGGCCAAGAAGGCCAGTTGTATCATCTTGCATCAGAAATAGTGTGGCCAGCAGGACTAGGGAAGTGATTGTACCTCCATACTCAGCACTGGTGAGGCTGCAACTCGACTACTGAGTTCAGTTTTGGGCCCCTCACTACAAGAATGACACTGAGTTTCTGGAACATGTTCAGAGAAGGGCAACAAGGCTGGTGAGGGGTCTGGAGAACAAGTCTTATAAGGAACATCTTATGGAACTGGGCTTGTTTAGCCTGGAGAAAAAGAGTCTGAGAGGAGACCTTATCACTCTCTACAAATACCTGAAAGGAGGTTGTAGCACGTTGGGTGTTGGTCTCTTCTTCCAAGTAGCAGGCAATACGACAAGAGGAAATGGCCACAAGCTGCACCAGGGGAGGTTTAGATTAGGTTGGATATAAGGAAAAATTTCTTCACTGAAAGGGTTATTAAGGATTGGAACAGGCTGCCCAGGGATGTGGTTGAGTCATCATCCCTGGAGGTATTTAAAAGATGTGTAGATGTGGCGCTTAGAGACATTGTTTAGTGGTGGACTTGGCAGCATTAAGTTAACGGTTGGACTTCATGATCTTAAAGGTTTTTTCCAACTAAATAATTCTATGATTCTACAAATACAAAGTCCAAATTTTTAGCTTTAAATAAAAAGAGCTCTTGCTGATGTCATGGTTTGGGCTGGGCTCTACACTAAGCAAGGGTCAGATGCTCTCTTTAACCTCTCTCCTTTCAGAAGGCAGAGAAAATGGGAGAGAGAGACTTATGGGTTGAAAAGAAAACTAAAACTAATGAAATACTATTAATAAAAAGAAAATATAATAATATTAATAGGACAATAATCAAATATAGACAACATATAGAAACAGTATCAAGCTCCCAGAATGACAGTCATGCCCCAGGCATGCACTAGGAAAGTCCCAGACTGGACGCAGTGATGGACAGGATCTGGATTCAGGACCACACCGATTGAGATCAAAGGAAAGCAGAGTCCTCCTTGGGCACTGGACATTGAAGAAAGAAGCTGGCCCCTTTGATCCCTCAGCTTTTATACTGAGCACAATGCAGATGTGATGGAATGCCCTGTTGGTCAATTTTTGGGTCACATGTCCTGTCTGCTCAGCCCCACAGGTGCGACCCCTCTATGCTCTTCTGCTTCCAACTTGGTACAGAACAAAGTTAGCTGACCTTGGTTGTTATATCAATAAGTATAAACAAGAGCCTCTCTGCATACCAGCCCTTGGTATTTACTATAAACACCAGATGTTAACTGCTAGAAGCAGACACAGTCTGAAAAATATGCTGCTAATTTTATTTAGTTAGAAAGACTTAAACAAAAAGTAAAAGTACTGAAAATGAAATTGGCTCTGTTTTACCTCAAACCAGGACAATCCACTCTTTATTCCAACCATTTGTATCAGGCTCAGGTCACTACTGTTTTTTTTTTTTTATATTCAAATATCTACACACATATATATAAAGATCATGAATTTATGATTTATATTTAAACACAAAAGCTCATTAAGTCCATTTATTTCATAACTGCAGGTTTCCTTCTATCATAGCAGTCTCTCAGGGCAGGAAAGATGGTATGAAATTCATCATGGTTTGTGCCTATGGGTAGCATGTCCACCTCTAATAGTTTGCTGGATGCCACTTGATGAAGCTAGCTCCGGTTTCATCACCACTATGTTATCCTGAAAAAAAAACTTACTGAATACTGTTAGCATTATTTAACAATTAATATAATACAGCTCAAAACTGAGTATTCTCATCCAGGGTTAAATTTCCTTGATGTACATGCTGAACTTCCATTCTTGACCATCATCCACCGAGTACATCCGGGGTCTTGAGAAAAAACTGTCCCACGAATGGGTTTGCCTTTGCCTGAAGCAGGAAAAACTCCAACAATCTTCCCCAATTTGTTCCTTTCATGCACCACCAGGACTTTATCCTCTTCTACAATATGTAAAAGCTCTGACTGAGCAGAACCAGCTCAATTGATGGATCCCCTGGTGTTAACTAACCAGTTGGCTTGTGGTAAATGCTTGTACCAATTTATAAAGTTTCACCACCCATTGTTTTCAGGGTAGTTTTTAATAGTCCATTACATTGTTCAATTTTCCCAGACTCTGGTGCACGATAGGGGATACGATATACGCACTCAATGCCATGTTCTTTGGCCCAATTGCTAATAAGATGGCTTTTAAAATGAGTCCTATTGACTGACTCTGTTATTTTTGGAGTACCATGTTGCCACAAGACTTGCTTTTAAAGGCTCAGGACAGTATTCCAGGCAGTGGCATGGAGCACAGCATAAGTTTCCAACCATCCAGTGCTTGCTTCCACCATTTTAAGCACATAGCGCTTACCCTGGCAGGTTTGAGGGAGTGTGATATAGTCAGTTTTCCAAGCTTCCCCATACTTGTATTTCAGCCATCATCCCCCGTATCATAAAGGTTTTAACTGCTTAGCTTGCTTTGCACATTGCACAATAGTGGATAACCCGTGCAATAGCTTCCATAGTTGAATCCATCCCTCAGTCATGAGCCCACCTCTAAGTTGCATCCCTTCCTTGATGACCAGAAGTGTTACGGGCCCACTGAGTTAAAATAATTCACCCTTGTGTTCCCAGTCCGAATCTGTCTGGAAAATTTTAGCAACCCCGCTTGCTGATTGTTTTGATGCTCCTCAGTGGCCCAGCTCATGGGTACGTGGGCATCTACATGATGTACCTTTACAACTTGTCTCCTTAGCCAGTCAGCAGTATCTTGCCACAGTATGGCAGCCCAAATGGGTTTACCTCTGCGCTGCCAGTTGCTCTGCTTCCACTGCTTCAACCAAACCCCCCAGTGATATGAGAGCCATTCACGGCACACATTTCTTCATGCCATGCTTCTCTCCTTCACTTCCAGACTCATACACATGCATATGTCTGTGGCTAGGCCGTAAAGTGAAATGCAGGGGCCATGCTAACATGGGGCAGTGATGATTAGGGAATCCTGAAGCCAGGAGTCAGGTTAGAGCTGCCACGCTCTCCATACCAGGCTAACTGTGGTGATGAGGTACACTTCTTTCCTGTTCTATAGGTTAGGCCCTTCCTCCCACATCCCAAATTGAGAAGCAGTGATTAAAATGCCAATTTCAGCCTTAAACTCATTTCATATTATTTATCAATTAAGCAAAAGAAAAACAAAATAGCATTATTGTAATCTCAGTGTGTTATGAATTCATTAGCAATCCTGGAGATGTGGTCTATTATCTGAGTAGATCCATTGTATGGCTGGGTTATCCTCGTTGGATATATAAGCTATGGATATTCTTCCATTTCACCAGCCCTTTACTGTTTAACTACTATTGTTACCAAAGATGCAGCACAATAATAAGAAATAAAATACTGAAATATTGATTTTTCATGAATTCTCTCCCTTTAAGTGATTGCACACATTCTTGCAGTTTGTTAAGGTACATTATGAGCATTTTCAGATCTTGGGTGTATAATGTAAATACTAATTTTAGGTATTTGGGTTTTTTTCAATACAATTCCTCTAAATGTCATTTCAAACAGTGGTTTTGCAATTTTTCATTTCAATAGGATTTTTTTGAGAAAACAGAGCAAAAACATAGCAATAACATTGCCATATGGAGCAAGAAAAAGATAACTTTTAAACATGTAAGTTATTAAAAACCTTGACTGATGAGCTAGAATTGAAAAAAAAAATAAAAAAGATCTTGGCTGGCCTGTTAAAAGTATGACATCCATGTAGTATCAACCAATGAAGAAGCGAACATGATTCCTAAACATATCAGGACCTTTCAGACATTTCTAATGATAAAATCCACAGATATCTCTGAACTAAACCATTGGTTTAGTTGTACATTTGTCAAAGTATTCTATGTTGTTTAAGATAACCTAAGAGTTTTTCCACAGATAAACATGAAGTTGATGAAAATGTATTGCTCCTGGTTTTGTCTAGCCTTAAATTTCCTGGGCTGAGAACTGAAGCAGAAAAAACTAATCTTGTAAAACACATCCCTGACAAAACTATTTCTTGTGTTTGTCTTGTGTGGCCCTCAATGTATTTGGAAATGTAGCAACTGTCCTATTCTACCTGGACTTGACTCCACAATGAAGAAAGGTAGGGGAAGAGTGAAATCATTTTGTCTCTGGCTCATATTAGCCATGCCTTGGTTTACTGTCTCTCTTGGGCAGCGCAGTGTGCACAGACGTTATGGTATTATCTGTACTGTCAAGTCAGCTTGGAGCTCAAACATACCCTTAAAGCTCAATTTTCCTGACTGCCCATATAGCTTTCTTGGTAGCTCAAGATCTGCCTCTGGCATGGGGTGAGCTGGGGTTCACTGATCTGGGTTCATGCCTGAGCCTTTACAGTAGGCAACCAGAGCATGGACATGGGCAGCTGGAGCTCTGTGGGTCTGGCTGGGACAGGCAGAGCAGCAGAACAGAGTGAAGACAGGCACGACGTTGGGACTGTGGGCTGGGAGTGGGAATTATGCACAAAAATGGCAAGAGGTGCTCTGGAAGAGCAGATGCATCCCAGAAAGAAAGCTTTTGAAAACAGACAGTTTTGACTAATTAGGGACAGTGTCTTTTTTTCAGATTTGTGCTCCTTGCCTCCTCACACTGCACCCCAAGTTAGATCCAGGATAGTAATTTTCAATCAGATTTAGCATTTACCTTTTGAACAAGTTATATGAAGAGACGAGTTCAGATAGGAGATTTTTAAGTTGTCTCCCAGATAAAAGTTGTCAGGTATGGAAATCAGACCGAACCTCACTGAATCGTCTACAATTTTTAAAAAATAAAAGGTTATTTCTGGTATATTTCTGGTTATGAATTCTTCTACTGTTACGATTTCAAGTAGGTTGCTTTTTTTCTCCAATAATTAACTATTTAATTCTCATAACACATTCATCAAATGTATTTATCTAAGTGTGATATTAGACAAGATATACAATGTAAAAGTGAAAGAATCAAGTTTGGGTTTCAGGTTTTGAACAGCTCCAAATATAGCTTCTAATATATTTGTTATGTTTTTCACAGGAAATTTATGTAGTAATTGGATTATCTGTGAACATTCTCTGTTAAACAGTGGGGTACTTACGTATATATTTACTTTGAAGATTCATAAGAAAGAAATGTTGGGGCAGCCAGAATTTATTAGAAAAGAGTCTGGGATCTGTTTAGTATATTTGTGTGTATCTAAATACCTCACTTATGTTCTCAAATCCTTGTTTGCTTTCCTTGAGAATACTTTCTTGCATGGGAGAAGCATACTGAAACAAATATGTGGCCTTGGAATGACTCAGAAAAAGCAATTTTTCTTCATTTCAGTACTGGTTGTTTATGAAATATGCATGAGGCACAAAATCTGCAGCTGCACACACACTGAGGATCCTGCATCTGTTGGATAAAATCAAAACAAAACAACAGTACCAAGAATGATCAAAAACAACAAATGGAAAACTTTCCATTCAAAAACTCTTAATTTAAATCCTGGGGGAATATTCAAGCAATATACTTCTTTGAGTTGTTACTGCTGAATGTTGAGTTTCTTGTAGGTTCTTTCTGGACCAGTCTCTGAAAATAAAGCTTTAGTAGCATCCTGTGAGAAATAGTTGTGTTCCCTGTGTGTTAAAACATTATCTAATTGTCTTATCACCATGACTTCAATTGCTTCAGTGACTTTGTGGCTTCAGTGGCTTTGGTGACTGAGACAAGCAGGGCTGTTCTATTTGTGATATAAGTTGTGATGCTTTGCTTGCTAATTTGATGCAGTTTATAGAAAAAAACAAGTATGTTTATAAATACAAAAGCATGCATTTGCAGCTCTCCAGGTTTGCCAAGTTCTATGGCATTCTTTGGTTACCAATATCGTTGCATGATTACCTGCTGTTGAACATCAAGTTACACAAGAAGGGCATTTCTCACTGCAGCATTCTGGCTACTCTGCACTGGGAAGCTGGCAGGTAAGAAGAAATGAAGGGTCTGATGCCTCATAAACATCTAGGACTGTCGTGGTTTGGGCCAAGTTGGCCAATGACAAGACAACGAATCCTCTCCTTCACCTCTCGCTCCAAGGAGAGGAAGAAGAGAGATAAAGAGATTTACAAGTTTAGAAAAAAACTAAACTACTTTAATGAAATATTAATAATAAAAATAAATAATGAAATAGATGACAGTATATATAAATATATACAAAACCATATCAAATTCCCAGGAAGATGTCACTAGCAGGCACTTAGTTCCAAAGTCAACTCTGTGGGGAATGGGAGCTGGATTCCAGAACTCACTGATGGGGATCAAAAGTAGACAAACCCACAGAGTGCTCCTCAGACACCAGCCACCAAAGAAAAATAGACCTTCAAGAAGAGCCAACCTGAGCCCTTTGGTCCCTCAGCTTTTATACTGACATGGCAGATGGGATGGAACATCCTATTGGTCAGTTTGGGTCACCTGACCAGGTCAGCTGACCCTGGTTGCCATGGCAATAAGTATAAGAAGACCTCTCTCCCCAACAAAAGTTTGGTTCTTCTCTGTCCCAAACTGGTTCAGGAGGGTGTAGAGAAGATGGAGTTTGGCTGTTCTCAGAGGTACGTGGTGATAGGACTAGAACCAACAGCACAAGTTGGGGTATGGGACATTCTGGTTTGATGTAGGAGAAACTCTTTTTTACTGTGAACATGTTTAAATGTTGGTGGAGGCTTCCCAGAGCATCAGGGAGATCTCCACTTGGCAATGTTCAAAATTTAGCTGGACGTGGCCCTGAGCTGCATGAACTAGTTGGATGTACTTTGTATGGTAGGATAGACTAGAGACCTCCTTGGGGTTCCTCCCGACCAAAATTACTCTGTGATTAGTAACAAATCCCACTGAAGACTCAAAAGCCAGGAGGTGAATAAACTTTTATCTCTTCTTGGTTCCCCCCCACTTTGTGTTATGGGGCTGGGCTTGTGATGTGGACAGTGCTCTCTGGGTTCTGAGTGCCTTCAGAGGAAGGGGGAAGCTGCAGATGGGATGAGGAATGAGCATCTCGCATCATGGCACCATATCTGCTGTGGAGCAGGACCTCCTGATGGATCAGTTGGGACCATCTGGGTGGGCTGGGAAGAGGTGGAGGAGCCCTGTTGTGAGCTGAGGGGTGGACACTGACTCCTGTGGGGCCACAGGCGATGGGCTTTTAACTGCTATTCAACAAGCCCAGCCCTGGTGTTTCTTGCTTCCTTGGAAACTTCACGTAGCTGGAGGATGCTGTGTTTTCTGGCTTGTTTTTGATCACCGCTCCTCGAGCCCTAGCCCCTGAGCTGGCCTCCGACTACCACCCTGCACACCAGCGTGCTGCTTAATGTCACAGTGCTTTATTGACACCCCATCAGCGGAGCCACGTGGACTTTCCAGCCCCCACCGCTGAGCCTGCCAGGACCCATCAGCTGCTCCCCCAGCACTCCTGCCCGCTTCAGCCTCTCCCAGGCTCCTGCCTCTTATGGATGTAGCTCACTGCAAACAGAGACCTCAGAGCTTGGCATAGAGGAGAGACACAAGCTAAATTTACCCCCCCCCCTTTTTTTTTTTTTTTGCCTTATGTAAGTTCAGAACTTCCTATACCGAAGGTGGAAGTTTCCTCTTTCCTGGAAATGCCACCTTCTGCGCCCTGCTATGAGCTTGTTAATACATTCCCAGGAAAGCAATACAGGAGGCAAATGTGGGAGGCTCTGAGTGTAGCCTGGAGTATTTCTTCAGAGTCAGCGAGTTGCTAATTTTCTCTCAGACTAAAGAAATAACCTGTGGTTAAAAGAGCACTAAAGTAAGCAGCTTTTTTCTGGACAGGCTCTAAAGGACCTTCAAAGGCAGCTAAGCGCTAGGGATTGGAGTGAGCTAGGATTGCCTGGAAATCAATATTCACAAGCTGAATTTTCACATTTTCAAAATGCGGTCAGATCACTTGAGTGCTTATCCATCCACTCATCCTCAGCTGAGTGCTCCAAAATATTCGGCACGTATGTTCTTGTCTACCTGCACTACGTCTACTTTGATTATCTCCTCTTGCTGCTTTGTAGCTGGTGTGAAGAGAGGAGCAGCAGCTGTTTTCAAATAGCAAAAGTATTTACCATGATGGGTTTTTTTGTGGAATGTTGAAACTTGCTTTATTTAAAAACCTCAAAACACAGTGTTGGGCACCAAAGGGTTAAAGTATTCTACTGGGAGGTGTCCCTGCCCATGGCAGGGGGGTTGGAACCAGATGATCTTTAAGGTCCCTTCCAACCTAAACCATTCTATGATTCTAAACCCCTCAAAATTCATTTAGGATTGGATTTATTGAAGTGCCTTCAAATCACGGTCGTGCATTTACTTGTGATCTAGAACAGCAGAGAAAATGTTGGGGGAAAAAAATTATTTTGAAATTTGTCCTCCTTTTCTATTGCACCTGTATTTTTTCCCTCTCCCTTTTGAATCCCAAACCCAGTCTTTTCTTGCTCCCCCAAAGTGTACCTGCCCTGTCCTCCCACCTGGGTTGTCTTGTGCTTGTGGTGGCTGCCTGGCCTGGCATCAGCATAATGAAGCTCCAGCACAGCAAGAAGCCGAGTGTCCAGACCTTGGACAGGTTTCTTCCTATCCCCAGGGGAATTTGTTTCACCTTGCCTAACTAATTCTCTGGAGCCCTGAAGAGGAGCACCCAGTTGCTCTTATTGAGAGGGAAAAAAAATAAATAAATCAATATTCAGATTACTTACAAGTAAAAATGCTACTCAGCAAAACAGTCCTGATCTGAAGTCACCATTTGAGAAGCTCTCGGTTTTCACCTAACCCTCCTTTCTTTGAAATTCTTTCTTCAGCTTTCCAAAACCACTTGTTCTTCAGACACTTCAGCTGAAAATGTGCTGGCTGTCCCCAAAATGTAAGAGCCTTTTCTGTGCCTCACTGTGGGCAGTTCAGCATTCTTCCCGAAATGAAAGGGCAGGGGGTTTATTTGAGAGGAGTGGAGGCTGTGGACATTAAGTGGAGCTTGTAAAAGCAATTTGGTGGAGAGGTGGGGCTGGTGAGCAGAAGTCGACTAGAAAACCACTCAGGCTTTCTGTTAGGCATTAAAGATTCCCGGTTTTATGAACTTTGCTGGAATCACGCTAGCAAAGTGAAATGCATTTTCCAGTATAACCCAACAGATTTCAATTTGATGGCTGCAGCAGATCTCTGTCTGCAGAGGTGAACGTTGGAGCCTGGGGCTGGAGCTGGGGACAGCAAGTGTCTGTCTCATAGAGGCATTCTGCTTTCTTAAAGGCTGTCTGGAGAAAAAGGCAAATGCTGGTTGTACTTCACTATTGCTATAAGAGGGGGATAAAGAAGGGAAGTGGAGGAGAAGGAGCTGAAAGCAGAGGGGAGTGACATCAGGGAATAGGGTGGTGCTAATTAATTCCCTCTGTCTGGGACTGAGTGAGCCCATTGCCCATAAATCTCCGGGTGCCACAGCGCTCTAGTAATAAACGCCATCTCAGGCAGTAAGACAAATGAATTTGAGGAAAGCTTTAAGACTTCCTTGGCCTCAGATCAACGTTTTGGGCAGTTCTGTGTTTTCCAGTGTTTCACCGATGGGACTGGAGGAGGTGGCTTCTGGGTAGGCTAAAGCCAAATCCCCATCTGCCCTGGGTTTTAATGAGTGGCGTGGGATGGGAAAGGTTGGCAGGGAGAAGTGGACTGGTGCCAGTTTCTCCTGTTGTTGATTCTTAAGTGATGTGAGGGTAGTCTGGGCACTTGGCAGAAGTTGGATTTTTAGGTAACGTGGTTTGTGATGTGACTCTAGTTGACCAGCCAAGATCATCCTCATACAACTTTTGTCTGGAGGGACTGATAGCCAGTACAACACTGGCTAGTCCAGGTGGCACTTGGCCCTGGGCAGGCATTTGCCAAGATCTTCACTTTGGATTCACCCTGTGCCTTCCATCAACCTCAGATACATGGCAAACAGGAAAGTTGAACAGGTAGGAGACAAGTGGGGAGTGGCTTGAAGACCCCACCAGTCACCCATACACTTGCTTGTGTGACATCATGATGGTTGCTGGCAGTCTTCACACCACACCAGTGCTGTGTCCCTACTCATTTGGGGTGAAATGGGCTCATTCCTGCGCAGCATTAAGGTGGGTTGGCTTTGGTTGTTATTCAGAAGATTTTGGTTTTTGTGGGTTTGTTGGTGGTGATAATCTTGACACTGTGGAATGCATAGGGAGATACAGGGTCTGCCAGCAGTATCTTACACTGCTGGGCTTTGAATAAGGAGGAAAACTACCAGACACATAATTCATTCCTAATATTACGCTATGAAGCATTTTGCTGCTTGCCGCCCTGTGGATGTAATTAGTCATGGGACCTCTTTTTTAGATGTAATTACACCATTAGGCATACTTTCACTTCAACCACAAAAACACAGTTAGACTCCGTAATTACACCGCTTAATGACATTACATAATTCTACGTAAGAGTGTAGGAAGCAAACAATGTATGGCTCAGACTTCCTCTGCCTCGCTGCCACTTTGATCTTCAAAACAGTTGCTGGGAGTGCAAACTCCACACCGTGTGTCTGGGTGAGTCTAGCTTGGGGACGCTGTTTTCTGCCCAGAAGCACTTCAAGTAGGAGCAATAAGACCCCTCATGTTCATAACTAAATGAAAGATCTGGGCTTAAGTCACTGGCTATGATGCCTTCAAGTCTGTGGAGGTTATTAGTGGCTTGGTGACTCATTATAGCCCAGTAGTGCTTGAGGTTGGTGTCCCCAAGGAAGGGAGGACTTTAGAGTTGGCCTGGCAAGGGACCAGAATTATAAACAGACATGGTGGAGGAGAATCATAGAATCACAGAATGCTTTGGGTTGGAAGGCGCCTTCAAAAGCTGTCTAGTCCAACCCCCATGCAATGAGCAGGGACATCTTCAACTAGATCAGGTTTCTCAGAGCCTTGTCCAACCTGACCTTGAATGTTTTCTGAGATGGGGCATCTACCACCTCTCTGGGCAACCTGTGCCAGGGTTTCACCACTCTCAGCGTAAAAAAAATTCTGCCTTATGTCTAGTCTGAATCTACCCTCTTTCAGTTCAAAAGAAGTTCCTGGGAAGACCAGGATTACAACTGCAATGTGAGATCATGGCTGTGGCAGGTTAATGGACCTTTCCATGGCTACTGGATTAGCTGGAGAGAAGTGTGCCTGTCCTCAGCTGTCCTTGACCCCAGTAATTACAGGTCTTGAAGTGGGTGGCACATCAATTTAGAAGGGATGGCAACTTCAGAGAATACCTCTAAATCTTTGCTGTTGGGTCGCACTGTTCTTGTCATCGGATGGTGTCACCTACCCATGGTTGGCACCGACCCTGGGAGGAAACCAAGGATATGAGGCAGTGAGAGAGACCCGATGAGGGGGTTGTCTCTGCAAGGGGGGCTGCTGTGCACCCAACTGAAGGTGCTCCTCTAGCACTGCTTGCCTGGCTCAGGGACGTGGAGTGATAAGGCTGGCAGATAGCCTATTTGGTGTGGCTTCCACCTGTAGCTGTCTTCTCCTGGACAGAAGTCTCTTTGCTTACATTTTTGTAAGCTTTGCTTACTCTTATGGTTTTGCCATTTGTTTTTACAGGTTGCTTGAGAAAAAGAAAGTGAAATTGTGTTTATTGTGTTTCTATAGTTAAAAGAATCAAGTCAAGATTTCTTAAAAAGAAATCAGATCCAAACAACACGAGCTTGGGAGTTGCACAAGTGCCTGACTTCCTCTGGGATTCTAAATTAGTACGTGTCCATGAGACATGTTTTTGTTCCTGTTTCTTCTACACACAACATCGCGGAAGCTTTAAGTAAAATCTGTCCCTAAATAGGCATCCCCGGGATGTGCAGCTGCCAAAACAAAAATCAGGCAAGAAAACTGGGCTTGTGTCCTGTGAACAATTTACCCTGCTATCTTTTTTCTTTAATCCCTTCCATATAGTTTTCCGGACACTTTTTTTTTTTTTTAAAGTAATACTGTGCCTGGCCAATGTTTCACCCTCACTCTTTGGAAGAGTGGGGCCACTTCTGTACCAGATCACAGTTTCTGGCAGTGCTTGTGTAAACAGCTCCATGCCCTGCCCTGGGTAAATGCTCCAGTTGTGAGGATGGTTGGAAGGTCGGACCTCTGTGGGACTGTCAGCTGAGATATAAGTCAGTTTTGTATTTGTTGGTGTCTTATCGTGGTTCTCTCTCACAATTGCGCTGATACCTTTTTGGGAAATGGTGTAATGAAGGGTGCATTTGAGCTCATGCAATAAATTGCTTTAAGTTCTGTGGAAAAGCAAGGCTGGAATTAAAACTTTGCAATGACAGCACAAGCTTACTGCATTCCCAGTATCTCTCTGCGTGGTTATTAGAAGGAAGTTGAGGAACTTCTAAATTAGTCGACTTCCATCTCCTTGTAAAACCATGTGATTCCCTTTTCTAAGTTACATTACTCCGCATTTAGGCATCATGTAATCGTCTGCCCTTCTCACACACAAGCAAAATAAATCTCTGCTTACACAGGATCACCCTTTTTGTTTGAAAGAAAACTTTACCCCCTGCTGCTATTTAAAGGCTTACATAACTTGTCTGTAACAGGACACAGCTTTTAAGAATCCTCCTTTTCAGCTTTCAAGAAAATACACTTTTTAGAAATGCTTGGATTTAAGGCAGATGTCTTCTGAAGCCTATTGCTTTATTTTGTCATGGAAAGGGTTACGCTGCATGCCTCACATCTCAGAAAGAAGCACATGGTAATGGACTTTTTATAGGCTGAGGAGACACCAATTCTGAATTTAGGGCCAGTCTAATATTATTCATTATAATGTTTTCTCCATCTGCATTTTTATTGTTGGATCGGTAGCCTCTTTGTTCTCTATCTGATTCTCTGAAATTGCCTGCAGAATAGTAGTTTATTAAAGACCAGAGCCGTGAGTCTGGCAGCAGTCAAGGAGTTTGGAGACAGAAGCTGATCTCTGCTGTCAAATACAGCATAGGCAAGATGTTACTTCTGTTTGGAGGAGGAGATGAAGGGCACAGGAGAGGCTGTGCTACCACAGCCAGTGCCCTCTGAAAGGCTGGTGTGGGAATGGGGGCCATTCCTAGGGCAGCTGCCCTTTGGTTGCTGAAAAGAAAAGAGTCTGATGGCTCTTTCCTGTACTCTGGTAGTGGGATGGACATGTGTAGTTCATAGTTGTGTAGTTGGTTGTGCATATGGTGGACTGAAAGTCACCTGCACTCAAGAGTGTCAGAAGTGGAAAACCTGGTACAAAGCTTGGTATTCTCTGCTATAAACTATGGCTGTGGTTTGGGAGCCTCTGGCAAAATTCACAATGAAAACTCATTCAGCAACTTTAGAACAGCTCTTTGAATGATTTTCACTGGAAAAGGACCTAATTTTGTGTGCACTAGCAATACTGACCAGCAGGTTTTCTACTTGGCAATAGGAGCCTGAGAACAATTTGCCTCTGCTTCTGCCATTTGCACTGACTCCCTGATGAATGCACCGTCCAGTTCATACCCTGTCTCTGCTGCAAAAAATATATCTTTCCTGGAGACCATTTCCCCACCTGGAATACCACCTCCAGCTCTGAACCTCTTAGCACAGGAAGGACATGAACCTGTTGCAGCAAGTCCAGAGGAGGCCACAAAAATGATCAGAGGCTGGAGCGTCTCTGCTGTGAGGACAGAATGAAAGAGTTGGAGTTCTTCAGCCTGGAGAAGAGAAGGCTCCAGGGAGACATTATAGCCCCTTCCAGTACCTAAATGGTTCTAATAAGAAAGACGGTGACAAACTTTAGCAGGGCCTGTTCCGATAGGACAAGGAGTAATGGTTTTAAACTACAAGAGGGTTGATTTAGACTAGATACAGGGAAGAAATTTTTTGCAATGAGGATGGTGGAGCACTGACATAGGTTGCCCAGAGAGGCAGTTAATGCCCCATCCCTGGAAACGTTCAAGCTTAGGTTGGATGGGGCTCTGAGCAACCTGATCTAGTTGAAGATGTCCCCACTCGTGGTGGAGGGATGGGACTAGATGACCCTTGAAGGTCTCTTCCAACCCATTCTATGATTCTATTCTATGATCATGATCATTGCATACAGGATTTTCCCGGGCTTTTAATTAAAAGCATGGAATGTGTTGCTGCAAGTTATCAGATCTGATGATTTTCTAGATGAAATTGAAAAGCTTCATGCTTTGGCTTAGCTCTTTTCGGCCATGTCATCGTGCTGCCATTGATGTATATAGAAAGCTGGGCAAAAAAGCAGGAGTGGGAGCAGTAAATCTCCTACATTCCCTGCAGTCTGGAGGGGAAGAAGGGAACTGCTCTTTGCCAGAGGGATCATGAGAGAAATTTTATTGTGTGTCTTCTTTGTATGTACCAAAAGTGCATGGATGAGCATTGCATATGATGAGATATGGAAACACCAAGAGTAATTGATTTGCTCTATTGGAAGTGTATGGCCACAAACCCAGGAGTACAGCACTTTACTATGACACTAGTCATATTATCAATGTGTAGCACAATTCTGGGGTATCTAAACTCTCAGCATAGTGAAACATTTTGCAAAACTGAGCATAGCAATAGTAGGTGTTCTTATAAAATCTAGATTTTCTCGTGTAATAGCATATATGCAGGTTCCTCTCTAAAACACCAGAGTCCCTCAGTGGAAACACTGTTTACGTAAAATGAAGCAAAAGAAAACTTTGAGCAGGTCTCAGAGCAAGGAGCATTAGTGATATTTAGAACTCAACTCTTGCAGTAAGTTGCATCCATGTTGGCTTGTCTTGAGAATTGAGTTCCCCTCTCCAGTGTCCTAAATACCATCTGTAGATGAGTGTGCAGATGTGAGCCAAGGGCATGGCATGTAGGCTGCAGATTCAGCATGGACAATTATGTGTCTCAGTTAGTAAACTGGATACTGATCTAAGCATAGCTGATTTTCCAAAAGATGAAAAAATCTTAAGTGCGATCTCTTCCATGTGAGTCATCTTTACTGTATCTTTTCACCCTTTCCCCCCCCTCTGCTTATAAATGTGTAATTTCCTGAAAAAAAAAGTTTCCCTATTACATTTATTTTTGGGCTTGTGTTTGTTTACTAGAATCTGTCTGAAGCCTGGCTAGATAGCAATTCAATATCCACTCATTGATTTCCTAGCTCTCATTAGCTTAAATACTTACTTGAAGCAGAGGGTAAGGAGGTCTTCATCTTTTATTTTAAGAGCATTTGGTTTTAAGATGGCCTTTTGTGATCTGTTGTATCTGAATCAATTTAGAAAGGGACCATTTATATTATCGTTCTCTTTAATGTTTACTTTTTGGCATGAGCATCTGTTTGTTTCTGTTTTATAGTACTTCGAAACGGAAACTAAGTTAGATATAGAAATTAATGAGCTCACTGATCATTTGCCAAAGAAAACATGACATAGAAGATCCATATAACAAATTAACCCCAAGATTTCCCTGAGAAATGCCCTTTCCTTTATCAGAAATAACAAATGTGGAATAACTTAATGATTAAGCCTATTATTTTGTTTTTGAGGCGGTCACTGTGCTTTTTGGAAGGTAGTATGGTCTAAGGCAGCATTAGTAAACCCTGAATGCTGTTCCCAGAATTGATCCTAAATGTCCTCTGTGAATGATTTCAATTTTCTAAGCCTCTGCTTTCCACCCAGCACATCTAAAAGTTGTATTTTTGTTATAATATGCTTTGAAACCCATAGGAAGGCGCTCTAGAAGAGCCACATGAGAACATTTGTGCTGGTAGCATGTTTTGAGCCATGCTTCAGCCTTTTGTCCGTTCTTGAGCAGGGAACACGTTCCCTATACATTCTGTATAGCTCAGCAATACATTTTTATCCTGGCTGGTTGTCATAGCCTACCAGAGTCTGGCTTTTCTTACTGCCAAGGCAAGATTTTAGGGATAAAGAGACTCAATGTTGCATTTCTCTAGAGGCAGAGGCTGCTCCTGTGTAGGAAGGTTGAAGAAGAAGAATTGGACAGTGAAAGTGGAGAAAATAAGTAGTACTAGAAAGGCTTGGACTTTTTAAAAGTTGTTTATTATTTAAATTTGAGACAGAAATGAGGGAAACTTTGAAGGAAGGAAATAAGAAAGAGAATATGAAAATGTTGCAGTCACCACTTTTCATGGTTTTAACACAAACCCTTCTAGTTTTCTTGAACTTTGCAAGGAGGAAAGGTATTTTTCATGGGGTCACACCCAGACAGCGAGAGTGTCTTGGTCTGCTCTGTGATTTCAGTGGGTCTGACTGAAAGCCCAGGGGTCAGTAAATGGTTCCTTTCCCAACTCCAGTCAGCTGGCTAAAAGAAAATGCTTTTTCTGGGGGGGTGGGGTGTGTCCCCCCAGAGAAATTACTATACAGTTATAGAAAATACTAGTTATTATTTTACAGTTAAATAAATTATTACAGTTTTGAAAACTTAAAAAAACTTACAGTTTTAAAATCATGTCTCCTCCTCCAGTTTGCCAGAAGACCCAGCTAAATTACTGAGGCTGAGGCAAACAAGCCCTCATGGTTACCCTCTATTAGCCCACCTATAGTTTTTGGTGGTGCAAATGCAATATTCACTGATGCCTAGATGAATACTTTTAAAAATGGACTCTGAGCACAGATTGAGGAGATTGTGCACATATTATCCTGATATTCAATCCTCAGACCCCAAAATGCAAATATCTTTACTGGTAGAGCTCCCAGCTCTCTGTCTATCCCTCCTCTCCTCTTCTCCTCTGCCCATTTCTATCTGGAAATGATAAGAAATGGGTTGCTTTGTGTCTCCCAGCCTGGCTGGTACCTGGGATGGTAGATATATTGGGCTGTAAAAAGCATTTAAAATGTCCTGTGAGTTACACCTTCTAGTGAGCTTAAAGCTTTAATATGGACCTAATGGTAGATCGAGTGACATCTTTGGATTGAGGCTTGCAGTGTAGGTATCTTGGTGTTCAGTCCAGAAGAAGTGTGTTTTCCGTAAAAATTGATTGCCCTCATACCCACGGCTCAGGAGTCATCATTCAAGATGCCAGATGGGCGTATTGGGGAGCTTGTAGAGCAGCTGTCCTCACTGACATATGTTCCCTGCAAAGTACAGAGGAGAGGAAAGGTGAGCAGATTGTGAATGTACTTTTGCAGAAGGAGTATACGGTTTTTTTTTGGGGGGGGAGGGGTGTTATGAAAATTACAAAGGTCAGGCTGCAAGTGAGAATAATTTATTACAAAAATTCTGCAGTAAATAGCTAGCCAGAATACATAAAATTTCATGGGGGGGGAAGATTTATTGAAGGAGCGTGTTATTTTATGGGGAGAATATAATTGCAAATAAATGCAGTACTCTATAAAATATTAGAAGGGCAGCATGGCATGCTTCCAGCTTTCACTGCTGAAGTTTGATGAACAAATATTTGAACAGAGAAGGGGGGTGGGAAGGGAGAAGAAAAGATCCATAGCATTTGCATGGGCAGATGATTCCCAGCTTGCAGTTGTTATGTTTCAGTGGGTAATCGTTAGTGTCAGTTGTTTAGAAAATACTGTTGACACAGAAATGTGGGATTTTAAAAAGTAAAACTTGGGTTCTTATCTTGCCAGTTTGTCTTGTGATGCTGTCAATCAGCACCAGCTGAGCAGGGCCTTGCTGAGGACATTGTTTGCTTTGTTTTTATATTTCATCTTGGAATCCTGCTTTGTTTATCTCTATTTCTTTCTCCAGCTTCATGTTAGGAGACAATCCCCACCCTGAAGAGTTTGTGGTCTAAATAGACAGAAGGTGGATAATTGAATGCTAAGTCGCAAAGTAATTGAATAGCAAAGGCAAATGGAGAAGCTGGGTGTCCCAGCCTCCTCTCCAGCACCCTGTGTCCCAGAAGCTGCCACATAATTATAATTATCCATTTCGTTCTGTAGCACTTTTGGTACTTCAGGAAGCACCTCAGCAGAGACTGCCCCTGGTTATTTAGGCTCCTGGCCCTGTGAGGCTGATTCTTATGTAAATCCTTCCTTCAAAGGAGCTGCTCATGTGAATGGCAGTTATTGATGTGAGGAAAGTCAAAGTCCTCCCATAAATAATGAGCCAAGTATAATGCAGCAAGAACAATTCTGTTTATGTATTTTGCATGACATAGTCACTGAGTTCAAGTCAAACCCAACAAAAAAAAGATAATCCATGGATCAAGGACCGGGATGAGCATCGATTCCTCCCAAATTCCCACATAGGCTCTGTCTCCAATGCTCAGCATCTGAGTTTTGGGAAGAAGGATGAAGAGATCTGCTGCCATAGCAGTGCCTTCATGGTGATTAGGTAGCTCTCCAGAGAGGTTTGGGTGTAAATCCCCCAGTCTGGGGAAACTGGATATTGGTCTTCCATTAGTGGTGTGAGTGGTCTGGTGGCATTCATTCCCCTGCTGCAGGCATCTCTGTTAGTTGTCTGAGTCTAGGCAGGTTGAATTTATGTGATCAATGGGAAGAGAGAGATACCTCCCCATGGTTAATTCCTCTATCCTTCCTTAAAATGTGGTGGAATACCTGTTTTTCTATGGCATAGACTAGATACCCAACTTTGGACATTAGCACTTGAGAACTGAATCCCAACTTCCTTATTAGTACCATGGGTAAAACAGGTGGGAGGCTATCTCAGGAGGTCTGTCATCCAACCTCCTGCTCACATGAGGATCACTTCTGAGATCAGACCAGATTGCTCTGGGCTTGATCCAGTTAGATCTTCATGGCTGAAGACTGCCCAACCTCCTTGGACAGCCCGTTCCATCTGAACCTGTGCATCATCTGAGTCTTTCAAATGGTCTGCAGCTCCTCACAACACTTACCTCGAGGCCATCTCTTACATGAATCCCACAGGTTTATATGCACAGGTCGGTTTTGATGGTGGTTCCTCTAGGTATGCCCACTGGCAGAACCAAGGTGACAAAAGCTTTTGCCAGGAAATTTAGGTTAAGGTGGTAAAAGAGGTTAGACCATGTTTCTTGGATCTCTGCTATTTAGTCATCGCTGTTCTGTTTGTGTTGCACTTTATGCACTAAGTGCTATAGTTCAGGAAGTGTTTTGGGGTGAATGGTGATTTTTAAGTGCACAGCTTCAGAGTGGATTTGTACGTGCCAGCCATACAAAGCCTTGCAGCATGGACTGCTTTGAGAGGGTTTAGCAATTTTTCATGCTGATGCCACAAGAATTGGGTTTTGTCCAGAGAAAATGTTCCAGAAAAGAGTTTTCGGGTTCTTTTAAAAAGGGATTTCAATGCTTGAAGAATGCTTAAGAATCACCTCTAAATGTCTCTTCTCATGCATATTCTCTGTGTGCAGCTTCACTGCAAAGCATCAATGAGTGCAAACTTCGGAGCTCTCCTTTCCTACTTTAGGGATTCTCTCTATGGTAAGAAAAAAGGAAAGAAATAATGAATTTTAGTTCACAGAGAACTCATCAGGAAGCTTAAAATCAAGAGTCTAGGCAAAGAAATACTGTTTGGATTCTTTCTGTTCACTGCTTGCCTTCTGAGCTTCTAAGGTTCAGGATTTCAAAGCTTCTTCCACGTTCAATTGAGTAATTGAGAATTCTTGCTTTCTTTCCTTCCTTCCTGAAACAACAGCACAGCAGGAAGGTATGGGGAAAATTCATCTCTCCTGAGCTTTAACCTAAGCCCCAGTCCATAAGCAGCTGCTACAGAGGACAAAACTTATCCCTGAGTATTAGCAGTTGTAAACTGTCCACATGCATCTGTCTGTTCCTTCTGTCTCTCCCAGCAAGATATTATAATTTAGGAGTGATGTGGGAGCCTACGGGTGTTATTCTTGAGACTGACTCGCTCCCATGGTGGCATTTTGATCTTGTCGCCCAGAGAAAGCTCCATGGCTGTAGAGATTTATTGCTGTGCCAAATCTCGGCTGGGTGTAGAGTAATCGGCAGCAGCCCCAGCTTTACCTTCTTCAGGGAGAGAGACAGCAAAGGAGGGATGCTGCTTGGGCTTGGCATTGTTCAAGGAGCCACTTTCAACCTGCGAATCTTCTTTGAGAAATAAGCTTTGGAGTTGACTGTGTGGGAGATGAGTCTGGAGTAGCCAAAAAGCCCCACACAACAAGGCAGTGCATGTACCATGACAGAGAGAGGAGTGATTGCTGGAGGTTTTGGCACTACACAGAGGGCCAGGTTCTTCTCTGATAAAGATCTCTTGCCATCTACGTGTCCATTATGCTGCCACTCCATCCCCAAGGGCTAAATGTATCTACAGCAGCTTTGTATGCTTTTGAAATGACTTAAATTATCTTCCATATATACGTTTTATATCATTGCTTTGCTGATAATGAGTATTTTGAAACCTAGCATGTTGTTATAAGAGTCTATAAATCCATGTATGTGTATAGTCTGTATATATAATCTGATATTGGAATACATGAGACAGTTTTAGCTGTTGGAGTGTACTGTCACACCAGATTGTGTGTCCCTTTCTTGCCCTGAAAGTTTTATTTCCCTGGCCTTGCAATGGGGAGTGCTGCTGACATGTTTTGAGCCTGAATGCTTTCAGTGCCTTTGGAGACAGGCTTGTGCTTTCTGGAGGGAGCAGGGATGGATCTCCAGCTCCTGACTACCAGACACCCATCATCAGAGCCATTGCAAGCTCTCCTTGCAGACCACCCTTCAGTCACAGTGGTAGGATCGGGGCTGGTTTGGATGCTCCTGAACTGCCTTTATAGTGACTAACTCGGTCCCTAACTTGGTGCTGTAGGTGAGGAAGACCAGGTCTGATCACCTGGTTTGCAAGCCCTCCCATAACTTTGCTCCTTGCAGAGCCCATATTTACCCAGCTGCAGATATGCCTCTTTTTGAAGCAGTAGCCTCACAGTAAGACTCAGTTCCTCTTTGGCTTACCTGAGTGTCTGCACTGGCTCTGAATAGCTGTCTGGTGTGGAGTCCCTGGAAAAGCCTCCCTTTTGACCATCACATGCTTTGCTGGATGCAGCTCTGAAGTTCACCCGTGTTTTTCAGTGCGTGGCTTTAGTGGCGTGCGAGGGTTTTCCTTGGGACCGTGCTTTTGGCTCCAGCTGAACTTCCTCAGGAGGAGGATTGAAGAAACCAGCCCACGCAGGGGTCTTTCTGTGAGGGTTATTGTAATTTTGTTTCAGAACTGAGATATGGCCGTGATGGGAAATGATGCTTTTAAAGGGGAAGACTTGTCGGTAGCTAAAAACACCACTAAAACCGCAGCAAGCACTTTGCTATGGAAGGGAGATGTGAGCACCCCAAATGTGGGGACCATCAGCCCTGGGATGTGGCTTTCAAGAAGGAAGCAGAGTCCCTGCTCTCCCTTAGCTACAATTTTTTTTTGGTGATAAATGGCCGGCAGTGGTCTCTCGGAGTCCTGTGCTTTGAATAACAAATCTCATCTCCTTCACGTGGGTGTCACAAGCCCAGGGATGGCTGGAATTGCTGCAGCTCGGCTGTGTGATAATAAGATGCAGCTCCGTGCTCGGGGAGCCCTGTGCTCTGGCATTTCTCTGCCTTGAGCTTTCGGTCCCTCTTGAACAAACAGAATCACAGAATATTCATGGTTGGAAGGGACCTTTGAGATCAGAGTCCAACCATAAAAAACCCCAAAAAACCCCACCACACCCACCCACAGATAGACACAAACCAACAATCTCAGGCACTAGAGCATGCCCTGAAGAGCCACATCTACACGTTTCTTAAATACCTCCAGGGATGGTGACTCCACCACCTCC
>JAOXJM010000001.1:7302149-7313323 GCA_026413425.1 Tringa solitaria
AAATAAAGAAAGGACCCTGGACTGGGGAGATCCTGTTGCTCAGCCGTGTTGAGCATTTTTTGCCTGCATGAAGATGTTTGCCTTCATGAAGATGTCTTCCTTTGACCAGGTAAAAAGGACACTCCTCATGAGCAAACCACATGAGTTTACATTTCAGGATCCTCAAGTCTCCATTCGCTTGGAATGAGTTCTCATTCACTTAGAAATGGAAATATTTTAATGGAGAAAGGCCTTTGTTTCAAAGAGAGCATGGAGTTCTAATCAAATGAGGATCTTCCTCACAGCAGAGAGCAAAAATGTTTCCCCTGAGGAAGTATCGTGTTTTTTCTGCTATTCTAGCATTTTCACATACATCCTTTTGACCTGCTGTGTTTTAAAGGACTCAA
The DNA here is from genome assembly GCA_026413425.1 of Tringa solitaria. Lineage (NCBI taxonomy): Eukaryota > Metazoa > Chordata > Aves > Charadriiformes > Scolopacidae > Tringa > Tringa solitaria. The sequence continues at coordinate 7,302,536 of JAOXJM010000001.1, forward strand.
AGCTTGTTTCTTCATAGTTAACCTCACTGTCTGATCATGGTGGGGATGGACACTGTCCTGTTTTGATCTTTTCCAGAAATTACCCCAGGGGTCAACTTGTGCACTTGCTGTTCAGGGTTAAGTGTGAAACTCTTCCTCCCCTCCAAGCCCTTTCAATTAACAATGAACAGAAGTTCCCCAGGAGAACAAATTGCTGAATCTTTCTGGCTTTTCTTTTTTAAAAAAAATTTCAACCTGTTTTGAGTACTCTGCAGCCCATACCTTCTGTAGACTGGTGTACCAACCACAGCACATCTGTACCACATACAACATGTAGCAGCTTTTACCAGCTGGACCAGGCTCAGCTTAGCTCCTCAGCTCGCTGCTTGTGACCTACTACTTGCAGTATTTTTGGGAATTGGCTCACAGATAACCTTTACAGTACATTGGGAGAGACATTCCTGACTTCTTGCCTGTTCGTCATCATTCTGCAAGTGCTCTCATGCAAACATTCTGGGTGACTTTCTTCTTCTGGGGTGTATGTCTCCTGCAAGGATAACATGCTGCTTCCTTTTTTTAATTTATGTTTGAAATTATGCAACAGCTTCCAAAGAAACACAGGAATGATTAGTGTCAGGTTTGCAGAGCTGTGTTCCCCTCTCCCCACCCTCAGCCAGCTCATCGGGAGTGCTACGGTACTGCTCAGACCTGTTGTCCCAGGTCTGGGCTGGGTTATCTGGACCTGCATAATGGCTGAGAAACACGGCGGTGGCGATTGTCAATGTGTGTGTGTGTAACGTGTCACCCTGAGATGGAAATGAGTTCTGAGAAATTTCATTTTTAAAAATAGGTAGGGCGCGTGGCAGTCATCTCCTAGGAAACTCGTCATTGTATTATGAGACTATAATGTGCTATGATTACATTTCAGATAAAGAGAATCAGCGCTGCTGTCAGATTGTTTCTGCTGAAGTTTTCCAACACAGAAGGTCATCCCTATGCAGCAGTTGACTTTGATTGGTGTTTGTGAGCTGGTTGGGGCGTTGAGATAATTCCTCCTGTGCTGTTGCTCACTGGAGAAAGAGAGGTGAAGACCAAGGCATGAGTAGCCCAGCACTGGCACGTGTTTGTATGGTGTGCTGAAGCCATGAGCAGTCACAGTCTATCATGGTTCTGGCAAGTTAGGTGGAGCTCAGTAGCACCAGCTTGCCTAGGCAGATCTGGAGGTCCTCAGTCTTCGTCTCCTTACCAGCAGGGTTGATAAATAGATGAATAATTGTTTTCTATGAAGACTAAACTGGTTGCTATTAAATCAGGGATCTAAAGGCATTTATGGACACTATTGACAGAAATGTCAATATCTGTCTCACTGCTGATGGCTTTTATGGACCATCTCAATCACTGGTGTCTTCCAAGGACTAGACTCAACTCTCTGGGTGCAGAGGTCTGCCCTCCTTTCAGATGAAGTTTGGGAAACACCAGCACCTTTTCTCTGCTGTGATTCTCTAATGGGCTCAGCTGTTCTGGTGCAGGTCTGCCACGCTGGAGGGACTCCTTTCCTCCTGACGCTGTCTTCTACTATCATATGGGCAAGGCAGCAGAAGGCAGGGATGGTTCCCATCCTCAGGGGATGGCATTGCTGGCCTTCTCTGCTGTTAAAAGCATGGGATAAACTCAGAGGACCTCTGTTGCCAGGCCTCGTATGCTCCCTGCTTCATCTGGATCAACACTTAGGCTGGGCACGGTTTGGATGGAAGCTGGTGCAGCTTCTGGTTCCTTTATATTTCCTGGGGAATCTCCTTTTGGCCAATCCCAATATAACTCCACGACATCAAAAAATGTTCCTTCAGAGCAGCGTTGAGGCTCATAACAATGAGTTTATGGGAGGAAAGTTGTGCATCTATTTTGTGAGTAACCTCAGTAGTCTCAACACAGCGCCTTAAACATGGAGTTGTGGAGAGATTCCTTGTCAGCTGAAGCTGAAGAGAAAACCCTTTTCGCACTGAGGTTTGAATGAGAAGAGGACTGAGTCTTGCATACGTGGAGACAGTGTGGCAATTCTTTTTACAGAGGTATCTGTGAGTTTCAGAAGTGCCTGGTAAGTTCTGTGTAGTTACACTGAAATAATCTTTGCCAAAATGTTTATTTTCAGGCTTGCTGGTTACTAGGCAAACCAGTTTGCTAAGGTTTCTGAATGTACCTCAGCTCAGACATGAAACCACATGTGGATACATGAGTCAAGAGGCTGGGAAGTAGGAAAGCAAACACTCTTCTAGTGTTTTAAGAGGTGGCCATTGGAAGTAAGGTTGAAGATGGAGCTCTGGGTATCCTGTGGTGGCTTTTCCTAGCAGAGCTCAATTCTGAGCTACAAAACAATTTGTGTTCCATTGTACTGAATTGTGTCTCTCTATAATTTTTTATTTTTTTTTAATTCTAAGCTATGATTTAGAGTGGGTGAGGATATGAATTACACATCGTTTTTAGTCCAAATATTTAAAACAGATATGCAGGACTGGCTGGATGGGTAACAACAGGATGAGAACAAGCCAATTAGAGTTTCATAGTGGTACAGAAGGGCTCTTACACAATGAGAATTGTTCAGCTGTGCTTGTGACGTCTCTGAACCCTGTGGCCTCCTCTTTCAGTGGCTGCTCATCACGTTCGTGGGGAGTGCTTCCTGAGGAGGGGCTGTAGATTGGGCAGAAAGGATTAAACTGGAAAAGGCAGATCTTAGGAGATGTGCCTTGGTTTCATGGTCCGATTAATATAAATTTGTTCTTCAAGTAAGGAGGAACTGTACTGTGATTGTGGGTGCAGAAGCTGTACAAGTCCTAATCCTACTTTTGTTTTGAATACGTGGTTATTCTGCAAACTGAGGTCCTATGAGTTGTGGAGGAGATTTGTCTGCCTTAGCCTTAAAACTGTCCACTCTGTAGAAATCTTCTTTCCCCCTAGGCTCCCTTTGCTCTCAGTGAAGATCAGGAGATGTGTGTAGGGTGTGATTCATCTGACCAGTGTTAGACAATCACCCCAGCACAATCTGATGGCACTGCTGTATTTGCATCTCTTGCCTGTAACAGGAGACATGGGGGAATAGCTTAGATGTCAAGAACGTCCATGTAGATGTGGTCAGAGCAGTTTCATTCTGGGTAGTCAGACTCTGCTTTCTCTTGAAGCAAGACCAGATCCTAGGGCTGGAAGTCATCTGACTTAATTGCAGCTGCCTAACGGGCATCTTGGCGCTAATATCTGGGCTTCTCGGATGATCTCTTTGACCAGAGCCAGGCAGCAAATAGAGCAGGGGATTTTTGGTTGACAGAGCTTAAGGATTCCTACAGGGTCACGGTGTGCTGCCCTCAATATATTTTAGGATGGGATGTAATCATCTGTTGGAGATGCTTCTCTGTTGAGTACAAAAGGAGTGTGTACTTTTAGATTATGCAAAGTTCCATGTTTATAAATGAATAAAGTTAAGCTAAGAAGAATCACTCCATTTGTTCCTGTAGAATGGGCTACAGAGTTTGTGAAAGACAGGGTTGGTGTTTGATAATCACAGGTCGAGTAATATAATCATTTGCTTATGAGGGGGGCTGGACTAGATGATCTTTAAAAGTTCCTTCTAACCCAAGTCATTCCGTGATACTGTGATCACTGAGGAAGACCACCAGAACTGGTACTTGGATTTTGCTCTGTAGATGGATAAACGCTACCCGAAGGAATGAGGTCTGTGCAGGCTTTTGCAACCCGGATTTGTGAAGGTCCAGACACCTTTAGGCAAAAATCCTGGCTAAATGGGAATTTCCCATGGTTGAGACAGAACTGCAAAGTTATTTGATCTTTAGGCAGTTGCTAATTTCATCTCAAATTAAGACCTTCTCTTTAGAAGGAACATAGGAGTTGTTTCAAGCAAAACATGGTGTCTGCACTATCTTTCCTTTGCTTTAAAAGACGCAGTGTCATCCAGTTTTTCCTTAATTGAGCCAGCCTCTTGGAGAGTGCCATGGTGTGCTAGATAATTTCTTAAGTTTCCACGTGGAGGAAGAAGAAGAAACTGTCTCTTTCAAATTGGTGTAACCTGCTTTATATGGCCAGATAAGATCTCCAGAAATCAGATGTGTTGTAATAGACCCTGCATGTATCACTGTCAGGACAGGGAAATGCTTTGAAAAAAATTATGGAGATGACTTATGCCTCAAGAAAGGTTTGAGGTCATGATTAGAAAAAGAAAGGTTATTTCCTTGTGAGAATGCTGCCATCAGATAAACCCTGGGAGACAATGAGCTCCTTTTGTCTTATGAGATGAAAGTGGAAAAAAGGTACTTAAATATTCACTTTGGAAAGAACGTGATCATCAGTGGAGAAAATAAACTGCTTAACAGCTCATTTGTGAAGTGTATAATGGAAGGAGGAGCTCAATACAGAAAGCTGTATGTTTTGCTTTTGATTCTGGATAGCTTTACTGTGATTGCCACAGAGGATGTAATGTAAGTGTAATAAGCCTTTAAAAACAATACTTCCCTTTCTAATAGGGGTCAGGATTAATCAGAAAAGAGCAAACAGCTCAGGAAAGAAGACGACTGTAAAAACAAACATGACTGGGGATCTGCGCCGGGCCAGTTTCCCTTTTTAGCATCCATGCATCACTGTCTCAGAACAGACTGCATAGCATCCTATTAAATTAGCATACACCAGGCAGCTAAAACAAATTAGTTCATCTCAGAAAGGGAAGAGATTCTGCAGAAACTTTTCTTTTTGGTTTAATTTCTGGGCTTTATGTGGTTTATTCATCTTTGAACTGAAGTTCTATGGCACTGAAGCCCATATTCTTGTTCTGATCTGCACATAATGTTTTTTTTTTTTTGCCTGGGAGTCTCTGGGAATCTCCTTGGCCATGTGCTTCAGCGCCTTCACCTCGGTGGTGTATGAGTTGGAGTGCCCCAAGCACTGGAGGGTTTCCCACTCGCGTGGCTGGAAGCCATTCCAGAGGCGCTCTGCTCTCCTCCCTGCGTTGCAACACAGGTCTCGAACTTGGTGTTTCCCTGTTGGCCCCCAAAGTGGGACCTGAGGTGACTCGTTGGCAGTGGTGGGCAGGTGGAAGTGCTGAGGACGCAATGGAGCTGCACGGCATCTTTGCTGGTGCCTCACAACATCGTGTTTGAAGGAAGGGAAGGGAGTTTCTCAGTGACAAGGCGTGCTGGTGCTGTGTGCCGTGCCCCACTGTGACTTTGAAATTCATACTGGAGTAAAGAACTAATTTCAACCACAGAATGGTTTAAATCATTCCCAGCAATTTTTCCTTGGGTGAAAATGATTGCTGCCCATTAAGGAGGTGGCTGTGTTCTGGTGAAGGTGGTCCAGGGTAAGAGGCAGGGGTGTGAAGGAAACCAAATTGACTATATTGTCATAATTCCATGCTTTATAATATGCATCTTCAAATTGGTGTTTTCTGACTTCATAGAAGTCTCTCTTCTCTAAGTAGCTTTCATTTAAGTAGCTGACGTGGATTTTCAATCGCAATTCTATGATTTTTTTGATGTTTTTCTTTTTTTTGGTGGGGTTTTTCTATCTGGTTTTTTTTTGGTTTGTTTTTTTTTTTTTTTTTTCTCCTGAGAGTACAAAATATTGACTAGCTAAACCAGAAGAAACTATAAGCCTCAAATTGGCATTAAAATTCTTGCAGCTAACTCTGGTGACAAAAACTGTCAAAACACTAAGCTGTTGTTGTAATTGTAGATAATAGTACCCCAAAAATTGGAAGTTAAATCCAAACAAATCCAAACACTTTTGGTGACTACGCAAGATGAAATCATGTGCTGCTCGTTCTGTCACAGCGAGTCACCCTGTAGTGATGGGAGAAAAACAAACTGGGGAATCAAGGAGCAGAGTTTGGGTGCGGTTGCTGAAGCCACGCTACAGAAATTGCCTTCTTTGATTTGGTCGGTCTTACGTTGATTCGGTTGGTCTCCCATCTCAGTGATCTTCACTGTGGACATGGTATATTTTTCAAACCATTTTTTCCCCCATGGTTTGACCGGGGCAAAGTACACACAGAAAGCCAACTGTATCATAATTATGATCATTAGCTATACACAGCCTGAAGATATGAAATCTGTTTCCTGACCATGTCTGTTGATTTAGTATGACAGAGCACCTGCTAATGCAGTGGAAAACTGCTCAACGTGGAGGTCTCTGCAAATGGATAAAAATTAAGTTTTATCCCTCCATCACCTCTTTGTCTTCATTTTGTCAGTATTTTTGTGACAGCAATTTTTTTGATGAATGAGAACAGATTTGCTGTCACAGTATATGTTGTTCATTGTATTTCAGAAATTAAGCGTTCATATTAAATTATAGTTCAAACAGACGAAGGGAAAAGTTATTTGGCCTTTATTTTGCTTTGATTTGTGGGATAGCCTACCCTTGCAGCCATTATTTTCTAATAGAAAATCCGTTCTATTTGGATATGAGTGCCATTTGTATTCCAGTGATGACCTTGAAATCCTAATCTTTATATTAAAGAAAATAACTGGATGAGAAATAATTTAAACAAATTGAAACTATAAAAGATTGACTTCTCATAGGGTCCTGCACGGTCTAGATGTGCACAAAGGGGTGAGGAGTCAGAATGTCTCAATCACCTTCTAGAATTTGCCATTATCTCACCATGACATGTCAGGTGTCTCTCTTTTTCTGCTAATGTTGATCCTAATTCATATAAAATTATCTAGATCATGAAATTATTCCATGCCTTAATTAGAAGTTTGAAAAGAGTTGACCCTCTAGGGTAAATGATAACATGGTCAAAACTTTCAAAAATAGGTTCAGTTGCCACACGTATTTTGGCAGCTAAAGGTAGTTTAATTTTGAAGAAGTTTCTCGCTTACCCATTTCCACTGCTGCCCTACTTCCTCAAAGCTGTGATGCTTTTTTATTTGTTTGCTATAAACTCTACGGAGGATGAGGAAACCCTGTCCTATCACTTTGATGGTGTAAAATGCAACATTTTCCAAACCCAAACATTTTAACAGAACTTTGTACACAATTAATTTTTAACCCTCAATAAAGAATCGCAATAAATTCTTAGAGACAAATTGCTTCCTTCATTAATGTCTTGATTTTAAAGGGCACATTAATTCTTTGGGGGAAAAAAAAAAAAGCTTTTTTAGCAAGCCTGTCAGGTTGGTAGTTCTGGGGAACTTTTTTGAGGAGGCGGAGAATTTGCTGTAGGATATATTGCTCTTAGCAAGAAAATGAGCAGCCTTGTCTTTCTGACTTTCTCTCTGGTATTTATCTATTCATGCATGAGTCAAGGGGGGTTTAGTGGGGGCTGGACTGGATCGTTAAGGGTTGGATGAATTCATCCCTGTGTTTGAAATTATGATAATTGCTTGCCAATCTATACACTATTATTTCTGACTCTCCCCTAATTCCAGCAGTGTCTTTGCTGCCTTTTCCTTGCTGATGCTCCCTGCTACCATCTCTTTCTTTCTTCTTGTCCTGTACCCTTCGTTCCTTCCAGTCTGTGATTAACTCTTTGATCGCTGTCTGCATCTCTGCCCTCCCTTCTCTTTCCTTCTAGCACATCGGGAATCTTTCTTCTGTCCGTTGCCTTATTGTTTTTTACCCTCTCTCCTCCCTCTGTGAACACAAGAGCATACGTAGTGCACAGGATATTCCCGACTGCCTCGCATCTCCCTCCTGCCTTCCCGGCAGATCCACCCCAGCGCTCTCCCCCCTGCATTACCCGGGGGCTCTTCCCAGCGCCAGCAATTTCATGCCATGGCCTTGTATAAAACTGGATGTAAAAAAGCACCCTGTTTGGGGTTGACATCTGAGCAAACACTGTAGCTGAGGTTCAGCTTAATTCATACTTTAATGAGAAAGGTTGTTAAGGAGAAATGGAATTGGTTTCTATGAGCATTTCAGAGCTCCCTCCAAAATTCTGTTTAAATTCACAGAGGCTGTTTCCAACCGCTGGAGCCCACGGCTGTCCTGACAAGCAGAGAAAGAAATCCAGCAAAACGGTGAAGCCAGCTGAAATAGAGGTGTTTCCCAAAGCTGGCTTTATGGCACAGAGGATAAAAAGGGATTTCCTTTATTTTGTTTGAGAACAGCAGTGAAATCCAGATTGGGATGGGAGCTCTCTGTGTTTTTATAATATCATAAACATTGGGAGAGGCTGTGTGATCAGTAAACGAGCGGTGTGAATATGCTGCTTTTAACAGCATTTAACTGGAGGCAAAAAGCTTCTTCAAGACACAGCTGGAGAGAAGTGCAGCGTTGAAAGCTTAAGCAGATGGGACTTAAGGGGTTCATGAAATATAGCTGGGAGCAGTTCTGGGAGTTTCTGAGCACCCTGGTCTGCAACCGAAGCTGATAAGCGCTGAGAGGTCTTAGGGCTTTCCAGTAAAAGGAGTTTATTCCAGTTCTGGTCTGGCTGTCTCAAGTGTGAGGGTCAGGATGAAAACCCCATTTGGTGAACCAAATGACTAGGGCTGTTGGTAATAGGAAAGCAAAGAATAGGTCTTTAAAAACTCTGGGTGGCTTGATTTCTTCATTGCACCAGCCATTAGGACCGATTGTGTGGACTCTAAATTGGAGCCCGTGATGCTCTGACGTGCAGTGGTGGATTATACACAGAGCAGAAACCAGCGAATCGTTCCTGTACTTAGAGTGGCATAAATGTGGTCAGAGGCTGGACCACTGTCCAAATTGAGGCAAAACATTCTTGGTTCAGAGGGTCACCGCCACACGTAGACAGGCTGTTGAACATCTGCCCTAGCAGTTTGCAAAAAGTCTCTTTTAATCCGTTGCTAAACTTCCCGTCGCCATTTCCCTGTCCCTGCTGGCTACAAAAGCCTTTCTGGGTAAACAGGCGCTTTCTTTCCAAAGCAGCAGCCTCTTCCTTTTGCTTATCCACTTATCCACTGGCTTAATGATTCATTTGGTCCTTTTGCAACTCGGGAGCCGTTGGTGAGGTCACAGCCGCTTGGTTGTGTCATCAAAGTGCATGACTTAAAAAGGAAGAGCCTGGCCGGGAAAGGAAACGCTTCTGTTTAATCCACAAACATCTAGATAAGCGGCAGTTGTGGGGAATGAAAGTCAGAGAAGGTTGGTGGTACCCAATGAGGCTGTGATCAAACATGAACGTTTTGAGAGTGGGCTGGAGCGTGGTTGGGTTTGCTCAGGCCGTTGCCGAGCTCTGTTCGCAGAGAGCTATGTAGAAGAGCAGAGCAATCTACTGATGGAGGTGGGGAGGGAATGAAGACAAGTGTCCTGCCTCTTTTTATTTTGTCTAAAGAAAATACGATCCTTCAGCTGGTGAATCCTCCAGTGAGGATCTGCTTAGACAAGTGCTTGGCTCTGTCTGTTGGACAAAGCGGGTGCTTCAGGAGAAGGTTCTGGTGAATGCGAGCAAGGATTTGCTGTTCCTCACCAGGCCACTGCTCTCTCTTGCCCAGCACCTCTTTGCTAAACCAGTAATGAGCACTGGAACATGGGTGGCCCTGCTGTGGCAGAGCAAAGGTCCATCCAGCAGCATCTGAATGATGCTCAAATGCTCAGAAAACAGTATAAAAAAAGTGTATAAAGTGCTGACTGTAACATTTTCCTGGCTTCTCCCCAGTAAGGTCCAGATGCTTGGAGGAAGCGATGAGAAGGCAAGAAATAATACACTGTTATGGAATAACCTAATGAAGGAGAAGCACTGCCCACTCTTGGCAATTAGTGACTGGCTGCTGTGATGAAGTTTCTTTATTTGTGTAATCCTCTCTGGGGTAACCGCAGGGAGGCTTCTGTTAAGGCCGACGTTTGGGTTTGTGATTTAATCTGATTCTTTGGCTTTAGCGATTACACACACTGCAGTTTGTGTTGTGGAGTAACTCTGTGTACATAGAGAAATCCTGACGCTGCTTCCCCATCTGAGTCAGGGTTGAGCCAACGGTGAGGAGATGCTCTGGGCTGCCAGGGAGGACCAAAGCGGAGGCCCTGACCTCTTGTGGTCACTGAGGAACTGGGAGCACTCTTGGCACTGGTACATCATTTAGTCCTAGGGACTTTGTGCTGCTATGTGAAGTAAACATCCTAAAACTTCAGGAAGGGAAAAAGTACATCATCCGTGAAATCAGCAGCCGGACAACTGTCCATCCCCATGTGTGTGGAAATGGTGCTTTCTGATTGTCAAGCTTTGCTTGTACCTCTTCTGGACTATGATTCTTTATTAAAACTGTTGTATTTGGCAAGCCTTTAATGTTTTGCATGATTGTGAATGCCTGTGTGTGTTTGAAAAGGCAAAGAAAGATGCTTATAATGTCATTGCTGTGATTAACGAGAGCGGCTGTCAAAAGACACCAGAAGAACTATATTCAGTGGTTATGTTTCAGCTAACAGCTTCCAAAAAAAAAGCACTACCTAAAAGCAGGATTTTTCTTTTCTTCTTTCAGAGGTGCATTCTCTGAAGTTGTTTTGGCTGAAGAGAGAGCAAGTGGGAAACTCTTTGCCGTCAAGTGCATTCCCAAGAAGGCACTGAAGGGAAAGGAAAGCAGCATAGAAAATGAAATTGCAGTCCTGAGAAAGTAAGTACCGGCCCTTCCTTTCTGCTTCTTCACTTCAATTAGACTCCTGCTTTTAAGGAACAGGAACAATAATTGATAAATGTGACTGACAGATTGTTTAGCCTGTCACAGGCAGACAAGATCACCTGAGTTTAAATGATGCTGAAATGCTCTGTTTTTTGTAGAATCATGGAATGGTTTGGATTGGAAGGGACCTTAAAGATCATCGAGTTCCAACCCCCTGCCATGGGCAGGGACA
>JAOXJM010000001.1:7316299-7332552 GCA_026413425.1 Tringa solitaria
GGAACGTGTCCAGGAGGGTTTTGAATGTCTCCAGAGAAGGAGACTCCATCACCTCTCTGGGTAACCTATTCCAGGGAGGTGGTGGAGTCTCCTTGTGATCCTTTGTGGTGGAGCTCCTTGTGATCCTTTGTGGTGGAGCTCCTTGTGATCCTTTATCTGATGCTGGACTTTCTCCTCTATATTCAGTCATTAGATTTTTGTTTTCCTCTTGACAAGATACTTGCTCTCTGGCAGACATCTGCCAAGTGCTGTGAAATGCAACTCTTCCTGAGTTCCCCTGGTTGTATGTCAAATGGGGGTCTGCTGGGGAAACCCAAATATATTCCCTGCAGCCTCTGCCAGCTCTCAGGTGAGCTGCTCATGCCTCTGTGTGTGGTGAGCAGGATTTTTTGGGACAGTCAGAGATTGTGCTGGCCGTGTCCAGGACTGGTACAAACAAGTATCACAGGTACTTTGTACCCTCAGGAGGAGGTTTGTCCCCCTGCCAGTCCTGCCAAACCATCCAGATAGGGCAGAATCAATATGGAAAAGGGTTTGGATGATGTCGAGTATTGAAGTTGTATTTTAAATAACATTTTTAAAATTCAGGATTAAAAGTCTGTGCATGGAGTACTATAGGAAGCAGAACCTAGTGATGAAAGCGTGAATCCAAAGACCAAAACCCTTGAGTCCCCTCTCACTTCTGCTGCCGACTTCCCATGTTGACCTTAAGGCTCTTCTGTCTCAATGTTTATTGTCTGCGAAACAGCCTTTACTCAAAAGACTTTTGAATAAAAAGATTTACCTGCAGTTAGTTCTGGAGTCCTTTCTCATGTCAGCAGGCCCAGGAGAGTGGGTCCAAGAAGGGACGTCTCTGGGCTGGGCTTTTAGCGTGAAACGTGTGCAGCATCCCGTCAGTCCTTCTGTGTACCCCAACTAAAATGCTGTTGGAAGCATTAATCAAACGTTCTTTGCTGGGGGGGGAGGTGAGCAGTCCCCATGTGAAGTACATGGAAGGTAGAGGAGATTTTATCTCTCTGTCTGCGGGCTTGGGTGCTCTTGCTGCCAAAACGAAATGACACATTTTAGAAGCGATGTTCTGCTAACAGAGGAGCGAGCTGCCAGCCAACTGATCTGCATGTTTGTGTGAGTGCCAGAGTGAATCATGCTTATACTCCATCATTTTTATTTTTTTCCAGCCATGGCCAACAAATCTGTTCTTAAAAAAGAAAAAAAGGCGGAAGAGCCGTTAAGTCAATATTTACGCCTAGCAACCTTAACAGGGTTCTTCCAATATGGACTCTTTTGTGTGTCCCGTGGAAATCCATGGCAACATTCCCCGAAGACTCGGATGGGTGGGGACGGAGTGGGAAGGAGCTCGCTGTCGAGTGCGGTGCCGGGAGACACGAAGTCTGTAGTTAATCTGGGAACCTGAGCCCGATGAAGCGTTTAAGCATGTGCCTCATTTTAGAAGGTTATTCGTGCCAGTGGTACCGGCGAGCAGGTTGAGCTCACCTTGCTGAACGCAGGTCTAAAGGGATGCTCCAGAGCAGGGTGGAGGTTTGGTACCACATCAGGAGGGAAGTTTCCTTAATGTCTTTGGATAGCGCCGGCTGGCGCGCGAGGATGGCTGTTTCTTCTAATTGTGTGCTGGCTGCAGGGCAAAACGTTACATCTCATCACAAAACCAGGTGGGAAGCTGGCCTGCATCAGTTTTAGGCTTTAGCATTTATTTATTGTGCAGAGGAAAACGTGCTATGGTTTGGAATCTGTTTGAGGAGAGCTAGGTCTCTCAGACAGGACTGTCTGTGGGGACTGAGAGCACGTGGTCACCTTCACGTGACACAAACTTTTCCTGACCTGAGATGGGGGGAGTTTCATAACCTGCTCTGAAAGCAACTGATTTCTTGTTTAGAGCAGAAAGGTGAAGGCAATCCTTTCCATTGTTTGCTGTAGAATAGAAGAAGATTCTTCCACTTATGGTAATTGTGCAGGTGTGAACACGCTGAAAGATGAATCGTCTGTTAGACGGGTTCCTGAAGGCAGTGGGTGGTGCGAAGAGTTGGACTGCAGAGAAGCACCAGTTTGAGGCCCTAGTTAAATTAAAAAAAACAACAACCTTGTGAGAGTCAGACAGAGAAAAATATGCCTGATTTTTTTTTTTCCCCTTGGCTTCACCACTATTTATCACAAGAAGCATTCTAGCTGCCTGGGTAATACCTGCACAATCATACGGATGCAGTGCTGAGTCAGAGCAAAGCAAGGGGAGGAACAATAAACTGTGTGTAGCCCTGTGCCCAGGTGTATTGATTACTTAATGGCAGTAATGTGCACAAATAAGCGTCTTGTTAAGCAAATACTGTTTAGCTAGCAAATCCTGCTCTGCTTTAGCTAGTTTCTGCTGAACAGGGATTTTAAAAATAATTTATAAACTATTTAGGTATCTCCTACTCTCACCCCCTGCTCTTTACTCTCCTGGATCCTCTGGGAGAGGCACCATCAAATTCCTTATTACAAATCAGAGCCATGTCTAATTGCAGACTGAAGCCATTTTCCCCCTGTTAAACAGCGTGATCGAACTGTTTCTAGCAGGTCAGCTAAAATTCTGCTGGTTCTTTCCATTCCCATTTCCTTCGAAGAAAAGGGGGACTGAGGGTTCAGGCAGTGATTCATGCCCAGGCAGCTGCCTCGCTCCTTATATGCCTGTGCCTACAGCCAGGAGCTGCTGCTGTAGTAAGGAGGAGGGAGAAAAGCCAGGGGGGCATCCTCCTGCAAAGTCTGGGAGGTGAGGGCCATACCCATCTTGAAACTAAATGGAGAACAGCAATGGAAAGTTTTCCTTGAAGTAGGTGAAAGTGTGGGTCCTCCATAGATCAGATAATGGTCAAAGGGGCCCCTTGCATCATCCCAGGAGGTAGCGCTGTTCCTGACATTAAAGTGGACACCCTTGATAACAGAAGTGGAAAAATCAGCCGTCTCAAGATTTATGTGAAAACTAAAAGGGTAATTTCAAAAATTGTGCCTTTTTGCTCCTTTTAGGTAGCCCATTGATAAACTTCCCCTAAACCCTTTCTGTCCCAGATTCTTATCTCTGTAAGGGCTCCCCCCCCCAGGGCTAACCCAATAGCCTCTAGGAAGATGAGTCCTAATTTAGTTTTGAAACCCATTAGTTACCTCTTATTAAACTCTTCTGTGCAATTTAACTCGGAATCAAAGGCTACATTAATTCTGAATGAAATTGGCCATGCAGAAGTTTAATGTGCCCTAACATAAATTTGGGCATTTAATTGTTCCAGGCGAACATTCCTGAGTGATTTTGTGGGACAGACCCATCTAGTCAAGCCACGGCTGTCTCTGGGTCAAAAAATACAGCCCTTGCAGGCCTGAATGGCCCCATACTCCAGTTTCCCAGTCAGGAGGCTCTGCTGGTGCCCACTAATTCTTTCCTATGGTAATTATTTTTCTCTGCGAGGTCAGGCAGTACAGATCCAGCCAAACTGAAGAGGACACACTCTGATCCTGTGTTGATAAGTGCTGTCATAAAAACGATGGTAATTAGATTGTGTAGCTGGCTTACAAAAAGCTGTGGGATTGGGGTTTAAGGGGTTAATGAGTAATTACCTCTTTACACACCCCAGCAGTAAGAGCTGTAGAGAAATGAATGGGATGGTTAGGAAAATAAAAAAATAAAAGGAGCACTTGGCGTCTCTGTCTGTCAGGTACCATTATTTCTCTGAAGCTTTGCTTACCCTACAGACAAAACAGGCTTACAGCCTTTTTTATTTTTTTTCCCTTTTTTTTTTCTCCCCTCTGTGAATAATGGTGAGAAGATAGGCTGCCTCAGCAAGAACTGAAGAGACAGCTGGTTGTTATATTAAGTAATCACTTTCAGAGAAAGCTTTTATGTAGATTTACTTGTTAAAACCTGGCTTGCTCATGCCGTTGCAGTGGCGCTGGGGTGGCAGAAGGCTAACTCTGCCCTCCCCGCATCGCCGTGCTCAAAGCTCTGCCAACTGCAAATCCAGGGCATCCCAAAAGCTGGATGGCTCGGGGTGCCCAGCCCTGCGGCGACCGGTTTGGGGGACGGTGTGATACCCAGTGGTACCATCAATGATGTTGATGTCAGTGGTGGAAGAGTGTAAGAACAGCTAAGCATACAGCTGATGGCATCTTGCATGAGTAGACCAGGGTGCCTGGTGCCCACCTTCAGAGCCACCCTTACTGCTGGGTACTTTTTCCAGCATCCCTCCTAGGGAGACAGGTTGGGGGTGGAAAGGAGCCAGGATCTACGAAACGCTGCAGGCTGGGGGGACAGTTGGGCATGCCTGGAGGCTGACATCAGCTTTAGACCATGAGCTCATCTCCTGAATCAAGGAGATGTAGACTGGATGAATTGCCCTTCTCCGGTTTCAGGCAAAAGTGAATCTGACCCTCTACATGTGGGTATGGCACGGGATAGCTCTGCCTTGGCACTAGGAGTTGACTTCTTGTTAAGCAGCTCGTTTTGCTGCAAAGAATTCACGCGAGGGCAAAAAAAAAATAATAGTGAAACCTGAAACAAAGCTGACACCGTTTTTGATCGCTGAGATGCTGGAAACTTTGCAGGGGAAGACTTTGCAGCCAGGAACTGCCTGGATTGATTGTATTTCATGCTAGATTAGATGTAAGCAGATGTCGGGAAGCAGATCAAGGCATCTTAAAAATCCTAAAATACATTAAATGAGAGAGAAAAATCCCCTCTGAAATGGTAAACACAAACGAAATCCCTTGTATCTTCTCTGGTCTTACACAGTTTCATTGCCATGCAGGGTGCTCCGGTACAGCTTTAGGGGTGGTGGTGCTGTGTCCCGGCACCGCGCACTCACGCATGACCCTGGCCCTTCAAGTAGGTTATAAGCGTGAGAAGTCATTTCGCTGTAATTGCTGGGTGACAATGCAGCTGTCCTCTCTTCTGGGGTGGGGCAAAGCTTTGCCAAATCGCCTTTGCATAATAACTGTTCTTCTTCAAGGTCACCCTGTACCCTGAGTCAATTAAAAAAAAAAAAAAAAAGGCCTATTCCTGCTGGGAGAAGGGCGCAGGTCAGAGGGGGATGAAAGTGCATCGTTGCTCAGAGCTCCGGCTTGAAAAATAATTCGGTGCTTTATGGAAGAAACAGCTGCTTTCTGCAATAGTTGCTCTAAGATTCTTTCAAATTAGCAGAATGGGTTTTTCAGCCTCAGCTGGAGTCTGCTTCTGTGCCAAATGCGTGTTTTATGTGGACCCCGTCCTGTGCTGCAATAGCAAAGCTGGGGTCCTTCCAGGGCTCCTACCTGAAGAATGAGAATATATATCCTATTTTCCAATACTTATTACTCAGGAAGATGGTTACAATTGTGTTTCAGTGGTACCTGATTATATGCACTGTTGTGTTACCTAAAAGGAAAAAATTGTTAAGATGCATAAAGACTCTATAATAACAGTTTGATAAATGACTCAGCTTTATATCTGGATGTGTAAGGTCTGTCTTTGTTACACCCATGTTTAAAGCTAAGAGTTAGCTCATTTGCATGCACATGCCTTCGGTTTGGGATTATGGAGCTCACAGAAGCTACGGTGGGTTTGTCTTCGCATGGGAGGACATGCAGCCATGAGGCCATCCCAAACCACGGTAGATGTGGGGAGTTAAAAATTGCAAGAGCTCTGTCTGCAGCGTTTAGAGGATGCAGGGCTTCGGGTGGTGCAGTAGCAGTAGGGAAAGCATTTTCACAAGTGCTCACATCCCAGATCTTCAAGGATGTGTTGGTGCCTGAGAGCTGCTGAAGATGTAGTTCTAGGTAGCTCCTTAGGCAAAATACTTCCTCTTCTGTTTTTTTTCTCTTCATAAGTAATCTAGAATATCTTCCACAAAACTAAGGTTTTTTTTTTTTCCATGAAAGTAATTTCTTCATTTGGAAAAAAGTATAAAATGCTGTTTAAAGGTCTCATGGCATTAGCAAAATGAAGATGTTCTTGTCAAAATATAATGAACATATTGCACTTTGCCTGTCTTCTCTAGCTTAATCTTGAAATATTAACTGGAGGAATTCAGTATTTATATTAAGTTATTGTTGGGAGGCAGTTAGTTTCTAACCACAAAATCACCATATTTTGGTGACTGGCAAGTTATTTACATGCACAGTCCATGCACGTCAATGGAAATTCTTTTACCTTACTTTCATACTATTAAAATCCATGGCATTAACTCATAAAATGCTGGAGTATCTGAGTGGTGAATTAGAGTTACAATTTGTGAAGCACACCATAAAGGAAAACAAATGAATGCAAGGTAGGAATGCTGGCAGGAAGCATCCTCAAGGTACACAGCTGATCTGAGCTCAACTCTCGCTTGCTGTGAAAATCCTCAAATATGCATTTCTAAGTGGATCAGAATGTACAGGGAGAAAAAACAAGTATTCCAAAAATGTCAGTTCAAGAAGGTAGAAACACAAATCTTAGCAGAAGTGACAGTTTTCATGAGCAGTCCTTGTCCAAAGCTGTTGTTTGCTCTTAGCTGCGTGCTTTTCTATGAATACAAGTTGCTGCATTTTCAGCTTCTATTATATGAAATTAGACCAGTAACGTTATCGGTGGGCCAGTTTTTGTGATGTGTGACCCCAGTGTGAATTTAAAACAATTCTGTTGGCAGCTTCTACCTCCTGTTTTCATTTATAGAAGATGAATCATAATCACATTCTGTGTCTCATTAAGGTCATGATTCTAGGTATCTTGAACCACAGGCTGCCAGAGAGGGGTTGGCTCCAACCGTAAGAAAATGGGAAAGTATTTGCACTTCATCCCACTTTTAATTGCAACAGGTTAAACCTAACAGCAACCTCTGTGTTTGGAATATATCTGATATATCCTGAATTGACAGCTGCATAAATGAATTGGTATTTGGCCAACTAAGTCTGCTGTTGTCATCTGTAATACATATTGATTGCCTCTTATAATGCTTACTCATAAAACATTTTCTTTGTGCTCAGGAGGAGTCTTGAAAAAAACAGTTAAAAAAAGTATCTGTAGGTATGGACTTTGTCTTTTAATAAAGAAAGATATACAAGCCATTCATTTAGGAAATGGTGCTGACAATTTTTTTCCACATTAAATATTGATTTAAAAAAAAAATTAGAAATTCTAACTTTTTAATTGTGCTTTATATTCAATATAGACATTGGCCTAATCAGAATAGATTGTTTTTATTCTGAATTAAGAGTGGCCATACTAGGGATTTGTGCTTCTGTAACTGTAAGACTTTAGACATATTAATCAAGCCAGTTTTCAAAGTAAAGCCTAATATTTTCCTTGATTCCATCCACGTTTCTGTGTCTCTGGCTATCAGAGACATCTGGCTATGTTGCCCAGCTCTTAAACCTCTGTAAGTGCAGAAATCTCTGGGTTAGTTTTAATACTGACAATTTGTATAGTAAGTGGACTATGAAATCATTTCCCTAAGGACATGTGACAGCTAGCTTTTACTTTGCCAGATATTTTATCAAATTAAAATTATGGATCATTACGTTAAACAGAGATGTTATTGCCTCCTTTACTTCCCCATTACATTTTTTTTCCAGGAGACATAGGTGGGTTCAAGCTTTCTTAGAGACTATATGCTCTTTTTTGAAGGCATTTAAGAATATAAATAGCAGAATTGATTTCTTTTTCTTGAAAGTTTGTTCAATAACTTTGAGAAGGGATAGTAGTAGGAAGCATTAGCAAATAATCTAGTAGATATTATAGCTCCATACAGAGTCAAAACCAGCTTACATGCCTAGCAGTGAAGTGTGCCAGGTATGCTTTTGCACACCAGCACTGACTCCTTCTGAGATTAGTCCAAAATTTCTATATATATAATCTGTTTGGTTCCCACCAAATAGAATAACCGCCTGCTTCAAATATCTTCATACCTTTGTGATATCTCCTGTCTTGACTGACGCACCAGGGATTAAACTGGGACCTTTTTGGACTTACACATATATATCTTTACAGCCTCAGCTAAGCAGCCGTTCCTGGCAGGCAACTGGAACAGTTTCAGACCTTGGTGAACCAGGCACTAAGCACAATAGTTAACTCATGCCAAAATACTTGTTTGAAAAATGCAAATCAGCGAGGGTTGTTTTTCAGTTGTTTAATACTTCTTTTTTTTTCCCCTCCACTAAAAGCAGAAGAGTCCACATGCAGCAGCAGTATTTGGCATAATACATTTTTGTCAAGAAGCATCTCTCCAGAGCAAAGCAATTTGGTCGCTCCCATGTCTGCTGTAAACTTGGTAATCAGAAGAGAAAACAGCGGCTGTTCACAACTTTGCTCTTAAAAAAGGATAATGGGGGTTTTCTAACTGAAAACAAAGAGGAAAGGGCTTTTTTGTTGTTTTTTAAGTGCTCTCTTATGTGAGTCACAACAAATATGGGGATATGGCACAATCCACAAAGAAGTAGCTTTTTTTTGCATTTATATATAGAAATATCAGTTCTTCCGTTTCTGAAGATAAAATGTTACTGCAATAGCCATGGCTGGCTGCTTTTATATTTCCTACAGGTTGGTTGGTGGGAGGGAAGTTGGAAACTTTAGTGAAGTTTGAAACTTTTCCTTCTGTGTTTTTTGGGTGCGTGAGAAAATTGCCGTTGAGTGGAGCTGCTGCGAGTCCCGCAGTGTTTATGTCTTGGAGGCATCATCCTTGCCATTTATGGTGTACAAAACACGCATCCAAACCGTGTGGCATCGGCATGGGTACATGAGCGCTTGTCGTTAGCAAATAGACATGGGTAATATGATCTAATGCTATTCTGGTCAATAGGAAAATTCAAACTCGTTGAAGTTCGTTATGTGACTCTTCGAGGCTCCCTTGAGAATCTCAGCCCAAAGCAAAAGTGGAAAGAAAGCCTAAGCTGAGGTCGCCCGTGAGCGTTGCGGGGCTTTGCCTCCTATAGGGGTCATGCAGCATGAACTCAGGGCTTTACATATAGCAGATGAGCTGCAGAGCCTTCTTTACTGGTTTCCAGTGTGTCCTGAATCACACACACACAAAAAAAAAAAAAGCCATAACCCATATATGTGACTTTACTCTTCCAAAGGTAGTTACTCCATCTTCATGCCCTAATAACTCAGGAATAGCTAAGCCAAAACAGGATCCTGGCTTTTCTATAGGGATAGCACTCCACTCTCTCTGGATGGTGGCAATAGCTGGCGTTGTATGGTGTTCCTGCCAATTTAGGAAGCCATGGCTGAGACTAGAATTCACCATGTGGAGAGGGAATCTGCCAGGGACTGGCCATGTCCCCTCTCCTCCCTCCATGTAGCTGTAGAGCTGAAACAAGGGAACCCAAGAGGCCACCTGTGTGAGAGGATGGGGAATGTGGTCTGCATCTTACAAAGTGGGGTTTTCTCCTCCTAGGTCTTGCTGCTGACATTATGCTGGTTTTCCTTCTAGAAATTGAAAGATCAGGCACAGAGTTCACCACCAAACTTTGTCCCAGAAGGATGGGGTTGGCACGTAGAGATTTTCCCCCATCTTGGCTCTGATTTACGAATAGGGCCCTGAATTGCTGACTTTGTTTAAAATTCCTTCTTTCATTAGAAGCATATGTTTCTGATTTTCTTTCTTGTGATGACATAGTTTGCACTCTACCCGAGAGCTGTTTTCTTAATAGGACCAACTATATTTGGAATCATTCTGAATTGCTCTTGAAATGGAAGATTGATGTCAGTATTTCTGGCAATTTTTCACTGTTTTTCTTTCCCTGTAGTTGAGTGTTAAATAACTGTTCAAGCTGGGAACACCTATACCACTTTATTTTAACATAGTTTGATTTATTTTAGTGCTAGATATGCTCCTAGGGTAGCTGATATAGGTTAACATATTAGCAGGATGATTTGAGGAGGATTTAGTAAATAACAGAAAGGATATGTCAATGAACATAGAGGATTGTGCTTTGCATCAATTTACACACAGGAAAATACTATAAGCTTTAGACATTGCTTCCATTGTTGACTCTGTCATGTCCATGTCTCAGGGAGACTTGAGTGACATATTTAAAAGCATCTGCACAGGAGAGGGATCTGGATCTCAATGAAATTCCCTATCCAGGGAATTAGGGGACATTAGGAGGCCTCGTGAGTTTTGGTACTCTCAGCTTTAAAATTTCCTATGTCACAATTATGCTTACAACATCCATGTGGGAGATGACTGCCTTTAGCTCTTGGGGGTTGGTCATATGTAGTCCATCACTGCCCTTCTAGTCCATCGCTGTCTTGGACCACAAACCAAGAAATGTTAGTCCTGTCTCCCAGGACCCAGTCACTGGATCTGCCTTTGTTAGGACTTCGATCCCTCTTGACATCAGCCCCAGAGTTCTGCTTCAGCGTGAGGTTTGCCAGCCTGCCCTCCATCGTGCCTTTCCTGTCCCTTCGAGAGATATGTCTGGTGTGAGAGGGAGCACTTGACTCAATATGCTGCTGGTCTTGGTCTTGCACCATTTTGGAAACCTCCTTAAGACTCTGTTGTTAAAAAGCAATACAACTTTTTCAAGAAAAAAAAAAAACAAACCAGGTCCCAAACTGCCCAAAAGTTCATGCTCATTTTGGACCAGACTTTGGGTTTACGTAAGTTGTCTCTTTAAACTGTGTTTAATTCTGGAAAGAGAAACTAACTCACCTGATCTGACCTTTTGCATCAAGTGGGCTGTGTTATTTCATCTGTTTATTCCACATGGAGCCTGATAACTGGATTTGACTAATGCATAGGGGTTAGAAAAGTAGCCAGGCTTCATAGGAGTCTCCTGCTTATTCACTAGCACTGCAAAAGCATGCCCTATACTCCTTCCAAAAAATACTCTATTATTCCCATTTTTCTGGGAATTTGTCTGCGTTTACCTTCTATTTACTGACTTGTGTGTGTGTTTCTCGGTGTATTAAAAAAAAATGGTGTTTCTTTCATTTTCTGCCCATATAGGTACTTTATTTTGTGTAATTTGACTGTTTTTGATAAGTTGAATTGAGTAGGGTTCTTCTTCATAGACACCCTTTGGCACTTGGAGAATATTTTGATCATTCCTCGTGTACTCTCTAGCTAGAAGTGTTCTCATGGCACACAGTGATTTATGGGGAGAGTAGTGGGAGAAAAACAATTGCGTTTTCAGAATGGGGTGATTCTGAAAAGAGTACTTGTTTTGGTAAAAGTCTTCATTAAAATCCAGATGTTATCTTTATTAATAAAGTAAGTTCCTCTGGGAGATATGTTTAACTGAAAAGTAGGAAGAACTGATTTTAGGAGCACACGGAGGCTGTGGGGGCGAGACAGGGCAGGGACCCATAGCCAAGGACATGACATACCTGGAAACAGGGCAAAAGGAGGGGTTTTGGGGGGAGAATCAGCTTCCTGAGTGCTGTGGCCAATAATTTTTTTGTTTTTAGGAAAATGAAATAGCATAAGCCCAGGAGCTTATTTTGGAAATGGCTTTAAAATAATGGTTTTCAGCCATTTGAATAGGCAGGTACTCTAATTTTTTCCAGTAGCAAGGCCAGCTCCTGCGCAGCAATTTAATTTGAAACTCATGGATGATGGCTTTACTTTTTTAGTTATCCTTTACAGACCTTGTGAAGCCCACAGATCCCCAAGGGTCTGCACTCCCCAGGGTAGAAACCACCCCTCTGAAACATGGAGGAATGAAAAGAAACTTAAAAAAACCACAGGAGAAAGCAGAAGTTAACCATGGCAGGTTAAAACTAATAGAGAGGAGCCATGCTGGATGCCTCCAGTAGCAGTACAGTTGTGAAGGAGTTAGTATTGAGTACAGTTTTCAGGAAATCCCTGTATATTAACTTCCCCCACCCCCTCCAGTAAGTACTTGAGCTCACAGCATTTTTAATCAGGCTCACAGGAATCTCAGCCAGTCCTTGCCCCTTCCTGTCCTGTGGCCACTCTATGAGGGAGAAGATGGTGTTGAGGGATGTTGGTGTCACTGAGAGAGTTGGTGTCTGTGTTTTAGTTTCTGACCTTGGCCACTGTTTCCCTTCTCTGAAGTTGAGGAAGAAGCTCAGAAAATAGGGTTTTTCAGAGCCTATTCCAGCCTAAAGTTTTGATTTGAGGGTCCTAAAAGAGCATCTCTTCCCTGAACCACCTCCTGCAGCCACGCATTTGTTGAGTGGTGGCAGAGCCCCACTGAAATAACATTTTTGAAGCAAAATCATAACCATTGCTGGATTATAAAAATATCAGTACTTGGCACCGTTACACAGAGCCAAAAGTATTGCTGGGAGAAAGTAGTTAATTAAAAACTGCTTTGCAGTGCTGTGCTTTTCCTTGTATTAAAAATAAAGCGGAGCATCGTGAGCAGTTGGTCTTGCTGTTTTGTAAACAGTTTTCCCCACGCTTTCTCCTCTTTCCTTTAGATAATGTTGAGGAATTACACTGCTGATCAAAGAGGCTGCATAGAGTCTGCTATGGTAGGAGCAGAAGCTTTTCCATAGCGCTGCCAGTACGACTTCTTTGTCCTATAGCACAGCAAAAATGCTCCTCGCTTGGGATCACTACGCTTGTAGTAATCCAGCCTTCCCTAGGAGGCATAACACATGCACATTACTCTAAATAGAAAATATATTTAAACATGACACATGGCCACATAGATGCTTTTATGATTGAGTAATCTGGGAGAAAGGGAGGATGGAGGAGGTACGGGAGCAAGACTAAAAGATTCAAGAAAAAAGTTTCACTAACTTGGATGCTGGAAGTGGTTCCCAAACAGTTAATTCCTGCTGCATTTTTTGTGCTCCTCACTTAGAATAGAAAAAAAACTTGAAATGTTGTCAAATGCTTGGAATGAAAACGGTAGCTGTGAACCCCCTTGCAAACTTGCTGCTTGTTTGAATTTGCTTTTAGTATTTTATAGATGGTGGAATTTTACAGGTAAGCTCTAAGAGCTATAAAAAGCCAAGTGAAATTATGTGCGTGAACATTCTTGCACTTGAGGAAGCTGTTTCCAGATGTCATCCAAGGTGCATCCCTACAGTTGAGACTCAAGTCCAGATGCTGGCCAAAATCATGGCTGGAAAATTATTTGAAAATGGGTGGAGAAGGACTCGAACCTCCTCAGTGTTTATTGACTGAGTCAACACAAAACTAAAAAGGCATCCATAAGCACTCGGGGCTGCTAAGGAATTGAAGGTTCAGGTGCTCATAGCGTGGGTTAACCCTGGTCCGTTTTGCCCAATGTGCTGGATGTGGGCATGGCAATCTGCTGCTTGAACCAGCACTTCCCGTTCCTCCGTGTTCTGCAGTGAGATAGATGCCCACCAGGATTTGTGTCGATCTGAGGAAGCTGGCTCTGTGTGTAAGCTGTCTCGTACAGAGCACAGTGTGCACCATGTATTACAAAATAGATTTGTCTGTAAACGATGCTGACCTTTACCATGGCGCGGTCTGCTTGAAAAGAACGCCCTGAGGAGACATACTCCACTGAGGAGACAACACTGTGATTTCTGTAATTTGCGTGTGGTATTTCTGACTTAAAAAAGGCTAAGGTCGCTCACCACCAGATACCTTAACACCTTCTTGTCCAGGCTCTGGCTGGTAATGCTGCTCTAAGCCAAATTATTTCCATAGGGATGGGTGTGTAGAACGTAGTTGTCCTATGAAGAACTCCAGTATTTTTGCTGTTTCCTTTGGTTGGAGTTAATCGTGTTCTTCGCACAACTGACTTGTCTGCTGTGAGCAGAAAGGCCACATGCAAGCTGTCACTGATGTGACGTGCATTGTGGTATGGACCATACTATAAACTCATTTCTGTGTGCGTCTCAGCCCCAAAGGAATATCTTTAACCATCATCATTCATAGCTGGCTCTCACCATGGTATTTTGGCACTGTGTTTGCAGCACTGCAAACAATGAAGTACAAAAAAGTTCTTCTCTGCCTTTGGAGAGGTGGAAACATTTTCTTAAGGTCTATGGGTAAAGAGTTCACGAGGAAACAGATCTTTCAGCTGATTTGATAGTGGCAAGGACTTGGGTATTGGTAGAAGTTGTCATTTGGGTTGTGGTGGTTCTTGAGGGCCATTCCTGGATTAAAATCCTTTAATAGTAGTTTCTGTACAAAAATAAAACATAATTTTGCCAGGGCAGATACTTTGTCACCTCCTGCTCTCCTTCAGGAAGCTCTTCCAGAGCATTGAGTCAGCCATTGAGATATCTTTTCTCCTGTCCCCTTGGACCTGTTAAACCTGTTGTGTCTGACAGCCATTGCTGAAATAACTGAGTCTGGTAGAAAGATGGATGCTCCTCAGAATAGCATTAGTTTAATTAGTAAGAGTTTTTTAGATTAGTACTAAAACCTGTTGTTGGATGACCTGCAGAGCAGGGGACCAGCACAGTCTGAAGTGTTGTGGTGTGATGCAGCACACGGATTTTGGTCGTCCCATGGTGAGAATGAAACCAGGCAGCGCGCCCAGTTTCTTTGTGAACTCTTTGGTCAGAGTCAGGCAAGGCAAATATGTTCACTGGGAGTCAGGGTGGTAATCAAGCCTTTTTGTTTCCTTTCTGGGAACTGGAAACGGTCCCACCTCGCTCAAGACGTTGCAGTAGGATGCCTTCTCTCAAATGGTTCAGTGCTGATCCTTATCTGAGATATTTCCTTCTTCCGGGGAATGTGTTAAGCCCTAAATGATGCATGAGCCCCTTTGGAGGGAAATGTTACATTCTGTATGAGAATATAAACAGACTATTTGTTTTTCACTGATGATTTTATTCTGGTAGCCAGGTGTGGTTCCAGGCTAACTTGACATGCTAAGCGGGCCCGGGAGCAAAGCAGTCATTTGCGTTCCTATAAACAAATAAATCCTCTAATTACTGTTTTAAAGGTGATCTCACATAGAAAGAAGCAATAGCAAATAATTGTATAGGGTGGGACACACGTCAAACTGGCACTGGAGTGAAATAAATGTCTTGAAGTTGTAATGACTTGTCTTTATACTTGGCATGCTGCTTTGCTTGCCCCAAATTTAGTTAGAAATTAGGCGTGATATTTCCTAGGAAAGATTGTTATCTGAGGGATCAGTGTCTGTCCAAATTGCAAAAAAGGTCTTTTTCTCATCACTTTGTCTCTGCTTTATGTTTTTTGCTTTTGCTATTTACTTTTTGCCATGCATAATTTTACAAGTGAGGCTTGTAATATCAGCTAGGGACTGAGCAGGGTTCTCCAGAGGTAAAAGCCGAAGATGCTATAGCTTAAGTTAGCAGAGCCCATCTCTGCAGGAAGGGTTGTAACAGGCTCTTAACAACCACACATGGGGTACAGACGGGGATCCAGTACAAGGCAGTCATCAAAGAGTTGTTTCTTGAGGAATGTGCAATCAAGACAAGCCTAAATCTCTTAGTAATTAAGATTGCAGTCAACTTTCATTATAAAGCCCAACTTTTGATCCTCTCTTCTCCCCCTGGTCACGTCTTGCAAAATTTAATTGGCCTCAAAGATGACATATGTATTTTGAAATAGGCTGCTTTGATTTCTGCAGAGTGAAAAGGAAATTAATCCAATTCGGTTTTAGTGACAGACCCTAGACAAGTTGGCATTTGTTGAGCACCTCTGTGTGTTCTTCTGAAGTTGCCATCCCCTACCTTTACCGTGCCACCAGCAGCGATTCTGTGCAAGTTATGGGCCCTGGGCAACATCATTCTCTGCTCTCCTCTGTGCAGGATAATAATGACAGCAGCTTCAATATGAGCTTACGTTTTTCTTCCATGTGTTGACTAGCAGAATTAGAAGATCTCACATACCGCAAGTTGGAGATGATGGCTGTATAATTATGTTATTTATTAACTGTCTCTAAGAATTCCCTAAATGCTCTTTATGCTTTCATTTTAAAAAAAATAATCTGAAATTGTTTAATCAAAAATCAGGGAAATTATTAAATTAAACTGCCCTCTAGTTATTTAGGTTGAGGTTGTTTCCCTTTCATTTGTATGTCCCTTTTCTGTCATTTCTGTTATGCATTTTATGTATTATAAAACCCTCTTCCTCCCACTTTGAGGAAAGCAGCGTGCCTGGAAAAAGCAATGTGTTAGAAAACATCCCGACATTCAAGATCTCTGCAGACGGTATTATTAACAGAGAATAGAGATTTCATCAGAAGTCCCTGTCATGTGATTGTTGCTCCACATTTCAATGAAACATGGGTAATATTACCACTGACTGCAGCCACACCGTGTCATAGAATAGAATCATAGAATCATTCAGGTTGGAAAAGACCCTTGGGATCATTGAGTCCAA
>JAOXJM010000001.1:7332652-7342833 GCA_026413425.1 Tringa solitaria
AATGCCTGACTACTCTTTCTGTGAAAAACTCTTTCCTAATGTTCAGTTTAAACCTGCCCTGTTGTAGCTTGAAGCCATTCCCTCTTGTTCTATCACCAATTACCTGGGAGTGTCATGGCAATGTCTCCGGGAATGGAGAACATTGTACCAACACTTGAGATCCCAACAAGAACGTGTACCAACACTTGAGATCCCAACCCAGCCAGATAGTCAACAAAGAGCACAGGAATATAAAGAACAGAGAAGGGGAAAAAAAAGATTTTATTTTTTTTTTTAGCTCTGCTGCACTGTATGGATCAATACAGTTCACCACCAGAAACCTGTTTAAATTTCAGAAAACAAACACTTGTTTAAACAATTTCCTTCCGTTAGAATTCGGTCAGAGGCTTCTTCATTCAGACTCTTCCGAGATGGCTATTTATTTTTCATCCAGAAATATTTCAGTTTCATCAGAGTGAACTGTAGCATGCTTCAGCTAGCAATAACTTGAGTTTGCACAGTAGAATGTTGCAGCCTCTGTAATGGCAATAAACAGTGACTTTAACAAATGCACGTTCCCTTTTCTAAGTGGGTTTGCTTGTGATACAGCCAGAATTGTGTGCAGACCGAGGGACGTAGCCATTGTTTGTATGAACATCATGCACAGCTGAGTTTACATATTTGATACCATCCTGTCTGACTCCAAGGAGGTAAATGAAATTAAGCTCTCTGAAGGGAAGTAATTAGACCATGAAACAATGGCAAAGATAAGGCACTACGGGAGAAAATGTCCTTGAATAAACAGGGAGCGGAGGGAGCTCTGAGTGGAGAAATACAGATTTCCTTAACTCTCAATAGCTTAGCAAACATAAAACAATAACCAAAGGGGCTGCTACAGGTTTGATGATTTGGGCTTTGGAGAGAGAAGGGGCAGGTTGGTTGGGGAGTGGTGTTGTCAAGAAGTCTCCATCAGGGAGAGGTGCTGAGGAAGGCCAGTAAGGTTGGTTAGATCCAGGCTTCAGCCTTTCCTCTTGCTTACCGCAGACCTTTTCGGAAATGAACAATGAGTTGCTTTAAAGAGGTTGTTTCCTACAGTAAGTGGCCACCAAAAAAAGGCTGAGAGGTACCAAAATATAGAGGGACCATCTATGTGAAGGTACCTGGAGAACAAAAAGTCTGTACATTAGAATCTTGGGGCAAGAGGGTTTGGCTGACAGCTTTCAGCCCAGGGAGAGGTGAAAGAAGTGCATGGCAGAGTGCACGGTCTGTTGACATGAATTTATGTCTTCTAAAATTGAGCAAATTCCCAGCCGTGAAATCTGCCTTTGTAGTGACTTAGACAACAGATTTTTTATTATTATTTTGCCTGACCTTTAGTTAAGCAAATAATAAATGCTACCACCAGGAAATTCTGGCTCACCTTCCTTTTAAATTATCTAATAGCATAACTTGTTTGTTTGGAGAATCCGGCTCTAAATCTCTTCCTAGTTACATTACTTTTACATTTGTTTAAATTTTTATTTTTTTTTTACTTCAACAAGGTTGTTCTTGAATTAAAATCTAACTGGATGTAATCAGCTATTAGCATGAGCAGCTTGCAAACAGTGCCAGTGGGATGCTGAAGGCTTTTTATGTGGATCAGCCAGAGCATCTGGAAACTCGCGACTGTGAGAAACAAAGGTGTATTTTCTGTATGAATGCCTGAAAGTAGCTTTTGTACCATCTTACCAGGTTTACATGGGCCATGGACCCCTAAAGAGATGGATATTGCTTGGCTTTCCGTTGGATAAAAGATGGCATTGGAGTTGGCACTATGCACAGGAGGGATGCTCTTTGTCAAACAGCCTATTTAATCACACCGAGTCCTTAGAAGTTGTTTTAAGTTTAAAATGTGTCTTAGCCATAAAAAATGAATTGATATTGCAAAATATGCAACACTCCTAATTTCATGGGCAGTCACCTGGAAGTAGCGGGTCTCTGTGTTAGAAATCCATGAATATTTGACTAAAAAAAAGTCAGGCTGTAGGTGAGATTTCTCGAGATAGCTGGGAGTGGATGGTCATGCAGAGGGACAGGGAGGCAGGCACTTCTGCATCAACTCTGGACTGTGATTTGAAGCTCAGTAAAGAAAATGGCCAGATTTCAGCTGCTGGCCCCACTCCCTGCTACGGATGGACGCTTCATCCCCAGCATCACTCAGGCTGTTTATAAAACGATGAAAAGTAAATCCTGTTTGAAATGGAGGATTAATGTAGTCAAGGGGCTGCAGTGAGCAGAGAGGGCGAACACACATCTGTCCTCTTGTTTTATAGTGCAAACCATCACCACGGTGTCCAAGTAATGCATCAGCTCAATTAGATTTTGCCAGGTCTCTGGCAAACTTAATGGAGGTGTTAATCACCTTGCTTTTGGGGTTATAAAACATACACATACCTGCTTGATGTTTGGTAGCTAATTTTAGATTTCTGTGTTTGAAAGTTCTTTTTAATATTTTTTGTGGGTGACCTGGTTGAGCAAGAAAGCAAAGACACATTTTAGTCTTGGAAGAGGTTGGCAGTGTTGGCCAGGGAGTCATGATGTAGCTTTTTCTAACCACCTTTAGAAATGCTTTTCATAGTTAATGTCCTCAGCAGACGTGTACACGGGTGAACTCTGGGACTAGGAATTGTCTGATGCTGGTGGATCCATTCTGGGAGGCAGCTGACAGTGATTTTCAGGCGGCAAGCTCCTTCCTTGGGGTTTCTGCAAGGGAGGAGAAGTTTTCAAAAGGAGCTGTGCTGGTAGTCTGCCGAGTCAGCATATCCTCAGGCTGCTCTGCTTAGGCCCTGTTCCCAGCTGGCATACCCCTCTCAATGGGTGCTGAGAGAGGTCTCAGTTCATTTCCAGGCCTGCAGTTCCCTCCCTTGGTGAACTTTTTCACTTTCAAGGGCCATTTCTACTTTAATCAACTGAAAGTTGAGTTCCTTTGGACCATTAGACATCTGTGTTCTTCCTCCCAAGAGGACTGTTATTCTGGCAAAAAAGAGATGGAAGTTGTTTATCTGCAGAGCTTTTTGGCCAAGTCCCGCCTTCAGACTGTAGCATTGTTATTTGGAAGGAAAAGGAAACCCTGAGAGCCAGAGTAGGATGCAGATTGCCTTAATGTGGTCCAAGGCCTGCGGAAATGATGTGCGGAGAGAGCTGGGAGCCTGAGAGCAGCCCTCCAGAAAGTCAAAATGTTGGATGGAGATTTGACTAGAAGTAGGCAAAGGCAGTGCCTGAGCTCCTGTCCCTCTCTAGAATTTGGACATCCACCTCTGGGTAGTACATCCTGCCTCTGTTCATCCTGGAGGCAGACCCTACAGCCCTTTCTGGAGGTGGGTACCCAGCAGAGAGGGGCTTACACCTTGTGGTTGTGTGCTACCTTCCTGGCGGGGACGCGTGACCAGGCGATGAGACACCTGGAAGCTCACAAGTCCTATCTCCTGGGTGGCTTTGCCACCTGCCACTAGGCTAATGAACCTCCTGGGTTTAGGTGTTTTCACTCCTTCCTAATGAAAGTGGCACTGAGAGTGCAGGATTCAAGAGTCAGGAGACCACACCATAGTGTGATCACCAGTTGGGACTTGAAGCAGAGGCGTCTTTGTTCTGCTCTGCTCCATGGCTATGTCCTCCGCCTTATAGACGTTGGATTAGCAGCAGAAAGATTCCTGATAGCTAATAGCATTCAAATGTGGTAGAAAAAGAATTCATGCCACAAAGGAACATGTGGTACAAGAGACAGATTCAGGCAGATGAGAGAGCACAAGGAATCAGGAACATCATTAGAATCATAGCATGGTTTGGGTTGGAAGGGACCTTTAAGATCATCTAGTCCAACCCCTCTGCCCTGGGTAGGGACACACAGGTTTTTAGGAGCCTGAAAGAGTTGTGAGGAGGGCTGAGGTGATGGTCACCCTGCAGATAAGGAGCAGCTCCAGAATGTGTGGGCATCTGGTGAGTGTAACGGGCAGCGTAAAGATACTTGTTTGAAAATCTGATTCTCTTCTTGATGGGCATCACCACCTTGTTTGAGGTGAGAACTGAGTGTTCAGTGAGATAGGTAAGATGGGGAGAGGCTATGAAGGTCCTTAAAGATGGAGATAAACGACAGCAAAAATGGATAGTGCATAGAAGTGCACAGTCGAAAACATGGACTAGGAAATGTGCTTTGCTAGGGTGCGGGTGAATGAAAAAGGAAGAGAGGAGGAGATAGCAGTAACTGAAATGTGCGTGTTTGAGGCTCTTCCCTTTCTCTAATTCCGGACTGCTTCTCTGAGCAGGGTCTCACAGACAGCACAAATGGAAGCACAAGCCTTTGGAAACTGTACATGACCCACTGTCATTGCATGGCACGAATGACACGGGCTGTGCCAGCAGCACAAATAGCAGCTGTAGAGATGACTTGGGTATGCGAGAGCCTGCCACGGAGAAGAAAAGAGCTTTGCACCTTCAGGTGGGCTTCTGACAAAGAGTAAATGCATGGGGAGGAGGCATCTGAAACCAGAGGAGGAAATAAGATGTAAAAACAAAACCAAAAATGCGAACAGACCAGGAGGCACTGAGTAACAATTAGACTAATGTGAGATTAATGTTAAGTGTTTTAACCATTCATGCTGAGTGATTAAGTGCTGTGAGGTTTGACAACTGATTATCTACTCAGAAGTATATTTATGCCTGTCAAAAGCAAAATGACACGTAGAAACAGAGCCTCACCTTCCCCACCTCTATCTGGTATGGAGTTTGTAAATCATAGTTCAACAGTCTGTATTAATCAGAATGATAGCAGTGAATTGTGTCTGAATTAAGCTCATGCATGATTGATGCAATATTAATTGCTCAGCAGATTTTTTACATGGGATTATGAGTATGAGGCTTTACCGGTATTATAGACCTGCTTTCAAGTTGCTGAAACCTGTCTAACTCTCCAAGGGGAGAGTTTCTGCCTTGCCTTGTGCATTATGGTGTCATCAGAACCAGCTCAGAGGTACCACACCAGCATGGTGTGGACCAGCTCAAGTGTGAATAAGGACACAAGGTTTGGTTATCTGATCATCTAACAAGTGTGTGTCCTTGGAGTAAGAACTGTCATTCTTCTCCCCATTCCAACTGACTGATTCCTGTCAGTTCTCTCTTTCAGAAAGATATATAAGGTGACAGAGACACATTCCTTGGTGTCTGGTATCTCTGGAGGTTTCTGGCTGGTTTCTTGACTACCGATCGTGCCTCTCGATGCGCCTGTTAGTTGGCGCGAAGTCACACATCGAAGTCCAAATGTGGATTCATGATATTTTTTTTTTCCTAAATATTTCCAAAGTATTTTTCATAACGTTTGCTGGTAGCTTTGCCAGCCTGAAGCCTGAGCGTGTTTCCATGCTAACTCCAGCTCCCTTTGAAATGCTCATAACTTTTTAAACAAATGCCATTGGCTTTGCAAGCTTTCATTTTTGGTCCTAGCTCAAAGGTGGATTTTTTTTAAAGTGTGAGAACAGTGTTTCCATTCACACTTTAGAGCTATGTGAGTGGGGAGAAATGTACTTTTTTTTCCGTATGCTTGGTTTGAAGGTCATGATTTCATAATGAAAAATGGTTGAAGTTAGGAGGTTAATGGAAACTCAGAGCTGAAGCATTAACTCAGCAGGTAGCTTCCTCTCTCTTACAGTCCCGTTGAGAACACACAAATGTCCTCCTGACTGGAGGAAATAATTATTTGTATCAAATACATTGTTATTTTAAAATCCCACCGGAATACAGAGTGACATGGTAATGAAGTAATATACAATTTGAAGTATAATTAGGCAGATATGGCAATAAAACAGGGCAAAAAGACTAGGGTAGGCGGCGTGTCAGGATGCAACTCCAATGCAAGTCAGAGTTAAACTCGAAGGGGCATTGCACAGGAGAGTGTGACACGTGAGAGGACACATAATTGTTATGGACCTGTGTGATTCTAGGTTTTAAGCTTAGGCATAAATTAGGAATTGTATAGGAACATCTGTGCCTGTATTTGTGTTGCATTTGGAATTGAGATGTTCTGTAAATTTTATTCCAAATCCAGCTCTTGAGAGATCACCAGATCGCAGATGATAAGCCCCGTGAGAATGTGTACATTCATCTAGAAGTGAACTTCTAACCCCAAGTTTGTGATGCTAATCACATCACCGATTACTTTCCCAGCAGTTTTTTACTTACTGTGCTCAGCATCTGTGAAGCACTAATATACTTGCAATTTGTGACAAGACAATGAATTTATTGAAGCCACATGAAGCTGAGGTAATGATAAAAAAAGAGGTGGGTCTGATGACTGTTCCATGAAGTGTCGTAAATGAATGCATTGTCCCAATTAAGAATACAGTAGGCAGGAGTGAATACTATAAAATCACACTCCTTGCTTTGTAGTTGCTTTTTTCTTGTGGGAGATGTCGAATGTTGAGTAGCCTCAAAGGCTGAGCTGGAGAACACTTTCTTCCCAAGCACATGCTCCACCCAGCTCAAAATTGAGGCACCTCTCATGAAACAAGTTTTGTTGTATTAGGGGTCCTCCAGCATCATCCCGGTAAGCTCTATTGGCAGATGCTCTTTAAAAAGGATAGAGTTTAAATGTATTAATTTAGTGTTATTTGTGGTGAGCAACACAGCTTTTAGCACAGCAGAGGAGAGGGTGATGTTTCCAAAAGGCCCTGTGTCCGTCAGCTCAAAGGCTGCATTTACTACCATTTATTTTAGACTTCATCTAATAGCTACCTTTCATTCTAAATACCTTGAATTAATTAGATGTATTGCTTAGGAAAAAATGAGTCACTGTGTGTGACTTGTATGTGTGACTTGGCTGCATAAAATATTAGAAATCTATAGCACTGTAGTTTGTAAGTCAGATGGTTAGAAAATGTTCTCTTGAATGCCATGAAACAACCCATTTTTTCATACTGATTTCTTCTCAGTTGAGTCAACAAAACCAAGAAATTGAAAAAGATAAATCTGCTATCATTGTCATTTGAAATACATTTATAAGCTCTTATTCTCAAACTGTTTTCATTCTTGTTTCTGCTTCATCATGACATGCAGAAAGTCAATGGGCAGTGGTAAAACCTAGAATAATGGAAAAATAACCAACATGTCATTGCTCTTTAGCCCCACTGTTCCTGAAGTTAGACGTGCATTTAATTTACACAAAGGTTTTGTTGTCTTTTTTAACATTAATCACTGCCTATGGCATTAATATTCTGCCTGTTACTGTCTGAAGTATTGGTATTGTTAACCTCCATGCTGTGGAGCAGGACAGTGCCGCAGTGTGACATACTTAAAAAAAATTCCATCTGCAATGGATATTAGGGATTTAAAACTATGGAAAGATTCCAGGCTTCCAGCTCTTTAGTGCCTAAATCACCTTTAGAAATCATCCAGAGGTATATTTTTAAGATATTTAGCTATCTGAAGATACCCTGGAGGAGGTTTGAAAGTGCTTTGATGCTTAGTTACTGTAGGAAGTTACTTGCATCATAAAGTACCTAATAATCTTTAGAAGTCTGGTCCTTGACTACTCAGTGGGTGTTTTTAACAATTTTACTTCTATGCCATGGGAAAAAAAGGAACTGCAATTTAAAGTACTTTTTACTGGGCAGGTGACTGCAAGTGTAGACCTGGCTTCTGGTTTAAACTT
The DNA here is from genome assembly GCA_026413425.1 of Tringa solitaria. Taxonomy (NCBI): domain Eukaryota; kingdom Metazoa; phylum Chordata; class Aves; order Charadriiformes; family Scolopacidae; genus Tringa; species Tringa solitaria. The sequence goes on from JAOXJM010000001.1 coordinate 7,340,310, forward strand.
CTCTGTTGCCTCCCCAAAGGCACTCTGGGGACATTTGTGAATTCAGGTTTCTCTCTCCTGAAAATAGAAACCTATACATAGGGTCCCTGTACACCACCGTAATACAAGTAGCAAGAATAAATGAACTTCAACACTATTTAATTTTTAATTAGACCCCCTTTATCATATCCTTTGTAAAACTGGGGAGATTAACTTTCTCAGACCTATTCTCACCTGGTTAAAAACCAATTAGCTGTTCTACACAAGCCAAATGCGTCCTTATTAGCAAGGGTTTCTGCTAATTATATTGTTCTGGTTAAATGACTTTTTTGCCACTTGGTGTGTCAAGTTCAGGGCTACCTTGGATGCTACAGTGGTGCTGCCAAGATTTGAATCCAGCCAAGTGAGACCCCCAGCGGTCTTGCCCGATTAAATATTTTGAGATTTGGTCCAGCTGAATTATGCCACAATTAATTCTGCCCATTGCTGGGAATTTTCCTTCTCTTCCGACCCTCTGCTTCTTTCCTGAAGACCCCGTGCAAAGCAAGCCTAATAGCAGTGGAAGTAGAAAGCGTATTTTTGTCTCCAGTATCTGGGAAGACTCAAAATAAAACAAGCTGGAACATTAGTAGCCTTCACTTAAGTTTTAAAATGGCAGGTTCAGTTACGGAGGGCTGGAGCCGTATTTTCCTCTGTCATTACCAGCTGTGCAGAGGAGTGGCTCCGGGACATTCAGTAGTCGTATTGCTTTCACACAGGTGTCAGGAGAAGTGAATCTGCCTTTGAGTTTGGCTTTCTCTACGCTGTGATTGAGGACAGTAACTCATCATGAACACAGATCATCCTCCGAGATCAATCCCCCACCGTGCAGAGCTTTCCCACTTAACTCTGCTATGGTATAGGGTGTATATGACTCACCCGAGGGCTATTGGCACTTCCCACAGGCAACTGGGGGAGCAGTCTTCTGTGTAGGAGTGTCCTAATACAGTGATGATGAAACGTGGAAACCTGCCTAGCCTCTTACTTATCCTTCTGTCTCTCTCAATAAATAAAATAAATTGGCTTCCCAGTAGCTTGATGGGAAGGAGGGGTTTTTCTGGCAGGTCGCTCGCTGCTCATGAGTTTGTCATGCGGTTCATGCCTGCAGACTGAGCGTTTGAGTCAGACCGCTGCCGAGATGCCAGCTAGGGATTGCCCAGGAGCCCCGAGAGAGCTGTGCTCCAGCATCCTGGTCTGTTGGCTTCACTGCTCCCTGGGCATGTGGCCCTGGGGTCAGCCAGATGGGCAGGGTGCAGGCAAGCACGCCTGATGCACAGTGGTCCTAATGACACATCAAGACTTGATCAAGACCCCAAACCAAAGTGATTATTATTGTACCCCCTGCACCCATGGGTTCTCCCGCCACTTTTGGAGAGCATTTGGTGTTCCTCACTGTAGGAGACAACCGTAACTGGGCAAATCTGACACTGTTGGCCTCTAGCATGGCACGGAGAAACTGTAGCGGGCTTTAACTATTACGCGCATACTCAAGCTGACATGGCCCAGTCAAGGCTTGTGGTTTTCCAGGCTGTCCAGCAACAATATGTGGTAGCCCGATCTGCAGAGCTGGGCATGCGAAGGGCTCATCAAGTTCATCAGGGGGAAAAAAGTTTATGCTCAGGCTGTCATTTGTGCTTGGTTGTCCATTTGCTTTTCCTGCGGAGTGAATGCAGTTTGGAGGCATAGACCTCTTTGGATATGACTGTGGAGTGTAGCCCTGTTCCGTGCTGTGAGCCAAAGTGTTCTTTTGGTTACACCACTGTCCTCTGAGTGCATAAATGATCTCCAACTTTGTAGTTACTTGTCCTTAGCATCAGCAGTATGGGTCCACCTCACCCATATGCGCTAGATATTAGGGTAATCCAATAGTTAAAGATCCTGTACAAGCCACAGCTGGGAGTTCCAGCTCTGTCACATCTCCGGGGTGATAGCTACATTTATTCCCCATACGGTGGGCTGAAATATTTAATTTTGTTACATCTTTCAGTCCCACACTCATCCAAATTGCCAGTTATCCATGTTTTTGTGTAACTTACCTGTACAGTTCTGTGGGTGGTATAACATTCACCCTTCATTAGTATGTGTTCAAACCAACGAAGGAGATAATATTAGACAACAACATCCCTGTGTCTGTGTCGAATGGATATTCCATGGATGGCAGAGCTTCCTTTTCAGAAGTGTAGTAGCTGCTGCCAGGTTTCAGATAAGACTGAATTTATGTGTATGCACTGCGCTCATCTGAGAACCAGGAGGATTAGAAAAGGGCATCATACCAGTTATCCAGCTCTTCATTCCCTGTAAACTTCTCAAATTGTGAGACAAGGTTGTGAGATAGTTGTTTTCCTGCAGCCAGATCACCCTTCCAAGAGTGCCAGCCTTCCTCTCTGAAGCGATGTTTGTCAAGGGTTTTGCAAACCTTTTTTGTGGCTGGAAAGCTGCCCAGCAGAAAATGACCTGGGAGTGTTGGTGGACAGCCGGCTTAACATGAGCCAGCAGTGTGCCCAGG
>JAOXJM010000001.1:7351570-7365274 GCA_026413425.1 Tringa solitaria
GGTTGGAACCAGATGATCTTTAAGGTCCCTTCCAACTCTAACCATTCTATGATTATTTCTATTAAAGCTGCCTTCTTGATCATGATGGTATGAGGAGCACAAATGATCACTTGAATGTGCCTGTGCACAAAGGAAAATGCATAAATAGATATGATAATTTCCATTAAAATTGACTCTTTGCTTGAAACGTCATTTGGGATCCTAGCGTACCTTCAGCTAACAACTATTAAGGCAAAACTGCCCTTGCTCTAATTGTAACCCTTAAGGGAACAGGCACTAGACCTGCACAGCAAAATAAAGGTTTCCAAACATGTGCTGTTTAAAGCCAAATGGGTGGTGTATTGGTTTCCTGTTGTCAATGTTAAGGACTTAATTTGTGATGCAGTCTACCTGGAAATTTTGCTAAAATATCATGGGATTTTCCAGATATTTATATATAGAGAGGAGCCTACTCAAGTATTTGTTTCTCTGACATCCTGTAGCGCATTACACTTGAGTTTACTTATTGTAGATGTTAAATTTCCTGTGCATGAAGGTCCTGATATGAATGCAGCTTTTGATGACTGATTATGGGCGTAAATTCAGATCAGTCATAACCTTTCCAGTGAATTCTGGGGAAATTGGATTAGTCTGTGTTCTTACGGGAAAGATCCTGCCGGGCACAGGGAATCTTCTGCTCTCAGCATCTTCGTGCAGACATTAGGGCGCTTGAGACCGTTGAGGATGATGACCTGACACATGATTAAGCATCTTAATTAAGCTACTTGAACCTTGAAATATGTAGAGAGTTTTGCATTTGCTGATGATGCACTTTTAGTTTCTTTCTGAATGTGTCCATCTCCTGGTTAATGAGTGGTCTCTGCTTTCTTTTGCTCTTAAAATGATTGTCTGCAATTGGTGTAATTAATATTCTGCCCCTGGAGTTGTACTGGTAGTCTCTTTAGGGTTTGCACGAGTTAAATGTATCCTTTGGAAATTATTTGTAAGCATTTGAGGAGCAAACCCAGAGAGGCGTTGCTCTAGCAGTTAATTAGATGTATGCTTGCAGAGATGATTTTTCTCTCTAAAGCTAGCATTTTTGACAGGAGGCGTAGTGGGGATGATCAGTGGGAATGGTGAAGGTGTAGAAAACCCAGGAATGTGCTTGGGAGGTGTTGCACAGAAAGCATGCTGTGCTTAACAACACTGCAGGGGAATTTGGATGTCCAGACCAGGTGTGGCATCGCAGCAGGACGAATTTGGTGGGAAGGAGCGTGGGGCTGTCGTACAGCAGCTGCCTACCTGTGCCAGCCTCCGTGCGGGGGCACATCCCTGCCTTCCTCCTGCCTTCCACACTCTGCCTCCCTCACCCCCTCACACCCTGCTGTGCGGCTGTCCTGGAGCTTCAACCTCCAACCAACCATCTTCATGCCTCTGACTGCAAACCTCTAATGCCCCAGATACTTAACCCTTAAATATTTTGGCTTCAGAGAGGACTGAAGGAATTTTCTGCAAGTAGTAACAGTCTTCTGGTCTGCGAAGCGCTCCTGTTTACTTTGATCAGTACTATATTTTGTGATGTTGAATAAAGACTGACAAGTAGAGTCTTAACTAAAAATAGCTATATGTCTTGCAGCCACATATCAGTATTTCATCTCATCTTACGTTTTTTTTCAGGATCAAACATGAAAATATAGTTGCCCTGGAAGACATCTATGAGAGTCCGAATCATTTGTATCTGGTCATGCAATTGTAAGTACTGAACCCAATGAAGTTTTTGTGTCAAAATTGCCAACTCTTCTTGTTCTTGTTCAGCTTTTGTTCTTTAACCTAAAAGATGGGATACGTGGGAGGTATTTGTCTTGTGTACTGCAGTCTGCAAAATCCTCAGCAGGTGGTTAAAAACGAATCTCCAGGCGTGATGGGCTGGGCTGTTGTGAAATTGGTAACTAAGGTGTTTTATGAATAATGTCACTCAAATCAAACCAGAGCGAAGAGGAGACGTTTAGGGCACCAGAACTGGCTCCGTACATAAGGAGTTGTCACGATTCAGTTCTCTGTGACTCAACAGATACCTGGTCTGTACTGAGCGAGAGGTGACCCGAGATGCCACCATGTGCATGGGTGCTGGATTTGCAAGAAAGCTTCATCCTTGTCTCAGCAGCAGTGTAGCTCATATCATTCTTGACATGTCTCGTTCACCAGAGCCCCTCTTCTTTCCTGTTTTCTCCCTCTGAGCCTCAGAAGATCAGGATCCCATTAAGTATATGATATGCTGTGGCTTACCTGGTCCTCCTGTCACAACGACCAGGCAGGGAGGAGGAAAGTGATGCTCATACTGCTTCCCCCTCAACCCCTCTTCTGAAATCAATTAAAACCCATTATTTGATGTTAAAATGTCTTCTTACCTAGTCTCTCTCTAGTCTCTCTCTTTTTCAACAATGAGATCACCTCAAACAAGAGCAGAGCAGACAGGGCAGATGGATAAAGCACAGCTACGATGAGCTAGGTATGCTATAGGGAAGCCTGGAGCATCTGATAGAGGCAGCTCTGGGAAGCCCTGGGTGACCATGCTGGTCCCTTGTCTGTTGGTAACAGACATGGAGGTGTCATTAGAAGTTGTTCTGCTGGCAGTGTGGGAAGAATAATGCCCTGTACGTTTTTAATCTGTTTTTTAGCCATACCTTCCAGCCCAGAGTGCTGCAAAAGGACTTGTATGGGAGCATCAGTGTTGTACAAATTCCAACAACCAGCTAGGTTGTGGGAAGGACCAATTTCACGACCAGTTGGGTTACAAATCCTTATTTTTGTTTAATCACTTTAGAAAAAAATAAATCAATATTACTCCTACTTATTTTTAGCTTGTTTAATGTAGTGTAACCCTCACTTTTCTAAATTTCTTACATACAGATCATTGGGTTATCTGAAATGTAGGTCTGTAATCATAGGTGGCAGTGAATATATAGTATAAATTTCTACTTGCTCATAATTCAGCACTTAGTAGGAAATTATCCTTTCTGCTGCAGATGTATTTGTAAACCCAGCCAACTAATTTTTCGAGGGCCAAGCATTTAGCTGTTCCAGTCGGATGCAGCTTCGCTGGTGCCCACTGGGGTGAGACGCCTGGCTGAATTCAACAGCCAGGAAGCCATCCACAGTGTTTGGGGCAGTAGATCTGAGCGCTCCCCAGCCCCCCTGAAGAGCTGTGGCTTGTGTTACGAGGTAGACCAAGACATCCTGCGTACAGATACATTGAACTGGGTCTGCCAGGGAGCAGGATTGGTGTTTTTTATCGTTCCTATTGGGGAAAACTCTTCAAAAACCACAGGGTCATTTTATTTGAATGTGGGCACATGTTTGAGTGCAATCAAGGGACAGCACCATAACAAACTCCCACTCACGCAGAGAGCCCGTGTGACGAACCTTGTGTGCGTGTGTGTTCTTAATCTGCCTCAGCTGTAGGATACAACACGTTAGCTTAAGCTTAATTTTATTAAAGTCGTTTGATGTTGTGCCAAGCCATTGCTGGTAGCCCTCCTTGGTGCTGCAAATCAGACAAGGCCGTGTTGTCCTCTGCTCAGCACAGGCTATTTCCAGGGAATAAACTTTCTGTGCTTTCTTGGAAAAGGGTTGTGTTATCCCGAAGCGGGGAGGACAAGATGAGCAGGTACTCACCCTCAGCGCTGTGGACCTTGCATTAAGGATGGTGCAACCTCTGCCTCTGAATTTTCATCAGTAGTTGGGATTGGGGTCGATTGACATCAGTACTTGGGCAGTAACTCCGCAAAATCCAGAAGATTCCAAATCAATTCTGCACGCCTCCTGTCCCAGTTTCCATTTGGGAGAAGGCATGCACAGATAATCTCTTGTTTCCAGGGTAACACCAACTTGTTGATACAATAGCCATGAACCATTGCTCGGCGTGAGGTATCTGTTTAAGTCTCTGCCCTATTTATTATCAGATTTATTGTGGTTTTTTTAGCTTCTGATTTTTGAGTATTTCTCCTAAACAAGACAATAGTTGCCTACATTTAAAACTGGGGTTTGATATGAAATAGGGGGAGTTCTGATGAAGGAGCTTTCAGGAAGCAGCATTTAGATTAAAAAAAGGGGTGTGTGTGTAAAATTAGGGCAGCTTAAAGATGAGTATCATGGGCACAACAAATCTCAAATCCATATGCCCTTCTCCCTGGCTCATTGCTTGCTAAGTGGGCACTACCTAATGTTTCCCAAGGGAGATTTTATGTTGCATAGACGGTATTTCCATTGCTGTTCCTTGCAATGTTGTGGAAAATCCACATTACAGCCCCTGAGCATCTCGTAGCACCTCTGTGGGAGAAGGCTTTTGGAGGTAAACCGAGCCTCCCTGCTTATGTTTGCCCTCAGGTACATCTACTTTTACTTGAAAGCCATGCTTGTTAGCTTGGCAACTTAAGGGATAAATATTGCACCTCGTTTATTCTGTCAAAGATACGGGCACGCACAGATGGCAGAGTTTGTGCTGGAGTTGGTAGGAAGGGAGGTGAAGGGAGTGGCTGTCAATGTCTACTTGACACTTAATTTATTCCTACCAGTCCCTCTGGGAGCTCTTCCCAGGGTTATGTAGCTCTTGGTGAATCTGTGCTGTGTGTTTCTTGGCATGTTCATGGGGAAATCTGATCTTTGGCTTTGGTTTCACCACCTTGTTTTTACACACGTTGTACACAAGCCATCCTAAAACTGTTCAAACTGTCACAAACCTCTTAGTGCAATGTAGACCAAAAGTCCAGCTTGGAGAACCTCAGATTTGACAGCTCATAATTTCATGTGCTGTCTCAAAGCATTAACCTGTTCCGTAGAAATGACTGGGCCATTTTATTTATTTATTTTTCAAAAATACAGGATAGTTCAACCCTTAGTTTGGCAAAGTCATGGACAACTCCAGGTTGACTTTTTCTCCAACCAGTATTGCCCAGCTTTGGTATAAGGTGGAGTTACGGGTGCAGCTGCAAAGCAGAATAGTAGGATGATTGTTGCCTCTCCTATGATGATTCTGCTAAAATTTTCAGGCACTAGAGAAAAGTACTGTAGAACATTTAGATTTTGTCATATTTCTATTAGGGTGATGTGCTTTCAAACCAGGAAAACACCTGCTCCTTTCCAAACTTGGATTTCCTATAGTGCTGTTGAGATCTGCACAGGCAACAAATCATAGAATCATAGAATGGTTAGAGTTGGAAGGCAGCTTAAAGATCATCGAGTTCCAACCCCTCAAAGCCCCATCCAGCCTGGCCTTGGACAGCTCCAGGGATGGGGCATCCACAGTTTCTCTGGGCAACCTGTTCCAGTGTCTCACCACACTCACAGTAAAGAATTTCTTTCTGGTATCTAACTTAAATCTCCCCTCTTCCAGTTAAAAACCATTACACCTTGACCAAAAAAAAAAAAACCAGAGATAAACACTAAAATATTCTGAAAGTTTCATTCCTTCTGGATGCTGGGTGAGATTTCCCCAGAGGATATTGTAGAGGACAGGGGGAAATAAAGTGCTTTCAGAAATAGAAGTTTTATTGAACTATATCTCAATATGATAGCAAACTTTGTTAATGAGAAGTTACAGGATTTTTCGTTCCCGTTGGTGCCACTTGGCAAGAATTACCCTATGGTATCTTCTAAGCTATCTGCCTTCACCTTGTGGGAATAGGGAAATATAGGGAAATGTCCAGTTAAAATAGGGAAATGTCCAGTTAACCTGTCATGGTTAGTATTGTCAGATACTAATACGTCATTGGCATAATCAGCTTCTTTAGATACTGATGATTCATTTTCTGCGTGCTGGAAAACCAAGAGTAAAAATGGATTTACATAAACACGTCTTTTCCTTCCGAGTGTTATGGGACCATTGGCAAACGCTGTTTCCAAACGTGCTCCCTGGGCAGGTCAGAGCAGATTCCCAAAGCTCGGCTCTGACTTCATCCATATTGTTCGCCTCCACCAAAGCGTGAAGCAGCGAAGTTTGATTCCCTGTAGATTTGCGTGCACCACGCATTAGTCACAGCCACAGGAGCCTCTCTGAAAGAATATGGGGCTATATTAAAGACCAATGGAGATATTAATTTCCATATTCTCCTTTATTCATCCACACTTGCTTAAAATACGTAGGAACATAATATTTTTTGATATCTCTACTCTTCTGTCAAAGTTGGTTGAAGTTCACATGATGGGTCAGAAGGTACCAAGGGCTGGCAAAGTGGGATGGAGTGCCATTGCCTCACTGCCTCTGCAAAACACGCTAAAAATAGGTCTAAAAGGCACCTCCAAAACTTGGGGGAATTCATCTGCCTGTATCGTCTGATCAGCATTAGCTGATATTTTTCTAACCTCTTCTTAAATGTCTCCAGTCACATGGTCCCCAAGGAATCATCAGTACTTAAGATCCTTACAGGTATGAAGCATTTCCTAATAGCTAAGTTTTTCAGGTTACGATTTTAACCTACTACGTTGGAAGTCTTAGTCCCCTAATTCCTCCTGAAGCTAACGAGAATGTTCAAATGGGGAAAGGTTACAGAAGCAGGCCCTGGAAAGCATGTAGCTAGGTAAGTCATGATTGAACTTCAACACCCACCTCTGAGTTTCTCTGCACGTTTTTTCACAGTCAAGAATAGTGCCAAATCCAGAGGAATTCCTGTTAATTCCAGGATCTGGTTAAAGAGAGTGAAAACCTTAATGCCAGGCTGGTGTAGCTCTCCATCTCTTTGGGGGGCTGTGTTCCTGAAGAGCCTGTCTGATTCTCTTGGTAGAAGGGCTGCTTGACCTGGATCCCACGTGACCTGGATCAGTTGGTGCTTCTGATTCTCCATGGAACTGGAGTATTTCCCCTGCATGAGGTCTTTCGAAGCTTTGACGTCTTTGCTGAGAACAAGCTTTTAGGGCGAGCAGCCTGGTTCAGCCCACCCCACAATGCTTCTCCCTACCTTTGTGAAAAGGTCAGCCCAAAACCGAGCCTGAAACCCCTGACTTTGTGGTTTTTCCAGCTTGGCTTCTTAACTCTGCTGAATTATTCAGATGATTTCCATCACAGAAAAGCCAAGATGACAGGAACGCCTTCGTGCCGGGTGTAAGTCACACAGCGAGGAGAGCCCTGCTCAGAAGTTTGCAAGCTCAGAGTCCCCATGTCCTGCTGTTCCTCAGCTCTCCCCCCACCACACACAAGAGCTTTGTAGCCCTCTAACGGCTTGGGGGGGCAGCCCCAACGGGCAGGTACCTACCCGCGGTAAAATCTGCAGAAGTTTTTATTATTACCAGAACTACGCTGCTTGTGTTTGTTTGCCTTTCACCTCTATGTTTTGCAAATAAGTAAGCAAAGCACCAAGTCGTGATGAAGTGCTGAATTCCCTTTGTGTTTTTTGGAAAGCCCGACGCCTGGGCGCGCTCTGAGAGCAGCCGAGCGTGGACGGGGTGCGCAAGTGACATTTCAATGAAAATATTCAGCCTCCAAGAAAAACAAGAGACAATGGGGGGAAGTGCCGTGTTTGCCAGGCTCCTTAAGGAGTCTAGCAAGGACGCGCTGTGTTACAAAACAGCCGTACGCGCGCCAAGCCGCTATCGCATCAGGATGCTAATTAAAACAAAACATAGATCTGCCGCACCGCATTCCTTCGATGAGATTTATTCCCATACTTGGGGGTTTTTTGTGCCTGTAAAAAACATTATGCAGAAGACAGAAGGAAGTATCTCCGCATTCACAATCGGATTTATGTGAGCGATAAAAGGAAGACGCATTCTTTAGCGGCAGAAAATACTTACGTCGAAGCACCTGAGAGAAGCACCTTAACATCACCTTTTTCTGTGGATGCTGTTATTGTCATTATACTAATAACAGAAATGGTGACAGGAGAAACACCACCAGTGATGAAGAGCACTGGAGCTGATGACTGTGGGCCAGGGGATGAATTCAGGTTCATGGCACAGGGTGGGAGATGAGCTGCACACCCATGGATTCTGCTCTTCTTTGTTTCCAATACTCATGGCTCGGATGAGGGGTCTCAAAAGGGCCAGCCCAAAGTAGTGCGTGGCATGCTGTGAAAATACACTGGTTCTGTGTCAAAAACCTTGGATCCCATGCTTCCAGCACCTCCTTGTGCTGCACAGGAGTACGATGTGTGGTAGACCTACGTGGCAGATGGGTCTCATGGCGTTTATTGGCTAGGACACTTAATGAATGGGCCAGGGAAAGACATGTTCCCAATTCCTGGTCAAGCGAATATACATGAATTTTATATTAATCAGTTGTTGGATGAATTGTTCACTTGTTCGGAGTTTTTTTGGCACAAATGCTACTTAAGAACTACATCAGCAGGAAGGCTGATGCATATCTTGGCATGCCAGGAAGGAGCCTGCGAGGTGCCAAGGGACCTTTGCTTGGACTTTGACACAGCTGAGCAGAGATTTAGGGGCTCTAGTTAGGCAGGACTTAATTTCCTCACAGCTTAGGGGGTGAAACATCAGTGATTTGAGCAAAGCAGCCTTCAGGAGTCTACAGTGGAACAAGAAACGGCACTAACTACGCCCTGTGGTCAAAAAAAGCCTTTTTTGCTTCTTTTATGGACAAGAGTTTTTTGAACTGGGGGGAGGGTGCTATAGAAGGCACAACTCTCCAGGGATGGATCCAGCTGGTGAACATGGAAAGCAAAGTGGGACAGCAGCAACAGGGTTGAGCATGTGCGACACGATTGGGAGCATCAGACCATGATCGTGAGAGAAACACTCAGGAAAATCAATCCTGGGACTGTCACAGCCTTCAGCATGGACATATTGCAGACGTGGGCCCAAACTGCAGACCTGGCATGTTAGATTTTGAAATTGTCCTTATTATTTGGACCTGTGCAATATAGGTTTTGGTTTCAGCTCTAGTGCTTAATGCAGTCAGAGCATGGTTTATCAATATAGCTCAAAGAAAGATACCTTAAAAAAATGTCATGCCTTATCAAAATCTTCGAAAGCATATTGACTGAACAACACAGGTCACCCTGCTAAAAGGCTAAAGGAGTTAATCTCACTGTACTTTGGTACTTTCTCACTAGAGCTTTGCAAGCTGCTGACCACATAATAAACTGACCCCTGGCATCACGCCTCTGGGAACTGCAGAGTAACTATTAATCCAGCATCAATTTCACATCTTTTTATTTGGGGGAAAAAAGATTATTACATCAGTTGGGTCATGCTGGTGGATGTTCAATATGAAGGAGTATCTCCACTTTTCCAATGGCTGAGAGGTTATAAGTAGACTAGGAATGATTAATGCCGGGGTAGAGATCAGGGCAAGGGCAGATTTTTTGGTAACATATTAATAGACCACAGAGTGATCTCCAGGATGACTTTCTAGACACCTGTAATTGTGTGGCTTGTGTACGATCCTGAAAGTGTGATATGTGCTCCCTGGATAATCCTAGCTGCCCTTAGCACCTTAGCTTGCTTCTGCTTTTTTTCTGGCCATGGTAGGACTTTCAGTAGCTCTTACTCCCCATGTTCCCTTCAAACATAGCACCTTCTCCTAGGAATGGCACTGAACAGCAGCCCTGTTGCTGCCTTGTACTGTTTTCTCTGTAAAGGCTTCAACCATGGCTGGGAGCAGGCGTTTTAGAGCCCGTGGGCATCAGTCCAGCCTTCCTACTGCAACACAGGGATGGTAAGAATCTTTTTCATCCTGGGAAGTATAAAAGACTTTCTCATGATGATTTCCAAACCCACTTACAGGCAGTCACCTTCAACAGCTGTAGATGGTTGTCAACATCCTTGCTCCTAAGCTTGCACTCATTGTTAGCTTAGTATAAAGTGTCCCATTATGGACTCATTAGCAAGGGAGCACTGAGGGTTGTTTTTGTAATCAAAGCATTACACTACATGTGATGGAGTGATTTATTTTTTTTTCCCTGTAGCCTTGGAAATAAACAGATAATGGAGAAACATTTCCACATTTTCATTGAACAGACAGCATTGTAATGTTGTTTGCTTTTACAGAAATGTGAACAGTTCAGATGAAAATGGATTTTTTTTGTTCTTTTAAGATATTGATTGTTGCAAAGCTGCTGTTGTCAATAAGGAAAACAAGAGGTTTGGCCAAAATTCCAAACAAACCTTGTTCTAATGTATTACTCTTTAAAGTTACAGGAAGATTTGAAGGGCTCGTAAATCAGACAAGCATATCTGATTATTTTCCTATACCAGTGCGTACCGTAAATAAGAATTTTCTGAGGGTTTGGTGTAATGTCCGGTCCCCAGCAGGGGCCAGTACCAAATCCTTAGGGTGAGAGTATGTGCCTTGATTGGTTTTTTTACAGCAATAAATTTTGGCATTATCAACTTAAGTTTCTTCCTTCGTCCCACCAGCAGCTCCCTCGCTGGGTCCCCAATTAGGGCTCCCTGTTGCAGCTGGGCACGGGGGCGTTACGTGCCCGTATGTGTAGCTTGGTCTGGTGTAGGCAGTTCACGGGGCAGCAATATATATATCTGCCAGTAATCCTGTATAATATCACTGCTTCCCTCAGTGCAGGAGCGAGGCCTTTCTCTCCAAACAGCAGGCAGGTGGCTATTCAGAGATCTAGCAATTTTCTCTCCGTTTTGTCGGCTTTTGGATAACCATCTCCTTCCTTTCATGCCTTGCCCAGAAGTTTCGTTGCTGCTTACCTGGTGCGTGTAGTCACTGAATGAGTCTTTTACATTTAGTTCTGCATCTCTCAGTACCTAGTAATTTACGCCGCGGTGCACTAAAATCAATTAAATAGCTGGTGTTTGCTTCGGGAGGAAGGGGCTTTGCAGCAAGGCGGGTAATAAATGTTAAATCCATATATGCCACAGTATGAGAATTCATTATGATACGGTCGGATCCCTCTCAGGCACGACATGGAGGCATTCTGATTAAATGGTTATACTCATTTAAACAGAAAAGGACTTTCATAGCAACCTGGAAAGCTTTGAAGTGAAATAACACGGCATTGAAGCAAGATGCAAAATTAACATTGGCATTCACAAGTCCATTCTTTTACATGGTGAAACCATTATTAAAAGTTGGGTTTTCCTCTTGAGTTTCCTTCCGGAGGAAAGTTGTACAGGCTGTGGCGAAGAGGACAGTAGTAGGCTCACAACTGTTACATGTCAGTGCATCCCAGAAGACATTTAATGATTTTGTAGGAGAAAAAAATGGCTCAATTTCCCACACGTGCTCATATCTCAGCTCCAACCTCTGTTCGAGGTGTTATAGTCAGGTAGGTTACTCTGCTCGAGAGTCTGTACACAACTCCAGAGTCAGTGTTGCACTAACTTGCAGTTATATTTTTATTGTATTATCAAGAGACTCAGTGTACAACTTCTAGAAGTTAATTAATCAATGTGGTGATGAAACATTATCATCCCATTCATATTCATGCTGAAGGAAAAGATCTCTTGCTTTATATTCTGTTTGGTACTTGCCCCAAAAACTCTACGTAGGGCATATTTTTAAAGCCAGGGAGATTCATATCGTTTTCTGTGGCTGGTCTGGAGGCCAGGACTCTGAAAAGGATTATGTGAAACCTAGAATTTTTAATGGAAATACAGGTTGCTGATTGAAATCCTGTTTTGAATTCTTTTTGTAGTGCTGTGGTTACCTCTTCTCGCAGAAACTGTTTTCACAGGACTGTAGAAGTTCTTGCCATAGATTTCTGTTTTAAACATTCTCCCTGGAAAATTATTCAATGGAAAATAAATCTGGAGGGTTTGGCGTTTTTCTCTTTTCTGAAACAGTGGTTAGGTCTACTCTAGCCAAACTTTTACTTTTTGAAGCATTTTATAGAAAAAGAAAATACTGCTGCTGTTGAAGCCTTTCTTTGATGCATTTATAGAACATGTGCTCATTTTATTCTGATTCATGCCACATGGTTATATCTTAGCCTGTAAAGACCATTTTTTCCCTTAAATTGGAGGAAAAGTGTGTTCAGAGACCCAAATACTTATGTCATCTTTTCCTTTCTTCTCCAAGACAAAATTCGCGTTTGGGGCTGTGTGATCCTGGCTTAGCTGTAAAAGGCTTTCTATACTAGAGTCCTGAAAATGCTTTGGAGGAGTTTTGTGTTTATTCTGTCTCATTATTCTGATGGTTAGTAGCATTTAACCACTCTATAATTCTATTTTCTTTATCCCTAATTGATGATACCTTAAGGAGCACTGACATCTCTGGGCAAGAGGTAGTGGAGCCTTTAAATGTCTGTATGTCCCTGAGGGGGGGAAGAAGATACCCCTCCCCAAAATGCATTGTACTCAAAAAGAAGTCAGAAATACAATTGGAAATCCCCTGAAAGAGAGCTGAGATTTTAAGACCTACGTAAGTCCACAAAGAGGCAGCGTTACTGAAAACTGGGGTTGGTGTTCTTAACATTAAAAGCCAGTTAGCAAAATAAAATTCATCCAACTGTTCATTTCTGCCTTAGGGTTTTTGCTGTTAAAACTCTGCTGTGAGTTTCTTACAGCTCCAGAAAAGGGATTATTCCTTTTGGAGAGAACAGAGCCAAGCATCCATCCTGGCATCGTGATGAAGCCCCTTGTCATCACGATGGTGTTTTATATACTCAGTCCTAAAGGTCATGGTCACCCTGTTGCAAAATATTATCCAGTGCCACTGAAGAGGAGATGTGTAAACATAATTAAGTGATACTGAGCAGAGAAGAAGGAAATTTCTTCGCTTTGATTGCTCACCAAGCTTATCTGCGGGGATATTTATCTCATTGCAGCCCAGGGTCTTTTCCATCGGTTAAGGCTTGTATCTCTGTAATCGTGAGGCAGGACCATTTGCAGAAAGTGCTTCTGAAAGTGCTGGAAACTCTGCCAGAAGCTTTTAAATCTGGTCTTTTCAGGCGGTTTTGTGGCTGGGTTTGCTGTATGAAGGGATTGCTTCACATTGGTGCTGTCTTGCCTAGTTTGAAGGGTGGCGAGGGAAATGTAGGTTAGATTTCTGTCACTAAAGATTGGGTCATACTTCACATCAGATGAAATACATTTTAAAAAGCAAATTCCCTGGGGAAGGGCATTTTCTCTTGCACCTTCTTTCCCCAGGAGCTTAACATGGTTGTAGTTGCAGTTCCTTCCCTCGCTGTTGAGATGTGGCCACCCCCAAGAGAGCCACGGTAGCCCCTAGAAACAGCATTATGGGAACATTTTGGGGAGAGAGCATTTCTCTGCTGGGTTGGGGCATTTACTTTATAAAAGAATGGGAGTGAGGAGTGGTGCCTGCAAGCAGGAGCAGCCAGGGCTGCTGCCGGCAGCAGTTCGCCACCGAGAGATGCTTCTGAACAGTCTGTCCTTTAATCCTGCCCCTGTCTGAGCTGAATTAACTCAAGAAATTTGCTGGTGCATTTATGGCTGTGTATGTTCAAAAATTTAGCGCGAAAAGGCAACTGTTTGCACAAGAGCACAAGCAAAAAACAAAGCGGGGGTGGGGGAGAGAAAAAAAACAAAATAACTGATGTATCTGCTGTCTGTGCATTTAGCCGAAAGTCTACAGCTTCTCTCTGGCCTGGATATCCTTTTCTTTGGAGTATGCTGTTAAATGTGACGAGATGACGGTCATTTAATAGGTTACCACCTGTGGCTGAGCTTCTTTCCTCACCTCATGGTGCTGGGGGACACGGCTTAGTGATGGGTTTTTTTTGCCAGAGTTGGGTTGATGGTTGGACTAGATGATCTTGAAGGTCCCTTCCAACCTAGGTGATTCTA
>JAOXJM010000001.1:7405020-7428856 GCA_026413425.1 Tringa solitaria
CTCTGAGGTCCCTTCCAACCACCACAATTCTGTGATTCTGTGATTCTGTGATTTTCATCATAAAGGATAGTATTTGCCAGATTCCTCTGATAGAAGATAGTAAAATGAGAGACTACATTTATTCAGACGTGTTCAGTCATCCTCTGTTACAGCCATGTTAAGTTACTGACTCCTAGATGTCAGTATGCAGAAGCCTTTTAGATCTCTGAGCCTTCCTGGACAGTATCAAATTGCTTCCAATAATTTATTCTTTGGTACTTTGTGATAGTACCCAGCTACTGATTACCATTATGTTTACCAGCATCCTTTTAAAAAAGTTAAAGTAACTGAGTATGAGAGTTATATGGCAGGTGATGACAGGGTCTGTTTGAGCAAACACAGTTTAAAAGGCTCACTTCACGCATGAGACATCCAGCAAGCCTGTGCCTCCTACGATACCAATTAGTCAGCTGAGGCAGTACAATTAATCTCTGGGGTATCCATGAAATCCCTGAAACTGAAAAGACAGTGGCTTCCCCAGGGATAGATTTGTCTCACATCTTTCCAGTAGGAAGGACCTGATGTTTTCTAGCAGTCAGAGAAGCTCCTTTTGCTTTGCAGCCGCCACCTCTCCTGTGTTTTCATAGCTCTGAGGATGCCATGGTACAAGAACTCAAAGAGATGATGTTGCTGTGACCCAGTGATCCAGATTTGTCCCAGGAATACCTTTTTCTGGGCATTATCTTCACGCGGCACAGGCGCACTCTATCCTGATAACATCAGGAAAAGGAATAGATTTCTTTGGTCTCCCCATGGTGAAGCCATCAGCCCATCATTTTTGTATTTTAAGACATAGAAGTCAGGATGCACTCTATGTGGCCTGAATAGCTGTCTTGTGTAATCACACCAGACTGGAAATCTTCCAAAGCACTAGCAGGAATTGAGCTGAGACTGCAATTTTCATAATTTTTGCTGTCAGCTCTTCTGTCCTTAATTAACATGTTTTATTTTGTTCTGAAATGGGCACTGACTAGAAGAAGCCTGCGAGACGCAGGGAAGCTCGGATGATGTTTGCTGAAGCGTTGATGAAAATGAGGGAGTGCGACTACGTGTCGGGCACCGAGTGATCTCATATGGCCTCTCAGCGTGCCATTTACATAAGAAAACTTGCTATTTTGGAGAGGAAGCTCTGGGAGCATGTGGCATGAATTGTAGTGCCTTGAGAGATGTTTGAGAGCTCTCATTACTCATGGTCTGGGCACTGATAGCTACACAAGTGCCTCCAAGCCCGTTGTTACCTTGCTGAGCGCAGGATTTACTCATCACAGTTCCAGAGGTCACGGTCACTTATTTCTGAAGTGCTGACAGGAGTTTTTCCTCTCTCTCGCAAAGAAAACCGCTTTAAGTATTTGTTCTATTTCTTTTTGTTGCATGGGAGACAGCTCCTCTTCAGTGCTGCTTTTTTTTAAGAAAAAAAACCCCACATAATTGGTTGCCCAGACAACATTTTTCCAAGCACAGAAAATTTTTGTGGTCAGTCACTGAGGTGATGGCCACAAACGGGTCTCTGTGAGTGTTACACCTGATGACACAGCTTCTGTGTACCTGGTCTACAATTTTTTCTGCAGCCAAAAGCTTTTGTGCCTTCCAGCATCACTCCCAATTTGCAGCACCCACCTAAAATGTCCTCAAATAAACGTAAGAGTCGTCTCTCCTAACAGCAACACATGAATACGTGTCCTCATCTGGTTTGGGGCAGACATGGACCTCAGTGCTGCCCCGTGAAGCGTCCTGCCAACTCTTCCTGGATTTTTTTCCAGGAGTTTAAGTAACACTCAGGAATCCATCACTTACAATGTAATTCACGGCACTTTTCTTTAAAGATATGTAGAACATCCCATTTTCCAGTCTTTTGTGAGGAATTAATTATTTTTGTCAGTTTAAGCACTTTCCTTTTAAATTCCTAGAAAAAAGTTAGACATGCATCACATGCCAAGGGTGTGGTTAAGAAGCCATTAAAATATGCCACTATTTATACTTCTTTATCTCCAGAAGCGGACCCAATCCACTGGACAAGCTTCTGACTTGGTAGCAGACCTGATCTTAACTCATATCTGCTGCCCTTTCCAAGTATTTGCAAACGTGAAAGCCCCCTGTCATTTCTATCTAATTTTCCTGATTAAGATATACTTTCAACTCTGTGTGTTTCAATTTTTATCCAGCTTTTCGTAGTTTCAGCTCCAATAATGGTGGTACCCAAGACACTAGATCCCTGTTTATGTAGTTCAGAAATTCATCAAATAAGGGAGGGTATAATTACAATTAAACTTTTAGAAAATATCACTTTTTTTTCTGAAAATCAAAATATTCCTTAACAAATTGAGTATATCCAAAGTGTGCATAACTGGAAGTGCATTAACACATTAGCTTTTGAGGCTCTGCATTACAGAGTAAATTACTGTCAACAGTTTAGAGATCTCATTCTGTCAAGAGTTTTGTCAGAGATTTTGGTCCCATGGTGAAAAGGTGAAGCTTAGGATAATTTAACACAATTAGAGTTAGTTGAGGCACTTTTGTTAAGATGCAAATCTAAATGTTTTGTTGCGGAAAAGAGGATCTGATAATGTCTTTGAATAAAAAGGTCTTCCATTTTCTTATCTGCTTAGGACTCTTATCTCCCTCTCCATTTCCTATGGAAGGAGTGTACTTGGGATTAGATGCCCAACTTTTAGATAGCACCTAAATTGGCTAAATGAGAGACCTTGTGTGACTCATTGCAAATTAGGTGCGTGGACTGGCTTGTATGGATCCCACCCCATCTCTAGACTGGAGAAGAAGTGGTGTTTTGAAAACCCTGAGTGATCTCTGTGATTATGGGCAAGATCTGTATAAGTCATTAGCAATCTGTCAAGGGCTGCTTGGCCTGAGACTATTTATAAGAACTTGATTTTGATGAAGAAGGTGTTCAAAACTGCCTGAAAATGAGTCACCCTCAGGGTATGTCAAGTTGGGCACTCACCAGGAGGTGACTCCAGTCATTCAATGAATTCTTCTAAAGAGATTTTGGCTGCTTGGGAACTCGGTCTCACTGACTTAGTTTCCGTGAGAGTGGTCTGTCAAAAGCTTTGGTTACTTCTGCAGATGGGACTTAGACTCACAAGACGCTTATGAGCATTGAAAAGTTTGGAAAAAATGTTAGAAAGCCTGTCTCCAGCAATCTGATCTCCTTTTGCAGAAATGCTGAATTATGAACTGTGTTTGTGGCTGGCTAATATCTTAATCCTTCTGAGATTTAAAATTCTTGCTCTGAGTCCCAGCCCAAGTTCAAGTAAAATTTTCTTGTATTTCCCTGTTGTAGGAATTGGGCTGGACCCTGGATGTGTGGTTGGTCCCTGTACACCCCACCTCAGTCACTTTATTCTCTGTAGTGCTTTTATGAAAGGTCATTTCACACCTTCCAGATGTATCAGAAACCCAGTAGCAATTTCAGACCATATCAAAGCCGTGTGTTTCTCTTAGCCCTGCGCAAGACCTGAAACAGGGTTTGCCTGCATGTGGTTGTAGCTGCATAATGTTCCATGATGGCTATCTAAATCTGACCCAGCAACACGAAATAGGGACAACAGGAGCACAAGAAGCCAGCAGAGCTGCACCAAAACCCTGCAGTCCTTTGGAAACTGCATTGAGCTGCAAAGTCTTGGCCAACCAGAACAAGATGGACACTGGAGGAATGTGTGAGAGGGAAGGAAGTGGTTTTCATCCCAGGAGTCAGTGGAAGAGGAACTCTGGTCTTGTGGTCAATCTGCTTCATATGCCTCTTAGCCTGTTTGCCCTATGAGGAAGACGGTTTGTGTGGCATCAGGGGACCTCAAGCTGCTCTTGCACTGTCTTTGGCTTCAGAGGGGGCTGGCTTGGCCCTTTGTGCATCCAACCGTCTTCTCAATGGTACAGGGTTGTTCCTCTCTATCCCATCTTCTCGAGGTGGTACCTTCAAGTCCTAAGCCATGGGGCTGGCACTATCTCCCTTTGGTGTCTCTTACAAACGCTGCCTGTTACTCACCTTCCCTCTCAGATTTCTTGGCCATCTCGTTTCTGTGCAGCCCAGGCTTCCCTTTCTTTACTTGTAGGACCTTCCTACGTGATAGAAACTGGCACAAAAATAGTTACCAGCTGAAACTACTAGTCCTGGCTTGCACCAGGCCAATTTTCTTGGCCAACTGAGCTATGTCCCTGCCCAATGTAAGCAGGTTCCTGGTTATTTTGACCCTGTTTAGATCTATTTATTCCTCCGACATTTACGGCAGCCTGCTGGTTTGTCAGTCCTATGGGGATCTTCAAAACCACTGTCCTTTGTTCAAATTCCCTGTTCTTTCTGGCATGCAGCTTGTGTGAAGCCATATAAACCACAGAAAACAGCATTAGACTGAGTTCTTGTGAGAGCAAAAGCTGCTGGGAGTAGCACCATCATGGGAGTGAAGGAGAATGGCTTTTAAGTAGGAGGCTGGTATGAAGAACAGGCACCCTCATGACTTGTACAGTTTGTTCAACAGGCTTAAAGTATCAGAGCAATCCCCATCACTTGAGCTCTTTGCAAGAACATGGATTGCTGGTTTTGGCATCCAGCAGCTGCATTTTTAGGGAGCTTATTAGCATAGCTGCACTATGGCATAGTGCTCTGAAAGGTTTCCAAATGTTCCTGTTCTGTACCTGTTTTGAAAAAAGTATTTTCATTTTTTTTCTCTTATTAAAAACAAAACATAACTAAACAAAGAAAAGCCTAACTGTAAAGCAGCAGATCATCTGGCCTACAAGTGGAGTGCCCTGGGAAGCACATCTTCACATACCTGCAGGTGGGAAGAGGCTCTGGGACTACTACCCAACATTTTACCTGCCATGTGTGGCTGGTAACAATGCTGATATGTCCTGAAACACAGTTTCTGGATGTGGAGGAAGTGTCCAGATCATTGACTCCCCTGTCTCTGGCTGACTGTTGTGTAGCATTTGAGCTACACAGTGTTCCCCTGGGGAGGTGCGATACTGGAAGCTCAGCTGGAATTTCCCCAGCACCACAAATGGGAGCTTTGACTTTCCCGTTCTCCTTACTGCTGTTTTGTCTCCTCAGTTGTCTGTGTTGATCCTTTAGTGCCGTTAGCCCTTGGATTTTTTTCATTGCTTCTCCTGCTTTTGCCTCTTGGCACTGATCTACCGTCATTTCTAAGCGCTCCTCTGACTTGTTTTTCTGCTCATTAAATATTTCCGTCTTTTCTGTATATCAGAGACAGATGATGCTAAGCTATGTTCTCCTATTCCTGTTGCGTGTCTGCTCTTTGGAACAAAAATCAAAAGCAGCCTTTTGGCCTTAAAATAATTATTTAAACCTCCTGCCTGCCTTCATTAAAGTTTACCAAAAGGGGAGCTAATAGCCTTGCATTTGGTTTGGGCTTCATCCCGTGGTGTTCTTACCTGCTTCACATCCACCATCTGCAGCAGCAACTGTCTGTTATCAGTGCTCTTCACTCCTTTAAAACAGAGAGAAATGCCCCAGCTCAGCTTTGATGTTTTAGTAGGGAGAATCTTTATATAACTCACATCCCCTCGTCTCAGATTTGTTTTCTGTTATGTTAATGTGGCATATCTGTATAATGTCAGGAGCTCACTAGGATCCATGGTGCTCAGGAGCCATTTGCATAATGTTTTCTTTGGGGGATATAAGATTTAAAATGTTTACCAGTCTTGAAAATGATGCAAATAGGAGCAGACAGTCAAAGGTAGAAGAGATAAGTAAAGAAAATATTGGGAAATTGGAAGGACTGGAGAGTTGGAAGACATCTAATCACCTGAGGACGGGGGGAAATCAACTCCCTTCTTCCACATATTTTGTCACAAAATTCAGTCACAAGGACTGGAACAAAAAAAGAAATTGACTCTCACAAACCCTATTTGATGCACATTTTGGAAAAATGATTCTTTTTAGAGGAAAACTTGGAGGCAAATTTTAATGAATTGGGAAGGAAAGAGTGAGATTAAGGGACACAAGAGTTGTCTGGGAAGGTTGTCTTGAGCAACTTTGAGGAACAGCTGTTTTATACAAGAGAAATGTAAATTTGCCAGACTGTCCCAGCTTGCCAGGTTTTCTGCGAGGCAGTGACAGGCCAAATATGATGACTCTCCAGTGCTTCATTCTTTTATCCCAAGTTTGTCTTCAAATTCACCCCCACCAGAGTGACTAGCATCAAGCTGACACGCAGACCCTGCCCCAGCTGCTGGGAAAGGAATTATATTTTGGGTGCCAACTGTAGATGCCTTCTATATTTCCACAGCTCTGTCCTCTGTTGTAGTAGGAACATTTTAACCTTTATCTCAATACGGCAGCGTTCCCATGTCCTGGAAGGAGTCAGTGGCTTCTCAGGAACTGGGGTACACATTTCTGGCAAGCACCTAGGGCCAGGTTGGGAAGCCATTCATGCTAGGTACGGTGGAAAGAATCCTTTGGCACAAAGTGGGTAGGTGTTGGAGCATTCACACATTACAACAGTGTTTTAGGATTAACAATATATGATCAGAACCATCATTTTATTTTCTTATACATGCAGTGGTCCAAGTTTTCTGGATGACTTTAAGACTGGGGTGGTATTTACCCTGGGCTGCAGATTGGGGCATATCCCAATATTCAAAAGTCTTCATAATCTGGCTGTCAGCTGTATTTTTACCCACATTCTCCTGGATTTTCTTCTTTTTTACAACGTGTCCCCAGTGTATCTTGACCCTTTCCATCATTCTGCTTCTCGTGGAAATGCAACGTGGATGCCCTTATCTGCTTCATGCACTGTCTTTCCTTCAGTCCCTTCTATAAGATCTCATGCCCAGGCACCAGAAAATCTTTTTTTGTGTCTCATTATGGCTTCCTGTTCCCTTCCTTGCTAGCAGTTTTGACCTTAGTTTTGCTGACTTGTCTAGCTTAACAAGATAACTCTTTGAAGAGTCTTTACCAGTACACCAAAGCATATGTAGCAACCAAATGTGAGGCTCAAGTTCTAATACATTTATATGCTTCAGAATTTTGTCACTATTCTTCAAGAAACTAACTGCTTTGATATGGATAAGGCTCCTACCAGAGGAAGGTGTAACCCCAAAGAAATATTTTTGCAGGAACTTACCCCTTTGTGATTTTTTTGCAGCATTTGAACTCCAAAGTGCTCAGAGCAAGTACTCTGCTTTTTAAAACCCAGTGTGGCAAGTCTGCTTTAGGAATGCCACAAGCAGTGATTTCTGACATTGTTGTGGACATTTTGCTTTGAAAAAAAAGCAAAAGCTTCTTTACATGAGAAAGATTAGAGTCACAGGGTTTTAAAATTTAGGTTTAAGCATTTGTGCTGAAAGGTCCCAACAGGGAAAACAAAATACTTCAGGCTGCCAAACAAAAAAATGCACTTTTTTAATTCTCACTGGTGTAAGACAGGAAAGCAGACCCACAAAAGGTTTCAATAAATGCCAAGTTCTCACTTCTAGAAAAATTCAGATTATGGTGGCTGAAAGCTCTAGAGGCACAAGGCTCAGTTCCTTTGTGCACGTGTCCAATTCCTGCTACATTTCGTTTCTCTTTCTGAGGCATCTGTGTTCCCAGAGACAGAAGGACAAATGAGTCCCTCTGACATCCAGCAGGATTCAGAAGGCAGCTGTTGGTAGGTATGGTGACAGCTCTCCTTCCTCTCCTGCAGACTTAACTTAGCACCTCCCTGCCACCCTGTCCTTTCCAAGTTGCCGCTTGAAATTCCCCGTTTGGCAGCAGGATGAGGTGGAGCTGTGAGGCTGTCAGGGTGAATGTGCATCTCTGTACCAGTGCAAAGCTTGGCCTCATTTTCTTTCAAGTTTCCTAAAGTTCCTGTGACAGAGAGGTGGTAGCCTTCTGCCTCTCATGCATATTTCAGTCTTTGGGGTTTTCTTCTGTCCTCGGGGGTAGAAAATAAGGAGTTTGCCCATTTTAGACATCATTCTTTTTGTGAGAAAATGAGATTCAAAAACATCAGGATATTTCCAAATGCAAGGGCTGTACGTGGAGAACAACAACACAAGGTCTCAGGAAACTTCAAGTTTCAGGGTCCTACCTCTTGGCCACATTAAATGTTTGGTCTTGTGACATGTGCTTATTTGGCTTTTTTTTTTTTCTTTCAGCTCCTGAAGTGCTGGCCCAGAAACCCTACAGCAAAGCCGTGGACTGCTGGTCCATCGGGGTCATCGCGTACATCCTGTGAGTATCTGTTGGGTTTTCAATCACAGGCAGCTTTGGGACCTGCAACATGATCTCCCACCATATAATTACCCGCTTAGTCTGGGCCAAAAAAGTTAATCCCTGACACTTGTGACCCAGGATAACATGAACCCTGGGCACCTCCCCATTACATAAAGGCTGAAATTTGGACAGAAGTAGTAGGAAATGAACCAAGACCCTTTAAAAACAAAAAGTCCTTGCTCCCACCTGAACTACATTGTATGCAATAGTACGGGCTTGTCCAGGTTGTGATGTTACCTGTTCCCTCCCCTGCTCGGGTTAGCTTTGACCAGCAACAAATTTGGCTATGTCCACAGAGCACAGCATCATGCCTACAGGTGTATCCCGAAGTGCCACCTCTCTCAAGGCATCACCATAATGGCTTTTTATTCCCTGGGGAGGCAGGGTACAAAGGGAGATAAGGGGGGAAGAGCTTTTCCTGTACTGCAGTGAATTATTCTCATCAAAATATAATGCAAAGTATTGCAAATTTACTGAAAATGCGACATCCAACACATTTAACATCCGACCATTTAACACATCCAACCATCAGGTCCTATAGGAGAGGGTGAACTGATTTCTGTCCTGTCAGTTCTGCCACTCTTCCATCAAGCCATTAAGGCTCTGCGTTTGTGGCTGAGATTTGCTTTTCTAATGGGGCTAATTGCTGCTCAAATGAGTGGAGATTGGTTGTTTGAGAAAGCTATGAGACCAGGGCTTCTGTGCATTCCCCAAAGTGGTGAATAGGTCTCAGAACTCATGTTTATGGATATTTAGTGCCTGTCCTCATTCAGTAGCTACCACCCTTCTTCACAAAGGCTTACTGGAATAATTTAGATTGGAAGGGACCTCAGGATGTCCTGTTCTTGAGGTCACACAAGGTTGCCTGGGTCTTTATTTAGCTGTGTCTTGAAATCCTCTGAAGACAGAGACTGCAAAAGGTCTGGGGCAACCTGTTCCACAGCTTTAGTGTCCTCATAAGGAAAAAAGGCTTGTCTCCGTGACAGGGGTACTCTAGATGTGGGTGCACCTTGAGTGCTTGAGCCATGGAGTGGGTAAGCCAACTCCTGTCCCAGCGTTCACTTGGAAGGACTCAGGGAGTGGAGCGATAGGATGAGGGGTAATGGTTTTAAAGTGAAAGAGGGGAGATTTATATTATCTAGTAGGAAGAAATTCTCTACTGTGAGGGTGGTGAGATGCTGGAATAGTTGCCCAGAGAAGTTGTGGATGCCCCATCCCTGGAAGCATTCAAAACCAGGCTGGATGGGGCTTTGAGCTGCCTGGTCTAGTGGGAGGTGTCCCTGCCCATGGCAGGGGGGTTGGAACTAGGTGATCTTTAAGGTCCCTTCCAATTCTAACCATTCTATGATTCTATGATTGGAGGGGTGTCCTGGCCACTGTGGTCACCAGGGGTCATTAGTGTTGTCCAGAAAAGGGCATCTGTAACATTTCTGAGCACCATTGTCTGTATCCAGCTCTGTGTGCATGACCATATGAAAACACTGCTAATATTTGGGTTGAGAGGAAAACGCAGAACTTGTTGTCTGTAAAACTGTAGGAAGACTCCCTTGAGCTTAGGGACCTGTATTGATGGGGTGGTCTGTGCTCAGGGCTCAAGTTCATGACTCCATGTATGTCATTCAGATAACAATTGCTTTGGTTGCTTCTGCACAGTGTAGCAGACCTTGAAGCAAGAGCTATTCATGCGGGTCTTCAAGAGGAGGTCAGGCTGTCACCGTGGGCTGACTCAGGGTGACCACGTGGAGCACAACAAGCCCGTTCCTTTTGTGCAAGAGAGCACACAGCTGCTGTGTAGCTGTTGACTGCTGCAGAAACAAATGTCTTTTCATGCCATCATTACCAGTGCTTTTTCCTTTTTTTGTTTCTCCCCTTTACACAACTGTCACAGTTATACAAGGCTGAAGGAAAAAGCAGCTCCAATGAGGCACGGCATTAAAACATTCCTACTTTGTTCCCTTTCTCCTTATGCAAACATTTCATGACTTTTCAACATGAATAACTTTTTGATGGTGTAATAGAACTATTTTTACCAGGACACACCTCATTGCTGTATTATCCATTCTGTGTAATGTTCATTCTTTACATTTTCATTTAGTCTTGAGCATGTTATATGCTACCCAAAATAGCTTTTTTATATTAAGATAGTATAGGAAGGCTTTATTTCTTTGCATGTATGTTTATTTATTTAAAACAAAGTCCTGCCTAAAAACATCAGTTTTATGACTGCCTCTCCAGTCTACATGAATATTTGAAAACTTGTTGAGTACAAAACTTTGCAGGGGGATGGAATTATCTTGGAGCAATCATCAATAGCAGGATGCAAAAAACTTTTGCATAAGAAAGCAAAAATCAAGAGTGCTGATTCTGACTTCGTGGCAAAGCTCAGCAGGACATGCTGTAGCAGTAAGGAAGACAGCAGACGTGCTAAAACACTTCGGAGGCTGCTTCACACATCATTCCTTAGTGCTCTTTTAGATGAGGATGGTGTGTGCTGACTCAAACTTGCCATCTTCCACATGCAAACCTGAGCATGGAAGGCCAAGAGGCTGGGGGCTTTTGACATTTTTGGTCTTTGCCAGCCAGCTAGTCTTTTCTGTTGCTTTTGTAGTACTTTTCTGACTACTAGCTTCAGAGAGCAGGAGGAAGGAGGATGCAGGTGGAAGACAGCAGTACACTGCCTCGCTCCTAGGCTTGACCGCTGCCTAGGTTCAGTTTATTGTCAAATACCCACTATGAAAATCTGTGTCCATCTGACAGCCCACAGGAGGGGTGCACTGCTGCATCCTGGTTGCCTGGAAATAAACTTGGCTCTGCTTTCCTCCAAGTTTTCAGTCCCATTCAACCATGGCTCATGTACCAAAGGTTTTTTTTGGCTGGCAGACCTGTTGTTTCACTTGTTGCCTTTATGTGCCTTGTTGAGGAATACGGATGAGGCAGCGCTAAGCAATGTGTCCTCCACCACTCAGTTAATGAACATATCTTCGATAGGTGGAAGGTTTTATTCTCATCCGTAAACCTCTGCCCCACACCTTCCTGAGCGAGGCTTCTCTTTTTGCAAGGTTCAGCTCAGTTGCTTCCTGCTCTGTTTTCCAAATCAGCATGTGCTGGGCTTGTCAAGAAAGCTGTACACACTCCTCAAATCTAAATTCCTCATTTGCTGGATGGGGAATTCCCAACCCTGAAGGCTCAAATCAGTTTAGTAAGAATGAGTCCCTAGAAATTCCTGTTTGAAGGACAAGAAAACCTTTTCAGAGTTTCTGTGCTTCATGTAATAAGGACCTGATTTGTATTATGTACAGTCAAAATGAATGGCAATAATGTGTTGCCATAGAAGGAGCATGGTAATGTGTTTGCCAGACTGCTACTGCCTGGGTGGGATTGAGTCTTGAGATCAAACCACTTCTTTGGACATTTTTGCGTGTGACCTACATCCTTCAGCTCCTGTTACAGTCAGCAGCACTCCAGGGCTCACTTTGGTTACCCTAATGTAGGTGCTTAGTGCTGCTTCAGTCACCTACAGTGTCCCACCTCATCTCAAGCTGGGGCTGTAGGACGGTCCAGCCCCCCATGGCATATCTGCCAGCTGGGAACAAGGGTCCTATGCACTTGACAGCTTCTCCAGTGGCACTGGGCTCTACGTGTCGGCACCTCAACCCAGCCTGGGTCAATGCAAGCAGTCATTTCACCAGAATGCACCATTCAGTTGCCTAAACATACGTGTTTAGTGCCACACTGGGGTGTCCAGGACAGCCACATGGATTTGGC
Source organism: Tringa solitaria (assembly GCA_026413425.1). Taxonomy (NCBI): domain Eukaryota; kingdom Metazoa; phylum Chordata; class Aves; order Charadriiformes; family Scolopacidae; genus Tringa; species Tringa solitaria. Next base: position 7,417,055 of record JAOXJM010000001.1, read on the forward strand.
AAGTTTAAATCACTTCTGGAGTGGCAGATGGAGGCCAAGTGGGAGACCATGGACTGTGTCAAATAGCACCAGATGCCCACGCTGAGGCTACTGGATCACACCCTGCTCCATACTCAGCCTCTGCCTTCATGGTATGATTTCATCTGCTTTATGGTACGTCTACATCAACCTCCTGTCTCTGTTGACTCCACCTCTGTTGACTCCGATGGGAGCTTAGAAGCCCAGCCCACATCTTACCTTGAACTAGGTCTTATCCAGGCCTTCAGGAAGAGCCAGAAACTGCAGACACAACCTCGTAAATGGATGTCAGGGGTATCGTAAAGACAGAGGGGAGGAGGGGTCCTTCCCTAAGCTGGAAGGAAGTAGCCCTGCTGAGAAGTCTGATACCACCAGTGATGGCCACAGGTTTAACATCTAGGTTTGCTGTCTCAGCAATGCCACACCACCGGAGGTGGCAGAGCCGGTGCTGAGATGCCACAAACACCAGCAGCGTAGCCAGCCTGGGGCCATGCTGGTAGTTAATCCCACCCTGAGCAGGAATTATTAATTCCAGTATATCCCCACGTCTGCCCAGATATGCCATTTCCAGCTCCACAGTCAGCACAGTTGGAGCTACTTGCACATACCCAAACCGGTCGGAGACATATTTATGCACAGGGTGATCCAAGCACATCATCCTGCACCACCTCCCCGCCTCTCCCACGAATCCTCACAGCCACTCTGAGCAGGCTGTTGTCATTTAAGAAGATGGAAACTCTGGGGAATCCAACACAGAAGCCAGGCATAAATTAAGGATGCTTTGAGCTATTATTACTATAAGTGGTTTGAGTGCCTGCAGACACAAGCTGAGTCTCACATGAGAGCCTTCAGTTTATGACACTGGAAGAACAAACTGTTTCTGTGGCACCGACGCTCTAGACTAATGTTTGTTTCTGTGATATGCAAGGTGAAGGGTGTCTTAGGAACAAATACCTTTGTTTCAGTGCCAGTCTCTAATGTTTCTCCTTAATGACAGCCAGACTGTAGAGGCTGCACCAGCGGAGTTTTTATCAAAACCTGTTTTGCATGAGTAGTCATTATTCACAGGAACTAATTTTAGCAGCCCGAAATTTCCTGTTATTCCAATTGCAACATTTCTCGATTTGAAACAGCCTCACTGTTGAGCTCGGCTTTCTACTCATCACAAGGTAGTTTAGATATGTGTGCAGCTTAAAAACAGAAGGTGTAAGAAGAGCAAGAGATGACTGGATTTCCAGAAGCTGGATTTTGGACCTGTCTGGGTGACATAAGGTGTTATAAAAGCTTGGGGAGCTAAAATACTGATTGCATGCATACCTGATATAGAGAAGATTTTGTTCATTTATGCAAAAAAATAGAAAATCAGGTTCCAAAGCTGGAAAAGCACCTGGGTCCACAGAATGCTTTGCCTCAGCCCCCTGGTTATTCATACTCAACACTTTCTGTCTCTTCTGCACTGGGCTGAACACATTTTCCCCTGAGTTTTCTTCTGATTCTGTTCATTGGTAGGACAAGAGAATTACTGGTTTGTTACCATTATTTATAAACAACGATTACCTGGAGATAAATCTTGGCTTATTCTCTTTCCTGTACTACTTTGCTGCTGAGCTGCTTTTGATTTTCAAGTGGATGTGCATGAAATCATCAATAATGTTTGTAGGGAAGGATTAGCCGTGGACAATACAAAGTATAATATTTCAGAAGAAGTTTCCACCATTGTCCTGTGGTCATGCACTGGGAAAAGCTGGTCAGCCATCTCACCCGCTGAGCATCACACACAAACCTAAGCAAGGAAGTGGGGAATAATTTTCATGTTTGGTATCAGAAGGAGAATTAGTGGAGGCAAAATGTACATGGGCATGTTGGATTGCTCGGGATAACACAGTTAAACACTGGGAAAACAACAAAATGATGACTCCTCATTGCTTGCTTCTTTGTTTTTTATTCCCTGTGCTAATATGTCCTTGTCCACAGTTTCGTGAGGGTACCGGTGTCAGCCAGTATGAGGGTCCATTCCCAAAATAAGAAGAAATACATGTGTTTATTCCTATAAATAGCACTTGGATTGCATCCCACACCATACACCATCTCGAGTCTTTGAGCACTTCCTGAATTCTTTGCTCTAATCTCACTGTAAAATTGTTTGTAAAACTTACCCCAGTGTCTCTCATGTTGCAGGTTGTACACTGACCACGCGAGTGGGTTATTTAGCCTTTAATATCACCCTCAATATGTAATGGGAACTTGCATGGGTTTTGCTTCTCTGTCTGGTGAGGAGAAGATGATCTTGGTATTCCTCTTGTGCTCTCCTGATGGCTTCTAGAAATGACTTCTGGCAATATCTTTCTTTTGTACGTCCACCTGTGTTTTTCTTATCTGCATCCCATTCTTTTTAAGGCAAGACTGGGAATAGGAGGTTAAAGGAAAATATGTTGCTGATGTGATAAGGTTGCTAAATATTTTTGAAAAGGTTTTATTTAGAGAAACTGCAAGAAAATGATGACAAATAATAGCTGCCTGAAGCTCCCCCAGGACAATGCAGGATTTTTTCACACTGAAGACAGAAGGGTTATTTTTGTATTTCTGCATATCTAAAGAAAAGCAGAAGAACCTCTGATAGTGAGGTCATTTTTTTCACACAGAAATGTCCCAGCAGATGGAAATTAAGTCAGTGGGATTTTGAATCTGTAAGAATTAAATAAAAACTTATTATGGACTTTGGATGGAGGCCCAGTTGCTGGAAGTCCAGCAAGATTTCCTCCAGCCATAAATTGCATGTTGGGCTTTCCCATCCCTTACTGCAAAGCCAGTAACATTATAACATTAAAGTAAGTGAAGTTAAAACTTCTGTGTCTTCCTAAACTCTGAGTTTAAGGGAAAGGACAGCAAGACAGCCTATATTTTGGCTCTCACCCCCTCTCTGTGCCAGGATGCCCTGGTGTTCCCCTCCCACACGTCACCTCCTCTGACCTAAGGAGCTTTCTAGCTTCTCACATGCTTTCTGTTATAGATCCTCAGTGATTTACCACTGGAAGGAACATCCTTGGGCCCCCCTTTGCAGGAGATTGATCCCCATCCCTGGCCAAGCTAGGACCAGCCCTTGCCCTGCACAGCCCTTTCTCAGGCAGTGGGCTGGTTTGGAGGGATGTCCCTGCCCATGGACTGTTATAGTGACTAAAACTTCTCAAGCCCTCACTAGCAAGGGAAAATTAGTGCCAAAAAAGACTGTTTTCTGCCCTGTGCCATGCTCATACCATCCTGGTATCCTCCTGCTTGACACTGGCTCTCCTTGAGCATCAGCCGTCCCAGCACCCACTCTTGCGGTGACCTCCAGACGTGTAGATACTCAAGCCACACAGAGGAGCAAGAGAAGAGCTGAATGTGTGTAGGAAAGAGATTGAAAGGCTCTGAAGAGGCTGTGGTTCTTGCTGGGGTTCGTGTCTCTCTGCTCCCCCCCACCTCACAGGATTATAGCCCTCCAACTCAGCGCTGCTCAGCAGTTTGCTCCTGCCTTTTGCTGCCACGAGCGTGTATAAATCACATCAGCCCTAACTTGTGCTCTTGTACCTTTGCCAAGGTAATTAGTACATTTTAAGAGAGTTATTTCTCTCTGTGGAGCAGCCTGCCAGCGCCCCGGCGTGCGCAGAGCTGTCTGCTCGCCCGAAAACGCTTTATCGGAGCAGTTTGGTTTTGTTTAAGGAAAGTGCTGAGGAAGGCAAGAAATTAATGAAGGGCTGTCAGGCTTCTTATACGGAGCCCCCTGAGTCCCCCAGGGAAGAGGGACAGAGTGATGGTTCCAAGTGCCTTTGGAGGAGCCGTTTTCCTCCAGCCCGGGCATCTCTACCCCAGTGGCCATCCCAACATCTGCGGTGCAGGTGCCATCAACTCCAGCCTTGCCAAACCACCCGGTAAAGTGCCCGAAATCTTGAGCGTTGGGACAGAAGAGGACGGAGGTGAAAATCAGTGTGTGTGCACCCTCCCCCAAGACTGTGGGACCTGAGTGCTGATATTTATTACATTAAAGCAAGTTGTATAAATGTTCTTCTTAGATACCTGTAGAACTGGATGCCGGTTGTGGATGCAGTTTCTGCATTAGGTTACCGGATGTTTTTCCTTCATTTATCCAGGTGCATAGTGGCTTTATGGTGTTTGCTTGAATTGCTTTAAATCACTTTTAGTGGCCCTTCTCATACGCCACTTCCACCACTGGGTTTCACTTAGGAGTTGCTGCATGGAGCCCCGTACACAAGCACGTGCCCGTTAAGTAGACAGGCAGCGCTGCTCTGAACGTAAAGCCTTGTCTGGCATGAGGTTATCTTACTCGCTTTTGATAATGGCAGTCATCCTGTGGGACACAAATGAGGGCTGGCTCATCTGCTTCGCGAGATAAAGAGAGAGATTTGTGGTTCAGCTGAACCACAGCGGATTCATGATAATGCTGCAAATTTCAGAAGAGTTCTTCTAGGTTAATATGAGTCTGACGCAGATCAACATCTCACTCAGCATTTAAATTATTTATCAAGCACACTGGCCCTTCAGAGCTAACAAAACATTGCTCCTTTCACCCTCATGTGTTGAGTTGGTTCAAGTAACCTCCAGGGCAGCCGGCTGGCTGTGGGTTATAAATAACTTGAGTATTTAATTTCTTAGAGTTTCCCCCCACCCTTGCTCTGTGGTTGCTGCAGTGTAGTGTTTCAGCTAGATCTTCTGCCTGTTTATAATGGCTGTCTCTCTCCAATTAAACTCTTTATTGAGGTTGGTTGACTCAGGGTTTAAGAAAACTGTAGGAAAAAGATCATTTCAATGCCGGCAAAGTATGTGAAAGAATAATTCACACTATAGACTAGAGATAAGAGATGGGACAGAGAGACAATAGAGGCAGAAAGGCCTATTTAAGTGAGAGCAGGATGGGTTTGCTAAAACCTTGGACCAACTTCAGAGGTCAATCTGACACTTTGCAACCTTGGTATCAAAACTTGAGGAGGGGCTATCTTTCCTGGCACGTTTGCACAGAGAGGGACAGGCTGCTGCATGCAGCATCAGGTCAGAGGACATCAGGGATCTCTGATACCTGAGTTTTATTGCTGCATTTTCTTAACACAAGGCCAGACGTGTTTTTTTTCTCCCCATGCCCAGCATCTGCAGGGCTGGAGGAGCCCTGCCTCAGCAGAGTGACTATCCTGCTGTCTGCAGCGCTGGGAGGGTGCACCCTCAGTGATTTTGCTCTAACTAGGCAAATAATGTTCGATGTCCCACTTGTCTTGGGGCTAGGTTTTCTCAGAAGTCTGGTTGTAAATGCTGAAAACTGGGACAGGACTGTCGTTAGCCTGAGGCAAGGCAGGCAATTTGATGTAGGCAGCAAAATCATTTGCAGAAGTGAGAAGGGGAGAGGCTCTCCATGTGTCTCACCAACAGCAGCAGGTCCATGTGCAGCCCGTGCAAGCTCTGCTGCAGAGATGGAGGGACTCCCAGATGTCCTCCTTGTTGTGCCCAGTACAACCTGCAGATGCATCCTGCCCTCTGCCCCTCCTTGTCCTGCTTTACACCAGCTCTTCCTCCCCCTTGTGCTGAAGAAGAGGTCTATGCAGGTGGCCAGTGGCTTTCCAGATGTACAGCAAACCTTCCTATGCAGCTACAATCTCTTGCACAAGATAGAGACCACAAGTTGTGCTCAAAGCCCATCCTGATGCCATGCAGGTGGCTGGATAGGTGTTGTCACCTCTTGTGTGTCTTCAGTTTCTGGGTCTTTGCTGTGCCCACATGTCTGCAGAACCCCTGCACTGCCTCTCTGCCATCTGTGAGAGAGTAAAGCTGGCATAATTGGCTTTTGTAAGATGTTGGGTGAGAACAGTCCAGAAGGACAACCGGAGCAGTGAAGCCAGTATGGAGAAGACTCTTGGGTAAGCAATGGTAGTGCTGAGGGATGAGAGGGACTGGTCCTCTGGGTGTAGCTCATGGAAGCTCCTCTTACACATGTATAGGAGAGGATGGAAGGGCTCATGGCTATTCCTCTGGCTAAACACCCAAAAGCGTGCAGAGGGAAGCCAGGATATTTGCCTGAATCGGTGTAAGATCAACAGCACCGGGTTTCCATGCAGAATTCCTCTTTGTCCAGGATGATGCGAATCTCCAGAAGTGGGTTTACATGTCCCTGAACAAATTTCTCTCATGGCGTTGCTTGCCTGCTGGAAAACTTACTGGGGCAAATCTTAAACCAGAGTTTCTCCTTCTTCTCATTTCCTCTTTCTCACCTTCTTGGCCGTGATGGGTCCAAGGGTCATGTGTCTCTTTTCTTGTTCTCTGTTAGGCTCTGTGGGTATCCCCCTTTCTACGATGAAAACGACTCCAAACTCTTCGAGCAGATCCTTAAGGCGGAGTATGAGTTTGACTCTCCATATTGGGATGACATCTCCGAGTCTGGTAAGAAGCTACTGCTCGTTTAATTGCAACAACTGTGCCTGCACGCCTGCCTGTTGCAGATGTACTTTGCTGGATGAGAGAATGCACCCTCCATCATGTGTGGAGCTCCTTGTAACTGAGAACCATAGGGAATGTGCATTTATTTTAGCTCAAATAACAGGAGGTTATTTCTGCAGGAGAGCAAATTAAGTACCAATTTATCCAGCCATACACAAGGTGCTAAACCATAAGACAGAAGATGAAGACAGCAGAAGACTGTCCCAGAAAGACAAATCAGTTTAACTTCGTCATATCCAAATAAAATGCAGATGTTTCATGTGTCACTAATAAGTAGGTGACAAACTAGTTGAGCTCTGGTACTAAAAGTGTACTGCAGCTCCGAAATGCATCTGCAGTGTATATAGCAGAGACAAACCTATGAAATTAATGGCTTCCAAGCAATGTGGGTGAGCAGATTCAGAAGCTGGGAGTACTATCTGCATGGTTGCATCCAGATATCTGCCCATATGCTCACCCAGTTCTGCACCCAGTGCCAAAACCATTAATTTCCTTCCCCGGAAATGTTCAAGGCCAGGCTGGATGGGGCTTTGAGCAACCTGGTCTAGTGGGAGGTGTCCCTGCCCATGGCAGGGGGGTTGGAACTAGATGAGCTTTAAGGTCCCATCCAACCCAAACCATTCTGTGATTCCATGATTCTATGAATCCATGGCTCTAGTCAGTCTGGCAGAGAGGCAGATAATACAACCTTGTTACAGGAGGCAAACGTGCCTAAAAGCTTCCATCTCCAGCATGGCTCATGGTCTGCCAGCATCAGTGCCTACAGGCGATGGCAGGGACATGTTCAGCAATGCACCCTGCCTGTGCTACTGACGTGCTGTGTGGTCCCCAAGAGGACATGAAAGCTCTATGTCCTTGTTCCATCCAACCTGGGGCAACATCTGCTGTTTCACACAGGAGAAGAAATGAATTCTAGGAACATTGTATCAGGCAGAAGTGCATTTTTCTGATTCATTAGTACTACTGATTAAGGCAGGGGAGATATAAAAAGAAGTGTTTTATTTTAAAGATGATTATATATCCTGTTATCTCCACATAGAACAACATTTCACGCTGCTTACATCTGCAGTCCAGATATCATTGTGATGGATTGCTTAAAAATATACGTGATGAGAAGTTTTTTTAAGCCCATAAGGGGTTTCTGAGAAAATATGAAGGTCTGCTGGCAGACCCCTTTGCGTTTTGGGGGGAAAGTACATCACCTAACTCAGCACAAAGATTTTCCTGCTATATTTGGCTTTGCTGTAGTTCCTTCAGCTACTTTCTCCTGAAACTACTGGATGCACGCCATGCTGTGATCTCCCTTCCTTCCATTATAGTGTTGATTAAAAACACACTACTGAATGCCCAAGGGATCCCATTTTCCTTGGTAACTTGTTTTTAAATACACAACATGTTCTCACAGCTGCCCATGTGTGTGCTTGCTTGGAGCGAGAAGCAATGAGAAGCTTCTCTTGCTGCAACAGCTGACCTCCTCCTCGCCTTTCCCACTCAGTTTACCAGCATCTCCAACAGCCACTAAGATGATCAGAGGCACTTGGCTGACCAGGGAGCTGAGACCTGGCAGGCTTGAACTCTACTGACTCTGAGTTATCCATCCCACTCCTAAATACACCTGTGGGAGTAGAGCCTTCACCATTTATCTGCCATACTAAAGAGCTTGCATTTAGTCCCAAGTCCCTTTGGTTATATCTATACCAATAAATGACAAAGGACCCAGGGTCATTTTCTGGTGCTGTGGCCAGATGACACTTGGTAGCTTGGTCAATGCTGTTGGCTGATCATCCTGCAGCAGAACTGGGCATCAACCCTGTCCCTTTAAATTTTTCTGTCTTTTTTTTTTTTCCCAGCTAAAGACTTCATTCGGAATTTGATGGAGAAGGACCCCAATAAAAGATACACCTGTGAGCAAGCAGCACGGCACCCCTGGTAAGTGACAGTCACTGCTGTGTGAAACCTGCAGGACAGAGAGTGTCGTTTAACATTCATGGATGGAAGTGTTTTTTCTGTCACATAGTATATTAACCTCTACTAAATAACTCTGTGCTCTTATTCTTACAACCCCCACCTTTGCCTTCCAGATTTTCCTGGAAAACCATGATGGAACTCTAATCTCATGTGCCAAGCTGTTGAGTATCTGTATAAGGATTCAGTGAAATGCTGAATTATGTATGTTGACTGTAGTGCAGCAGTAGGATATGCCAAAATGATTGAACCCAGAGATCATAGTTGGGGGCAAAAGGTCAATTCTGCAGGTGTGCAGAAAGCTGGATATCAGCCTGCTGATGTGGTCCTTGCCAAAGTAATAGCAGAGCACTTAAGAGCATCGCATGAAGTAGGAGGTCCTTATCTGTGCTTTATAGATGATAGTCCACCTCCTGTTTGCAGTAAGGAGCTGGTTTCACACGCTGTTTACCCTCTCTTGATGAATGGAAGAGAGAGGAGACCCTAGAGAGGGATAAGCTGTGTCTGAGTTGGCTGTAACAACGCTATCTCTCTGCACTGACTACAGAAATGTACCTGGTCTGCCTGTTTTTATAATTTAGACCTCTGTTAAGTGGTTTAAATTAGATAATGCCTTTCCACATGGATGATTTCACCAACATTACCCAAGGATTATGTAGCTGAAACAAGAGTGGCTCATGGACTTTTGACCAGCCCTGAGTGACCGAGCATCACTCCACTACCAGCTGCAGACAGAAATGGGCTTTGGATGTAAGCCTTTTAGGGCAAGGATCATTATATATGAAGCGAGGTATTATTTTGGTTATTGTAGTAGCTGCAACAGAAAGGAGTCAATGGCATGACATTTTCACCCCAGGTGTGCATTAGACTGTGTTTTTATGCTATCACAATTACCACAAATGTCATTTCCTTTTGCAGTTTCTGGAGCACTGGCTGGATAAGAGCATTAGGCTGTGCGTTTGCAGGGGAACAGAAGGTTTTCCTTAGCGTCCATAGCGCCCCAGAAAAGCCTCTGAGCCAGTGTCTTAACTAGCCCAACAGCTTGATAGACCACAAAACCATCCTGGTGATGCAATCTGAGCCCAGGAATCAGCCTTGAGTAGTGTAGTTAAGTGTAAAAGACATGATGAGAAAAAACACAGGCATAGAAGTCATCAGTGAGTTATAAGGTAGCACTGCTTTCTGCTGGGAGTTGGGGACATTCATTCCCAGGATGGAGTCTGCATCACTCTCAGCTTTATCAGTGGGGCTCTGGTCATCTCTGCTTCCTCAGCAGACAAGGGTTTTGGACACACTCCTTGACCTTTGTAGCTCTGAAGGGTCAGAGCTTGGTACCCAGCTTAAAATTGTGTTACATTTCAAAGCAGAGTAAAACTTACAGCTAAAGCTCTAGAACAAATACTTCAATTTGGCTTCAAGGGGTTTAATGCTCCTTTCACCGACTCTCAGTGGTTTGTCTCATCTCACTCATGGTCTCAGTCCTGGGACAAGATGGAAAGTAAATCCTTTCAAAGGCTTTTACCATTCTGCCTTACTTTCTGATAAAGTTTTACCAATACACAGGCTGATGAATTACCCCCATCATTAATTAACAGCTTGGCACTCATGAAGGCATTCAGGAAGTTACGACTACAAAAGTGGTCTAAATACATTGAAACGGTGCTGATTTCTTCACAGTAGGTACTCATGTCTGACTGCAGATTGTCAGTCACTGTCATTACAAATCAAGCTGAAGATAAGACTGAGGATCAGCCTTTACAATGAAAAAGTTTTAGGAAAGGTTTGGGATGCAGGAGGCATCAAGAAAAGCAAGGTTCTTGCTTTTCATCCTTCATGCCAATGACAATGAGACACATTTTACAGATGGTTTTTAGCTGCGTCAGTGGCTGGCATCAATACAAAGGTGAGGAGGAGTCAAGACGTGGGCCTGCCCTTTTTGCAATGTCCCATCAATAACTATATTGTTTGTGTGAAAAAAGGGAAATTTGGGAAATTAAATCCAGCTTTCATGAGATGACAAAAAAAAAATACATTTCTAAGTGACACTGACCTGGGCCTCAGGAAATTAAACAAGTTACAAGAGTCAGTATTAGAAGTACAGAATAAACAATGGGAATGCAACTCCCAGCAGAGAATGAGGTGATCATTTGTATTACTCAGAGGCAGATTTTCCAAAGCCTTACATCCAAGATACACAAACTGTAAGCATCCAGCTCTTGGCCCTGCTACATCTGTGTTGGTTGCTGGAGTGCAACAAAGAAACGTGGCACTTGTAAGACACACAGCTTCTGGGCCCTCCTACGGGAACAAAATGATAAAAAGTGTTTTCATTCCTTTTTTTTTTCTCTTTTCTTTTTTTCCTTTTGCATATCATGGCCGGGGGCCAATGGAAACTCACAGACTGCTCCATAACTTTTTATATTTTCTACAGAATTCAATCTTCCATTTAAAAGCGACCCCCCAAAAAGGGTTTTCCCCATTTCTGTGGTGGAGGGGGTCTCCTTCTGCCAGGGTGAATTTGCAAGGCAGTGGTTCATTTGTGGGGCTACCTCCCAACCATGTAAAGCATGGCTCTGCGTCAGCCTTCGAGATGTCAGACATGCATATGGCACTGCAATGGGGAGGGTTAAAATACTCACCACGTTTTTGTATCCCATCCCAAAGCCACCTCCCCTTGACATAGAGACAGTACATGCCAGTGGCTTAAAGAGCAGAAGGATGGTTGTACAGTGAAAGCAAAGGATGGAGGTTTCCGAAGATATGGCTTCGTGTCTGCCTCTGTCTTTCCCAGTGAGCTCTTGCACAAAACTCAGTATCTCATTCCTCCTTGCTCTGAAGAGCTTCCTGTAACATAAATGTTGCAGTTATGGATCTTTCTGCAGAGTGGTGCAGTGATTTTTTTGAGAGTTTGGATCCTGCAGTGATAAATGCTACTAAAATGCCTTTTCAGATAATCAAGGCTACTGACCCAGATATTATCTGTTATTTCAGAGTTAGTGCTAGGCTCTCCTTTCGCCAAGCCATTGCTCAAGAAGCATTTTCCACCCAGATTGCTTACGTCAGGAAATAATGAGGTTTTCACTGCTTCTTTTCTCATTCTAGCCATTATATCTGATGCGATGGCATCCTCCCCTCCTTTTTGAAGGAGAGTGGAGGAGGAGGAGAGCTCTGGGCTTCCTCTCAATGGTCAGCTGTGTCCTTCGTTCATCCTGGACACATTTAAATTTCCAACAAGTCCAGGTCTGAGTTCTCCTCTCAAATGAAAGACGGTAGATTTAGATTAAATATTAGGAAGAAATTCTTTAGTATGAGGGTGGTGAGACACTGGAACAGGTTGCCCAG
>JAOXJM010000001.1:7436961-7452498 GCA_026413425.1 Tringa solitaria
TAAGGGCTGCAAAATCCAGCCGCTGCCCCCCCCCCCAGCCCAGGCTGCAGTCCTCGCTGCCAGTAGGTTTGGCTTGGTGCGAGCAAGTGTTTAAAAAATAAGGACCGAAAAGGGACCGAGGCTTTCATTTTTAGCTGGCCAAAAAAATTGGTGATTCAACTGGAAAAGTTTATAAGCTTAAAGAAAAAAAAAACAAAAAGAAAAAAAAAGGAGTTTTCAACTCGGTGCATTTTTGAGAGAAAACCAGTCTTTCTTGTGGAGAAAAAGGGCTTTCGCTTGGGAAAAAGACCCAGACCCCCACAGCAAAAAAGGGTTTGTATTTGGTTGAAAGCTGAAAAAGTTTACTCAAACTGTTTATGTTTGAGTTTCCAGTATTATGAGAAGACGTTTTTCTGTAACAATTGGCTTACTTTCCATTTCCATTTTCCGTGGGGGAGACTGATCCTGCCAATCTGACCCAGCTTCCCTCTCCCTGGGCCAAATTAAGCTCCTGTATGAAGAGGCTCATTTGTCTGAGCAGGACTCGGGCTCTATACACCACAGTGGGACCTGGCCCACTGCCTTGTTTGTTATATGCTGTAATTGAGATTTGCAAGCTGCCCGATGGAGTCAGATGCTTGGAATATATATTTTTTTCCAAATGCCAGGAAAGGAGACGTGGCAGCAACAGGATCATTTGGAAGACAGAAGTGCTTCCTTTGCAGTGAAGCCTATTTAATCTCTGGCTTCTGAGCATTTCTTTTATTCCCTTCTGTCCATCTGTAGAGGTTTTTATATCACAAAATGGAGGGATGTGGACTTTACAGTTAGAGGAGATTATTTTAAGGTGCGGCACCAAAAAGGAATGCGAATAGTTTGTGGCATTGCAAGTCGGTGCTTACTTCACTGGGGACTGAAGTGGGCATTTCAGACTGTACCCTGCACTGTTCAAGAACCAAAATCACCTACTATTCTGGACGGATTTTTAATGGCACTGCTATCTGCCTCTGCCACCTCTGCCTGCCGACCTCTGCTCCTTGGTGAGGACATGCCACCAGGCGCAGTCCCCATGGCTCTGGATGGAAGCTGTAGTTCCTCCTGCTGCCATGGTCACCGTTTCCCCCATGGCTGGGGTGGGATCTGCCCTCCAGGTGCTGCGTGAGATGTTTTTCCCAGCCTGTGACGTGGCTGAGCCATAGCAGAGCCCTCTGCATCCCAGATCTGATGGGGGATTCATGCCCAGTGCCCAGTTTGCAATGCCCAGTGACAAATCCTACACCCGCTGTTGAAAAAAAGCATCAGGGTGGTCCTGGCACACATCTGGCACATGCAAAGGAGTGATGCGGCGCTGACCGACAGCAAAGCACTTCCAGCCATCCACGGGGAAGGCAGCGATGTAGGAAATCCCTTACAGGGGAGAAACATGCCTTTATTTTGGTTCCTGATGCAATCCAGATGGCTAAGCTGGACCCTCAGTGAGGTCTAGAGCATCTGGTGGCATGCTTTGCTGTTGCACTGGTAGGTGATTAATCTCCATCCATCCATTTGATTAAGCTCAAATGGTGTTAATTAATAGCATTGAGTAGTCTGAATAGTAATGGAAAAACATCTGTGAACAAGAAGGGTGGGAAGAGAACAAAGTCTATTTAACCGCTACAGAATCCAGCAGGTCCCTGTACAGAATCCAACCATCTTTTGTAGTGATGGAGAAGTCAGCCAGGCTATGAAGGACAGAACCAGGTGTGTTCAGCTAGGTGAAGTGTTTTTCATGTCAGAAATATCAGGCAGAAATGTATCAAAAGATTTCCAAGCGTCCTAGGTAAAGTCCAGCTTGCCAGACAATACAGAAGAGCTTCCCTTCCTCACAGAAATTAATTAAAGAGTTAGGAGATGCTGGAGCCCCAGAGAACCAGTGGGGACAGACAGAAGCAAATACAAGGAGTGATACTAGGAGGGAGGTGACATATCAAATGAAGGCTACCAAATGCCTCCTGTTGGGAAAAGGGAAACCTCTGAGGTCTGTCTCCTGCCTCTTCCTTTCTCAGCGGTTTTCTCTGGGGACAGATTTATTGCACGAGAAAGATCCCGTGCAGCAAGTTACATGAAACAGCTGTGCCACCATTACAAAACATAATACCGCCTAATGCTATTAATAGACACTTAATGAGCTCTCCAAATAGTTTCAAATGCAGCAATTTCACATCATTCAAGACAATTAAATACAGCCTTCGTTTGAGAATAGGTTATGTCAAGCTGCATCCTAATTCTATTCCCTGTATTAGGGCAGAGCAGAGCTGATGCATTAGGCTGGATTATGCTACCTGTCAGGAAAGTCTAAGTGAATCAGTTGGGATTTCTCAAGTGTATTGGCCTGATTCTCAATCCATGCCTGGTTTATTCTGTTTAGACATGATTGGACTGCCTAGAGTAATTATAGCACCCAGATCTCTGTATTTTTAAGGTAAAAGATAAATTGCAGCATGAAGCCAAGGTATCAAATATCGATACTGCTGGGAAATGGGATGTGGCCAAGTGTGGGTACACCATAGTCATCCCTGAGGTTGAAATACCAACTTGAAGCGTGGAAAAGTAGGTAGAAGTCGTAACAAGTGTTGAAAAGATCCTGAGTAGTCAAGGGGCCATATCAAAACTCCAGTCTGAAAATATATTAATATACATTTCATCCATCCTTTATTCACCAGGCTGGAAAAATGAACTGTATTTCTGATTACCCTGAGCCTGCATCTTGTCAAATCAAGGTGACCATGCTGGGTCTCCGTTCAGCAGCTTTTCCCATATCAGAGCTGCCTTCGCATGTCAGTCCCCACAAGGCTGCCAAACTGCATGGAGAGCTGCATGTGCCAGCAAAGTCTAAGGATCTCCCCTGTGGGGTCTCAGCATCTGCTGAGAGAGGGGTAGTTCATCCACGGAAAGCTCTGGCAAGGATATATTTTATTCCTCTTCATTAATGCTTTCCATAAAAACTGCTGACGTTGTGCTGGAATAGCAAAATCTTGAATCTGTCATTCAAAACCCAGCCCACTTTGGGTTTTCAGGGGTGATGCTTTGGAAGGTTTTGCTTTTTTAAAGCTGTGGCAGAGGGTTCACTGGAAGTGGACGCTTCCTTTAAACAGTTTAGCTAAAAAAACTTTTTTTTTTTTTCATACAAAATATCTGTCAGAAGTCTTTGATTAGTTCAAAAGGAACTACCTGAGTAGTTTTGAGTCCAGATACTCAACCTACGTCATCCTGCGTCTCTTAGCTGGAAGTCCTGGAGATATACCAGCAAAACCTGGAGCGACATAAGCTGTCGCTACAATGATGCCCAAGTCACACAAATTTACATTCCCTCCAGGTCTACTGGAACTCAGCAACGAATTTGACCCACTACACTTCTTTATCAGCAGCTTTGCTGAATGCCTGGGGAATTATTTTTAGTCCAGGTGCACAGTCTGTTCGTTTAGCTAGATGGCCGTGATGAGAAGTTTAATCATCTTTAACTTGCCCACGAGGAATATTATTCTGAGCAAGTACAATGCTGGAGGGATTTTTGAATCCCGCAACTCTTGGTCTTCAGCCCCAGAAATGTGGAATCGGTCTGGTTGAGCATGTACCAAAGCTGGACAATTATTTATTCATTGCCACGTGTGTTTGCAACAGCCAGTGGTGGCAGTAGGCGAATGGCTGTGGGCCAGGAGGGCAGAAGATGCCCCGTGGAGGTACCCAGCCAACCCAGTGCTGTGGGAAGAGCAGGAGCTCCATCTCCAGCTGCGGTCCCCCTCCGCTCCGTAGGGTGCCACGAAAGAAACGCAGCTTTGCCCGCAGCCCCGCCTCCAAGAATAACATTTCTAACTGTGTTTCTGGCTTTCCTTTTAGGTATGTCTCCATCCACTCTCTGTAGTTTTGTTTCATCTGCTTCTTCAGGCGTTTCTGCGGTAGGAGGGGACCGGAGACCCAGACCCACCACAGTGACCACAGTGCACACAGGGAGCAAGTGAGAGCCGGGGCGGCGAGGAGCGGGCGGGCGGCTGGGCTGGCAGGGTTCCTCCACGCCACCCCAGCCCCGCCGTGCACCCTCAGCGAAGGACTAGAAGAAAGAAGATTTTTTTATGGCCATATTTTATACTGCAATTCTGAAATGTTTCATTTATCACAAACTGCAATGACTCCAGGGGGAACGGATCTAACAGTCTCTGGTGCTGTACATATATATACATATATAAAAATATATATATATATATGTGAGTCTAGCAATTAGTTCTAACTAATGAACACTCATTCTTTTCCCCAGTGATTTACTCTTTTCTCAGTGTAGGTAACAGTATATGTTGTATTTTTTTTCCATTAACTACAAACATCTCAACTGGATTATTTAAATAGAGATACTTTTCTGAGCATTATTTTTTGTTTCTTTTAAAAAGTACTTCCAGTAATGTCCCTCCTTCCAGTTTGCTGGAGGATAGGCTATTTCTGTAGGTAGGAATTGACATTAACTTTGCAACACGGGAGGATTTCAATGGCATGCCATTTCTCGCTCTGCAAATTGGACTGCAAGTCTGTCTGGCTTTAGCAGAGCTGTTACTGCTCAGATTAAGAAACTGCTGCTTTCCCTCCCCTCCTCCTCCTTGAAAGCCATGGCGAGAGTTGAATTGCCACCAGCTGGGAGTCAGCTCATCCTTGACCTCATTCCTGAAGTGCTGGGGATCTGCAGCACCCTTGTTTCAGAGGAGAGGCAGACACACAGGGTGAGTCAGGAGCCTGCTGGAGCTGGGCAGATGAAATGGCAGAGCATGGCCTCATCCTGCAGCTCCTATCTCCTTCGAGTCGCTGTGTGTTAACGAGTAGAGCAAAAGAAAAGGAAGATGTGGGGCCAGGAGCCACAGTCATCCTCTGCCACCAACTCATTGTGCTGCCCTGAGCAAGACATTTAATTCACCAACTTCCTCCCATCCATTCTGAGGGCTCTGTGCTGGAGGTGCTGAGCACCTGCAGCTCCTCAAGGGCTTTTGCCAGGCCTTGCTGATGCTCAACATCTCCCAGAGTGGCCAAAAATTGAGTATGGGAAACCAAATAGCAAAGTTTGGACCTTAACATCTGTGTGCCTGGGTTTCACCCTCGGGGAGAGGAGTGACGCTTCCATCACTCCGTGAAGCGCTGGCAGGTTCTTGGGTGCAAAAGTGCAGGATCTGGTGTAGCGTAGCTCCACCACGCTCAGCTCTGGCCGAGGGCTGGCGAGGATCACCGAGCTGGGAAAGCAGGACCTTGCCAAAAGGCATGGGCTCAGGCAGGGACAGTGGTGGCACCGCCTCCTCCCCAGAAGATCATATTCAAAAGTGAACTCAATTTCCACCCCCCCTTTTTTTTTTAATTGCTAAATATGTGCACTGCCCAGGCTCCCTCCGTGCGCTGGTGCATCATTCAGGACCAGCTGCTGTGGGTGTTGTGCAGCCGTGCACCAAAGCAGCTTGAAATAGAGAGGAAATCTGCCCAGATTTGCTGAAGGGCTCCAGGTTACTTCTATGCCGTTCCCAGCTGTGATTCCCCTTCCAGGGGGTGAGAAGGGAGGCGGGCAGCAGAGGCAGGCACCTTTCCCTGGCTGCTGTGAGCTTCTTGCACCCGAGACAGGTCCATCCCCAGCCAGAGGCACAAGAGTTTCCCCACAGCATGTTCTTATTGCCATGCTCGCCTCATTTATGCTGCACAAGAAATTGTGAAAGCCAGTCACAGACGCAGCTGAATGTATCAGGCAATAGTAACAGTGCTGGGAAAAGCCATAAGATACCTATTTTTCATTGAGACTTCAAAAATCCTGCTTCAGCTTCAGTTGGTTGGCTCCGACTGGCAGAGCTGGGATTTCATCCATCGTATTTTGAGCACCGAAAGCTGGAAAAGCAGGTGGCAGTGAGCACTGACTCTGTTTGAAGAGGCTGCTCCTTTGGTGGCACTTAAATCTGTTTCACCTGAAAGATCTCTGGTTTCCTCAGTATTAAGCTGCTCCCCTTTTTCAGAGGGCTGTGGCACATCTGAGCAAGCCCCTGGGAGCTGCTGGTTACCCCGATGGTGGTGTAGCCAGCACGGATGCTCATGCAGAAAGGCTTCAGCTCCCAGCTTCTCATTGTGGGAAGGATGCCAGATATTGGTCTCTTGGGGGCTGGTAGCAAAACTCTGTATAATTTCCCTGATGAGGACTTCTGACCGAGATTTGGGCAGATTGAAGGGATTCTCCTGGCTGCAAGTCCCCATCCCCAGGCAGCTGCCCCACTGACAAGGAGTAGGAAGAGCTCTATTGGCATTTACCCTCGGGGCTCTTTATAACTTGTTGCAAAGGTGTCTGAAAATGAGTATAATACAATTTAAACTCATTTTAAGGCCACTTTATTTTGCCGGCCTGAGCAAGGAAGCTTTAGTTCAAGGAGAGACTCCTGTCCCAATAAATTTAAGTTGTTTTGAACCCCTGTGATTTCATAAGCCCCGCTGGCCCCATGCAGCTCCAGGTGCAGGGATGTAAATAGTCAGTCTCCCAGTTTGGTGTCGGTGGAGCTCCCTACGTTTACACGTGTGCGACCAAAAGTGGGATTTGGTTTTACAGGTCAGGGCTCAAGCTTTCCCTCTTCGCCTTCTCTTCTGAAATCTGAGGTCTGGGTTGAACCTGATGTAGTTGCTGAGGCCACTAGTCAAAATACAGCGTCCAAACGTATCTTGCAAAAAAAAAAAAAAAAAAAGAAAAGAAAAGCAAATGGATTTCCATCTGCAAAACAAAGAGCAGTGATGGGAGCAAAGGCAGACATACCATCCTGCAGCTGGGGGGGTGTTCCCATATGCTGGGTGCCCCTCCTCGCTGGATGCTTTCCGTGTTTTTTGTTGAGAGGGCTGTTCTTTCCTTCCACACTTGGAATTAGGGTGATTTGTTTTCTTTCCTGCAAGTAATATTCTCCCGTAGTTGTGTGATTTATCATCATTCTCTTTGGCTTGCTATCAGCTGCTGGGGTCTTAAGACAAGAAACAGAAGCACTTAAAAGCCAAATTGTTTCTTTCTGCTACAATTTTGGGTGCTGGGAAGCTCTTCTTTTGTATCAGTGGAACACAGATGGAGACCTGACCAGGGGTTCACCACATGCTTACAGTTCTCTCTTTTCATTGAGTCCTGAACTATCTCTTGATTAAAACATCTCAGTTTAAACCTGGATAAATCTGTTAACTGGGATGACTTAGCAGCACCCAGGCTGGATTTATGGAGTGGGCTGGAGCTGTTTGCCCCTCGGCAGCACAGCCTGGTACAGCAAACACTCGGGCATCACTTGCCAGGGATGCTCTGGTGCTGTTGCGTGTCCTTCCCCTGCCCCAATCCACCTCTGCTCAGCCACTCTCACAAATGAATGTAAACGCAGGAGTAAATAGTGTGTGCATGTGGGGAAGGGGCTAATAGTCCCAAAGGACAAGACTCAAAACAAACCCCCAACTGGCTTTGCCATGAAGGAGCAGGTAGAAGAATCCCTCTGGGCTCTTTCCCAATGGGCTGTCCTACTAAACAATGTGTGGTTTGCTCCTCACGTGAGGACTTCAGCCTGGACTCACCTGTCTGTTACCCTTTTCTGCTTTACTTTGCTGGCACCGATGCGTTTTTCCTTTATAACTTCTTTTCCTCGGCTCCTTCCCCTTCTTTTTCTTTGCTTGCAGCTTTGATTGTTGATTTTTACCTCCAGAGTCACAGAGGCCATCTCTGATGCCAACAGCAGTGCTCTTGCTGGGAAAAACAAAGCACACAAAATAATCCAGAAAACCTCCAGCTGGCCCCTTAGCCTGCAGAAGAAGTTGTGAGGACAGGCTGCCCGTGAACTCTGCGAGCTGAAAGTCAGTGTTGTGGTGGCAGGGGCTTCCACTGCTGATTTTGCATGTGACTTCATTCCCAGTGCATCCTAACTTTCTGCTGGATCATCCCTTCTGCAGCACGAAGTGGATATTGGCCCCGCGGCACGGCTAGTGGGGAAGTATAGGAGTACGGGGAAAACCTGGCAGTGATGCTTTCCTGAGACTGTGTTACTCTGTTGGTGATGTTTCTTCTGTCCTGGTTGCTATTGTGCAGGTGCCATTAGAGTAGTAAGTGCAGGAAAAAAAAATGTAGGATTTTACCTATGCCTTGTGTGTCTGTTATGGTTGTGGTGCTGAAATAAAACCAAGTAATGATAGAGGTTCATTCCTGATATGAATGAAACCCCAAAAAGGGGTGTCAGCCCACTGGTAGACATCTCCATGTAGTTCTGCGGTAGGCATTAGATAAGAGTTTCCACTGTGCACGTGTCCTGTGTTCCTCCATGGCTCTTGACAGTATTTTTTCTATAACCAGTTGTCCTTTTGGGCCCCTGCCCAGCCCTGAGGGACTTTGGGGCTTGTCCAGAGCTTTTCCCAGCCTCAGAAGCCAACACAGCCCCTGACCTCTACCTTTTCTCCCCAAACCCTCTGCAAACCAGAAGGTGGACCTCCAAGTTGCCCAGGAATTGCAGTAACAGCTAGCCCCGAGGCTGCCTCTTACTTAAGTGTGACCCTGTTTTTAGGGAAACAAGCCCCCAGAGAAAGCCAGAAACCTTTTAGCCATTGAGGTGTGGTGAGAATGCCGTCCTTCGACGTGAACTTGGCATTAACTGGATCGGATATAGGGAAACCTGTGCTATTATTTCTCCCTGTGGTAACAAGCTCCAGACCAGAGTAGCACTGAGTGAGCATTGCATGAAAACACCAGGTTGATTTCGGCCAACAAGTTCATGCAGACTGTAGCCTGTTGGTTTAGTTCTTTCCAAAGAGTCAGGGGATTCATCTACTGGCAAAATAACAGTTTCAAGACTGAACCCTGAGGTACAGGGATATCATGTTTTCAGCGTATGAAAATTCCCATTTAATGGGATTAGTTGCGTTCTTGCTCCCAGGCGTATTTATCCGACTGAAGGGGCCTGAATGCACCCAGAACTTTGTTATCGTGCTTCTTTGCACCAGAAATTTGATGCTAAGAATTACAGTCGTTCAAGCAAAAAACGGAAACACACACAAAAGACCACGGTACCCGAGGAAAACAGTGTGGAAACCACGCGTGGAGGATTAGTTGGGAAATTCCTGGTGAGCGATGGCTGAGCGAGGAGACGGCAACCTGCTCGCAAAGGTTGCCCGAACAGAGTTTCCCCTGGTAAATTAGCCATTCCAGATTTCCTGCCCAGCAGCAAGTTTTATTCAATCCCTTCCTTTGGTTTTTCCCGCATGCCTGCGGCTGCGTCCTGCCTTCCCATTCTGTCTGCCGGGGTGGTCCGGTCTCTGTGACACACGTGTGTGTGTGTGTATGTGTGTGTGTGCGCGTGCATGTTTTGGCCCCAGGGATCACAGATCCCACCAGTGGGAGGTTCAGGAGCTGCTTCAGGTTTTTTTGGTCCGACTTTGCACGGTTGGGTCAAAGCTGTGTAAATAATGTTTGTAACGGAGGCTAAAGGCTCTTTAGCCCAGACTCTGGTTTTCAAGACCCCTTCCCCACCATGAACCGTGCCACTGGTCTCGCCAGGTAGCTATTTATTTCCTCCTCTTCATAAATGATAAGGTCAGAAGAGCGGCTCTTACATTTTTTCCGTACTCCAAAGTGGAATCAGGGCATGTACGCTCGCAAGCGTTGTGAAAAAACACTGCTGAACTAATGATGGCATCAAATGTCCAATAAATGCATGATAGTGCACTGCATGTATTAAACTGCTGTTCACTGTTTCTGTACTTCCCAAGCCTTTTCTTTATGTACATTCAGCCCAGCCTTTTCTTCGAGGGGTTTACTTCTACGTTTTTGCTTTTAAATGACTCGATGTATCTGTAACTCGAAATCCATCGTTAAGTTTGAGTAAATGCAAAAGCTGATGTTTCGTAAACAAGATACTGCAAAGCCTGGTAATGTATTTTGTCTTTCTGTTGAATGCTCTGCAGCATGTACAGGAAGAGTCACCATCCAGAGCAGCTTAAAACTATGCAGCAGTCACGTACCCACGTCTAGAAATGGGGAGTCGGGGAGGGGAGGATCCCTTTTTGAATACAAGGCTTAAAAATTTGACCTGCATCAAAAATTCCTTCCCTGGGTTGCTAATTTTCAGGACTACTAAGAAGCATGTTGGTGTGTCTCTTTGTTTTTTCTTTTTTTTTTCCTTTTGGTTCATTTTTCTTAGTCAAACCTTAGACTGGTTCCCTCAATTCTTAGTATTTTTCTCTCCCTACAAGGTATTTCTTTCTGACCTCTTGCAGAATGAACTGCATTTTGGGGACCAAGATGCTGTGATTATTTGCCTGCACAAAAATAGGGCAGAGAGCTGAGCTAATTATCCCATCCTTTCTAAAGCACCACCACCTAAATACTAGCATTTGGTCCTTGAACCTCCATGTAGTACCACCATTTATAACCATTTGGTATAAATGAGTTTGGTGTGGTACTTTTCCTTCTTCCACATGGAAATCATGCCCTTGGCTTTCCTTCCCTTAATCATTGACCCATTTTCATTTGCGCTGGCAGGGCACAGGATGGCCACATGGTACTTGTAGTAGCTTGGGCCGAATCCTCTTGTGGGCATCAGCATGGCATTGGTCCCAGCTCCTGAGTGGTTGCTGTGTTAGTGTGGAAGATACTCAAGTTCCCAATACTCAAAGCAGAGTCATCTGAAAGGGCTGGGAAATTGCCTGGGGTTCCTGGCAGGGAACAGCCAAGCAGTGGGGATGGAGAGAAGGCACCGTGCCAGTGGTGTAGGGAGCAAGTTATCAGTCCTTGGAAATCCTGCAAGGGACTGCTCCACGATGGCTGAAAGCACCGAGATGTCTTGAGCCCACCTTCTAGGCTGATGTTCAGCCAGGATGCCATGGCATTGCTGAAGCACTACACAGCAGCCTAAAGATTATCATCATTAATAATGGTTGTAAATCAGCCTAAATTCAGATTGCAAGGCTCCATGAGGAGGTGGATGTGTGCTGTGGTTCCTGGTGGGGGGGAGCTCCTAGGGGGATGTTCAGGATAGCTCTGAGGTTTTCCATCTCTCATCTGCATCCCCTGAGCCCAGCATGGCATCACACATGCTGTGTCTTACTAGATCCAGCTGTAGCATGACCCCCAAAGTGAAGAGCGTGGAAGGCTATAGCTCAGAGGGAGACATGGTGTAACTCAAGTTTCTGGCCAACGTGTCAGCAACCTGTTGCACATTGGCCTCTAGTTGAGAAACAGCATTTTGGTCAGTTTGGGCCTTTTTTAAGATAGATATTTGATTTGGGTCAGCAAACAATGAAAAAAAGCCCAGTCTGCCCAGACTAGTGACTCCCCAAATATCCCCAACTGCAAAACATCTCTCGGTTGACTTCTAATGAAATGCAAGCATGTTTTCTACAAAGGCTTAAACCTTAATCAAGGAATGTTGGTGTACCTAATATTGCAGGTCTTGTGATTGATACAAGTTCATAACAGCATCCATGTCCAAACAGAAGGGAGAATGTGTATTTACTCCATGCATGTATTAAGGCATCGCAAAAGTTTTATCTGCATAATGAGTTTGCAATACTGCAAATTGTTAATGGGGCTACGTCGCAAGTGGTTCTCTGCCTTGACAATCATGTATACATATCGAGATTTCTATCATAATGACAATTTAAAGGGATGACTAATTGTTTTCCTCCAATAAATCCAATTAAATCACCCTGATGTGGAGTCTGATGTTTTTGAGTGCATGAGTCTCCACCCATGGGCAAGAAAGGGAGTGAATAATTTCTGTGGCTGCTCCGCTGCTCCCTTGTGTTTTATGCAACAATAAACTTTATGTCACAAAGGACAGTGAGATTTTTTTTGTCCGCAATTCACTCCATAGGGAAATAGATAAAAAGGGTGATTTGTCCTTCAGGTGTTTCCTAAAGCTGCTGTTGGAAGTGATGCTGAGTGTCAACATACAGAGACATGGCTGTCCCTGGGGGGTTGAGAAATCTGTGAGGGACTGGTAAAGGAGATGCAGTTGTTGGAGAGATCTGCCCCTTTGAGATGTTCCTGGTGATTTACACAGTCTGTGGTGGGAACCATGAAAGAAGATGGGATTTTTGCTGATGTTTCTGAGCCCCTTTGCAGTCAGCAGTGACCTCCCAACATTGTTGTGTGAGCCCCATCATTGGTTTCCTTTTCCTCCAGACCATATTCTCAGTGTGACTTATGACTGCTTTTTTGCCCTCCCTGTTTTTTCTTAACTTTCCCCACTTTGATTTCTGCTTTTTTGGCTTTCAGTCACTGGTACACAAGAATTTCTTCCCCTTTAAATATAGCTGACAAAATCGCTATGCCAGACAAGCGTTGGGCACCCGGCAAGAAGGTGGGCCCATGCTTGAGGTCAAAGCCAGGTAACTTCAGACATCTGGTTCTGCTGAAATGAACAGCAGTGATAATGGCCAACTCATAGCAATAGAAAGAGAAAGGCAAATTACTTAAACAGCTTTTATATTGTGGGTGAAAAAACAGCTACTAGAACCAATCTGATTACTGTTTCAAAGCTGTGGTATGCAACTGTGGCCACAGAACTAGGATTGGATGCTGGACTGTACCAGGAGAGATGAGATGAGATGAGATGGCCCCCCACTTGTGCTTTGGAAAAGCACATCCATGGGAAGGTACATCTTGGGAAAGTACATCCAAGTGCCAAAAATGATGTCAGGGAGTTCCTGGTTTGGCTCAAATCTGCAGGCTTACAGTAGTTGAAGGCCTATCCTACATGGCACCACGAAATTAAAATCTTGGCCAGGAAAACCTTATTCTCGTTTCTTGGATTTCCCTGTTCCTCTGTAGACTCAGTGATCATGTAGTGTGCGCTGAGCTTTTCCTAGTCCCCAGTAAGACAGGACAGAAGATCACCACAGGACCATTGAAATCCTGATTCTATAAAGATGGGCCCTTGATGTCATGTCAGTATTTACTTGATCTTTGTACATTTTCTTCACTTCAGCAACAAATTCTTGGCTGTTTGAAACAAATGAGATATAATATCAGTACAGAGGGACAAGAACGAGATGGGGCTACAGAAAATATTATGCTTGCAATGTTGCCAAGGTCCACAGCCATGTTTGCACTGGAGGGAAGGGGACTGTCCTTATTTTGAAGACTTTCCGAGTGTTAGTATACACTGAGGGTCTGGCTTATGCCATACATCAGCCTTTCTTCATACAATACCAGGCCTATTTCTCAGCTACTTTGGTCTTCAGCACTGTCCCTCAGCAGAACTAGGGCTCTGATGGGCATCGCTAGGTTATGGGCCGCTCTCCTTTCACACTCAAGAGTAGTTTTGTGTGAGGGATGTCTCTTGAAGCAAATATGTGCAGGTGCCGAACTTTGAAGACCAGCCAATATGAGCAGCGACAGACCCCATGTGGTTCAGGGCCCCCACGGCCAGACAAAGCTGAGAAGGAGACACTCTGCACAGGCCTTTCAGTCACAGCACTTGTTTCCTTGCAGCATAGACAGTCCTACCCTTTCTCTCCTTATACCTACAGTGAATTTCATCCTTAAGGCCAAGCCTATCTTCCAGCTTGTCTATGCATCCACAAAACCATATTTTCAAGTATGGGCTTCTGAAGATCCCTTTGGGGACTCCATGAGGAATCAACATAGGCCTGTGCTGTCCCAGAGCAATCCCAGGACACCATAAGCCGCTGTAGGGACAAGGGGCCATGCTGTTCCCATCATATCATACTTCCTCCCAGCTTCAGAGAGAAGGTCCACCTTCATCGCTGTGGGTATGTGCCCTACCCAACGCATCTGAGTCCTTGTTTTGGTGGGGCCTCTCAACAATGCTGAATTACTGTAATGATAACCATTTCTCTAACTGTGGGGATGGGGTAGAAGGACCATCTGGGTCAGCACTGCAAGTATTCAATTGAGTATTTCCAGATTGTTTGGCATTTGGGCTTTCTGGATTACATTGGGATAAATTCCTGACTTTCAAATTCTGTTTACTTACGCTGAATTCAAGAGTTTCTTCTCTTTTTTCATCTTTAGGGTTTTTTTCTTTTCATAATTGCAATATTCTGATAGCATTATGCTTAATTAATGGTTCATCTACCTTCTTCATAAAGGTGTTTTATTTAGGGAAATTAATAATAATAATAGAGTTGAGAGGCAATTTGTCGTTTCCATTGAACTCACGAGCTTTGTGCTTTCTTTGGCGCCATATAGGCTCTTGTATGGTTTTCATTTTCTTTCTTTAGGGCAGAATCAAGAGCTATGTTCACATCTCTGCCTCAGCTTGCAGTTTAGCACAAATGCATAACAAATCTCAAACAAATACTGCCTTTTGTTGGAGTCCAGCTGCACAGGTGCCCTCCATACTGGAGACTCACATATCATGTTTATAGCAGAGATACTTCAAGTTTCCATTTGCTCAAAGTAAGATCTGAAAAAAAAACCCCTTTCCCTCCCAGTGTCTGATCTACCCCAGCTCAGTGTAGCACCTAAGTGGATCAGATCCCTGATCCACCACGGGGAAAATCTGTGCCACTAGAGTTATAATAGTGGTGAACCCATACTGACCTTCAGTGGGAGCTGATGGATCAACTCCTGTTCTCAACAGGTAGAACATGGGTACGTGATGGACACACACACATTGGAGCTGTAATATGTATATTTAATATATATGTATGTATTACATATGAATATATGTAATACAATACAGTACAATACAATGCAATTATATTATTTTATATTATATTATACTATATTATATTATTATAATGTCTCTGCCAGACCAAAGCAGAGGGACAACATGGCAGAAACTGAAGGCTTGGGACGAGGCTACTCTGCCTTTTCAGGACTCAAATTATAGGATTTTATAATGAATTTCAAGTGTGGGAAGAAGAAAGAGGTCAAGCCTTCAGGTACTTTTTGGTCACAGTGTCTAAGGAGCGAATTCAGCTATGATCAGGCTAAGGCTGAATTCTTAAGACATGTTTAACTTCACTGCCACCAGGCATGTCAATGTCAGAGTCCACTGCTGAGTCAGCTGATGATTACTTTGGAAGCTTGTGTTGAGGGACTTCCAACTCCTCTTTCCTCCCTAAGTATTTGTAGTAGTTGCATACTCATTCCTAGTGTGCTTTGCAAGGATCTCAAGGCAGAACCACAGAATGCTTGAGGTTTATAAGGACCTATTGGAGGTCATCTTGTCTAACCCCCTTGCTCAAATATGGTCATCAAGAGCAGGTTTCCAGGACTATGTCCAGATAGCTTGTGGCTATGACCAAGGATGGAGACTTCACAGCCTCCCTGGGCGTGGGCTTCACTAGCCCAGGGCAACATTGACCAAGCATTCACTAACAAGTCCAGATAAAGTATAAGTTAGTTAAAGATCCCAAGGAACAAAGGAAGAATTCAGACTTTACTTTCAACCTTCACCCTTTGTTTTCCTTCTTTTATTCCCCAGAGAAGCTGAGTGTCTGTGCAAATACATGTTGACAAGGTCGGTACTCTAAATGTTTTCCTGAAGGATGCCCCATCCCTGGAGGTGTTCAAGGCCAGGCTGGATGGGGCTTTGAGCA
>JAOXJM010000001.1:7466573-7481945 GCA_026413425.1 Tringa solitaria
TTGGAACAAGATGATGTTTAAGGTCCCTTCCAACCCAAACCATTCTATGATTCTACGATTCTTTGATTCCATATTAGTTGGACCCTAGATACAGAGCTGGTCTAAAACTTAACTGTCATCCCCTATATGATGTTTACCAACCAGAATGGATGTAGCCCAAATTCCACTTCATATTTGTGTTTTCTGCCATACACTGTCCCTTGCCACTCTCTGGATACCATCACCGTCAGGGACAGGCAATCCATAGTGACACTTTAACAGCATTTTCATTTGGGTTTGGCATCCCCTGTTACTTGCTGAGAGGTTTAACTCGTGATCTGATCTGACTGTGAATCCTTATCTCTGGAAATGATCCAAAACCAAGCAGGAATGAAAGGGAAAAAAACCTCACAAGGAAACAACCTCTTTTTTAGTTTTGTACCCAGAGGCGACATTTCGGGTTGAATTTGGATTTTGCATTTGTTGGGGGGTGTTTTTGTTTTCTTTACAAAGTAACAAAATTCTCACAAAACGGATAAGGAGAACAAAATAGTTTACTTTTCTTTTTTCAAGCTAGAGAAACGGGGAAATAGAAAGAAAATTCCAATCTTTTCATCAAGAGACAAAAATATCAGCCAAAAGAAAAGGATTTTAAACACTGTGTTTGGAAAATTTGTAATAGCAAAGGTGTAGCTATATTAACTATACTTTCTCAGCTTTACACAAACATTTATAAAACATGAATGAATACCAGAGGGAATATTTTTATTAACAAAAAATTAAAACACAAGCTTTCAATACCTATATCAGAAAAAACAGTTCATTTATTTAAACAGCAGTTTAGAAACCAGAAAAAAACAAACAAAAAAAAAGTTTAGTTGCTTTCCTATGGATTTAAATTTTGGAGTTAAAATCTCCTGGTAGCTTCTAGGGAAGCCTTAAGTCTGTAGTAATTCTCAGGAAACAGCATTGCTGACTGCAGCACAAAACAACTCAAATTGTGCTGATGCGGTACGCAAAGCCTTTGAAACCGGTGGAGCTTGTGGAGGAGTCAGAATCTTAAGAAATGCCAATATTATTTCAAGAGGGAGGGGAAAGGGAAAAAGAAAAAAAAAAGAAAGAAAAAAAAAAAAGCTTTATTTCCAAAAGGAGCAAAACTGGAAGGTAATTAAACTCAGCAGCATCCTAGAAGCCAACACAAGGCTTAACTTCGGAGTTCAACTTGGACTGAAGCTCACGGCTGAAAGCTGATATGGGCTTTTCCTAGCACAGGATAGTTAAAACATGGTCCCGCAGGGCTGTAGCCTGGATATACTTTATTTTTAAGCATTTTGAGTGCTGAGACACAGCATGCAGACCATGCAGTGATCTGGCAAAGTGTGGAGAGTTAGGAGCAGAGTGGTGGTCTTTCTGAGGGCCTCACCTCTATGCTAAAGAACATCTGGATCAGTCCACCTTGTACAAATCAGGTTTAGCCCAGATTGCCAGCGTTGCCCGGGGCTGGGCAAGGGCCTGCTGCCCCCGTTGAAAAGCATGAAGCATATCTGCACTTGGATTTCATGCTTGGAGTAAGAAAAACTATTTTGAGAAGGGAAGAAAACCACAAAACCTTTTCTTCTACCTTTCTCTCTTTACAGTGCCCTGTTACAAACAAAGGGTAGTTGAGTACCAAGACCCAGGATATGCTCTGGTACATTAACACAGCTGAAAATGTCATCAGCCATGGATGCCTTAACCTATGCTGCTTGAGAAGTCAATTTGTAAATGTCTAATAAAGGACATGATGGGCTTTTTTTTTTTTTAAAATGAGAGTAACCAAGAAACAGGATTTACTTCATATTTTAAGAAATTAGACTATATCAAAAGTGTAATAAAAATATTTTCTATAGGATTTTAAAATATATACATATATAAACTACCTTAATTTTTAATGCCCTGTTGATATTGATGTGGTCTCTACAGTATCTAAGTGTAACTAAGTGAGGCTGCCCAGCAACCTTCATTATACCTCAAACAGTGATTACAAAACTTGAAGCCTTGTCCACACTGTAAATTAAACCTGCTCGAAAATGGGATCTGAAATTGTCTGCGGGGCCTGATCCAGCACCCACTAATAGTAAGGCTAAGTCCACTCCTGACCACAGGAGTGGGATTAGATCTGAGACACAGTCCCAAAATGACATGGTTTCCATGGGCAGTGATAAAGGCACCTGAGGGAGTTACTGAGACCTTTGAGGCACTTCTTGGTAAAATACAAAATATTAGCTGTATTATTTAGAATATATAGGGATATTTGGAAAGACAATTTGGGCACATTACTTCATTTTGAAGAGGGACACAAACTGACCGTATCCCGGACATAGCCTTTGCTCAGACACTGGATGTAGACTTTAGTCAAGCTTAAGGGAGGTTGAGAGCTTGGGGGTGATGATGGAGCAAAGACCATTCATACCTGCATCCTTCCTACAGCATCCATTTCCATATATTGCCCTGGCCTTGCTTGCCCAGCCCATGTGGAGGAGGTTAGTAGGCACCAGATCTTTCCAAGAAGACTTCCCATGTCAAGTGCCTGCAATAGCCCATGGGGCTGAATTGGCACTTCCATCAAAGACAACCTAAAAGTAGTGAGGGAGGTGGAGGGGGGTTGAGGGCCAAGAAGCACAGATTACAGTCCACTGAGGACAGCGAGGACATGGCTCTGGGCTGTGCCTCCAACACCCAGCCAAACACGGTTTGCAATCCTGTTTAATCTAGCACTGTGTCTAAAGCAAGTTCAGATTCACTTTCCACACAAGGTTTGAAGCACAGTGTAGACAAGGTGTGAGGGCCAGATCCTGATTAATGCAGGCAAAATTCACCATCATCATTTGCCTGAGCACTTACCCTTGCATTATACTTTAAGGTAGGTACCATGGGAGTTCTCCTGCTTCAAAGAGTTAATATAGGGGATTTGACCACCTGCAGAGGAAAGTTTCTCGCTGAGCTTTCGGTTCATCTGCTCCATGTGCCTGGTGTTTTTCCTGGCTTGCCGGAGAGACCTCTTGACTTTCTTCACCCGATCTCGCAGCTGCTTGTTGCGCTTCTCCAGCGTTGCCACCTTCTGCTGCAACTTCTTCACTCTGTCCTCCTCCTCGAACAGGGCTTTTTGGACCGAGGAGCACATGAGCTGAGGGGACAGCAGAAACGCAATAGCAACAGGTGAGCTTTACACAAAAGGTTATTAAAGGGTTAATTCAGATGTTCCTTGAAACAGCTCTCAGTTCTTCAAAAGTAGACTGGGTTTTTGGAAGTTCTGTTCTTTTTTTATACTTTTTTTAGTAAAATCCCCTCTTTCACTTCTGTATTCATATAGGACCCAAAATTGTAGATCTTAATGACACTAGTGATTCACAATTACTTTTATGAACTGTTTTGACAGACCTGTCCAGTCCACTGAGGCTACATTGAATTCACAGAGGAAGGCTGCCCCATTTCTGGTATGACAGTGGAGTTCAGGCAAAGGGGTGTCACATTTGGAAAACTCTAGATTTGATTTAGCTTAGCAGCACTTCAGAAACTCCAGATTTTGATGTGACCCTGCCCTTTGCTCTTCATGTCAATTTGTGAAACAAGGACAGCACCAGGCAAACACAAAACTGGTTGGTTTTGCATTTTCAAGAACTGAGTTGTCTTAAATATTTTATATGGGCTTCTTTCAGACAAAACTTTAAAGGGTAAAATCTCAGCAGCCTCTAGGAGCATTAAAGATCCCATAACTTGGGACCAAAGTGATTTCTGGGAGAGGGTCATTGGCTGAAAACTGCCCCTCCTATTCCATCCACTACCAACTTATTGCAATGTTATCCCCAGTAGCAACATCAAGCTCTTGATGTCCACTCATGCCTGTGGCTCTTAGATAGGAAAACAAAAAACAAACAAACAAAAAAGAACCAGCTTCAAAGAATGCCCAAAACATCACTAGCAGAGCAGCTCACAGGGTTCAAATCTGCTAGGTTGAATGATGGTGCAAATGCAAAACATCTGTGGGACAATTGTTCTTCCTCTATGACCTCACCCAAGGATGACCAAAAGGTCTATCTCATCTCATCTCATCTCAGTTATATGTGTTTGCCATGTTTATTGCCTCCTATTTCTGACTTGCCTCCTGCTTGTAGGTAGGAGTGGGAAGAGAAAAAACAGCTACAAAGGGTGCTGACTAGTTTCAGCACAAAGGAGGTGGGCTCCTGACACACAGTGTCACTTGGGATGGGAGGGGATTCAGCTGCCTTGTCTTAAGCAGCTAAAAGTGAGACTCAGCTCCAGGCTCCTCTCTTTCGGTTTCCCTTGTAATGTCTGCAGGGAAAGAAACCCTTCAAGAGGGTGATCTCCACCTCCTAGGGAGGCTCTTAAAACTCTCCTGTTTCACTGACTACAAAGTCACCAGGTTCCATGTTTTCTACCTGGGCAATGTTTTGCAAGTGGAAAAAGCAGATGAGGACAGCCCCACCATAAAGTTTCTGATCTAGAGGAGCAACCATTGAAATCTATTTCTGCCCAGGGTGATGTGCCTCCTGCCTTTTTTTCCTTCAAAAAGCATCCCGAGTTATTTTATTGTGCAAGTGGGACTTCCAGCTGGTTGCTGCACTGGTGTGCTGTGAGGAAAGGCAGTGTCTTCTGATGGATTTATCTCCTATATACATCTAGAAAAAAAAAATTTTAATGTGTGTCAAGCACTCCTGGAGCCTGGATGGGCTTTTTCTGGCGGAACATTTGGAACAGACAGGGATCTAAATAAATAAGTAAATCCTCACTGTGATGATGAAGGATTACATGTTTCTTTCCATCTTACTTTGTAGTATTTTCAACTGAAAGTAGGGGAGGGAGTCCGCTTTGATGAATAACATTTCATTTGCTTTGGAAACCCCCAGCAGCTGAAAACCATGGCCAGTCAACACAAACACAGTGACTCCTTCCAGTTGCCATAACCTCTTTTTTCTTGTGCAAAAGCACTGCAGGGCTTTACTAAAAGGCAAATGCTTGCCCCAATCACCCTCTCACAAGGGTTCACCTATAAATGCATGCTAGGGAGACTGGGACCTCACAGACGAGGGCCAAAAATTGCACCGAAGAGGAGGGAATTTGGTTTTGATCACAGCTCATTCCAAGCGCTATTTGAAAACAGCCAGTACCTCTTGGCTTTCGTGTTTGCCAAACCCTTGCAAAACTTCAAGCAGAACACTTTTTGAATTTAAATCCCTGCAAAGGAGAACACTGAGTTAGGAAAAGATGTTTGTTGGGAAGACAGGAGGTGGAAACTCTGCTTCATGAGGGATTTCTTGCATTTTCCATGGATGTAGTGGTAGGTGTGGCATATGACAGTGTCTGATGCAGAGGAACAAACAATTCATGCAGCTGAAGTGTCAAGTCGTGCAAATCCAAGCATGTCTGATCTCTCTGGGCTGGCTGGTGGTGGCATGGCAATGTCTGATGGCAGACATCAGGAATGGCATTAGCCTCATCCCAGAGGCACTCCCAAGCCTTTTGAGATTGGTCCTCTGTCAGCAGAGGTCATCTAGCTCTACAGAGCCACGCAGAAACTTCTCAAACACCATCAAAAAACTAGCCAGCTGTGGTGGTGCAACCACCCCACCTTTTTGGACCACTCGGAGCGATTTCCTCCCTGACCTGGGCCACAGATTAGGTAGTGTTCTGGTCCACAAATGGATCAGAATGCTACCTAAGACCCATAGTGGTCCAACATAAAAGAAAGAAAAGAGTGGAGAGTAGGGGACCAGAATGCTATGGCAACCCCTTAGCCTACCTGGCTCCTCTGACTCCTATCGTTTAGGAACAATAACAACAATCGATCATTCCTGACAATGTATGGATCACAGCCCAAAGAGAGGGGTGTGATACCAGAACTTCAAGGTCTAACAAGTTATGGGCTTGAGCAACTGGTGGAAAGGACCAGATATGGGCTGGAGTGGAAAAGTGCCTGATGAAAGCAAATGATCTTGGACCTTATAAACAGCAAATCTCACAAGACCCTTTGAGCTCTTCTGTATAGCAGTGGGCTGTGACCAGCATCTCCCCTGAGCTGGGACACTGCTCAAGTAAACACCTCTGGGGTTAAAGGGACAGGGTGAGTCAAGCCTCTCAAGTCTCAGTTATTGTCTGCTGAGGAATGCTGATGCATTATAAGCATTTACTCCAAAACTTAAGAGAGAAATTCTAACTATAGGCTGCCCTCTCTTTCATCCACCTCTCTATCTATATGTCTCTAATATACACATCAGCTCTTACAAGTGTGGGTGATCTTATACCTTAATGGATCCAAAGGGTCACCCATCAAAAGGGTCAAAAGTCAAAAGGGTCACCCATCAGCTCACTGGAGTCGCCCGCTGTGAAGGGATCTTTGGTTCTGGCAGTTACAAACCCATGTGTGTGTGCACAACCCCTCAAGTGGTGTCTTGGGGCGTTTGCACATATGTACTGGTTTGGGATCCCTCGTGCTAAGTTAGTGTGAGTCTTGTCATTTTTGAATCCGTAATGAATTCGCCATTTAATTATGTTGTTAAATCATCTCATAAAACCTTAAATCGGTTAATGATTAAGTGCTGCTGAAATACAACCTCTTGCTCTGCTTCAGATCATTGATAAATGATTCCCTGGTTGCCCAGGGAAGTTGTGGCTGCCCCATCCCTGGAGGTTTTTGAGGCCAGGCTGGATGGGGCTTTGAGCAACAGGCTCTAGTGGGAGCTGTCCCTGCCCATGGCAGGGGGGTTGGAACTCGATGATCTCGATGGATGAGATGGATCTGGATGTCCCTCCCAACTCTAACCATTCTATGATTCTATGATGTTTAAATCATAGGCCAGTCCTACCTACCCAGGGAGCATATCTACGGACAGGAATTTCACACCCCATTTTTTCTGGTCTCGTGCACCCATAAATGTGCACACTTTGCAATCAATAACCACCAAGATCAGACCTTAGTCCAAAGGCATTTCTAAAAGCTACAGAGAACTGGATTTTGTTTCTGGGAACGGCCTGTGCTCCTGTTCCCCACTCCAGCTTGCCTTGTCAGGTACACTTGAGAACATGGAGGGTTATGCAATATTTAAGGGATAATGAAATCTCTATCCAGCAAAGTAAGTCACTGAGGACACAGTTCCACTCAGTGCCACTGAAGGAAAGGATGGAAAAGGTTGGATAGCTGATGACAACTCTTCCCACAAGTTATCAAGAGCAGACAGTTAAGCAACACCTCCAAAATGCCACACTGGCATGGCATACATGCCCACAGACCTCAGAAATGGAGAAAAGGACCAGGAAATGGCTCCTCAGAAAAACTTATGGGTTACTTTTCTAGATATCCTTCAAAAGTTACACTCTCTAGTGACCCACAGTTCAGAAGCATTGTTTGTTCTGAAGATCTGTCTGCAAGCCTGCCTTGCTCCTGTTCTTTTTTTCTTAGCAAGGCATCCTCAGCAGTGGTTAAACTCGAGTCCAGAGCAGTACCAGGAGATGTAACAAGAAAGGTAGCTCAACAAGAACCATACAGGTCTTTATGATTTATCCCAGACAGCCTACAGCTGTGAAACTACAAATTAAATATATTTGAGTATTTGTCTGAAACATCCTGTCACAAATATGCCTAGTTTTAAGCGTCACCACACCTAGATGATTTACAAAATCTATCCATCTTCCAAACAAATAAGCACTGTAACAAATCAAACTAATTTTGTGACCATCACATTACAAGCATGCAAGTTCTTTACCAAATACCATAAACTGACGTATTATATACATTTGTCTGATTGACAAACACACCCATCTGCCTTCTATAAGCTTCCTTCAAAGGGGACAGTGGCTAGAAAATGTCCCATGGATAAAGGTGCAACAGTAGTGTTCATCCACCACAAACTGTCCAGAAATGGCTGAAGTTAGGGTTACAGAGCTCAAGCCACTCAAAACCCAGCAATGACACCCAAGTCTTGCCCTTCATTTACCAAAGGGAGAAAAGTTGAGTTCTAGGTAGCTCCACATGCATGGTGCCTGTGGGCAGCAAAGCTGAAAAACATTGGAGCCCCACAACCTAAAAGTCTTTCATTTCAGGTCTCCTAAAAATATCTTGCATATCAGACTGGTTTTGGACATTTATATATAGGGTCTCATCATATAAGATGATTGTAGGAATGTCTTTAAATGTGTGATAGTACAGCCTGATCTCTGCATGGACATGATGTGTTTTTAAAAGAACTGGACATGGGTCACTTTGGTTTCTTGTCCTCAAATCTTCCTCCTGACCCTCACTGCTGATTGGGGCAGTGTCTAGCTGGGATACTCCCTCAGCATCCCAGACCCAGCATCATTCCCCAACACAACCTCTTGGGAGTGTCTGGTGGAAAAAAATGAGAGTGTCTCTCTATTCCAAGCATTGTGGGTTGGGAAGAACATCTCCTGCTCTGCCACCGAGCCTCCTCCACACTGCATCCCAGTGAGCTCACCACATTCGCACACCGCTCTCCTCTTGCCCTTCCCTGCTATAAATCTGCTCCACAGACAAGGTAAAAACTGTCTGCATTTGCTGGACATTGCCTTGCTGCTCTGTGCTGTTCAAATTATATAAAACACCTTAAACGAAACCTTACGCAGCACAAAGTGTATATACTCTGTCTCAGCACAGCAATAATTCATGAACCCTCTCTCAAGAAGATCAGGAGCCAAACATAGCTCTTTATTTTTCTTTAACTCCACCAGGATTTATTTCCCCAACCCCTTCTCTGGTCTTAGCTAGAGGAGGGCTCTGTACCCTGGAGAAGCTGGTAAGGACACGACACAGATCATACAGATGATCTTCACCTCTCCTGGCCAGGGAGGTCTGCCCTTGAGCCCTGCCTTGCCATGGCCACATTCCAGACTCTGAGCATCACTTTCTCCTTTTGTTCAGCCCCTTTGGGCAGGCTTCGTGGGAGCGAGCTTCTTGGATGGAAAGACGGATGGCGCGGTGAAGGATAGCAGGAGGGGTCTGGCAGTGGAGGGTATTGGGTTTGGGATGGAGTGACTTAACCTGCAGTTACTGGGACTTTTCAGCCAAGACTAACACTCCTGCTGAAGTGTGGAAAAGCCCCTGTCAGCACTGTTAAACCATCATGTTGGGTGAAGCAGTGGGGGCATGGCAGTGCTGGGTTAAACTACTTCTGCTTGCTGCAAGACTGCACCTTTCAGAGGTACAGAATTGGGGTCCTGAGGGCAGATCCAGCATCACTGGCGTTAATGGAGATGAGCTGGGATTTCACCCTAGGACTCCATATGAATCATCAAGATATGTAAGACCTAGATGGAGAAAGAAATGACTGTGGCTGTGCCTATCTCACTTATCTTACTGAATACTAGGTCAGCATTTGCTGTGGGAGGTGTAAAGCTGGTGGGCGCAGTCTCCAGTGCGTTTGAAATATTAGGGATGGGGACTTCGTTGCAGTATGAAGCACTGCCTGAGGGAGCCTCTGCCAGGTTACACCCACCCTGAGGTGCCTCGGCACTGCAAATTGTGCTTTTCTTCTCCATTTCACTGCTCACTAAAAGCAGATTTTCACTTTAAACTCCTAGGATGAAGCCGGTCAAGGCAAGTCATCTCACCTTTCCCAACCATCATCAGAGAAGAATGGGCATATCCAAGGGGAGACTTCTTTCCTACCTTGGGTGAACCACTTTTGCAGACCCCTCTCCATTGCCCAGATAACTAGCTCAGACTGAGATGGATCCCACCCCAAGTCCCACAAAATGGCAGCTGGCATCACTGACCACATGTGGCAGGCTGCAAGGGCAGCATATGGATAGTTTTCTAGGAGTCTGGAGAACCTTGCCCTGGAAATGGACCCAAATCCATGTCCACAGGCAACTGGGAGTCTTTAAAAACATCCCTGTTTGCTCCAATCTCCATCAAACCAATTCTTGGTGGAAAACCACCCAAAGGAATGTTAGAGGGCCTGCCAGGGGAAGCTTTTAGTCCTAGCAGGTGTATACCCAAGTAGCTTGGGTGATACTTGGCCCTCATGTCCCCCTGAGCAGCTGAGAAGGACCCGTGAACCTGGAAAATGTGAACAGTGTTTACAAGCTTGACACCAGGTGACAGTCACGCTCGGTCCCCTCTGCCAGAATTGGGGATGGAGGTGGAAATGTGTCTTCGTGGTACTTGGATTGGTCACTGTTAGTACCCAGGAAGGGATCAACACTTTATTCCCTATAGTTGCAAAGGAAAAAAGGCAATAGTTTAATGAGAACAGAAACCACACTAATCAAGAAGACAGGAAAGGGTAAAAAAATAGGTGTAGGGTATGAGCCAGGCTGCCTACCACAGGCACCTCGCTTGCGCCAAATGAGCAGATAAGTCAGTCCAGACAGTAAATCCCTAATTTCCCTACTCACGCAGTGGGAGACAGAAGGTCTCCAGGAAGAGAAAAAAATAAATCAAGAGGGCAGGACCTCACGCTGGGGCATCTCCAAGTCCCTTTCCTCTCCTCGCTGACCACGCAGGCAGTGAGGGAAGCACACCAAGATCCAGCCAGCTGCTTTTCCCCGCCACTCTGAGGCGGAGGGACTCCGTTCTCGCCTTGTTTCCTTTGAAAACGTTCCTCCGAGCGATTCGCCCAAGATGCCACAGGAATGCGGTGGTGGATCTGGGAGGGGAGCGGCAGTGAAGTCTCGCCTCTAAGTGGTTTAGCAGGAGCAGCCGTCCTCCTCCTCCTCGCCTGGCTGCAGCCACCCAGTGCTGGGCTCAGTGCTCAGCCCCACCAGCCCCACACCTTGTGCTTTCAGCATTCCCAAGAGCTTCCCAGACTTTGGCACCCTTCCCGGCTCGAGGTTGGGCAATGCAACGCCCACTGAGATGGTCAGGGTTGGGGGAAGCCAAGGGTCTTAGAGCCATCCCAGGGGTTTAGTTCCCAGGGACAGGTGGTCCCACCCTGCCAGGCTCTTTGCTGAGACCCACGTCACCTTCTCTGAGTCTCTCGACCAAAAATACTCAGGGTGGCCAGGAAATAATGAACTGTGGGGTGGCACACTCCTCCACAGCATGCAAAAGCAGAGACAGCAGCCAGGACACAACTCCTGGCTCTCCACCCCCATTACAGGGGATGTACAGAGCTCATTGCAAGGGCAGATGGCTCATAGACTTTGCAGCACAGGTATTTGCAAGATAAAAATTGCAAATAAAAATCGAGGCAATGCAGTGTCTGCTGTGGTTCCTTCAAGGTACCACGTATGGGTGGTAGATATTCCTGACACACCCCTGTCCTGTTCCTGACGAGTACACGGTGCAGGCATGGATTAATCCGCTTACTTATAAGTAAAAGATGCTTAATGTTGAAGTGCACTGCCCAGCTCAACTATGCTGAGCTTAAAGGAAAATGTTTTGAGTAAGGTAAACAAAATCTTTTTTCTTTTGCTAGAAGCAATTTAGGTGCTGAAAGCAAACGTAGTTTTAAGTCTACCTTACAAGACAGGCTGCTTTATAAACGTCTACATTTTGCTCTGCCTGAATGCTGAAATGACTGAGTTACTAAGCTACTGCTTTTTTTTTGCCTTTTTTTTTTTTTTTCATTTCTGTCTCAGAGCTAGGGTTGTAGTTTCAGCTGGGCTTCAAAAGTCTCTGTAAGAGGCTTTTTTTTTTTTCTATAATTGTACAGGAGCCTTCCATTTCCACAGCCACCAAACTTTCCAAGACTTGCTATCCACTTTAATTTCCAACTCAGCTTTTTCCCACCTAGTATTACTATTATCACAATAAAGCTAATTAGGTCTGATATGCCTAAAACTACTTTGCCAATATACCTTACCTCAAGTGTATTGTTCTCCAACTGGGAGTTGCTGTGTGACCGCGTCTCCATCTAAACTTGTTTTGCTTGGCTTGTATTTCAATAGGATTAGGTCACCATTCCCCCCCACACATACACACAGCAAATTAATTAAATACCGAGGCAGGGATAAAACCAGCAAGACCCAGAAACAGAGTGTATTGTGTCCTTCCCTCTCACCGATGGGAATGCAGGGAAATGAGGCACCGCTGATCAGAGCAGCACAGCATCTTACACTTTGCTCCTATTTATTGAAATGTCAGTGTCGGTTTTTGAATGAGCTGACTTCTACTTTGTGTTATTGTATTACAACAGCTCCTAGAAACTTCGTTTCATGTAACAGTCCTGTTAAATACACAGCATGCACCCTATAGCAGGGTACCAGTGAAGGAAGCACAATATATTCAAATACAACATCCCCAGATGCAGCTGGAGCCAAGAGCCAGCATCAGCTGGGGAGGAAACGCATTTATCTTTACCAATATTAATTTGTGTGAGAACCATATTAGTTTAAACCAGGGTTGTACCAGGTTTGGGGTGTTTACTTTAAGTATGGTTTACTTCAGACTGATGTGTTATAACTTGGAGCTCTCTGGAGGTCCTAAGAGAGGTGATTGATGCTCCGGTGTGGCAGGTGCTGTACGGATGCCTGCAGGCTGAGGTTTAGATTAAATATAGCTATTAGGGGTACAAAATAACAGGTGGGAGATGTGGGAGGACAGGGGAGCACATGGAATCAGTGAAACAAGGTTGATTAAGGGCTTAATGAATTCAAAACCTCCTGTAGGTAAGGCAATGCCATACCTCCATGTATCCCCCGGCAGGTTCAGAGCGCAAACGCTCAGTGCCCGGATCCTCTGTTGCCAAGAAGAGAAGGACTGGGATCAGTAAATAGAAAATAAAAAAAAAAATATTTTATATAGAATATGAAAAAACCTTCGCTTCTCTGTCACCTCTAAGTCAAAATGGGGGAAGAGAGAAGCAGAGCAAATCCCAGCAGGCTGTGGATGGGTATTTGCCAACGGCCACAGCGTGACTGCAATGCATGAAGTGCTGCCTCTCAAGACAGCACAGAAACAGGGACATTTACTCTAAATGGAGGCTGCGTCTTCTCCCCAGCAAATACATCATACCCAGGGGAATTTTTATGCACAGGAGGAGAAACCCGGCTGAGAAAGGCAAATGTTTAAAGTTAACGCAGCATCTATAAAAGTCATGCTCCCTTATAAATCCCTCCGCTCTGGACATCTTGGCTTCATACTTCATATAAGCTGCTGCAGCTGAGCTGCCTTTACAAACAGATAGGATTTCCTTGGCCGCAGGCTCAATGGGAAGCCCTGAGCCTGTACTGCTGCTGTGCAAAGCTTCTGGATTTCCAAGAGCAAAGGCAGGTGGCCCGGGGCAACCTGCTGTCCTCCGGTGCCGCTGGGAAGTGGAGGTGTCTGCCCTGCTCCTGAGAGTCTGTAGGAACCACTGGAGATGTTTTACTCCATTTGTCAAGCCCTCTTGGGTGCAGGAAGGAGTGAAAAGGGCACACACAGACTTGTATTCACCTGTGCTTGGTGGGTCACTTGGGGTAGTCTTTGCACCACCCTGCTTAACGTACACAACCTGGGTGGGAAACACTGGTTTTCTGGGCTCTTTCCACAGTCGGTGGAGAGAGAGAAATTCCTCTGGAGGATGACTCAGAGAAGCTAATTTAGAGCAGGGGAGCAGGCACTAAAACAGAGCGGAGCAGTATGGAAACAACGCCGACGCTGTGCTTACGCACGCAGCCGGAGACGCCCCTGCCAGGGCAGGAGCAGGACAAGAGGCTCTAATGAAGCCTGTCCCTACAGGCAACAAGGGATCTGCGAAACCTTGAGGGAAATGACGGCAGCAGCGTGGAAATCAGGCTGGATGAAGCACGGGGGGCTTGACGCAGGGCATCTGCATCTGCTCCCGAGCCGTTCTGCAAGCCTGGAGCAAAGAGGAGCCCTCAGCAAGAAGCTGTTTGCTCTGCCCCAGGCAAGTAGCCCCAGGAGAGGTGACGGAGCCAGCGGTGATGAACGGGCACACACGCGGCAGAGGACCGGGCTCAGCCCTCATCCAAGCGCGGAAGTGCCACCGGTTGCCACAGCGGTGAAGTGGAAGAGCTTCGGTGAGGTTGAAGAAGCAAAGACAAAGGGATGGAAAAACAAACATCTGCGACCCGCAGGCGCTCTCTGGCTAACGTCAGCACGCCGAGAAAGGAACCGAGGAGGCAAAACGCCTGAGAGATTAATCAGCAGCTCTGAATAACGAGCTCCGAGCACTAACATCTGGCTGACGGGAGCTCACTGCTACTCACAGATATTCCCGTCCCACCGGGCAGCTCGGAGCAGCCTGTCCACAACTCTGGCTGCTGCGTGGGCTGTAAATCCTGAAAGGGCCCCGGACCACCCTGGATGCGATAAATGGGCAACAGGCTACTCTGAGCGTGGCAGGGTTTGGCAAACAGCCAGTCTTCAAGGTGCAGAGACGTGGTATTTAGGGGACCACCCTCCTGCTTGCCTGTGCTTGAATGGCCCTAAGCATTTGGGGCATCAATGCCTGCTTCTGTAAGGAGTCGTAAGCTGCTGTTTCGCTCTGGTACAACCCCTCAGAGAGGGTCCTGTTCCTTAGCCAGTATTGAAACTCCCAGTAGAAATATAAGGTCATATTTGAAAGTCATATTTAATGGCCCAACTCTCTCCCTGCCCATTTGCTGTCCTTCAGATACGCACAGAAGCATCAGGAACTCCCATCAAACGCTGCTCAACTTACTGCCTTTTACAGGGGAAAGCTTTTCACACCGGATGGGTTACAATACCCATGGAAAATAAGGTCTTAAGATAAGTGTGAGTCAGGTCTCCCCATACACACAATCCTGGAGCCCTCTCTCCAGCCCGATTTCAGGAGGAGGAGGATTGCAGCCACAACTACACCTGACGGATGCCCTGCGGTGAACCCTTCCTTGCAAGCATCTAAATTATAGAGCACGCACTCCACCGCTGGTTCATGCTACGATGGTGCCCCTCGACTGTTTAATCCCAAGTTAATAATTTTGTTGGAGCGAGGTAATTACACAGCAAAGTGCCACGCCACCGCACAGCGAGCACAGGGCGATACCTCCGCGCTACAGTTCAGTCACACACTACTCTGCTTTTTGGTTCTTTTGTGAATAATCCCCTGTGGTCTGCAAAGTCTTGTAAAATCCTGCTGTCAAGTGCACTCACCTGTACAACCTGCTGTTGTTCCTGGCCAGATGCTTAGGGACAGGTAGCAAATGTATCCCTGGAAGTCTGTGTATGCATGTGTATATGACAGCTTTAAATCTGGTTATGAAATTAATTTTTCTCTATCAGTCCAAAATTCTCCTGTGGATATTCATTTTGCTCTTCTCACATTTCTCCGACACAGAAGTTATCTGTATTTTCACCAGCTTTGTATTGCACCACCTTAGCGATAGCAAGAGCCAGGATCTGGAGAGCCATGAGAAGGAGAAGAAATTCTTTCCTGTGAGGGTGGTGAGGCACTGGAACAGGTTGCCCAGAGA
>JAOXJM010000001.1:7482760-7508289 GCA_026413425.1 Tringa solitaria
TGGGGCTTTGAGCAACCTGGTCTGGTGGGAGATGTCCCTGCCCATGGCAGGGGGGCTGGAACTCGATGATCTTTATGGTGCCTTCCAACTCTAACCATTCTATGATTCTATGATTTGCCCCCCACCCCTCCTACGGTATCCGTACCAGGCACCATCTGTGCAACCCCACAAGAATTGTCTAACACCATAGCAATTAATTAAAAAAAAAAAAAAAGACAAAAAAACCCCAAAGCCTACAGTGAGGAAGCCAGGACCTGGGCTCTGGCCTAGTCCCTTAACTAGGA
This sequence comes from Tringa solitaria, assembly GCA_026413425.1. NCBI lineage: Eukaryota > Metazoa > Chordata > Aves > Charadriiformes > Scolopacidae > Tringa > Tringa solitaria. The sequence continues at coordinate 7,483,045 of JAOXJM010000001.1, forward strand.
CACTTTCCTTGTCTTTTGGCAATGGTAATTTTGGAATAGCAAAATCGCAATTATTTTGAGCCATGTTATCTGAACAGCTTGTTCTCATTAAGCAACACACGCACTTCACACCTAATCAAAGAGGGCAGATAAAATGAATGTACTAATCAGAGGAAAGGAACTGGATGTCTCCACTACAGAGAGGGCAATAATCAGGGGAAAAGCAATCCCACTGAGAACTAGTTTTTCTGCGCTTCAATTCCCCATCTCCAAAAATGGGGATTACAGGACATCTGAGATTTACAGAGCTTTCTGAGCTGTTACAGTCCCAACCGGAAAGGTCTACACTCAAACTCTGGAGAGTGTGGGGACAAGAGCACTGGGAGAGCCAGGACTCATGCTCAGATACTTCGTGTGAAGAATTGTTCTCATTGCTTCTCTGTGCATATTTAGAGCATGAGCCCAGAAAGCACGTTTTTCTGTGAATGGCACTGCTAGGCATTGCCTACCACTGCAGCCTGTCTCCAGCAGTCCAGAACCCCATTTTCCAGTAAGGATTCCCTATAAATTCCCTGGCACTGGAGCTCATGGCTGGTTGAGCTTTCAATAGTTTCAGGGGTTTAGTCGATAGAAGTTTGTAATATAAAAGTTGCGTCTCTTTGTGTCACAGATCTGTGTGTCATTTAAATCCACATGATTCAAGATGGGAAAAATCCTGGCATGCAGATGCTTGGCTTAAGCATGTGAGCAATGTCCATGGGATTTGGGTGTGTTTTCTGTCACATTCACAACAGAGGAGGAATTTTCAAAACTGGGAGGATTACAAATCCCACTCAAAACTATCAGATACTTTCAGAAATCTCCCCATGTGACTAAATGATTTACAAAGAGTTTAAATTTTCTCTGAAGAGAAGGGTAATGTGGTTAAATATGCCACACTCCTGAACCCTCTGCAGGACCCAAAGCCTCTGGAGGGACTGGTAGAGATCCTTTCCTACAGGTATTTGAGGCCTCTCTCCATCAACCAGATGTGATTTAGGGTTAATACATGTAAACTGCAACACAAGCTCAGCTGGAAAGACTGGATAACCAGCTTGTTTAATCTGATTCCCATCCAGACAAGATCTCTCAGTTCTGCCTTGGTCTGTTTAATCCTGTTAATAAGTACATCACTGCACTGGCGTACAGGACCTACACTTCTCAGAGCAGCCACCGTTACTCAGAGACAATCAAACTAGTGATCTACACTGCTCCCTCAGGATGTAAATTTGAGGCATTTCCAGTGAAGAAGCACCAAAAAAAAAAATCATAAAAAATTGCATCATTTCAAGTGTTTTTCCTTCCATACACTCCCCACCCTAGAGATCCTGCCACTTACTAACATTTCTGTATTTAATCCCTTCCTAAAATAACCGTTTTCCATTGAGAAATTTGCAAGTGTTTGGGAGGGGGAGGAGTTGTTTGCTGTTTTGATGGAAGGAGAAAAACTAAATTATTTCCTGGCTGAGATTTATGTGTCAAGTTTTAGCTTGCAGCCAGATTGTTTTAGCCAAGTTATAAAATCTGAAGATAATTCCAACTCTTCTTCTCAGTGATTTTGTGAAGTAATTCCTGATATGTGCCGAAATAAAAGGAGACACCACACTATGGAGGTTTTAAATGGAAATCCCTGCGCAGAAGGAAAGGGCACTCTGGGCCCTTCCCACAGAAGGAACAAACGTCACTCTGGGCAGAAACTCAGCCCCAATTTACTAAAAACTGGTGAATATGTTGATGAACCAGTGTTCTCTTAAATGCTTGGGATGCAAACTGAGAACAAGGCAGAGATTGCACTTGACCGTGGACAAAATGAAGACGTTTTTCTTGAGGCATCAGGCTTTTTTTGGAAACTTAAGAGCAAATGCCTTGACGTGATACCTTAAAGATGCTCCTGATCTGATAAGACTATTCGGTTTGATGCTGGTCAGCCGGACAGTGTTATGGTCATGTCTTCCAGCAAAAGGACACAGAAATCCCTCATGAAGCCACGGGCAATGTTGTACTCCTCCATCCCTTCTGTCACATTTGTCATGACAGACCAATGCAGCAGTGATGGCTCAACCGGTGCCTGGGGCAATAAAGTGGCTGGAGCATCTGCCTGTGGACCAACTTGAAGGGAAGAGAAAAGAGGCAGTAGAGATGAGTAACCACCTGCGCCAAAAACCCATGGTGAGACTTCGGTGCCCGAAGCCCAAGGTCTCAGGTGAGACTTACTGTGAAAAGGCTGAGGCTGTTGGCTTCATCCATGTTAGCAAGTCAGTTGGAGCGAGAGGAACATATCTGCACAATGAAGTTCTTAATGGGAACTTCAAATGGGAAGGAGCAAATATGTGGGGAAAGGGAATCAGGTGTATGAAGGACCAGCCATGGAACCCTTGTGTTCCCACTAAGAATTGATGCACACCAGACGGGCACCTGGAGCAGCCTGGCTGTGTTTCCCCCAGGAGGAATCTACTCAGTGTACACCAAAACCTCCCTGTGTACCAAGCCAACATTTGCTAAGCCAAATTATGTCTCCTACTTATCAGGCTCATTCCCTGTCATGAAGGAGATTGCAGTGCTTTGACATGACTTCTTGACAAACCTAGGACAGGTACTACACTTGCAGATGTTTTCCCTGAGCTCCATGTTTTGGTAGAACTTCAGAAAACAGTAGCCCTCACAACCGTTGCACAGCCTTCAATCCTTCCTTATGGGTCAGCTCCAGCTTCTCAAGGTCTCGGCGCTGTTGGGGGCCCCTTGCAGCTCGGCTGCGGACAGGAGCTGGTGATGAATGTGCAATGAGGCTCCAGGACTGTGTAATCCAATTGTAACTCAGAAATAGCAGCTGGCGGCTCCCCAAAGAACCATCTACCACTGGAGTTCACTACATTTCTCTCCCTGAAGCTTCCCTTGAAAGCTTGAGCAAAGAGGAGGGCTGGCCTGGCCCTAAAATAACCCGGCTGTTTCCCTCTACTTGACACACTGCAAATCCTTACTGGTGCTGACATCCACGCTCTCCCAAACTCCCACATTTTTTAAGATTGGTTGAACCAACAAGTGCTGGGACAACACAGAGCCCATGAAGCCACCTTGGCTGTGTTTTAACGCCTTCTGGAAAGATTCTAATGCAAGACAGACGTTCATGATATGTTTGCACTTGTAACTAGCTGCTGGCTAGTTACTTGAGCTTGGCTGTAATGAGCTCTCCCCAAAATACCACACATGAAATGCAGGAAAAGAGACAGGGAAAATGATTTCAGAGTTATGTGTGAAGGAAGGCAGATGTCTAGATGTGAGAAGTAAGTAGACATGAGGATCTCCATACTGCCTCCCAGCTCTGCTAATGACCATCCACACCTTAAAGCCAGCAAAAAATTGTTTCGGTACTCCAGTTGTGAAGTCACTCAGACACAACCAGAACATGATTTTCAGGTACGTCATGAGGCTGGAGCTGGACTAAGTTCAGTAAAAGCCACAAATGTCCAGATCTACTAAAAAATTCCAAGAAATTGAGATTGCCATGACCTTTTGCTTTGTGTGAGGGGATGGGGAGTGACATGTCAGAGGAGATGCTCTGCTATAGACTCAAGGCAATGAGTCGAAGACTTACATGACCAGGTAACAATTTGGATAAGGTGACAGAAAGGAGATCAAAAGTGAGGCAATAGCATCTAAAGAAACTTCCATGTGTCCAACAGCCACATGTCAGCTTACAAGTGCCTTTTGAAGTCAGTGATATCATTGCTGGGTAGGTGTAAACTCATGTCTTAAGTCACTAATTTGAACACTTAAATTTAGTGAAGACTATTGAAAATGCATGCCACATCCTCGCATACACCTTTGATTGCTGAGGGAATATTTCCCACGCATCTCAAAGCTTAATTACTCAAAGGCCTTTTCAGACAATTAGAATAAAACTAATGCATCTGTAACAGTAATCAAGAAACAAGAAAATTAGAGGGACAATCCAACATAAACAGCAGTTGATTCAATTACTGGGCTGAAGTCTGAAGACAGCGTTTTGTCTCTTCATTTGGCCAACCTCAGACCCAAGTCTACTCCAGAGGGTGGTGAAAGAAGACCTCACAAAGCAATGTTCCACCTCTACTGCTTATCAAAGTAGACCACTATCCTAAACTAACAAAGCCACTTTTACCCAAAAAAATTCTGGAAGTGGCTTCAGATTTCAAACTCATTTATTACTTTATCTTTGTACGTATGACTCATAGTTAATGAAGTCAACAAAAAAAAATCGGACAGAGGAAAAGAAGAAAAGGGAGAAAAGGGAGGGACCCTCTAATAAACTCTACATTAGCTGAAAAGGTAGTTAAGCAACTTCTAGTACCAACTTCCCTCCATGTTAAATAGTGAGGGGTCATATGCAGTTATACCTAATCAGTTCTGAACTGAGTTTTGAATCTTGGACTGTAATACGGTGGATTCAGATGTGAGTTGCCTGGACTTCAAAAATCCTGGTTAAGAAATAATGAAGTTACAGCAATGGCCATGACAAAGCATGTCTGTAGGAACCACAGGCAGGCACTCCTCAGTCTTCATCCTGTGTGCGTATTATGCATTATATCACTAGAGGCGTTACAGCACACAAATAATTCCCACTCAGCATCTGTGAGGCTTGCAGAAGTTCAGAGGAGAGGACACAGCTCTGCTCAGCACTGACAAAATACAATCAATTCACTGTTACAGATTTTCCACCTCTTCAAGGGCAATGTGGTGTTATGGGGCACCTTCGCTCCTTGTAGTCATCAGAGACAAAAGCTTCCTGAAGGCAACACCAAAATTCCCTCTCCCTATTTCCACCAGGACCCCAAAAAAAAACCCATCGCAGCAGTGAGCAGATGTTATTCTGCCCTTCCTTTCAACAGCTGCTGGACACCTCTGAGTGCAGGGCTGTGCCGGTGGGACCAGGGTGATGCATCGCCGCGTCCCCGGCCGGTGGCAGGTCAGCAGCGTGCTGCAGACCTCAATCTCCTTCCTGCTTCTTTTTTTAAACACCACGGTGTCAGCTGAGTTGAACCAGTTTTCTGGACGCTTTCCCATTTCCTTAATACTTCAGCAAACAGCACTCAGAGTGCGAAAGGGCTCAGCACACATTTTTAAAGGAGCCCAGGCCTGAAAAGCACTACTTGGTTGTCACTGCTGGGATGGAGAGGTACCGGCCCTTGTGTTCCCTCTGTTTTTAAAGCTACTCTGCAGCGTGTTTTACTGTATTTGATGGGAAACTCTAAAAAGCTGTGTTCTCAAGTGATTTTAAAAGACAGCCTCTGAACGGCAATGCTTTTTCTCACCCTGACTCTTCAGCTATAGTTGAGCTGGGTAACATGGTGCCTTGGGCAGCTTCTGACTGTGCTTTCAAGGCTGCTTCTTGCTCACTCCTGCGGTTGGGATTTCTTTGTGATGATGGCTGTACAAGGTTTCCCATGGCCACAGGGAGACAAACACCTGTGACAGATGGGCTTTGGGGCAAGGACACTAAATTCTCCATTACAGGGTGCATAGCCCCAAATCCCAAGTTTTCTGTTAGCCAAACTAGAAAATAACATGCTGAAAGATCAGGTCCAGTATAGGGCAATGAGGGCAACAAAATCAGTTCTGTTTAAACCGGATTAGATCTGACTTGCTGTATAAAATCATTGTAAATCAAGCCTTATGACCTCAGCAGGTGCGTATCTTTCCAAGAAAAAAGATCCAACCCCTCTCTCAGTGAGGGGTCCATCGTAACCCCTGGCAAACTAAAGATTAATGATCTACTTCAATTTAAAAAGCCACCATATTTAAGTTGGATTATACGGATGTATATTGCTACCAATTTCCAGTTGCAGGTCAAAAAAAAAAAAATATTTAAGGCAGAACAAGAACAGTTCTGGTTTGATTTCCGAGTCAGGAAATCCTCGCTGTAATTGCAGGCTCCCAGGTAAGTCCGCTGTGCTCCCACCCACACACCACATCCAGGTGTTTAAGGAGGTGCTACTCTCCTCTCCAGAGAAACACGGAGGCCTCCAGCAATTGCTAATTAGCACTTTGCTGATCGACGAAGTGCCGAAGAGGGTTTGCTTCTGTATTGCCGCTAACTCCCGTAACCGATAATTACATTTTTGTCAGGCTGCCAAGGTCCTCGCACACACCTGCACGCTGCCCACACCGTCGTTATGAAGAGATTTATAATAATTAATTGTAACATTCCTATCACACATCTCCCCACCCACTTCCAGCAGCGGCATGTAAGTCTGATGACGGGCATGTCTGACTTCCCCTCCTCGTTAACAGGGTTCACAGCATTAGAATAAAGTCAGTTAAGAGCATCTTCTGTTTGCATCCTTTGAAGCTTTGATTCATTTTTTACTTGACATCTTAATTTAATTCTAGGTGAGGAATCATGCTTCCTTTTCTTCTTCTTCTTCTATTTTCCCCTGGTTATTGGTTCACACCTTCCTGACTAGTCTAGACAGCCCTACCACTTATGATTTTCCTGGGATGGACGCTTTCCAAACTGCACAGCTCTCCTCCCACAGAACATGGGCCAAGCTTCACAAAATCAAACCTCTTCCCACGGATCACCGTTTCCCCGGCTAGCAACTGACATCCAGAACCAAGGAGGTGGGAACTAAGGGCTGTGCAAGATATTCATCACCTCCAGGACCCTTCCCAATTTCCAAAGGCACCTACGGTCCATGTAGCATCCCACCAAGCTACACTCCTCAGGCTGATATTTCTGTCTGCTCCCAACTCCATGCTCCCAAGCTGCTAACACGGATGAGCCCATGCTGCAGTGCTCATCTTGATGGTCTTCATGCTGCCCTTCTTTGGGAAAGCCGAAAGCCCTGTTGAAATTTTCCTTCTCCCTCATTTTCTTCTAATCTGTTTCGCATTTTATTCTTTCTTTTTTTCTTTTTTTTTTCTTTTTCCGCACCATGTTCTGCTTTTACATCCTTCTCAGTTTTCACTTTCTCTCGCAGGTTGCTGGCGCTACTGACATCCATCTGCACTTAATCTTTTTGGGGTTAAGTCTTACACACAAATATTTGCTTTCCCTGTTGGCACTTCCAGCAGTCTAGGCAAAACTTTGAATTTTCCCTGTGGCAATAGCAGTGGGAGGTCCCAGACAGTCAGGGAAGGGGCTTTACTCTCCCTTTTCTCATGGTCTTGCATCGCAGAGCATTTGTGGTAGCTGATTGCCATCCAGGATAGGACAGAAACAACCTCTTTTGAGGCTCAGGCATCAAGCACGGTCTGTAACCTTGCATCCTGTGATATGAGAGGATATAGGATAGTGGTCTACACAGTCACAAGTGCCGTGGGGGGAGTAAATCGAGACTGACAGCATCTTCCAGCAGAAGAATCAGGGATATCAGATGATCAGGTTCAAAGCAATCAAAAAGTGATGATTTTCAAGAGGAGGCTGGACAGCTTCATCCACTGAAAGTCACTGATTATATAGAAACAATTAAATATATGGAAATCACTTCACCACAGAGAATCCTGTACCTGAAAACACTGGGGGCTGGGAAAGCATTGACAGGAACCACTATATGTCATTACCCTCTTCTTACACTCTTCCATAGATACCTGCTTTAGATATTTGGTGTTATGGGGCTTTTTTTTTTCATTTTCTGTTTGTTTTTTTTTTTTAGGAAGGGGAGATGGAATGTTGACAGTCTTTTACTGTGAAAAAAACCAGCGCAGTAGGTTCATTTCAGCTCTTTCACAGCCAAGCAAGCAGCAAGGACCACTTCAGCTCTGAAGCTCACCTTTGCCTGATAGCCAGAGGTTAAGGTACTGATGTCCGTACCCCACCCCGGTCACCACTGATGGGGTACAGGTGCCAGATGTAGGTAACCTGATTTTCACATCATGCTTATTCTACTCAATCCATGGACTTTGTGTCCTTTGTCCTTGGTTCCTTCTTCTTTGCCATTAAGAGGAAATAGTTTATGCCAATTTTAGAAGACAAGACTGGGACAGAAGCTGAAAGGAAGCTTCCACCTTCTAGGAGCTGCGGTGAGGGCAACCCAGAAAGGGTCTGTAAAAATCTCTCACAGGTCATTAACATCACCCTTCATTAGCACCAAAGCAAAACTCATCCCTCTGCCTTCCTAAGAAACTCATCTCATGAACTGCTTGGAAGATGGCTTTGTTTGCCTATCTGAAGAAACCCATGCACGTTTCACCTTGATGGAAGCTTTAGAGAATTACTTTAAGAAAACCCATGCCTAGAACAAATCACATCAGTTTTTCTTAACAGCATGTCCTTGAAAAGTTGACTGTATTTCTAGGCCTTCATGGTAAATACGGCATGACTCACCGTTCTCTTCAAGAGGTCAACCAGGCCTTGAGACTACTGCAACTACAAGGCTAATTGATCTTTTAATTTACAAAGATGACACTCAAGCTTCTTAGATCTGGTTGGATCTTCTACTTTCAAGTTCAGCCCTCCCCAGAAATGGTACCATGCAAGGAATGACAAATTCTAAATAATGGTTTACGGCAATATAAAGCGCTACGGTCTTTTAGTTCCTGACAAGCAAATCTTCCCAGGATCATTGGTATCTTTCAGGCACCATGCCACTGCTTGCTTCATCGTGGCAAGACGCAACCCTGTCTCCTGCCCTTTTCCTTTTCCAGAAATCGAGAGTTTTCCACAAAAGCATGTCTCCTCTGTCTGGCACGGGGCAATCCTGTATTCAAACCCCACAAACAGAAGCAACATTGTGGTTGGCTTGGCTGGTTCTACTGCATGGCATCTTTCCTCCAGCTCAAAAGTACCCAAGTGCCTCCCACCAACTTCTTTCATTACAATCATGGATTACATACTTCTCCAATTACAGGCGCAGGCTGAGGAGGAGGAGAAAGTGGACTATATTCCTTAACACATGGTTCCTCTTCCTTTAAAGTCAGCGTGAGTTTCACTGGATACGGGAAAAGGTCCCAAACTGCTTCCACCAAGTAGACAGTAGAGCACAGTAGACTTGGCTACTCAATGGCTTCCTTTGCTTGAATATAATTTTATTTCTATTTCAAACTTTTAAAATCAAACCAGCAGCTTCTTTTGTAGCCCCAACTTATATTCTCCACTTTTTCCTCAGAAGACACTATTTTGCATCAATTCAGGGCTTCCAATACTGGAACACCTGTCAAAAAGGCTCCTATAACTCTACTCTGCTGTTGGCTGCAGTGCTTTAAAGCCCTGTACGCAATGAAATTCAGTCTTTACTCACATTTTGGGAGCAATACTGAAGAAGAGAAGCTCCCTAACTCCTTTCAGCTACTCAAAAAAATATCTAACCAAGAAGCTAATCCCAAACCAGAATATATATATACAAAAATGCATGGAAAAAATAAGTTCAGAGTCCCATCTAGAATATATATTAGGAGAGCAAATAGAAAAAGCCCTAAAATCAATGTTGAAGTAGTTCAGAGAGCCCCATGTAAAAAGGTCATCTTACATGATGGTTCCAACAATGTTACCTGGATTAGAAAGGTTATTCCAATTGTTACTGCAGGCTTTGGAGTCTAAAGCTTTCTATGGTCAGAGACTTTATTAGCTTTTGATAAAGTATTGATAACATATGTGTTCTCTTTGTTTTTTCTTTTCCTAACACCATTTTGAAAAATGCTTTCAGTTTCATTTACACATTTTACACTGTTTCCTAAATCAGGCTGTAATTGACCACAAGCGTTTAAAGTGGGGGGGGGGGGGGCCGGAGCTTTGGAATTTCAAAACAAAAGGAATTACTTCAAAGCAATTTAGAAGATTGGATTTAAATCCACAAAATAAAACTCAACATCTTACACGTGTTCAGCAAATCATATCCAAAAGGCTTTATAAGCTAGAAGATAAAGGCTCCAAAATGCACCATAAGCTCCAGCCAAATTCAAGCCACCTGCTCCACACAGTGATAGATATGGGAGGAGGACCCCAGGCAGGCTGCAGTGCTTGTTTCCAGCTCTCGACCTTTCCAGAATCCACTGAATCTAAGCCCAGAATTTCTATATCCAGGAAAAGCAGACAGTGAGACAGAGCTATAGTCATGGTCAGGGTGTTGCAGCATAAACACTCCAGGACCACGTCAGTGCTTTTTAGTCCCTGATAAGTCCACATGGGGCCAAGGCCAGACCGCAATGTGAGCTCAAAAGAGCTAAAGACTTTAGCAGTCAAACATCTGCCTTCATGCTCCAATGGGACAGAAGCTACTCCCCTAGCTACATAGGAAGGTCTTCTCCATTGGAGAAGGTGATGTTTCAGTGATGAACAGCAGGTTTCCTGCTGTTCCTGGTCTTGTGCCCTATCTCCCAGATCCCCTTCGGCATCTCAAATGGCAACAGGCACCTACTTTAGGCAGTTGAGTTGTTCTTATAAGGCAGGTATCCCAGTCTGACTGTTGATTCCCACCCAGAGGTCAAACTGCCAGGGACACCCTGCCAGCTTCATAACTTTCTGGGCTTAAGGGTGGAAAAAGGAAAAAACTTTCTTTTTTTCTTTTAGTGGTTTCCCTTATTAGAAAAAGGTATGTTACACTAACTGAAAGCACATTTCTGAGACATTGAATAGTAGAATACCACATTGGAACATCTGCTTGGTGACCTCCTAGAGTAGACAGAGATGAACCTTTTGTTAAAAGCACGGAACAAATCTGCAACAACCTCTGTTCTGCTCTTGGACTCCCAAATTGCTCTGGATCCTCATTTAGCTAGATTGAGATCCTGCCCCTCCTCCCTCAATCCATTGTTTGCCTGTACCACTGCCCACAAGGACTGCCTGCATCTTTCCAAGACAGAAAAAAAATAAAAGGAAAAGAAAATTCCCCAGGATCTCTAGAGGAAGGGACAATATACTGCCCCTGATAAATACTGAGAGCAAACATTAACACAGCATTAGTCATGTTCCCAGCTCGGTAGTTGTGGGGTTGAGACCCACCCTGGACATTGCCAATGTGCATGTTAATGTTTAAAGATACATGTGAGCTTAGGAGCAGGTTAGAGTACACAATTAGCCCTGGGCAAGCCTGAGATCTCTCCATTTCAAAACATAGGAAATGCTGTAAATGCCATAGCAAATGCAATTACCAGAGCATGATAAACACCATTTCATTAGCAGCGACCACGGGAGGCTTCTCCCGTTTCAGACATTTCTGACAATGAGCAGAAACCAGAGGCCGGTCCTGAAATCCGGACACAGAACAGGCAGGCGAATGCCTCAGGGATGCCTCCAGTCTGGGATTTTAGTTTTAGCCCTTCTCTGTCCTAATGCTGTGATGGAAGAAGCCTGCTCCTTCACATCCTCAACATCTGTAATGTGTTTCTGAAGCGATGACTGTCCATAAGGAGCAGGAGGTGTTCCAGCAGCTCCAGAGTGCCACTGACTTGGAAGCGCCAGGACATTTCCCATCAGTATTTCAGCTGCTTCTAGACATGGGTTAAATACAGGAGGGTTTTGTCACTGGATGTGGTTTCAGGCCGTTTTTATTGCAGCGGGAAAGATTTGAGCATAAAATATTATTTCCAGGATACATTTAATCTACGGTTTCGCACCTTTGGGAAAAGAACCAAGAATCACATTTGTTCCCCTGCCCTTTGAAATCAAGACTTAAGAAAGCACAGGCTCAATTAGGATTTCAGGGGACAGATCATGAAGTGTTCACTGAACTCAGAAAAAACGTGCCTGAGCCTAAAACATGTTAAAAGGGCAGAAACCAAATCACTGACGGCAGTAACAACCCTTCCCTGGGGTCTTCTTAAAACTGTTCGTTTCCAATCCATGGGCTTTTCCCAACATCAGCATTCATGTCCAGCATGGCTGTAGCTGTCTGAAGGGCCCAGGGAACTTGCAAGTGATTTTTAGAAAAATTCACCTCCAGGTTGTCTTTTCAAATCCAGCTGATGGAGGTGAGCTGTGGATGTTGTCTGCTACCTGCTGGAGCTGCTCAGCCACAGCGTGGAGGACCTAAAGCCTCTCCAGAGCGAGCAAGTCATTACTGTTGCCACAGTCATCCAGTTTGAGGAATAAGAAGTGGACATGGACAGAGTGTTTTGAAACTCTATATAGTCCCTCCCAGAGCCATGTCATGACCTGTGCAATGGATCTTCCTCCAGAGGCAGGCAGCAAGAGGAGAATATCTTCTTCTGACTAAGAGACCCACTGCAATCCCCCAGCTTGACCCAAACCTTGTAAATGATGGAGATTTCACTGCATCAGTTGGTTCCATGTTTTGATGGATTGTTTCCTCATTTCCTATTTCCATGGGGTTTTTTTTAAATTTTCCTCCATTTACTTTTTTCTTTGTCTCTACTTACAGATAACTCCCCAACAAGGGTACTTACATACCAAGAATAAGCTGCTTGTTTCCTTCCCACAGATGAATGACGTAAACAGATTCTCACTTTATGGCATCTTTTATAGACCACGAACAAACCCTCTCCCACCCATCCGAGACCTCAGAGCTCTTTCAAAGCATGGGCTGGCATCTGGCAGAGCTTCCCCATGGTCGCTGTGGCTGAGCCCCTTCCTCATTATCTCTCCTCTTCCACACCCCAAGACAATGCTTTTAAGGTGGAAAAGAGCTTTCCTGCTCTGCAACAAAATGGAGGATTTTGAGTGGATGTAGCTGTTATGTTCACACTTTGAAGGCTTTGAAATGGGTCTTCTTTACCTGTGTAATGGAAATGGGGACTTACAGCATCTGAATTTCTATTCCTATCCTGAGCCAACATCAGTACAACTTGTTCCTCCATTTTGACTTACCTTCCTTTCTCTCCCCGACTACCGTCCAGTTATGCAACTAACTGAGTTTTTTCCACAATAAAAAATATAATCAGAAGCACCCAGAAGAAAAAAAATTTGTTCAGACCCTTTCTAAAGGCTCTGGAAAGACAACAAGCAAGCCAACCAAATAAACATGGTCTAGAACAGGTTTACAGTGAAGACAAATGGAGGTGATAAGCTCATTGCATTTTGAGGCAAGGAAGAGGACACGTGTCACCTGCAGAAGGAAGCCAGACTTCATGTCACCAACGTACTGTGGTTTGAACAACCAACCAAAACCCAGTTGCTCGTGTGTCCCCCATCCAAACACATCTCCTTACTCAAGGTACAGCACTGCCTGTGCAAAAAGGCTGGAAGACACGGAGAGGGGAGGGGAAAGGCACAGAATTTAGACAAATAATTTTACAGACAGGAAAAGTGTTCAGTTGTTTCTAATCTCATTGGGGATAAATTCTGTGTCAAAAAGAATTGTCTTCCCTGGACTGAGACACAGAGCTTGACATGCCTCCTTGCTTTTACCATCTGTAGAATGGGAACAGTCCTCCTGCTACCCCTGCATCGTGATGAGAATGAGTCAGTTTGAAGATGACATTATGTAGGTATGAGCTTGAATTTCAGTCCCACATCTTGTCTCAATATAAAACACTGCAGTGACATTCCCCCTTGCAGTAGCTAGTAATTCTACTGGTTCCCCACTGATCTAGGAAAGTTAAAAATACTGCAGGACAAGTCCATCAACTGCTTTCAGATCTCAGGAAACATTTTTTTTACTTGCTTGCTCTTAAGTTTTTTGGGCAGAAATTCATACCTGGCTTTCTAGCTGTATTATTTCCCCTTTGCATTATACAGCGTCATGGAAACTTGCATCTCCCTCGGTATATTTTTCCCTGCCGCCATTCATTTTACAGATAACTGGACTAACAGTCGTAGCAGCGTTCTTCCAAAAAAAAAAAAAAACGGGGCAGCAAAAGGAGGTAGCCACCGCGTCAGCTGGCCAGAGGCACCTGCAGCAATTTGATGGGTCCCAATTTTGACCCAGCTGCGATGGGTCACGCTGAAACCTCATACCCCCAGTGTCCCCCAAGATGGCCGCCCTGGTTTGTCACTTCGCGAGCGAGGGGCTGCGTGCTTCCAGGGCCGGCGGCGAAGCCAAGCCTGGCACCGGGCGGCTGCTCCTGGCCCAGGCAACGGGGCAAGGACACTTCTCCGGGGGGAATGTGGAAAGGCGCTTGGCTGGTGGAGGCAGGATGGGCTTTAAAAGGCTCCGTCTGCAGCTTCCATTAGGGATTCGAACTACGGCTGCCTCAGAGCCAACTTGGCTGGCCATTTGTGAAAACAAACATCAAAAATGCATGGGCTGGGAGAAAATATGTCCCAAATTAAAAGATCTCATCTCCCTTCGAGCTGCAATGGCTGATCCGGTTACAGGCAGCATTACAGGTGTCCCGTCTGCCAGCTGCCAGCTGGATTTTGGTGTCTGTTGATTTTAATAAACGTTCTGCTCCATCTTTTTCTGTATCTATTTCACAGGTGGGTCAGGAGAGAGAGAGAAGTGGAAAGAAAAGACTTTTCCCTGGCTTCAAGGTTGACTGAGGCCAGCAACTGAATGAGAGATTGGCTCTGCCCACAGTACCTGTAGGAGCAGCGTGTGCATCAAGGACAGACCCTGGCGCAGGACTCTTGGTCCACATGAATCATCCTTCGCAACTGCTGACCAACGCGAAGCATGGATTTGCACACACAAAAACATGTAACACATCTACAGACTCACAGATTTACAGAAGGGCTTGGTGGCTCCCACAAATGGTCTGAACAACCCACAATTTGGGGACCTCATTCCTTCATTTTTTCTGCCCAGCAAACCTTCCTGAGACTCAATCTGAATGTGTTCCCCAAACCAAGGTCTAGGAAAATCCAAGCGGGTGAGCAATCAGATGCATCTAGCTCAGATATTTGCTTCTCCCTTGCATTCCAAATCCAACCAAAACCACTGAAATAGTCAAAATAACCAGTGGGGTACTGTAAATACAGTGCCAGGAGACATATCTGAGCATCTTCCAGTAGCTCTCAGGCTAAGTCAGTACCTCTACTTTCTAAGTTTGAAAAATCATGGGATGAGTATGAATAAACACCTGTGATCTGCTTCTTTGGACTGCCTTGGGTTAGTAAGATAATATATCCACTTTACAGGAACACCAGCCTCAGCCCTCCTCCTTGGATGCCAGGTCCCAGATATCTGGAGGAGCACCTTCAGTACAGGAATCTGTGCCAAGGAAGGTGATTTGACCATGGACCCGTTGACGGCTTTCAAGCATGTGTTGTTCTGCACTTCTTCAGTTCCTAGTTCCAGTAACTGCTCAGGTCTCCAACAGCTGCCTTCCTCGACAACTGATGCTTTCACCCTTCCCAGTCTATGTGTGGTGGGATGTCCTCCCTCACTTTCTCACGCTGGGAAGGCCATGAGCAGGAGGGCAATGCAGAAAAGCAGAGGAATCACTGAAATATGCTCCCATACAGAGAAGCAGACAAGGGAAGAACATCAGCCTTGGTCTCCTCATGTCTTCTGATAGCTGCTTTTCCCACGACAGTGTCATCTCCAGAGGATATGGATGAGATGTCCACCTCTTGTTACAGTGCTGCAATTCCCAGCCCACCTTCACGTGCGGATGCTCCTGGAAGTAGCTTCAAACTTTCCATTGCCCTCCCCAGAGGGTGGTATCTTCCACCTTGGCCACTTCTGTGCTAACAGAGAGGGAATGTGACCAGCTCAGTGAAAGTTCCATCTTTCTTACCTACCCTGAGACAACAGCAGCAACATCCTACCTGTGCTGCACGCTATGGAGTTAGCCCTGGCCATACGGTAGCTGCACCTTTCTAACACAACTGGGAAACACATTGCTTCAGCCCTTGGCTAAGAGTCAGCAGTTGAGGGCTTGCAAAAAAATCTGTGTCCAGCTCAGCAAGCATCACGGCAGGATTTGTGCTCAGCAGCACCACTGCAGGTCTTTCAACCACCTCTGGGCTGGAAAAACCCAAAGGTACAGCACCCCTCCAAGCAGCCTCAGATTTGAAACACAGGAGGGACAACAGGGTCCCTTCAGGCACATCTTTGTGTCTTTCAGTGTGCAGAGCTCAGCCCACAACTGCCAGCTGCCTCTGTGGCCACCAGCAGTTTCCCACCCCTGTGGTGGTGGAAGAAGCCAGACTGAGAGTCAAGAAGGTGTCCTGGGACCCGGGTCAGATGCCTGCTCACCACCAAGTTCATGTATAGCAGCAGACAGCCTCATGCCACGAAATGCAGAATGATTTAATGCATTTGGCAGAACTTCATTAAGGTGTGGCTCTGGATAATTAAAAGCAGCCTGGAGCCATGTGGGTCTTCATTCATTGCCAGTTCCTGGAAGGATTGCCGTTTTGCCCTTCGGAGGAGGCAGCCGTGTGCAGACACACACATACTCATGGCTGTCCAGGCATTTTCTTGCTCAGTGGGCTGGAAACCAGATATTTTTAAGGATATCATGTACTTGGATGTGCCTTAGATATAGTCAGAGAGAGCTGTGCTCTGGAGTAACCCGCACTGCTTGATAGGGAGCAAGTTGGTCCAGACTCATTCCCCAGGAGCTGGAACACCAATCTGCCTCTCCCCTCACCTCGTCCTGCACAAACTGGGGACCTCACCTTGGCAGCTCCCCACCGGTCACAGCTGCCAGTAGGGACAAGAGTTCAGATGGGTGGGGGAAAGCTCCTTTTTCAACCCCAAATTCAGACTGTTCACAACTGACATAAAATTCAAGGCTCTCGTACTAACGCAGGTCAACCCTCTTGCATTGTCTATGGCAGTCAGCCAACCTACCTCCTGATACAGAAATAAGGTGCCTCTAAAAGACACCCTAAAACCAGAGAAATTTCCCCTTTTTTTCTCCTGGGAAAGACTCAGAACATTTTCTGGGTGCTATAAATACAAGACAGACCATACACAGTTGAAACATCCCATAGATAAGGCTATTTTGAACTCCTCTGTGATCTTTTACTCTGTATTTTAGCAGCCTGTGTACATGTGGGAAGGCAGAAAACTGACAGGGAGGTGCCAATCAGACCTCTAAGAGTCCCCTTCCACAGCCTGGGTGGGAAGATTTGGAAATGAGACAATGCCATTTCTATGCCAAAAGACTCTCGGGGATGTTACCCAAACGTATCAACTGTCTCATGGTCTCCCCTCATCCCAGACACTTGTCAGCAGTTCTCTATTTAATCTAATGCTGCTTACATGTATTCAAATTAAACACAGATTTTAGGGAGGGGGTACACTCTGGGTGGGTTTCTGGGAGGAAAACAAAAGCGCTGTAAATCACTATTAAAAAGAAGCAACATACACTTTCTATCGTGCTATTAGGCTAATGGAGCAACAGCTCCTCTGACAAATGGCAAGGCAAGACACTGAATCTAAAACAAGACTTTCAGACCTTTAGATACTGGACCTTACTTTCATCTATTTTGAGGTCTTTTCGCCCTGCCCTTGCTGCATGGCAGTGCTGTGAACTGAACATTTTCTATCTCCCTAGTGACTTAGGATCAGAGAAGGGAGGATCCTTTATATGGCTCATGCCACAACAAACACAAAAAGATGCTACATGGGTATTAAAGCCAGGCTGCTGCCTGCTCTTTTTCAGACCAGTCCTTCCTCTAAAACCGCTGGTTCTGGACTCCATGACCAGTGTTTTCCAGTCCTGCAGTTCCTTTCCCAGCACTCAGAGCAGAGAGGGAACTCCTCAGGTGAAGAAGTGCTTGACTTTTAAAGAAGAAAAACCAAACTTCTTTTTCAGTGGATACTGTGAATGAAACTTCAGCCAAAATCCATTATAGTTATTTTTTCTAGTGGTATGGTTTTTGGCATGATGTACGTAATAGAGTCACCTTCAGTTTCACTAATGTCCATCTCAGACCCAGCAGGAAGAGCTCTAGTCCCTGCATCCAAGGCAGCTCGGGCAATCTCCAGAGATGCCACAGGCATGTCTCCAGCAGGTACCCAACCACGATACGGTTCAGATACAAATTCAGGGAGGTCAGAAAAATTACGGAGACTAAACCAACTTTCCTTCTTCTTGTCCCCTCTTCAGGGGCATGTTGCCCTGGGGAGATGGATCAAAACATGTCCCCACAGCAAACAGCACATGAGAAAGCCCTTCTCTGGTAGCCCAAGAGCTTTTGTGTTAGCTCTTATTTCTCTGTGATTTAAGCCCTCATGGTCCTGTGAAATGTCACTGAATGAGACCTGCTACCACCCACCTGGTTGAGAGCATCAGGGAAGAGACAGGCTGGGATCATTTGCTGAGCAAATGTGCTGCTGCCCAGACATGGGTTCAGGGAATGGTCCGACCCAGTGGCTCCCAGTTCATGCACACAGCCGTTGCGAAAATACAAGTAGCTCTGAAACTATTTCCTCTACTTCTGCAGAGGAAGAATGTAGTTTAATTTAATTTTTACTTTGCACAATAATGGCAAGGCCATTTATGCAATTACATTGCTTTTCTTATGCAGTTCCCTTTTCATCTGCTCCAAAGCCTTGCAGGTGTCATATTCAGTTCACCAGGCTGTTACAGCAGCCAAAGCGCCACCGGAGAAGAGGATCCAGGTCCAAAGATGCTAAGTGGGTATTTGTAGACTGCCCTGCTAACCCACTAATTACCTTGCTTTTTATTTAGGACACTGACTGCTCTCATAAAAGCTTTATTATTACCCAGATAAATCTCTGGAGGTCTCTCAGAAGGCAAATCCATTCATCTAAATCAATTGAAGTAACAGCGTGATTGTGGCTCCGATGCTTGAGAGAAGGAGAAGTGATGCAGGGATAGAGGCTTAATAAAAGATATGATCTCCCCCTCCAATCTCACCAGGCTTAACTGAAGTTATTGGGCTCCCTAATTTCCATGGGTTTTATCACAATGCTAGTGCTCTCACAGTTGCTCACAATCGGTTTGACACGCTGCTGTTAGTTCCCTCGTTGTGATGCACCACGGGGTCATTTTGCAACTCGCCCACATGAAAAAAATGGGAGGAAGGTGCCCTGTAAAAGAAGCACCGCACAACCCCAGGTTGTGAGCACCTCCACCACTCACAGGGAGCTGGGATGAAGGCCAAAAGACCGCATTTCCCTATCAACCTGTTGACAAAACCAGGAGTTAAAACCCCTCTGAATAATAAATAACAACAAGCGCTCTTTGACACTTCTATAGACCTTATTATCACCAGACCTCGAGTGCCCCATGTGCAGACAAGGCAACAAGCTCATATTTTAAGAGATCCCAGAACCCCGCAGAAGGCCAAGTCTGGAGGAGAAATTAGAGCCTCTAGGTTTGCACTAAAATGGTAAAACTCTCCAGAGGGGCAGGATTTCAGTTCCAAGCCACTTTGTCACCCCGCAGGCACTGCGAAAGGAGGGTAACCACAGTGATGATCCCCACCTCCCAGCTTGAGCAAGCAGAAAGCAACCCCCTGTGTGTAGGAAAGTGTCTTTTAGCACTGAGCCATAAGAAAAACTCGTCATGGGAAAGAGGTATTGGCACATATGGATGCTCCCTGGGCCTTCAGAATCTTCCCTTTCCCTCTCTCCACCGCCGGAGGAGGATGCTGGCTGCACCACTGAATGCTCATCTCCATCTCCCAAAAAAAGATCTGGCCCCTCTGACTCCTTTTGAGTAAGAAAGGGTTGCAAGGCTGCTCTCTAAAAGCATCAGTAATGAAACACCAGCACCATCGGCTGCACCAGAGAACAACTGGGCAGCACACAGAGGTTTGTGAGCAATTTTAGGAGAATTGGGGGAAGCAGAAGGTGGAGGAGAAGAGGTGTCTGGGGTGGTTTCCTGAGGCAGGGGACAGGACAGCCCGGCATGCCCATGTAGGAGGCTGTCAGACTTCACAAAGTCTTTGATACCTCTGCAGGTCTTACCTCAGGGGTTGACATGAGACATGGGTAAAACCATGCAGCTTGTAAGAATTCTAATTAGGTTTTTACTACTTCTTAATTGTTCCTTTCTTTAATCAAAGCACCTTATTAAAAGAAATTTGTGACTTAAGATTCCTTAGATGAAAACTGCATTTCTCCCAGGGGCAGAGGGTGGGAAGAATCAACTAAAACTGTAACTCCAAAGGGGAAAAAGGAGCGTTCCTGTGTTATTATCTCCACCAACATCAGCTCTGGAACGGGGCCAAGCCCGGGACCCAGGTACCTGTAACATGCTACAAGAAGGGGCCCCTTGCTCTGCAAGAAGTCGTAGCCCCTCACAACCCCAGGTCCAACCCCAAGCCTTGGGGAACTTGGAGCTTTAGCAAGAACCTTGTGGAAACTGCTGTGACAGTGAGATGGAGTAAAGCAGGAGGTCTGCAAACATCACTAAGGGGCTGTAAGAAAAGTCAGGATGGAGCCCAATTAATTATTGCCTCTGCAAATGTGGAAGCCAAAATGCAAGTGCTTAAAGAAATGACAGCCAGAGCTACTGTTGCTCTCCAGAGTGGACAGAACAAGCACCTGAGTGAATTTATGAGACTGTGGGGTTACTGGAAAACTATGGAAAGCAATGCCTGGCCCTCAGCCCAGACTGCAAGGGACTTGAAAATGCAGCTGGAATTCGCTTCCGGTGACAGCAGCAAGCCGAGGATGACAAATGTGTTATCACCAACAAGAAGTGTCTTGGGCCTGGCCTCCTTTCACCATGCACCATGGGGCTTTCTGAAAATTAAAACGGTTTTCCCATGATGGAAAAGGCAGGTTGTGCATCCCAGTGCACATCCCTTTGCTCTCTTTCTCATTATCAGACACATTTGCTGGGAGGAGGAGGAGGAGAAGGAGCTGTTTTCCTTGTTTCACCCATTGGGACAGCCCAGACAAGGCTGCCTGCAGGCAAGGAGCAGAGCAGAGAGAAGACGGCAAGCAGGAGAACAGCATGTCAGTGGTCCCCTTTGGGTCTTCTGCTGGCCTGGATCAGGCATACCCCGCAGAAAGGACCTCTTGCTAGGAGCAGCATTACATGAAGGAAAAGTAGTTCATCACGGGGCTCTCTCCTCCTCTGGCTGAGCACCTCAGAGCTACAAACACCAATAATTCATTGCAACTGCACATGCTTCCAGCACCAAATTCTCCCTTCAAATGTCCACCCTAGAAATAGATCAAGAGTAGGGCACAGGGCCATGAGCAAATACAGGGATTCAAAAAGTCTTTTGGAATATGGGATCCAGCTGTAAACAGGAGATTTCATCATTCCTTTATTCCAAACCTACTTAGGCACGCCGGGTTTTGACAGAGCCACTTTTCAAGATGTCCCGAGACTCATGGCAGAACTTTAGCTACTAACTCTCTACCTCCTGACACCAGACCTTTGCCCCATCTGCTCTGAGCATCTCAGCATCTCCATCTTTTGCCTCCGGCTGCAGAAAACATCCATGATGGATTTTAACTAGCAATTTATGTCAGTACGCAGCAGCTAGTGAGACCTCTGACTTCTCACTGCAGTGTAAGCCTCATCAGAAGACCCTTTCCTATGTTCTTTACAGCTTGACACCATAACAGATATCTCCAGGCTCCCTAAGAGCCTCTTTTCCAAAAATCTTCAAGAATAATGCTCCATGTAATGTTCACTTTCTGTGCCGTGAAGCTGGCACATGCCACAGCTTTCGGCTCAGGAGCAAGTTGGGGACAGCTCAGCCAAGTGTGTTTGGAAATGGAAATTGCTTACACTGTGATGGTATGCAAGCAGAAGGGGTGGCAACTGGGAAAGCCACCATTGGATGTGACAAGGCAAAGAGGGGAGTGAAATGTTAATAAGAGCTGCACCCTGGACACCAGCACCTGCAATGGGAAGAGCTGGGGAATAAATTCCTGATACTGTGGCAGCCAGAAACACCATCCTCTTCCCAGGCTGGGGCACGCAGGCACCGGGAGCCGGCGCTGGGCTGGGCAAACACAGATGCAGGAGCTGAATGGGAGCACAGTCAGCCTGAACTATTTTTAACTGGTGCAGAGGAAGCTTTTACTTTTCATTACGAAGGGGAGACAAAGTGTCCATCAGTTGTGCTGAATTAATTCACTCCACGGGTGGGTGTTGAAGTATGTAAAGCCCCCAGCCCCGATCTGTGCGACCAGCAGCTCTAATCCCCCCCTAATCTGCTCACAGCTGCGGGGAGTCAAAGAGCACAACAGCTGAAATGCACTTTTGAGACATAAGCTTTTGGTTGCCCCAACTTACCCTGGGGGTTTCTGCCCTGTGATTTCCATTAAAGCTAAACTGGTGAGATTCCCCACTGGTGTAAACGAGCGTGAACCCACCAAGATCCCCTGCATTTATCTTAGCTCAGCTAAAGAAATAGTGCAGAGGCATCACAAAAAGGCACTGGGAGTTGGATCTGGTGGTCCCTCAATGCTTTTTGGCTCCTCCGGAGCAAAATCAGTGGATTTGGCAGGGATACTGCCTTTATTTGCCAAATACGTTGCTGGGGGTGCTGGGAAGCCTGCAGGCTGGCAGAGAGGAGGCAGAGCTGGGATGGGGTCTCTAGGCCTCCCCTCTTCTTGCCCACCCAGGTTTACATCTCTGCGATCTAACTGTAAGATAATTAATTTTCTCCTAAATATCAATTCCTGCTGCTATCCCCAAATATATATTTGAATGCCACCGTTGCCCACTCCCTCCCCAAGATGTCAGCAGTGGGCAAACGCTTGCCCACGGGGCATCCCAAGGCGTGGGGTTGTGTCACTGGCCAGACGGCCACGCAGCAGCTCAAACTGTGTACGCTGGTGCTCGGCCAGCTGGTGGAGGGAAAGGGCTCAGTCACCTACCAAGCTCCCTCCCTCCATCGCCCAAACAAGCCACCAGCGCATCGACTGCCGTACACAAACAGTGTGCCTTGGATGAATCCACAGGAGACACAAGCAATGACATGTGTCCTGTCCATCCTGACCGAAGGAGATGCTTAAAATGTTCTCAGCTACCAGTGGAAACCACTAGCCTCATAAACAAGGTTTGGTGTTAAAACAGCTCTCCAAGTTCCACTTTTGTAAGTGTGTATGCACACCCACAACATGCACACACATAACTGCAGGTTGTTCCTGGCTGCCAAGGAAGTATTTATATAAATCCTGCATTTATTACACACACTACAGCCCCATAAAAGGGCTCAGAAGCCACTAACAACAGGCATCATTGGACTTTCCATACTAATAATGTACTTTCTTAAGGGAGGATTGCCCGGAGGGTGAGCTACTCGCTGTGGCCTCCCTTGAGAAGAGAAAGAGGCATTTCATTCAGCTTGTTCAGAAGTAGGTGCCGGCGTCGCTCAGATGAACCGTGCCCTCATCGCTCAGACGAACCGTGCCCTCAAGAGTCAATTTTTCCCCAGCTGCTACAAAGACAGCTTTAGGGCGATTAGTTCAGAAGTAGATGTTTACGCTGTTGTGTGGAGTTAGGCAAGAATAATCTCTTACAGTTTGTCATGGTCCAGGCACTGCTCTCGCTACATGAGATGGACACAGAGGTACAAAAGCAAAGCTCTGCTCCTGAACATTTCAGCTGAAGTTAAAGTATGGGGTCTGCGGACAGCAAAACCAGGAACAACCTGGTTCGGGTAGGACAGGACCACAAGCAATACTGGTTTCCAACCTATTGCTCATGAGCAGGTTGATACTGAGCTTTGCTCAGGTAAGTTAAAGAGCTATCACAGAAGTCAGCTTGGAAAACAGAGTCTAACATCTCCCCACCAGTGTGTTCCTTTTCCAACAATGCTGCCAAAGGACCAGGAAAATCAGGGACCTGCTGATCTGCATTCATATATATATATATATGTTTGCAAATGGCACAGGAATGCCTGTGCCCACTCAGAAAACAAGCGCTGGAGAGCAAATAAACCCCTTACCCGGTTGTCCTCCTGAATCTCCCAGTCACTGGCGAAGCTCAACACATGCTGCGCCTGAGAGCAGTTGGAAAACTGGAACAGGCTGGCAAACATCCTTCTGTTCTCCTGGGTGTCCGGGAAAATCGCCTCCTGGAAGTTGACTCCGTGCGGCAGGAGGATGTAGTTCTCATCCATTCTGAAACACAAATTGCAAGGACAGCCCGCTGTGAGGCTGAACAGCACTTTCTCTCCCACAGAAGTCACCTGTGGCTCAACAAGTGCCACCAAAGTCACACAGACAACTTTGAGCTGGCAGGTGGCTCTCGGCTGTCCTGGCACTTAGTGGCCAAGATGGCAATTTCCACCAGAGAGGATGGGACCAGGCAGCAGCAGTGAGGACCTGACAGGCTCCTGCCACCCTGCAGGCATCAGTGAAGCCCCATGAATGAGGCAAATCTATATTTCGGCCCGTGGTCCCTACTGAATTTTCATCACTTTGCTCTTGATCCCAGAGTTTAAGTAGTCCTTCAAGCAGCCAATAAATAACTTGTGTAAAACATGTTTAAAGCTACTGCCACAGACTGAGCACTAAGACAGCCTCAAACTGTTTCGCTACGCACCCAGTGCAAGAATACACCAAGTATTTTGAAACAAGCCACTGAGTAGTATTTCACAACACTCTTGGATTGAAGGTCACGGCGATGGCTCTGTTCCCACATTGCGGTTTATTTTCTTATTCTTTCGATGAGCCCAAAGTCAGGATTTGGCTGGGACTTGGGAGAGCCGAGAGAAAAGCTATCGGGTGAGTATTTGGGGATGGGTTTTTAAGCTCCCGTGCCAAACTTCAGCGAACAGGCGCTGGCTTCTCTCCAAGCTCCCTGACCGTCCCGCCGTAAAAACAAAAGCAGCAGCACCCGGGAGCTACTCAACAGCAGCCCCCCGCACATCTGCTGCCCGGACAGGCTGGAATATTATGGGTTTGGAGGGTTTTTTGGTGTTTTTGTTTTTGTTTTTTTTTTTCCCTCGATGAAACTGTGAAGGCAAAAGAGAAGGCGCCGTGGGGAGAGCATCAGCGGGAAGGAGCCGGGTGCGCATCCCCCCCGGGGATGCCCCGGAGCCGGGATGCTGACACCCCCTCAACCCCGGCCCCCCTCCTCGCTTTTTCCCGGATCCCCCCAAACCCGGGACTCACCGGAGGAAGAAGAAATAAGCGTAGCCTTGCATGACGGTGTGCGAGTGGCAGGAGAAGTAGCCGAGGCCGGTGAGGTTGAGGCGGGAGCCGGCGGGCACCTCCAACATGCTGCCCCACGCCTGGTCGCACAGCAGCTCGATCTCGGCCGAGTAAAAGAGCCCCCCAGCTCCCTGTTGGGGGCCGGCGGGGGGACCCCTCTGCCAGGGCAGGTAGTTGTAGGCGCCGTAGGGATCGGGGTGCAGCGCCAGCACCCGGGCGTAGACGATGATCGCCGCCAGCTCGGCTCGGCAGCCCTCGCTGAGGGGTCGCCACTCGGCTGGCAGCTGGCAACCCCCCCCGCCGCTCGCTCGCCCCCCCAGCCCCAGCCACAAGCCCAGCACCAGCAGCGGCGGCAGCC
>JAOXJM010000001.1:7513338-7524751 GCA_026413425.1 Tringa solitaria
GGTCCTTTCTCCCTTTCTTTATCACTGGTACTGTCACCTCTTTTTATCCATCACTCCAAGTGGTCCTTTCTCCCTTTCTTTATCACTGGTACTGTCACCTCTTTTTATCCATCACTTGGGCTTACAGCTTGGATGTCATCCTCACCTTAGACTTTCCTCTCTATTCTCAAGGTTGTGTAGACATCCTCCCCGTAACTTCTCCCAGACATGACCTTTCCTACCATTTACACAACCGAGATGCTGTGCAGACTGTTTCATTTTCTGTTCCTTGTCTTGAGTCCTGTAGCATCCTCTCCTGTGCAGACCCAGCCTTGGCCCACCACTGTCCACCCAACTTGTTGCTGCATGCACTGTTTTTCTAGCTCATCACTACTGAGCACATTCACCACCCATCTTTTCCCTGGGCTCCCTTAGCTACCAACATCCACCCCTTGCTTCATGCCAGGCTCTTCAGAAGAGCTCTGAGGCAAGGACCTCCTCGACTCTGCATTTCTGCAGCATCTGGTTCGTGAGCCACGACTGCAGGTCCAAAAATAAGAATAACAACAATGTGCAAGCTGATTCCAGCCCAAGTCAGCGGAGGCCAGAAGTTGCTGCGCTCAGAAGTCTGTTCATAAATCAATGTGAAATGTGCTGTCTGAGCGTAGCTCCCAGTAGACACACATCTGCATAACACATACCACTGACACAACTGGCGATGGGAAAAATATCTAAACATATCATTCCCACAGCTGTGGAGGAATGAATAAAGATGTCTAATTCCCCTGTCCCTGGGGTGAACCCTGGTCCAGGTAAATGGACTTCTTATAAATCACAGGTTTTAAAGGCAAAGAGGAACCATTAGGAAAGTTTAATCTGACCACACTGGCTAGAAGATGTCACCTAGGGACTCCTGTGTCAAGATCATAACTGAATTTAGAAGAAGAAAGCAGAAGAAAGACATCCTCACTTTAAAGTCTCAGATGCTGGAGAAGCAAGCTCATCCCTTGGTGAGTTGTTCCAATGCTAGTCTTGCTAGTCAGTGCAAAATTTTGTGCTTTTTCCCACTCTAGATTTGCCTTGCTTCAGCTTCCATCCGTGGGATCGTGTTTTGCTGTTGTCTGCTACTTGAAAAAAAAACCTCTTATTAGAAATACTCACTCAGTTTTAGCATTTATAATTCACTAATTAAGCACTCCCTTGAATAAACTGAATGCGAATAGTTTCTTTTATTCAGTGGCAGGATGTCCAGACTGTCAGTCATTGCTGTAGCTTGACTGGCCCAGGTTTTCAACATAGTTTTCAGACTAGAGATTGCATTGTAGAATTCTGATTTATAGAGACTGGTCTCCAAAGAGCCAGAATGAGGGTAGCACCACCACTCCTATTCAGTTTTCTGCTCCTTGATCCAAGAATCACATTTATTCTGCTAACCAGCATCACACGAGTTTGGAGCAATTTCCATTGGTCATTCCTGAAGAAAAATTGCGTTGGCAAAGTACAATTTACACTTTAATCCTAGCTCAGTTAAGTGAAGGCAATTCTGGCCTGGTTATGGGCCAGACCAATCATCTGTCCCGCACCCACACACTCACAGTGGGTCTCTTCAGCTGCAGAATGACAGGGGAGTGATGAAGAAAGTGATGCTGGATGTGTCTGAGTCCTAATGAAACAGTGATATTGTAAGACTTTGGCTTCTTATCTCTAAATAAAAAGATGGAGATGTGAAATGTTTTGCCTTTGCTTTAATAGCTTGAGTTGGTGGGTTTTTTTATTTATATAAGTTTTCAAAGACTTGAATCTGTTTTGATTTTTGAATCACTGCTGGAGGTAACATGTTAGACACCATTGAATTCTAAAGTGAATTTGGTGCTGCTAAATGGTACCAGATTCCCAGGGCTGACTTCTCTCTGTACCCCCAGCACAAGAGCCACAGGATAAACCTGAGCTGGGGAAGGATTTCCCTTTCAAAAGGGCCAAGATGCTCTCAAACCAAAACCTGTTTTGTCTTTGCTGAGCACAGAGATATGCAGGTAGATGCAGCAGAGGCTGCAGGATCTCCTCACCTTTCCTTCATCCTCAGAAACCAGCATCTGACCTCAGAGGATCTCATGTAGAGCCATAAGGTAAAGAGAATCATCACTCTCATGCTACTGCTGATTGAGCAGGAATGGGCACACATGTGCAGGGGGTTGCATGGCCTGATTTGAGATGAGCCCATACAGACCAACCTTGCTTCTTGTAGTTTGCCTGGATAAAACAAAAAAGCAGAGAGACACATCTATAATAAGAGATCTTGGCACAACATATAGTTAATGCAATTGAATTCACACTCCACTCAGTTTTCACAACTGGGTTCTTATTCTGATGAGTTAATTCCCTTTGATGTCCCTTCTGTCCCTCCCGTGCTTTCGTTGAGCCTAAAATAACCCAACTGTCCATCTTGCTTATGGAATTACTGAACTTTTAAGAGAACACAAAGTGCTCTCATACGAGGATTTGGGATTAAACCTCTCTTGCTTATGTTAAACATAACATCTTAATTCTTCCACTGCTGGAGGGCAAATAAGTCTCCACAGCCCCAAAGAAACCTGCTTTCAAGCCCTACAGCAAAGGTCAGTGTGATTTGTTTCTCATTACAGATGTTCTTTCCGGTAAAGTTGTCTCATGGTATATGACAGTTCTCTTACAAAACAACTTCATGCAATTTAAAGCATTTTTAGTTAAATGTTTTCCATGGTAAGACAACATATGATTAATGTTCAGCACATTTCTCTTCTCTCAAACTGCATTAATCAGTGGAATATCTGATTTTTTTCCAGCATTGTAGTAAGGAACACAACTGCCTGCCATCCCTCTCTCATCCAACACACATGGAGCTTTGGATTTGGAGGTGGGAATCCCACTGAAGCTGGTAGTTCCCTGAACTGGGGAACTCTAGCCAGTTTGACTCGAACCTCCTCACTCTGGGAGTACATGTACCTTCTGTACAGATGTGCGTGCACATCTGGAGGGGCAGACCTGTGGGAAATGGGGGCAAAGCAGCACAGATTACTGAGTGGTAGATTACTGTAGAGTACTACAGAGGTGAGAAACACCCCCGCACACTATGAAGTCCCATAGATGAAGGGAATACAAACAAGATGAGGGATGAGGTAGACACAGCGATGCAGAGCCCAAGAGAAAAATGGAGACAGTGGGGAAAAGGCAGAGGAACTGGAATGAAAGGCAGGAAAAGACTCAGGACAGAAGAGAAGGGGCAGTGAGGGAAGTAATTGGTCAAGGAACATTTTAGGCTAAGAAGGAATGAATGAAGGAATTAAGAATTTTGTAATTTAACTTGTTGAACATCTTATGGTAATACTACTGAAATCGGGACAAAAAAGGGAAAAAAAGAAGCAACTACAATCCTCAGCTTTTTTCTTTTTTTAAGTGAGCACTGATTGGAGGTGTCCAGTATAAATACCACCAGAGACACCTGTGTTTCCCCACAGGAGCTGTCAGCCCTTCTGTAAATCAGCTTTCATCCAGCAGTCTCACACTGGCCGGCTTTATTGCCCCTTTTCCTGCAGAAAGCCAGGCTTAGCTTGGTTGTCATGCCCTGCCTCTTGACTGGTCCCCATGTTCCTGACCTGCCTGAAGCAGGAGAGCTGCTCTCCTTCACCTGCCCACCTTCCTCCTGCCACAGTTCTATCATCATTTTGTTTTAGGAGCATCCTGGCATCTACTTCCATTTCTGGGTCATTTAGATGAAGCATGAAGAGAAGGAGAGAGGTAGGATTTCTTGACTGAGGTGGCTTTATAAGCTATGTCCCTGACAGTGTGGGGTCACAGCCTTACCACCAATGTCCATCAACGCTCACATGAGATGTGCTTGCTCTTCACAAACCACCTATTTCCTCACAAAATCGCTCAGTTCTCTGCTCCATTAGCACGTGGGCTCTGTATTTTTCTGCACCTTGAGTTTGTCTTGTTCTTCTCTGGTGTGCTTTTGAATAGGGCTTTCCAGGTCTTTGACACAGAGGCGGTGTTCACAGACCAGACGACATGAAAGCACGTCCCCTGTCATTGTGCAGGAGGTTTATTTGTATTCTAGAAATTGCCCTCAGCAAAGGATAAAAAAACTGCACTTAACCCAGTGAGTTAACCCAAGCACGTGGCCAAGGTAGTGAAATGGGCTCTGATCCAGCTCCCCTGCTGGAGATTGCTCCCTCCTCTCATGGCAATCAGCTGGCTCATTGCTGAGAAAAACTATCCTCCTGACTCAGGGGAATTTCTTCCCCCAGGAGCTGGGTTAGCAATGCCACCAGCATTCATGAGGGATTCCCTTGAATGCTGCTGAAGAAGGCCATGCTGCTGACGCTTAACTGCTGGTCATTTAGTCTTGGTCCCAACTTCTTCTCCTGACCTGGGTCTGTTTAGCTGGGAGAAGAGAAGACTGAGGGAGGATCTCATCAATGCATCAATATCTAAAGGGTGGGTGTCAAAAGTATGGGGCCAGTCTCTTCTCAGTGGTGCCCAGTGACAGGACAAGGGGCAACGGGCACAAGCTGTAACACAGGAAATTCCATCTGAACATGAGAAAAAACTTTATTTTGAGAGTGGCAGAGCACTGGAAGAGGCTGCCCAGAGAGGCTGTGGATTCTTCTTCTCTGGTGATATTCCAAACCCTCCTGGATGCGTTCTAGTCCAACGTGCTCTGGGTGACCCTGCTTTGGCACAGGGGGTTGGACTAGATGATCTCCAAAGGGCCCTTCTAACCCCTATCATTCTGTGATTCTGTGATTCTTTGGCAATGAGATGCTCCCCTATGCCATTGACGTTGCCAAGGAGGAAACACCTCTACCTCCGAACCTGCCTTTGCTGAGTGAAAAGCACCCATGCCACAAATTGCTGATACCCCATCGGGAGAGGCTGACTGCTACGCCTCAGTAGCAGTAGGTGAGTGCATTGGCACGCACACAGCAGCCAGCACAAGGTCATACTTTAAGGCCAGGACAGCAGACCCTGGCCACCACTTCAGGGGTTGATGACACATGTACAAAGCAGGTGGTGCTGGAGCCAGCAAAGGCTACAAAATCCAGCAGCGGCTACAAAATCCAGCAGCAGCAGCAGCCTGAGCAAATGATTTGCTGGATTATGTTGCCTGTCAGCTAAGCTGCCTGGCTCCTCCTTGGATTGCATTAGCTGTTCGGGCTGAAACACTGCATTTTGCATGTTTATCTTGGGTGGTATTTATTCTGTGGAAAATATTTCAATGGTCTCTTCACCAGGGAAGGCTAAAGAGCAGAATCTTGTTTTGCCTGTGTTGAAGACTCTGTTCCTATGAGTTGAGGCAAGATCTTCATAGCTGGCTGAAAAGTGGGGATGGAGAAGGAAGTTAACTAGAAGGATAAGATTTGGGGACCAAAAAGCCAAGCTTGGTAGATCACACATGTACCAGCTTCTTACTAGATAAGGGAAGGTGTAATGGCTTCAAACTGGAATAGGGTACATTTAGATTAGATTTCAGGAAGAAATTCTTTACTGTGAAGGTGCTGAGGCACTGGAACAGAGTGCCCAGGGAAGCTGTGGATGCCCCATCCCTGGAGGTGTTCAAGGCCAGGCTGGATGGGGCTTTGAGTAACCTGGTCCAGTGGGAGGTGTCCCTGCCCATGGCAGAGGGGGTTGGAAGGAGATAATCTTTAAGATGATCCCTTCTAAACTAAACCATTTGTTGATGATGATGATGGTGATGATGATTATTGCGAATTCATATCTATTAACATGTTTGTGGCCCTCAGATTACATGGAGACAACCATCACAGGAAAGCCTATATAGTTCTGTCTCTCAAAGTTCCACCTCTCAAATCCTTAGTGATTCAAGAACAGAGGATTTTAGGACATTTGCAGTGAAGATAAAACATAACTGCTCTCTAGAAGGGCACAGTCCAAACTGCCTCTCAGGGCTCACCGCCCTGAAAGAAGGCTCAGAAGACAGCAGACATTCTTGTGCTACTGAAGATTCACCATTACTCATTTGTGTCCATGTGCATGTAGCGCTTGTTGAGACACCAGGAAAGACCTTCCCTGCTCTTCCCATTTCCAGTGTAATAGTTTGAGAAGAGTTGCCTTCTGCAGACACCCTGCTAAAAACCCTGCTGGGCAGAACTGGTTGGATCTGGGCACAGGCACAGGCAAAGGTCTTGCAGGGGTCTGACACACTTAGGAGGGGCTCCCACAATGTAGACGGCCCAAAGAAATTGTCCTCAGTACTTGGAGGGCCATCATATTCCAGGAGTTACAGGGAAGAAGAGTACAAAGTCACTTACAGACTCTCCATCCTCTTGCTGTGAGTTTGCTGCTGAGGTTCAGCTCTGAGCCTCGTCTGCTGCACAGGTGACAACATAACCATAAGGGGAAGGAAAATATCTCCTTCACAGACATGTATGTTAATCTCCAGTTCTGATTAAATATATCCCAGCTGCTAGGAACAGCTGTGAAAGATTTTTTTTCTTTGCCTTTTTCAAGTGTGATGCATTCCTCCTCTTCACCATCCCCTCGTGAAGGGGGGAAGAAGAGCTTCGGATAAAAGCCTTGCTCTAGGGCAAGAAAAGATCCAAAATGCAGCTATGCATAAATCTGTCACTTCGATTCCCCTGAGAACAACTGCAAACTTGAAAAATGGCATAGTGAAGCAGGCACAGGTGTTAACTCCTCTTTTTTTAATTGGTAAAAAAAAAAAAAAACCACACAGAAAAAGTTGCTGCGAACAGCCCCCAGAACATGATTTCTCTTACTCAGCTTTACGCTTCGTTAGCTCTTCCAGGACTATCTCTGTGTTGATAAAAATCTTATTTCTAAACCAGAAAGGAAATGGGGGAATTGTCCTGTATCAATATCTGCTGCAAAATCCACATTAACCACCCTTTGCTGCCGCTTCTGTTTTATTCTCTCCCTGGAACAATTTCTGAGGGGGTTTTTGCGCTCTCTCTCACTTTTAAGTGCCAATGCATCAAAGATTTGCTGCGTTTGGCTCGGGGGTGGGAGGGCAGCCTCTGAGGAGACTTAGTGATGTCTTTCACCCCGAGGTCAGCTTTGTATCCTCCATTAAATTTGCCTGTTTTACTCAAAACAAAGAAACACTGTTGTTACAAACACTTTTCCTCTCCTCAATCCGGGCACTTTCATCCCCAAACGCTTCAGCAACAAGTGGCCAGATTTGGCTCCGGCGAGCGGAGGCGGCTGTTGGGGGCTGAGTTCTTCTTTGCTGGGGCCCAACACGAGGATGCCCTGGTCACATCCCAGGAGGACCAACAGCACCGAAGAAGCCTGGAGGCAGGGGCTGCCCCAAAACGGGTGGAAGGCAGGCGAACCATCCACATCAGTGGGGATGCAGCGGGGCTCCCCACACCAGCAGGGACAGCACAGGCATCTCTTGCCCTGCCTGGGGCTCCTCTTGCCCCCGGCCACCCCCCACAGACCCTGACTAGCCACAGCCCAGATCCACACCCCTACCTTTGTCCCTTCCAATCTGCCATGCTGTCATTAAGCAGGAAGGGTTTTTGTGAAGGCTCCATTGTAAAGAAGGAAATTGCTTTTGCCACTGCAATCCCAAGGGCTATGCAGTCCGACCTTTATCAGGCTCTAGGTTGCAGAGATAAGGTTTGCTCAGCATGTGTTAGCTGACACAGACTGGCACAGACATACAGCTTAAATAATGTAAGCGGCATGCTTTGGAATCTTTTTTTTTTCCTCCTTCTTTTGGGGCTGTTTTTGTTTGTTTGTTTGTTTGTTTTAAGTCCTTGTCCAGTTCATTGGTGAAACTATATTTGCAGTAAATGAAGTGAAAATGTTTAGGACTGTGTTGGCTGCCCACTAGTCACAGTGTCTAAGCCCAACAAGCTGCTCTCTCCAGGCGTGATGGACTTGGTGACCACTTCTCTCCTGTGACTGTCTCAGCAGCATGATCTGATGGGACTGGAGAGCCCACCAGATTGTTCATTGCTTTCTCACGCCGAAACACTCCAGGACTCACAGTGCCGAGACCTGGCTCTCACCCTGACATCAGGAGAAGCTGCCCGCCTCAGAACAGCTATAATCCTACTTAGCTACAATCTAAGAGTAAATAGAAACTGATTTACCCACAAGGCTGTTTTGCATTTCAGTGCTACACTGCTTGTGCTGGTAGCCAAATTAATAATAAAGTTTGGCCAAGTTCTGCATAAGTTGAAACCTGACTTTTGGCTCAGCTTCTGCCTGACAAAGAGCAAGATTTAAGTGTTCCCAGCAGCAGCTTTGCTTCTATGGCAGTCGTTCCCATTCCAGCAAACAAGCCATGGGTGGCTTGCCTCCAGTTGAGGATACCTGTGGGTCTTGTGAGTTGTGGTGGGAGAGTGACATGGGGTTGGATTTAAATAGGTGAAGAGTCAGAATTCATGAGGGTTTTGCAGCCCATGCAGTTAATTCACAACATCAGAGCCAGCAGGAATTCCACCACTGCAGCACGTGGTTGTGCCTGGGGACACACAGAAGTTCAAGCTACTGTACAGCTCTGCCTGTTGCGTGGCGACTGATAGATCACACCAAATCATACCAACAGTTGTGCTGGATTGTGTTCAGAGTTTCTCATTTCAGTAACTACCAGCCCTCACTGAAGTGAACGGGAGGTTAAAACTGAGGTTTTTAATGTGAGTTGGGCTGGCTGTTGAAACCCAAGGTTATTTGAGATCATCTCTCTTACTTTCTCCCTCTGAGATTCAGGAAGTTTGCTACGGACAAGTGCTATCATATGTAGACATGATGAATATATGATATGATTAATACTCCACAGTTCCCATCAGAGTTCAGATCTCTCTTAAGCAAGAGACCTTTTTCTATTCAATATCCAGAAGTGACAGAAGACAATTCCCCAAGAGGAGTCCTTGGTTCTTAAAAGCACTTCCCTCTTGGTTCATCCTTCCTTCATGGCATTTGAGAAAGTGATGAGTCCTGCATGGATTGGAAATTGCAGAATGTTTTCTGAAAGGCAATAGAAATGCACTGAAGGACAGGAAATCCAAGCTGGCCCAGCAGGTAGGGACTTGGACTTGGAACGCCAGTGTGTAATTCCCTTTTCTGCCACTGGCTTCCTGTTACTCACCTTGGGTGAATCACCAAAGGCCAAATACTTAAAAATGTGAGTCCTAGTCCCATTGTATCTCAAATTCCCATTTCTAAACTTGGGATAACACCATCCCACGTGTATCAGCCCCATCCCTGGGGTTTCACAATACTGCAGTAATGGGGACTGCATGAATAAAGCTCATCTGGTTTGTTGTAGGAAAGACTACTGACAAAGAATTTATACCTAACAAATCGAGGACAAGAAATACAGCAGTGAAATGTTCAGAATTGCTAACTGTGTGTTTAAAGGTTTGGGAAAATGCCTAGAGCTGCGAGTAGGTGCCAGAGATATTAATTATGATAATAAAACTTCTGGGAAGCGGTGGAAATGCTGGAGTGATCAAATCATATGTAATTATGAGGAACATTTTCTGTCTTCTTGGTAACACAGAGCTGCAAGGAATGTATGTGTTGCCTCCAGAAATGTTAGGGGCTGGGATGTCATTCTTTCAGAAACAAAACAGACAAGAACTGAACAGGGAAAAAAGAAAAAGAGAGAGAAAAAAAAAAAAAAGGAAAGAAAAAGATAATAAAAGCCAAACAAAATAAATGTCTCACAGGTCACGATGCAGCAGCCAGAGCTTTGAAAGACAGCCAGGGGAAATTCCCTGAGAAGCTTCCCTCTGCTCAGGTGGGAATTCCTCACTCCAAACCTTTATTTGGGATCAGCTGAATCATGTTATATGGTCTTATCTTTCCCTCCAGCCATACACCTCCAGTCTGTACACATCCGAGTGGATTATCAGGGACAAACAAGCCTCTGCTCTTCCTTTCTTTCCTCAGGCCCTCATGATCATGGTTGGAACTTCTTTTCCAAAGTAGTGGCTTCTGCTGGAGCCACAATTGTCTCAAAAGGTGGTGGGCAGAGACCAGGAGACCAGAAGTGCTCGCTACAAAGGAGAGAGCATTGCAATTGCTCCTTCACTGACATATTTAAGAGAAATATTTGACAAAATGCTGCTCATTACAAAAAATTATTTATAAAACCCCAGCCCTGATGGCTGCCCTTGGCAGCGCAATTACTTAAACTCTATAGAAACTCCGGGTCACTGGTGACTGTTTAAGGCAGTGCTGTTTCAAGATGAATTAATTGCCTCCTGGGTTTTCCCTGGCTCTGCAAGCCTTTTTCTGGACTCACACATACTGCCAGCTGCTGCACAGAAAGCCAGTGGGGAAAGACAGGGCTGGGAGAGGAGATACAGATGGGCCCTATCTAGCAAAGCTTTGGTTTCGTTGGCTTCTGAACATCACGATCTCTCCGTGCTGCAGCTCTTGTTGCACTGCAGGCCATCGAAAAGAAATAATAAATAATAACACATTGCAAGCCATGAAAATGAGGCTTTGATCTTGCTCTGCTGGTTGGGGGAAAGGCTGCAAACTCCACCCTGCTGAAAGGCAGCATTAGCTGAGCTTCTGGGAAACTCACTCTTACAGGCTTCATCCAAACTACACACTGCGTCCACAAATGCAGCTTTAAAGAAAGCTTTGATACACAGTAGTGGGATTCCCACACACATCAGTACAGAAGGTTTTGTTGATTCTTATCCCTTATAGAAATGGCACGTTAATTCTTATTCCTTATAGAAATGGCAAGAAATTGTTTATGGAATAATTGGTTCGGTCCCCAACGGGCACCCAGAAGCTCTGACACAGTGAATGTTCAGCACCGTCCCAGAGCACTGTCCTGGTGGATGGTCTCATCACTCGGCAACATTTAAACACCATTAAATCAGGCTGTCTGTGTCCTTGCACTATTTAGGATTCAGAGCACTTTTCCTGGACACTCTGCAGAAGGATCCCCAGAGATCCTACCAAAGAAAGGAAATCTTTACATTGTATTTTGTGTTTGTTGGCTCCGCAGTGATGCTATCATGTATCTCCTGGATTCCTGACATCTTGGCATTAATTCTCATTGGATTTCTTTGTTGGCTATATCTTGATGTCTCAGATATGATTTATGCCTTTACTGACAAGTCCATCAATAGACAGTCTATCCCACTGAAACAAGACAACCCCTCAGAGGAGTAGTTCTCAATATTTATAAGTGAGTTTGATCTAGACGTTCTCAAACCCAGTACTTTCAAAGAACACACCATGCAAGCAACTTCCATCCGTAAACTGCAAAAGCCACTGGGGCAGTATGACAATCACAGAATCACAGAATCTCCATGGTTGGAAGGGATCTCTGAGATCATCAAGTCCAACCATTTAAAAAAAAAACAAACAAACACACACAAAAAGCACCCACCAACCAAACCCCACACCAAAACCACCACCACACACAACACCC
>JAOXJM010000001.1:7526026-7536873 GCA_026413425.1 Tringa solitaria
GGGTGGGGAGGGGTCATCGGGTGATAGAATAATTGTCTAAACGACAATAAATTGTCATGGGTTTTCTCAAACCATAACACTCAGCTTCAAGGGTAAGGTGTTTTGGGGTAATTAATGGCTCTGGGCAAACGATACTTTCACATGAGCTGGCTGCAATCTAGGAAGCTCTGGGATTTGGTATGCAGATACCACAATGAAGAGCTTACAAGCAAAACAAGTCACAAACCCAAAGTGATATAGTAGCCCAGCTCTCAGTCTCAAACAGAATCTTCCCCCTTCAATCCCCAAATGTACTCTACTGGCTACAGTTTCAGGCAGTCCAAAATCTTAGATGACGCCTTGCTTTCAAACAACAAAGCAGTGAAAATGCCTCTTAAGACATTTACCTTCATGAGCTCTCCCCACCCGAGCCCTAAGCTACCCCATAGTTTACAAATCCTACAAAAAAATCCTCCAAGACCCTAAAGCACCCTCCAGATGGCCTTTTTGCTCTGGGACACACTAGTGCTGCCAAAACCCACCGTCTCCAGCTGGAACTCCAGCAGAGTCTGTGTTAGAGTGCAGCTTTGGCCTCGAGGAGGAACTAACTGGGGCTTTTGAAGAGATTTGTACTATATCTCCTCCCAGAGCACAGCCTATAAACAGAGGGGGTGGCTTCATAGGGAAAGTTATCAGGTCAAGGAAAAATCTTTGCAGAAGTCAGAACTGGCCATGTACAGATCAATAGGGTTTTACCATGACATCAGGGCATATGCCTAGATCCTACAGTGATGCACTATAGAAAAAACAAGTAGAAGCAATCCCTCAAATGGAAACGCTGTTAGGAATGGTGCCAGGTCTTAGTGATATTTGACCCTGGGCTTGATTCAGATTTTGTCACAGGTCCCTTTCCTGGGGAAGAATAGGCTAAACCAAAGCAATGAGACTTGGATAGGAACTCTGTTATTTGAGCCCTACATTGCAATGCTGATAAATGCATAAGGTAAAAATAGTATACCAAACTAATACCTTAAATGAGCTTCCAAACCCATCAGCGAGAGCAGATCCTTAAAAATTGTTAAATTTCCTTCCCCTTTCAGTGTCTCTTGCATAAACAGCCCCCTTTTAATAGACAGAAGCTATGAGGTAATGCAAACAAACACAAGCCTGACTTTTCTTTCTCTGCATTGCACACAGTTGAGGGCAGGTACCCCTTCTCCTTTGTACCCTGTAACCCAATGGCCAGCCAGAGGAATCAGGCAGCCAGGGGGAAAGGAAGGAGATTAAAAGAAATCACTGCAAGTGAAACAGTAAACACCACAGGAATGACTGCAAAGAAGCTGCCTGGGGTTCTGTTCGGGTCTCCACTGTGTCCTGTGCAACTCTGTTCACCTTGGGGGTGCTTAGAAAGCAGAAGTAACCACATGTGTTTACCTCCTGTACACTATATTCTCCAACAATCTACTCAAAGAAAACAATATTTCTTTAAACAAGAAAGGAAAGGAACAAGTAAGTGAAGGTGGCGGTGGCGGGGAATAAAACTTGTATAAAGGGTTGAGGCTTTAAGGCTACAACCTCTGGGTTAACAAGATCTTTTAATAGGTTGTTTCTCTGTCCTCACAGAACTCAGCATGTCTAGAAACACATTTTTTATAGCTGGCTTTCTGTAACATCAGCTTGTTCTCATCTCCGTAACCAGCTTATTGCAGCTATGATAATAATTGATCAACTTGTAAACCTGATTATAAAGTCTGCTCCCTCATCTGCTTTGTTCCTTGGCTGGCTCTCGCTTTTTAAAGCAGCAAGGATGTAGAGCGGTGGCTGTCTGCGGCATCCATCCCCTCCCCAGCTTGCCATTAATGCTGCCTGGTTTGGGAAGTGCAGTCTGGCTCTCATGGAGTGTCTGAGGATGTCTGGATGTAGAGCCTCAAGCCATTAACCCTACCTGGACCTGGTCCTAGCTGAAAAGAGGGTATCAAAGTTGCAGAGGGAGTCAGAAAGGCTGGCAGAAGGGCCAAAATGCCTCTGTCATGTATTCCAGCATCCCGAGGTCCTCATGGGTCACACTTGTGAGATATTGAACTGCACAGAAGTGGATGCCCTTTAAACAGCCCTCTGGATTTGACAGTTATGATGCTGCATAGGACACCTGAAGGCCAAAGACAAACAATATACTAAGTAGCAGATATCTGAGAGGGATCACTTGCCAGTGGGGATGTCCACAGGCTATCCCTTGAGAAATACAGTCTGAATCCCCCCCTGCAGAGTTGACAGGCAGAAGCGGGATTTAGCAAAGGGTTTGACATCTGGAGATCAGTCTGCATCTCATCAGGAAGATAGAACCTGATTTCTGCATGGACCAATGTCTCTTCCTTTAATACTCAGGTACATCTTTCTGTGGAGAAAACAGATGGTTACCGTGCTGCCTGGCTGTGCCGTGAGGAACTTATGTGTTGCCAAAGCCATTTTTAATCTCATTGGAAATGATTAAATGAGTTGGGAATTCCAGATTATGAGTACTGAGAAATTATGTTTTCTCAGTGAAGAGAGCAACAGGACAAGAAAGAAGTTCCTAGCCATTTCTTTGCAGTGCTGTGCTTCAGCCCTCAGTGGGGAATCCATGGAGTAGCTCAGGAGCCAAGTCCTATGCCCAGGGGGAAGAGGGAAATCCCACCTGAAGGCTTCATGCCAGCTGCAGCCTGGCTGGGTGGCTGGACCTGTCACGCAAGACAAAGAGAGGAAGATATTTGTTCCATGGCACAACGCAGAGCCCTAGGTGCCAAGGCACATAATCAAAGCAAATGACCTAGCCCATGTCATACCATACCCAGCTCGAGTTAGGAAGCACTATTACAACCACGTTATCATACACAAACCCTAAATTAAGACAATTTATTTCTACATGGAAGGAATTCACCATGCATAACACGTACCTAAGAGAGGCGAGCTAAATGCCCAATGTCAACTGGACTTGCAAGTAACAGGTGCTTTAATTTAATTACCAGTGCTTGAAAGCTCAAATCAAAGTCTATCTGGATGAAAAACATGGCAATTGACTGACATAAAAATCCTTAACTTTCTAAGCCAAGACGTCCCTTTAGAGCTGAAGCAAGGATAGAAATCATTGCCTTGATAACTAGATTAATCTTTCTTCTCGAGGACATGACTTATCCAACTTATCAAGACTTTAGTAGCAGTAATTACTTGACTTAAATAAAATATGAGTATGTATTAAGTGTATTTCGGCAAAATACACTAATTTTTATCCATACCACTGGTGGTAATAATAACAGTTAACAAATCAGAAGTATTATTTCATGTCCTAAGGAGCTTTAGAAGCACTAAGGAATTAAGGATTTGCTAATAAAGAGTGGTGAATAAACAAAAATCACAGAAGGATTTTACGAACTTTGAATAAGCTACAGAAATCAATGAAAGATAAATGAGAACCCAGAGAAATCTGGTTTATATTAAAAATCCCTAAAAACAATAATGTAACATGGTCTGGGTGAAATGAGGTCAGAGTGTCTCTTTCCAGAACTAAACAGATGTGACCACAATGCAGAACCCACCACAACAGAGGTCCTTTTCTGGAGAAATTCAGGACAGATATAGATGGTGATTCCAGCAAAGGTGTGTCATGCCAAAAATCAGATCCCAAAGACAAGGATAAAGCCAGGATGAGGAAAAACTGCAAGAAGATGGTCGGAACGTAATTATCCAGGTATATTAGTTTAACATCTTTCACTAGTTTTACTTTTATGGAGATACTTGAAATCATAACAAATAAATAAACCCCTGCTACTTCAGAAGGAGAAATGCGTGATCAAAGAGTTCTTTCAAGGTGCCATTAAAATTAAGGCATTAGATTTATGCTTGTACTGAAGCAAATAAGCAGGTACTTAAACAGCTCTAGACCTTTTATTTTTCAACGTTGGCAACGTTAGAGCCTAAGCCCCAACCCAGGCTTTACTCACAAGCAGCTCTATCTTTGATTCAAGCATCAGTGCCTTTTAGCCTTGTATCTTAAGGCTCAAACCCGCAAAACACCAACTCCACTTAAGAAGTGCTGAGCGCCCTCAGCTGTCTGAAAAGCGTTCTGTTTTCTGCCACAATTTCAAGTCTGTGTTTAGTGCTTTGAATAGCCTCTGAAAGCTTTCTCCTTCTCTTCTTCTTGCAAACCAAATTCTTCCCAGTATTCCCTGCTCTCCCAGTGACAGTGCAATGGCAGGCTCTGGATTTCTGGCCTGTTTTGCAGAGGATGAGTGCTGCACGTTTCCCACCAGGCAGGGCAAATACCCCTGCTGTGCTTGGGAGGTAGAGCAGAAGTGCTGAGCATCCCTCTGGCATTCTTCTGGGATCTAGGCATCACTGAGAGCTGGGGTACCCCTCCGTGTTCTGCGGGGTAGATATCCATTGAATGCCTCTTACTCTAAGTTCCCATGATGATCACATCTTTTCTCGTTCCTACGAGTTCTCTCTGCCTTGGGATTCAAGGTTCTCAAACACACCGTAGTTTCATGCAGAATTTCTGACAGCATAAACCATGGCTGCTGAAAGAATCAGCCCTTCTTTCCCTCTATCATGGAATCACAGAATGGGTTGGGTTGGGTTGGAAGGGACCTTTGAAGATCATCTAGTCCAACCCCCCTGCCATGGGCATCTTGTACTAGATCAGGTTGCTCAAAGCCCGTCCAGCCTGACCTTGGGTGTTTCCAGGGATGGGGCATCTACCATCTCCCTGGGCAACCTGTGCCAGTGTCTCACCACCCTCGTCATAAAGAATTTCTTTCTTATGTCCAATCTAACCCTACCCTCTTTCAGTTTAAAACTGCTGCCCCTTGTCCTGTCACCACAGGCCCCTGTAAAAAGTCTCATCTTTCTTATGGGCCCTCTTTAAGTACTGAAAAGCCACAATAAGCTCTCCCCAGAGCCTTCTATTCTCCAGGCTGAACATCCCCAACTCTCTCAGTCTTTCTTCACAGCAGAGGTGCTCCAGCCCTCCAATAATTTTTGTGGCCTCCTCTGGACCCACTCCAACAGGCCCAAGTGCCACTTCTTCACAGTCTTCCACCAAAGTTCCATGAATGTGTCGTGAACCTTCTGGTTCTAGTTCACTCTGATCTGGCTGTCTATGTGTCTCCACCTGTACTTTTTCCAAAGACAGTGCTGTTTTGTACAGACTTAAACACTATATAAACTTTTCACTCCAAGCCTCCTTGCAGGACATCCATTCCCAGCTATGCTGGGGTGTTCCTAGAGTCACCATAGCGATAAGCCAAGGCTGCAACATCAGAAGGTCTCCTAAGTGATCACAGAAATACTGCAATTAGTGAGATAGTCTTGCAAATCTAATTTCCACTCAATAGCAGCCACAATACCTCACGAGCAAGAGGAGGGTATGGTCTCCCATGCTGGCACATGGCCCTCTGGAGTACTGTTGAGTACATGGCTTCCCTGGGGTCTCCGTTTGGGAAACTCCATACTGTCACAACTTCCATAACGTTGCTGTAATTATTCTCTTAGCAGTTTGTAACACCTGATACGGTCTTTGCTGCATCCTATCAAAAATGCCAGTGCAGCTCAATTCACTACGACAGCAGCATTTCCCTCCTCCGGAATGTGTAAAAAGGGAAACAGCGATGAGTGCACTTACACAACCCACTAGGAGTGGTATTTGCCACTCTTAGTAAGAAAGCAGCTTGTGGAGTCAAAGAGCCCTTCAACCAAAAATCATAGCAAGATATTTAAGGTAAAACCAAAATAAGCTGCATGTATAACTAAAATAATTAGAAGGGGATTTTCAAAAGGATTTAAGTGGTAAAATTAATGAAGAATCCATTTGACTCCAGGCTTTAGTTCAGAGTTATGCCTTTAAAAAGAATGTTGTGCTTCCATCCAAATATTATGGTTTTGACCATCTCTGCAGCCAGGAAGTAATGTTTCCTTTATGTTAGAACACATGATGGGAGCCTGGCTTGTCTCTCCCCATGGCCCATATGGTGGTACAGAGCTGCAGACGCCGTTCTCTTTTAATGATGAACACAGGTTCATTTCAGGATAAAGAAATCAGTATTATCTGCAAGAGATTTTTGTACATTCAGAATAGAGGCTTCCTCAGCCCCGTTCTGGCTTAATTCCCTCTTGCAGCTTTATAGAAGCACTGCAGATCTCCCTCACATAGAAACATTGAGGAGTCACTTCTTCCAAGGGGTCTATGCTGCGCTGGACAGACCACTACTCTCCCTCGACAAGGTGCACTGTCATTGCTCCTCGGCTGTTCAAGACTTCTCCATCTGACCTGGGATCCTCATGTTTCATCCTCCTCTCTCCTTAGCTTTCCAATTATTTCTCAATAATTCCCTAAAATAGTCCCACTTTTACTTTTGACCATCCTTAGGCAAAAGTAAACCTCCCTCCCCCATTTTCTAGCCCTGGGTCATGTTCGCTCGCTGATCTGCCTGTGTTTTCCTGGCATGGCTGTCCTTGGCAGCAGTGCCACATTCCAAGGGCTTCAGATATTTTCTCAGTCTGCTGCCTTCTTGGTCCAAATTTCACACTCAGAAAGAACAAAATAAAAGGGCAAAGTGGCCTGTGTTTTTAAACACTTGGGGTATTCTGGAGGTCCTAACTTGTTTAACTGAAATGATCTGGAAAGAGAATTGGTGCCATCTATTGGAAAGAGAAAACAAAGACAGTTGTCAGTTTTGCTTTTAGCTTTTCTGCACATTTATCCATTTAATTTTTTTCCTTCCCCCTTATCATCAAGGGTGTAAGGACAGAAAGAACAGGTCTTGTTGGCATGGCAGCTGCTGAATGAAATGTGCTGCTCCCTGAGTATCTGTTGAGTGGTCAAGAAAGGAGAAGACAGCCCGAACAAGGATCCTATAGTACTGTCAATGGCAGTTACTCCAGAGTCACAAGTCAGTTTATCTCTTTGGAACTGCCAGACACAGAATCACAAAATCACCAGACTTGTGGTCAACATTTTGCTCTTTTTCTCAGCCAGCAGTCTAAAGCATCTTACTGACAGGCAGAAAATTACTTTGTCATCAGGGCTCGTAATGCAGGGCCATGTACCTGGAGGAAATAGTATGGAGTACTTTTCATGGCTGCTAGACTGAGAATAAATGAGGACATTTTTTCCAGCTTGACTCCAATCACTAAATTTATTAGGAAAAAAAAAAAA
Organism: Tringa solitaria; assembly: GCA_026413425.1. NCBI lineage: Eukaryota > Metazoa > Chordata > Aves > Charadriiformes > Scolopacidae > Tringa > Tringa solitaria. The sequence goes on from JAOXJM010000001.1 coordinate 7,533,195, forward strand.
TTCCAGGTAATATTTTTGACTGGTGACAGAGAAAGAAATGAGAGCTGCTGGTGAGGAGTTCCAGCAACTCAGCACAATCAAACTGCAACTCCTTTGAGGAAGAAAAAAGCTGAAAACACTTACATTACAATTTCTTTACATACCAGCAAGCTCCGAATTAGATCATCTAAAAGCTGTGCTAGAGGTACTAATTTTACTCTTCTACATCATTGCACAGGGATGTTATATAATTGCAGTTGTAAAAGAAGTTACCCATTGGGCTGTATGTGGGAGGGAAAGTGGTACACGACACACTGTATCAAACTGTGCAGAATGGGCCAAAACAATTAGATACATTCTTTGGCACTTCACATATCCTGCCCACAACAGGGTTATCAGGCTGAAAACATGATTTTGGGTCACTTTTTATTTCTGTCAACTCTTGGCTTCCTGAAAATCATTTGATGATTCCTTGGAGTCATTTGACGATTCTCCTTTTGAAGATAATAACAGTATCAATAGCAATAGGTTTAATACTGGACTGATAATCAACAATCCATGATGATCCCAGACTTTACATACCATACCATCTGCTAATGGCAGATAAACATTCAGATCATACATCCAACTTTCATGGTCTTTGCAGATTTTTTACTCTAGATGATAATCTAAGGCCTGACACTGTTTAATGTAAATTTTACCAGCTGGCTCTAAGCCTTCTCCAGGCCATGGTTGGAAGAAATGAACGCATTTCATTATCTTACTTCTCTCTAGGTTATGGTGACATTCATCACACAGCACTGCTGACTGCAGCAGTTGTACTTCACAACATCCCCTCTCCCCCACTTAATCTGCTCAAAGCCTGCAAAGAATGTATCTTTATGGTGTTTTCAAATTACCTGTCAATTGGAAATTAAGCTTAATCAGCAAATCTAAAGTCACAGCAAACACTCCAGCATTTATGTTGGCAAGAAGCCCGGGTATTAATCAAGGGTAGTAGTCCTTCCACAGACCTGCAGATACCTCTGTGGACAGCAAAAAGCAAAGCCTCTTTAGGAACCTGAGCTGCTAAGAGGAAGCAATCCAGACTGGCGTAGTGTATATTCATAGTGTCCTGAGAGAGAAATCAGTCTTTGGGCTACGTCTGTACAGTATCTATGGGATCCTGGCCAAAATCAGGGGTTTCCAGCAGCTACCACAGCAACAGCCAAAAGTAAAAAGGCAACACCGAGACCAGAAAGACAGGAAGAGCAGAGCCAACATAAGAGCGTCAAAGGCAGCATGAGTTTCACATAATATAAGACAGACAGACAGATAAAACGTAAGCCCTATGTGTATATACATAGAGATATGCATAGAGACATGTTCTTTGTCTCAAAGCTTTCTGAAGTTCAAGTCCCAGCTTCGTTAGACTCTCAGGGTTCAGTTCCTGGAAAACTGCAAAAACAGTATCCAAGCTGTTAGCCCAGAGCGATGTAAAGATAATTCAGTGCAACCCTCCATCATTTCAGACTAAGCTGAACTGCATTATCTCACATTTGCTAGGGAGTAAGAGTGTACAAAAAGACTGTTTCCATGGCTCCACTCCTGCAAGGGAATTTCTTAAGTAACTTGACTGAATCTGAGCCCTCAGACCCAGAGCTGACCCATGTCTATTTTTGCAAACAAATGTTATGCAGTGGTTTGGGGAAAGCTAGACACTTTTGTATCTCTTGCCTCAAAATATTTACCATCTGTGCAGTACAGGACAGATAGATGAGCTACTCACAACTCAGCCCAGCAGCTCAGACCACTCACCAGGAGAGTTAGAACTCCTTCCTTCACGGAGTCAAGATGCTCCACTCCTGCATGTTACCCATCATCTGCAGAACAGATAAAACAAATTCATCACGTGAGAGACTGTGGTGAAAAAAAAGATCTGAATAAAATAGGTGGGCCCAAACAACTGTTTTCTCCATTGTATTCCCACAACTCTGATGTATAACAAGAGTTTTGTGCAGTTTAATGTTACTTAGATAGAAGCAATTTTTCCTTTTATGTAAAAAACTTGAATTGTCTCATTTTTTTAATTTTTCACAAAACCTCTTTGATTATTTCTCCCCCTCCTCTACCTACAAGGACTTTCATTTTTCATTGGCTTTTAAAAAGCAAAATGTTTTATTCCAATTAGAATCAGATATTTCACTTCTGATTCCCAAGCAACCCTGCTCCATTTTACAACTGCAAGCAAGGACTGTTCTTGCATTTTCACTGAATTTCACTGAATTTCGATCTTTTTGAAGAACTGCAAGATACGTAGATCTTACCGGCAGTGAAGCACACATCAAAACACTAAATTTCTCCCTCAAAATGTGGATATTTGCTGTCCAAATAAAGTCTGTTCCCAAAAATGAATTCTGGGTACTAAAACCAGATCTGGGATTCCTGTGGGAACAAAGAGTATCAGAAGTATAATAAAATAGCAAACACTTATTTAAATTGCTCTGACAAGTAAAACGGTTGATCTTTGTTGCTCTTCTTTTGCCTTTGCTGCACACACAGTAAGGTCCTGCAGTTTGCAAGAACTTAGCTCAGAGCTCAAATAAAGAGCCATTATGAGCTGCTAGTTCCTAATGTAGAAATATTACATTAGCACCTGCACCCTCTGTTTGAACGCTGAAGTTCCTCAGCTGTAAAAGGATTGTTCCCCTGCCAGCGTCCACCATCCGCCGTCCACCTCTCTTTTCCCCCTCGTGCTGGGGAGTCCCTGGCTGCAATGCTTGGGGGGCAGCTGGGGAGACCATCCGCAGAAAGGCACGACTTCATTAAATAGCAGACAGTTATAGCTCCTAGGTAGATAGCAAAGCAGCATTTTCAAATCAGAAGAGCTTATTTTCAGGCCATGCAGTTATTTAACGAAGCACTGGTGTTTTCTACATAGAAAGCTGGCATTTTAGCTAAAATGACATTTTTTTCCATTGAAAACAAAGGAAATATCATAGCTGGTCCTATTACCTAAGAACAGGCACCATCGGGTACTTCCAGCCCAGCATCCTACTAAGGACAGCCACTAAGCACTGAGACTGTGTGGGATGAACTGTGCCAACTAACTCCATCCCCAGAACCAAGCTTTTAAAGACTTCCCTGGCCAGACACTGCATCTGACCATCACATTTGACAGCCATTAATGGACTACATCCCCATAGCGTGGCAAACCCCATCCTAATTGATTTGATCCAGTGGCAATAATCACTAAAAAGTCATTGCTGCAGGCAACTGCATCCTGGGCTGCATCACAAGAAATGTGGCCAGCAGGATAAGGGAGATGATTCTGCCCCTCTGCTCCGCTCTGATGAGACTCCACCTGCAGTGCTGCATCCAGCTCTGGGGCCCTCAGCACAGGAAGGACATGAACCTGTTAGAGCAAGTCCAAGGGAGAGCCATGAAAATGAACAAACACTGGAGCATCTCTGCTGTGAGGACAGGCTGAGAGAATTGGGGTTGTTCAGCCTGGAGAAGAGAAGGCTTCGCAGTGACCTTATAGCCCCTTCCAGTACCTAAAGGGGCTACAGGAAAGATGGGGAAGGACTCTTTATGAGGGAGCGTAGAGATAAGATGAGGGGAAATGGTTTAAAACTGAAAGAGTGGAGATTTAGATTAGATACTGGGAAGAAATTCTTTGCTGTGAGGGTGGTGAGACACTGGCTCAGGTTGCCCAGAG
>JAOXJM010000001.1:7541046-7559550 GCA_026413425.1 Tringa solitaria
TTCTAGGTTGGAAGGGACCTTCAAGATCATCTTGTCCAAATAATAACTAACATTCTTGACATAAAAAATTAACATTTCTTGCTGACTTTCATTCTTTATTTTGTTTACTGATGGGTATCAGTAAACTCTCTCCTTTTGCTTGTTAGATTATTTGTCTCTTGTGATTCTTTAATTGCTTTTGTATTTGTGTTTCCAGGGAGAAGCTGTCATGTAAGGAAAAAACCAAACAAAAAAAATTACCTGCCATCTATCTTTATTGTATCATTGTCCTCTCATGAAAGTTTTTTTACTCAGATCTGATTAGATCAGTGTTTCTGCTGCCCCGTTTGAGTCTGACAGCTTTTCTCCCTCTGTCTTACCTTTGGCTGATTGCTTAGTAGCCAGGCAACATTTTGCAGGTAGTCCTGAAGACACCTGTGGAAAAAGCCTCTTAAAACCTGCTTTGTGTCCCACGTAGTCATCTGAAGAGGTGTTTAATGAGAAGTTTCATGCAGAGCCAAACTGATGCATCCTGGTGCCTTCGGGACCCATGTGGATTCTCTGTTGCCTGATGAAGCATGATTGTATTAGCCTTTTTCTCAGCCAAGGCACTAGTAGACTCTTTTCCTCTCCTGACGGCCTATTTTACGGAACTCTAAGGAATTTTTCAGTGTGTAAATCAAAATTGGACAGTGAGTTCAGAAGTTACAAAGGGGAAGAAAGTCATGTATAAATAGTGTGATTGTGTAACTATTACTTGCGTAATCTTTACTTTATGGGCTAAAGGTTGTGTTTCAGGATTGTCAAGGAAACTTGGAATTTCATAAATCTGAAATAGTTTTGAAGGGGAAGTAGAGGATTTATTCTGCCTCTACCTGGTTTAGAACTTCTTGTACTTTGAAAACTTAAAGTGTATTATTAACAGAGTGATCCAACCTGCTTGAGTAATCCAACATCCAGAAAAGTAATGGATTTTAATTTTATTAAAATAAAAAAATTATAAAAATTAAAAAATTTAATTTTATTAAAATTATAAAATTTTAATTATCTCATTTCAAGACCTTCATAAAGTAATCCCTGGTTCTTCCATGATTCTTTGCAGTTGTATCAGCCAGTGGTAACTGTAATTTAAACAGCAACATTTTCATTTCTGATTATGAATTTCAGGCTGACAGTGTCATTTAAGCCAAAATTCCGTTCTCTCTTGAATGCCTTAGTTCTACTTAAATTCTTTTTTTTTTTATTGTTTAGAAAGAGCAAGGAAAAAAATTTCCTCTTAACAGAAGGACTAAACTAAAATTACTCTAATTTCTCTCACCTCTGTGTTTTACTGTTAACTGAGAGAAACTCTTATCTGTTGCTACCGTTAAGGGATATTTGTGTTTCACTCAATCACAGGTATATCATGTTGCCTGCCTTAGTGATAAACCAGCACTCATAGGAGGGTTTCTTTCAAAACCATACCTCTGTTAGCACAGGTTGCTGTAAAACTCTCTCTTCTTTGCTAATTGCACCCTCTTACAGCATAAGCACAAAATCGGAGACAACAGCAAGTCAGGTGGGTAGGGTAGTACTGCAGGATGACAGACATCGTCAGCATAGGAAGAGTTGGGAGATTTGGTGTGAATGATAGATTAGAATGTAATTCAGACTCCAGGAATTGCCCAGAATTTACACTAATGGTATGTGGTGTAATAAAGGCCTTGTCAGGAGGCGAAAGATTCGGATTACAAAATGAGGAAGAAACAAACTCACAGGGAAAGTTTCATAATGGAAGGAGAGAATTCATAATTTAAAGGAGAGAAAACAATGAGGCTTCCTGGTGACGTAGAGGCTTAAGAGAGGGTTTTGAGGATCCTGGGGAACGGGAAGAGGCAGAAGGTGAAGGAGAGATTAAGTTTGGGGAGAATCTTGGAAGGACAAGAGCTTTGTAGAAGGGATATAGGGAGGGGTTTATACATGGAGATGGGGTACAGGGAAGTTGTACGGTAGGGAAAGGCTGAAAGTGGGGTGTGTGTGGAAAAGCTTTGCCCAGTGGCCTTTTCTCCCTAGAATCTTAGGTAGATCTGGAAAAAGAAAAATAAGGATATGGGTGAAAAAATACAGTAATTCTGGATGATAATTCTGTAGGTTGGTTGAGACCCTACATGGTAGTGAGAGGCATAGATTCAGGTGAAGATTTACATCCTAATTTTCTGTGCATTCAGAGGGACAGAAGCATGATGCTTGTCATTTGATTAACTTGGTTTCACAGGTTAGACTTCATGCTGTCTAGTGGACCAAAGCATAGTTTAGGGATCTGTACACTGGGTTTTTCCAGACAAACCTAAACAGAGAAGAAGGGATGCGGGACACGGTTGTTATGTTCAGGCTCTGTGCTCCTTGGCTAATGCAGGGTTTGTTTATCCCAGGAGGGCTGCGTGGCTCCCGAAAAGGAAGTGAGGCAACTGAAATCCCAGGTGCAGCGGCTCCAGGCTGAGAAGGCAGATCTGCTAGCCATCATTTCAGAACTGCAGGTCAAGCTGAACATCTCCTCAGCGGAGGATTCCTTTGTGGAGATTGGGATGAATGTAAGTGAGGGGAATAAAAAGAACACAGTGACTTGTGGACAGAAACTTTGGTTCCAGCTTAGTCCTGCTTTTTTTGCAACTTAATTTTCTTCTTGTACTTGATGAAGAAGTCAGGTCTGAGTGTAATTATGGTGACAATGTTTGCTTGATGACATTCAAAGCGAGGTATTTAGCATCCTGCCTTCCTTTAGTAGAAAGGGTGAATCTATACCCACGAAAAGTCATTATGCCTCTTTGAGAGGGAACAGCAAACTGCCAGCAACAGCAGTAATATGAGATACAGGCACAAGAGATCTGGGAGAAGAGCTGCATAGTTGGACTGTATGATCTTAGAATAGAATCTGAGAATCATAGAATTGTCTAGGTTGGAAGGGACCTTTAAGATAATCTAGTCCAACTGTCAACCGACAAAAAACCATCACTAAACCATGTTGCTGTTGCTGTGTGGTGCCCAGTCACCTTTCTAGGGGAGAGTGGCCATGGAAGTTGTTGATGAAAGGAGAAAGATGTTGTTCCTCTTCAGTTATTAGTCTGGAAGAGACACAGGGAAAGGCATGTGAAGTATTTAAGTTAAGAATTTCCAAACATGAAACTGATCTGTAGGAGTTCTGTGGTTTTATTTATTTTTATCCCCATGATAGTAGTCTTCCCTGTTTTTCTTCCTTCCTTAACTCAAGTAAATAAAACTGTGTCCTGCTTAGTCCATATACCAAGCTAATAGTGTTTTTTCTTTCCTAGGAAGGAGAAATAAGTAGAACTGCAAAGGACCATCAAGAGAATAGTGGTGAAATGACCAGTAACGTTGCTGTCTACATGTATGTAGGTTCTTGTGTGGTGTGTGTGATTCAGACTTCTGCAATGTGTTTTGTTTTCAATGTGAGGGAACTTTTTTCTATGAGGAATGCACTAGAAAATCCTGGTTTTCTGTGGCCTAGCATCCCTCCATTGCAGTAGCTCTACCTTCCTACTACAGTGGAAAGACCCTCAGCTCTTTGGCATTTTTCCTTCCCATTTTCAGTAGCTGACAAGAGGGAGTGCATATTCTAGCCAGTTGGCCAGGCACTTATGTATATCCTGACTTGCCAACTTCTCAGGTTTTTAAGGGAGGCCAAATTCAAAAGATAGAGGTTGCAGGTACTCCTTTCCTTCTAGCCATTGGAGACCAGCTAATAAAGTATCCGTCCTCTATTCAATTCTAGTGATGTTGGTAAGAATCAGAGGTGTCATAATCTTTCAGATCTGAACCTGTCTGTCCTGTTTGTGTGTGGTTAGTATAAAGTGTATCATGGTGGGGCACAGAGACGTGCAATAACATAGTCCTTACTTTTCAGGTTACTAGGCTTAAGATACCAACATTCTGTTTGGGTTACTTCTCAAAATTTGATCTTTACATCAGCACCAGGGCACAAGGGACTTTCTTGCCCCTAGGTGAACCTTTACTTCTCATGGACGTAGACAGCTGATACTATTAAACTTTCCATTTTGGATACTGCCCAGTTCAGCAGCTAGAGGGTTGTGGCTTAACTCTCTTATTTACATTGTGGCTTTTGCTTTTGGAAGGAAAGGATATAGAAAATGCTAAGGGCATAGCAGGCCAGAAAGCTGTGCTCCACGTACAGATTGTCACTTCCTGCGTCACTGCAAGGGAGAACAGCGTTGTAATGTAATGACATAAAAAACTTGTCCCTCAGCATGTGGTTAAGAAGCTGAAGGGGGAAAAAAAACAAGTTGTGGTTATTATGGATGAAACTGAGAGTCCCTGACCACAGACTGGGCTGCAAGTGTTCAGCTTGTCCTTAGCAGTGGCTTGTGAGAACACTGTAATTATGAGAAGACATTTTCTGTGGGACATGCTTACCTTTTGATGAGTATCTGGACCATATCTACAAGAACAGGGGGTATATTTGCCTCTTAAAATATTTTCTGTGTCACCATGTGTCTTTGTCCAGCATTGAAACTTTAGACTGGTGCTGTTAACAGGTTCGGAGAAATGTGATCCACTCAGGGCGAGTTTATTTCTGTAAGAGTAGAACGGTGCACTAAAAATCCCCCAATAAAAGTTATTTACTTAAAATATCCTGGCTGAGCACTGTCTTTGGGTTATTGAATTTTGCTCGCCAAAGAATTTTAGCTCTCAGGAGCAAATAGAGGACTTTGCTTTACTTTTTGTTCTGAACTACAACAGCAAAGTTTTAAACACATGCTGTTTTACAGCTGAGCTTCCGAAATGTACAGTGTATATAACCTGCCTATCTTACCATATAGCTAGAGGATTTTGACTTTCTGTCTCGGTGTCATAAAAATGAAGGGAATGGAATACAGTATTTTATCATGAGGAAATTAACTTATTTTTCAGGTATTTTTTATTTGTTTTGGTTTACATCTACAGTAGCATAATGAGATTTTTAAAAGAGCTTTGGACTATGAGGGAGATGAAATATTGAAGAGACACCTTCTGAAAAGCAAAGCAATTTTTGATGAACAATTTTAGTGGAATATGCCTTCTTGTCCTGAAAAGGAATGAGACAGACATAAGAAATGTTGCGTGTTTCATTGGAAAAAAATGTTATTTGGGGAATAGACAGCAGCGCTTTGCAGAAGGGGCTGCAAAATAGATTTGAATAAATGCGCTGGGTTTTGTATTGTCTTGACTGCTTTTGTTTTCCTTGCTTAAGTACTAAATTGTTCCCCCAGCTTGACAGGGACTGTCTGAGCACTGCACAAAGCAAGGATCACATTTGCACAGATGGGGACTGTGGCTAGTGCCACAGTCTTGTGGCAGGTCTTGGGAATAAGCCCTTTGCTCAGAAAGTTGGTTTCAGCACTATGCGAAACAGTGGACTCTCAGACTGGGCCCCAGAACTAGGGATAAGGGGGTGCTCTAGTACAATCTAGCTGCTGTTATTTACATGTGGTTTGGTTTGAAGCAGGAGCAAAACTGCAGATGACTCAAAGAATTTGGAGTCCGAGGAGCTAACCGTGAGCCAGCTGCTCTGCTGCCTTAGAAATGAAACTCAGAAGAGGGAAGAACTGGAGAAGGAGCTTCAGGATCAGAAAGAGAGGTATGAAGTAGGTGCACTGTAACATTTGGAGCTGTTCTGTTTCAGGGCTGCTGGAGTTACCAAGTCTTGTGACTGATCAGAGACAAGCTGACAGTGTGACCTGGGTGGGGAATTTCCCAAGCGCCCAGTAGCAATACTTTATTTTTGTGGTAGTCCTTATATGGACAAACCACAGGTTCTCTTCTGTGAACAAAAAAGTTTCCATGTTTTATTATTACTTCTTGTAGCATCACAGATCAAGACAAACTACCCGTTTCCTCTTGGGTTCAAACTTTTCCCTGGTTATGTCAGGATGATATGATGACTAGTTGAGGATGTTCTCTCTACTCACTCCTCTGTAGTTATTTGCTTTTGTATGAATCACCTGTGTGTGAGGCCTTAAGAAAATCACTATGTATAAAACAGGGGTTACAGTCCTCTTTGTGATATTGGCAGGCTACATTTAGCAATATGTGAGCTTGTCTAAAATAAATTTAATTCCAAACTTATCTAAGAGAGATTTATTTTTTTTCACTGAGACCTGCATGTGGGTCCATCTCAGCTCAGTTATGTTCGTATAAATCGGCATGACTGTTCAGGCGTGGAAAATTGCCTAAGCAGTAGTTGTTCCAAATCCCCTCTTCACAGAGACAGAATAGGACTTCCTGGACATTATCTACTATGAAAGGTTCGTGTCACGGTAATTGCTTCTACGTGGTCTTCCTAGAAGAGGTAATGAGCCATAGCCAAATGGTTCTTAGAAATCTCAGCCTTTGAAAATATCAAAGAAAAATAGAGGCAGTATTAATTACTGGATTCAGCAAACAGACTGACCCATTTCCAAAGAGGTACAGTTGGACTGTACCAAAGATTTATCACTGTGGAATTAATGTCTCTCTCCTTCACCGCACCTGCAGTCCTATACATCCATTTCAATTAAACATACATGCTGGGTGTCCTTTGTTCTTCAGGAAACCACATGATTGTGCAGGCTTTCCTGCATGTCTGTGCTTTCATTTCTGCCTCTCATTTGTGGCTCTGATGTTAGAGAGAAAGTACATCACTTACATGAATACTTGAATAGTTACAATCTCACTTTAAATGTAGGCCAAATCCATCATTATTGTCTCCTTCTGTTTTCCAGACTGTCAAAGCTGGAGAAAGAAACCAGCAACTGCCTGGAGAGCGGGACACAAACTGAACAGGAAGAAGAGGAAAGTTCAGAGGCTGTAAGTACCTGTCGTCCTGACAATTTACAGCTTACTCGTTGAGGCCAGCAACCTCAGGACTTAGATTTTCACTTGCACTCAGGGAGCAAGGGGAAAATACCCTGCCCAGAGTACAGAAGTGAATTTTGAACTCTCCAATCCATATCTTAGAGGTGGTTCCAAATTACACCAGCCACCAAAAAGGGGTGAGATCAGTGGTCAAGAATTAGGGAAGCATGGCGTGACTACAGGTATACCGCATTGCCCGGGCCATGGCCACTCAAGAGAGAGATGCAGTCATTTCTAGCTCCAGAAAGTCTTCTAGACTGGGTGAGTTTCCTCACTGCTGCCTGGGTGAGATTTTGGATCAGAATCCAATGACAGTGTACTATACGACAGACTCGAAATGTGGAGCACATCTGGCACCTAGTTTGGGGGTTTTTTTTCATGTTTTTGGTGAGATGTATTACAGTGGTGGATCATAACTATCTTGGATTGATACAGTTGCAGGCAAAGTGAAGGCCAGAACAAGTATTTTAGGGCAGGGCTGGCTTTATTAAAGAAGACCAGTCTGTGTTCAGGCCAAGAGATGTCCTTTCTTAGGAAACCAGATGATAATTCTCAGTTAATTCTCAGTTAATTCTTTCCAGTATTTTATCTCAACTTTGTCTGAGTTACAGCTTGAGCCAGATGCTCCTCATCCAAGTACTGATACTGAGGTCAGCGTAGTGAGATCCTTGTGGTGGCACTCGTCGTTTCCATTTATATGGTGTTGGGTTTCTTCAGAGGGCTCTTGTCAGCAGAGTTCATGTTATCTCCTCCTATTGTGAAATGCAGATCTTTAATGAAATAATGTGAGGGTGCAGTGTGGACCATCTGAGGGCTCTGCATTTGAAGACATGCTGGGAGAGAAGGAATGCTGCTCTGGCTCTGTTTGGAGGGTGAGGAGTGGCTGGGGGAGAAGAGGCCAGAGCACATCCTCTGCCAGACCACAGCTGGATGCTACTCTCAGCCAGGTCTCCTGAGAGAAGTCATCTTAAAGCACCACCACTGCAGTAACTGACCTCACCCTGCCCTGGGAGGCTGCTTGCAAAGCTTCCCAGAAGAAGGGATCTAGGAGGCTGTGATTTAGGCCTCGCTCCTTCCCTAGGCAGGATAAGAAATGGGTGTTGGGGAGAGACATGCTGTACCGTCTGATGAGATTTTTTGAGTCGAGTTAGCCTTTTCATTCAGCGAGGCTGCCAGATTTGCTTTCCAGAAGCATGGCTAGATTATGTTCCAACTAGGTAAAATATCTTGAATTAAATGGCTTTCACCACTGACCAAGAATTCACAGTGCAGCTTTAATAGAAGTCAGACTTTTGCCAGTGGAAGCCTGTTTAGGGATAGATCATTTGTTTATTTATGTTTCTTTGACAGACTATAACTATTGCTTAAAGGAGTGGCAGTAATCACTAAGTCTGCCTGCTTTGCTTACGTGTGTTTAAAATTGTGAAATCTGAGGAAGAAAATGTAGATCTGCATGAGGTGTGTTCTAGCTAATGTTGGAAAGTCCGTAATAGTGTTGTCTTTGAGTCACCTGGATTTTATGAAAGGGTTAATTCAAAAGGAGGTTCTGCCATATCTAGGAATAATTGGTAATTGTGAAGCCTTGTAGATGGGGCCTTATTACTGGGTATTACTTATTACTGAGTATAGAGTGCAGTGGTGCATACTGAGTTGCACTGTTTTCTTCAGAGAAAGAGCAGTATTTCCTGGTTAGATCTCTTAGTTACCCCGCAACTTTCCTATCTTGAATCATCCATATGTGATTTTCCTTAATTTTCCTTTTTTTTTTTTTTTTTTCCTAAAAGGTTGGCAGTGAAGTAGAAACCCTGAATTTGCAAGTTTGTGCTCTGTTTAAAGAGCTTCAGGAAGCCCACGAGAAGTTAAAAGAAGCAGAATTGATTCAGAAGAAGCTTCAAGAAAAGTAAGGTTCAGAAGAATAAAAGTTCTGCCGTGACACCCAGTATGTATTTGTATAAGAGCTCCCACCTTGGGAAACTCACCAGCTCTACAAATATCAATTTAAATATCTGTTTCATAGAAATGCTGTAAAAGATTGCTCCTTCTTTGTAAGTGGAGATGAAAGTACAGAAATACAGTAATTGTCAGAAGATCTGAGCTGCCAACCTAGTTCTATGAATAGAACCCCAGTGCCTTGAATTTTAAGATTTGGGTTTTAGCCCTTCCTGACATAAAGGCAATTCTTTCCTGTTTTCTGCTTCACATAATCAATCCCTCTTCTAGTCCTAGGCGAAGAAGCTAAGGGATCAACCTTTTTTCCTTGTTCTGTCAGGTGCCAAGCACTGGAAAGGAAAAGCTTGGCTGCTGCATCAGAATTGGAGGAGAAGCAGCAGCTAATATACAGCGTCAAGAAGCTGGAACTTCAGGTGGAGAGCATGCAGGCAGAAGTCAAGCTGGAACAAGCTAAGACACATGAAGAAAAGTGAGTATGACATGGTTTTATGTTCCAGGGAGCTATTGTCTGTGGGGAAGTCAAAGGAAACCTGGACAAAAAGGAACTTAATCTGAAATACAACTTGTTTTCTGCACCCTTTGAAACAGAGTCAGAACTAGAAACCTGCGTTCAGCTCAGTGTCTATGTCACTTTGAATTTGGAGTCTCTTTATAGGCCCAAACTGTATCCTTTCGTCTAGTGAACACTTCACTTAAGAAAATTTGAGCTGTAAGATCTGACTTGTATCTTCCTTTTGTCACAAAGTCAAAGGTGGAATAGGGTCAGGTATAATATACAAGCAAAAGAAGCAGAAAAGTGACAACAGGTGTCCCACTGACTAGCAGGGGCAAATGCATACCTATCTTGGAGGGCAGGCTCACGTCAGATGGTGACAATGATGGGAAAGTGACATTAACGAAGAGTTCTACAGTCCCTACAACACATCTGCAACTAGGAGAGTTCAGTATGCAGTGAAGCTGAAGTAGAGAGTGGCTGTTTGCTCTGGCTCCCTGCTGCCTTTCATGGGCAGCCCATGTAAGGAGTGTGAAAATGTCGGTCCAAACTGTACAGAGAGGCTGAACGGCCTGAAGGACCTGTCTTCAGCTGCTGGAGAAATGGCTCGTCATCTTGAAGTCTGTGTCTGATTCTTCTCCTGATGAATTCTCCTTTGCTTGAAGTCTCAAGACTTGGATTTCTCCCTAAGAGAGGTGTTAAATTTTGAACAGAACTTGTGAGCTTGATATAAAAATACTGGGTGATGGATTCTTCAATCTGAAATGCAGTCAGGCAGTATGGATATTTGTTTGGACTCAGTCCATGGATAGAGTAGCACACAACTCACTGAAAAAAGAGAGATGTTGAGAGATGGAGCGTGATTGTTTTCTCATCAGAAATGCAGATTCATTTGCAAGCAGCTGGTAATGGCTTTTTTTCTAAATTCTAACAGATTATTTAGATTTCAGAGAATTTTTAAGTGTTTCAAACTTTCACCTCTTTTCTTGTCATAAACAGGGCAAGATGTAGTAGCTTGCAGGAGGCATATAGCAAACTCCTTTCTGAACTCACTGAGGCAATGAAAACAATTGATGAAATGAAACTCAAAGAGGTAAACTCTAAATAAGAAGAATTCATAGTTAATTAGGGGGGAGTGGGAAGGAATGGGAGAATGTATTTAGGAACAAATTCAGGCAGGAAACAATTGTCGTCCCTTCCACATAATATAGCATGCAACTTAGCAGCATTGGCTGATAAATATAGATCCTGTTCTGTCAGTTATAGAAAACTTTATCCACACATCAATACTTCTGTGGTGTTTTCTAAGTAAGGTCTAACCTGCATTGCTGTGTGGAGTCCAGTCCTTAAAGATCAGTGATATTCAAAGTCATATTGGTGTTCCTGCAGCGTACTTTGTAAATATGGGAAGGCAGACATCTCAACATTTTTGTAATCTTAAATAGAACGCCGGCTACAGTGAGGTCCTGCTCATAACTGAGGCTCCGTAGAAGTTCCAGATTCTTCTGTATAATTTTGGAAAGTGGGAGAGCGTCCTTTGCAGAGTCCACTGAGGAATTCTCTCAACTTGACACAGTGTAGTTTGAAAGCTCAAAACTAAAGTATCAGTCGCCACTGCTGTCTGTCTTAGTCTGAGTTCCTTTGATGATCAAAATTGGAAGCTTTTCCTAGGGCAGGAGGAGTAAGAAGTAAATTTTCACTTCAAGCAGGGTCTTATTCTGAGTTCATGTCATAATCATAGCTCTTCCTTGCAGCTGGAGAGAGTGGATAAAGTTGTGGTGGAACAACTGAATGCAAAGGTGGAGCTGGCAGAACAAGCCCTTGCTGCAAAACAGCTCCAGATAGATGAAATGAAGCAGATTATTGCGAAGCAAGAGGAGGATCTTGAAACCATGACTGTGCTCCGTGCTCAGGTATCAGGTCTTCTTCAGAAATTGGCTACTTCCCCCACCCAACACTCAGAAACCAGAGGGAGGTATTCGGTAGCTTGCTCTGGAATACTGAATACATGCCCTCAATTCCAAAGCATAATTCCCTTACTCGGCTTGCCTTGCAGATCCCTGCAGAGCCGTTACCGCCATATCCTATGGTTCTGTAGGAGGAACTGTGTATGCTGGAGTCTGGCACAACAAACAAAAGCTGGGAATAGATGTGTTTGTGTATTTGAAACCACTGTCTGAAGAATCACTGCATATGTTTTAGGCATGATTATACTCAAACCAGTGTGTGTAAACAGTGACTAAAAAGGATCTGCCTCCCATTTAAGGCACAGAACTGGAATCTTGGCCTAGTTCTGCTGTCTGTGCTGCAGATTTGTCTGTGTCACCGGTCAAGTGACTTGGCTATGCCTCATTTCTGCCTCTGTACAGCAGAGGGCAATAGCACTGTCCCAGATAAGATACCTGAAGTATCTTTTATAGAATCCCGAGACTACTGAGTCTTTTTCACTTTGTAAGTAGTGCAGGTCTTTGCTTTGCCGTGTATAGGTGCTATAGGAGGGGTTTGAGTCGATGCAGGCTATGATACAGATTTGCTATTTTGATATACAATATATGACTGTGGTTCAGTCCAAGTTGCGAATTCTCAGAATGATTTCATTTCTCATCAGATGGAGGTCTATTGTTCTGACTTCCACGCTGAGAGGGCGGCAAGAGAGAAGATCCATGAGGAGAAGGAGCAGTTGGCTGTCCAGCTGGCATACCTGCTAAAAGAGCAGCAAAACCTTGAAGATCTTGGCCGGTAAGAATTGACTTTGGTTGAGCTGCCTTTGGACTGTTTTGTTACCCTGTGTGCTGGAGTTGACCAGCATCTCAGTACAAAGGCAAACAACTCTGCTGACATTTACTTCTTGGTTAATTTGAATTTTAAGAGAGGTAAAAAAAAATAGTTGGCTGACTTACCATTTAATTTTGCGATAGAATCTCTGTTAAGGCGTGTTAGTTCTTACTTGGGTGCCTTAACAAGATTTCACTTTGGATGATTCATACCCGATAAGTTTTCCCTGCTGATTCATTTGAGTTTCTTTGGGTTCTGGCCTCAAGTTTGGTGGTGAATCTGCAGCTAAGCTTGCTGCCTGTGTGCCCAGGATATCTGCTGCTTCCCCAGGTGGCAGTGGTGAGTGACTACCCATAGTTTCAAGTACTGTGATACCATGGAATTGCACCATTTTAACACTCTTGGCTGTAAAAGATTAAAAAAGTATTCACCATGTGTCCTCCACTCATCTTGTGGAAGCCACAAGAAGAGTGCCCAGAATTCAAAGAATAAAGTTACACGTCACATTAACTGTGCACTGAACCCTTTTTCTGGAATAACTTGCTTTTCTGCTTTAATCAAATTTGCAGTTTGCCCTGAATTGCTGAGAGTCCTCAGAGTTTTCCAGAGGAGTGCTCCCCAGGTCCTTAGGTCTGTAGTTGCCGAAATCCTGCTGGTGTCAGTTGTATGACCCTGATTTCAGCAGGACCCTGGCACGGTCTGACAAAGCAGCAGCTTTTCTAGGTCCTGTTTCTGAGCAGCAGTTGTGAACTAAACGCATGACCAGTTGACGTCATTTACTTACAAATCCTTTGATTTGCTTTGAAACCTTATACATTCTCCATAGACAAAGGGAAGATACCTTCTGCTTAGTCTTTTTTTAGAGTCCTTGGCTTATTTTTTTTTGTTTGTTATTCTCAGAAACAATTTGGCAGAGATGCAGAATCGCCACGGAGCCAGGGCACCAGATCGGGAGCACTCGCCTCGCCTTGTCCAAAGAGGTACTGTACGCTCATGGAGCCAGGCCCTGCTGTGTGCAGTTTAAAACCTCTTTGCTTGGCTACAAGCAGCTCCCCAGCTCCCCTCTGGCTATTCAGAGCATGATCCTCTGACCGTTATGACCAAGCCACCAATCCTCTTTCAAACGCTTCACAAAAAGAGTGGAAAAATCAAATAAAATAACAGGTAATTGGTTATCTTCTCTGCTTGCAGGAACTGGTAGTCAAGACTGGCCAGAGCAGCAGAATATCTCAATGTATTCGTGTCCCAAATGTCAAGAAATTCTACCTGATTTGGACACGCTGCAGATTCACGTTATGGACTGCATTAATTGAGTGATGCCTTCCAATTCTTCATCTTCTGGAATTTCACTTGTTTTTTTTTTATTTCTCCCTGCTCAAATAATGCTCAACTCCTACATCCAGTGAAGGAGGTTTTCAGGGTTTTTCTCATTAATTCAATGGGAAAAGAGTAAAACTCCTACCCTGCCCTGTACTCACTAATCTTGTTTTAATCTGCTTGAGGAAAGTAATCTTTAGAGGTTAAACAACATGGATGCATTAAAGAATTCCCAGTGTGTTTGCTGCTATGAAATCTTTAAGGAACATTCCCCTGATGTGCTCTGCGTTTATGGCCAGCCCACGGAACGGGGCTGAATCACTGAAGTCAGAAGGGAGATGGGATATATGCTGATCCATTAAAGTACTGTGAGCCTGTAAATACTTCATCTCTCCTATACCATATATCAGGAAACTAATGCATTAAAAAAAAAAAGCTGTTTGAGAAGCTTTCAGCAAAGTGGAGTAGCGCTGTATTCATCAAGCGTTTGA
The DNA here is from genome assembly GCA_026413425.1 of Tringa solitaria. Lineage (NCBI taxonomy): Eukaryota > Metazoa > Chordata > Aves > Charadriiformes > Scolopacidae > Tringa > Tringa solitaria. The sequence goes on from JAOXJM010000001.1 coordinate 7,554,940, forward strand.
AATGAACCCTGCTCTTTCTCCAGATGGCAGTTTTATTGCTGCCCTTGTGACCATACTAATCTGATGTTAAATTTTTGATGGCTTATGTAACTTCTTGCTTTAGCCAGATGTGGGTAAGGTTTAAAATAGATCATTGAGGTCTGATACATGTAGCTCCTGGTGTACCCAAGTCACTTGATTTTATAGAATTGTTGATTTTTAAGGTGTTGTGTTGATTCTTCTTTATTATAATAAATTCATTTGAACCTGTACAGTATTGTGCTAGAAAGCACTGAGATAGATGTAACCTAATTTAAAGAGAAGAGTATAATGGATTTTCACATCTCAAAATAAATCTATTGTAAGTATAAAATTGTCTATGCCTGTGACTACTTTGGACGCTGCAACAGGATTGCAAATACCTATGGCTGAAAAGCTTGTGCAGAAAGAACTGTAGCCCTCCCTGGTGTTTTTATGTGAAAAAAAAAAAAAAAAAGGCAGTTCTTAACTTGCTATTGCATAAGGAAGGAATATACACAGCTCTTACCAAAATATGAACCAGCATGAACGGCAGGAAACAACTCGAGCAAATTGCTGGGGTTGATGCAAATGGGGAGCTGAAGGTCTTTTGTAAAAAGCCAACATTTGCGCTGGTGGAAACTGGCAGGGAAGGGAAGTAAGAGATGCATGAAAGCCTCTGAGCAGCCAAAATGGTGTCTCCTTATGGCACTGTCTTCCTGCTGAAGAAATTAAAACATTGGTCACTTTGGTACTGCCCAGTTGGAAGGAAGCTTCCAAGTGATTTTGGACCAATCTGCCAACCTTGGTGGAGGGAAAGATTTTTATTTTTTTAATTCCATTGTTCAAGCCCTAATCTCTGGAGGGAAATATGCTAAGATTCATTAAAACCCAGTAATTAAACCTGTGCCATCCTGTTCTGTGGTAGTCTGGCTCACTGAGGGGCACCAGCAAGGTCCATTTGTGCCCAGTTGGGTCTGTTCTGATTGCCAGAAGTGTGAGCTGGCTGTTCAGAAGGAGCAGGGTGTGGTTATCACACAACCTCAATACAGAAGTTCAACATCTATGTTTTAATACCATTTTATTATTTCTTTGCTCACCCTTCTGCTTCAAAGTTCACATTATAATCCTGAATGTTTCCTGATTTGTCATTAGGGTGCACAGGTCTCAGAGGTGCTGACAGAGTTAGGAAGCTTGAATCCTTCAGTGTGATCTGTAGCAGTACTTGGATCTCCGGAACATGAAATGCAAGAGAAACTGCATTTATAACTGAAGCCCCTTCACTGGAGTAAGTTCATGTGAAGAGCAAAACTATAACAAAATACAATTGTAATTAATTTTTGCTTGTACGGTTATAATGACTTTGACAAAAGACAAGGGTGCTCTGATCCCCAAACCTTACTCTTACCGTGGGGTGTGCTTCTCCGAGGGACTCGTCAGTTAGAAAGCTGTTCAGAATGAAGGCAAGCAGGCAGGAATTTGCGTTTCTGGGTTTTAGGCAACTGCATATTCCTATAGCAGAAAGAAATGAACAGAAGGGAAAAAGGTGAGGGAAGTGTCTTGTGGAGAAGGTCACCTAAACTCCCCCTGAAGGACTGTGTGGATCAAACACTTCCCACAGAGCTAGTGTGAAAGTGATTGACTTCCTTTATGTATCCAACTTCATCAGGCAAGTGCCACATCGTAAACTGCTACTATTGCGCAGTCGGAACAAAATGCTAGCTTTTCAGCATTAACCAAATAAAATGATTAAAAAGTTCATTTAATAAAAGAGAACTAGCAAATCAGGGTAAAAGACCATTGCAGCGTTAATTATTCACCAGGCAGGCTTTGAATCATCCAAAGGGGGAATTTCTGAACAGAAAACTGACAGCTATGATGACTGTACTTACTGTGCCCCATTGCAGGAGTTATGGGAAATAACATTAGATTTAGTAAATCAAGCGAGGGACAAAGGAGGTGGGACAGAGTAAGGTGAGTTCAGGATCAGATCTCAGATCTCCACCTCAGATCTCCACCAATGCCATCCTTCCTCCTTTGAAAAGGAAAGCTGCTTCCATGCCTGTTATGTAGATAATCACATAATACAATTTAGACAAAATATATACTAAAAGGTCTTAAATGTCAAGACAAACTACATTTCATGGAGTGGTTTCACTTCCAGAAGCGCTGGATTCTGATTTTAAGAAAGATTAGCTAAAAGAAGCATCCGTTTTTGTCATTGCTTGTCTTCTCTCCACTGTGCTTCTGGGGTCTTGGAGGTCAGTGCTTTGACCGGTGAGGAGAAAGGCATAGTCACACACCTGGAAGAGGGGTTCTGGTTTGGGGATGGCTATTCTACCATAATAGGGTACATGGAAAGCTCCACTGAGCCTCCAGCTTCAGCCAAGGTCATGGAGATCATTCTCAAGGAAAAAAAGTGGTACAAAGTCCAAGCATTACTGCTTTCCATCAGTGATGGCTGATGGAGAGCGGTAGCTTTTCAGGTACAGGGGCAGGAATGCTTTTCTCCCAAATGAAGGTAAAGACCAGGTCATGTGTGGCTGATCAACACCCTTCTGTCCTCTGAAGTTCTGAACATTAAAAGGATAGTACAACCTGTGAGAGAGATGCTTGTGCAGTGAAATTTATATAGATATAGGTTATGTCATCTTGTGATGTTGAGATCAGGAGAATGGAACAACTTCATAGGAGAAAGCTCCAGGGCTGCTGGATACCAATGGGCAGAGTTACAGCAGGTGCATTGCACTTGCACATGACAAACTCTCCTGTCAACCCACTTCCATCAATAAGTGCCTCTCCAAATTGTCCTGTGGCTGAAGATCCAAATCACAGAGGAGAAAACACATTGAACAGATCAATAGTGAAATTAAAAAGTTTGGTGACTCAGTATTTTACTCAGTACTTTGCTTCAAACCTGAAACAGAAACTATTCTAGAGCTGCTTAATTCAAACCAAAGGCCTCAATAGTGTAAATTTATGTTTCACTCTCAGCAGATGAATAGTCAGAAAATAAACACAAGAAAAATACCTGCAGATGTTTCTTGGGCCACAGAAAAATCTTCCTTCAGTGTATTTTTCATGTAGTACCATCAGTGAATTCTCAGCTACCAATACCAGGAGAAACAATCCCTTTTTTGCTCCTGTAATTAAAGTGAAGAGTTGCTTTTATTTTGCTGGGTGTCACTGTTGTTCTAATTATCTCTTGTAGACTCTGGATTCTTGTTTTCTGTTAGCTATAGCTCATGCTCTCGCACAGCTTCCTCCATAATTTCAGATAATACAGGAGTTGACTGAAATCTGTTGTGAAGAAGCGTTCATCAGCTTGGTTGCAACCTTCTTCATCAATTACAAGGACTCCCAGCAGATGCAATTTCTTACTGCCTTTTAATTGGTTCCTTGCGACCGCAGGATTTATGGGCCTTTTCCCCCGAATCCAATTTTATTACGGGAGCTTTGTGATAGCTATGGATTCTGCAATGATCAAAATCCGATGGAAACGCTACCAGGCCAAAATCAAACTAATAGAATGATAATAGAGCTGATTTCATCTGAGGAGCGTTAACCTTAATGAAAACACAGAAAATCAATGTGAAAGGCCAAACGAGGAATTACTTAAGCATCCGTCAAGTCAAAGTTAATCATTTTAAGAGGCTTCAGAAAGAGAGGGGATCGTAGCACAGGAATACCAACAGGAAGACATGGGCATTAGCTGAAGTAGGTCTTCATGGAAAGACAAGATAGTAGGTCCAGTAGTGCAAATCAGGAGGGACAAGGAACTGCAAAGAATAAAACTACAACTCTGAAACATGTTCATGCAGCAAGGGGGATTACTTCTCTGTTGTTGTCATCATTAACATGGTTAATGATGACATTAACACTCCAGAGGGCAGACGACTTACCATGACAGGTGGCCACGGCCAACAGATGCTTATTAGCACAGGTTTAAGAGTACATCCCCTTTTTTCCCTTTACATGAAAGATAAGATAGAACCTATTTGTGTTTTGAAGTGACTAGATGCTCTGTGTTCATGAATTGTGAATTACTATTTGTCCACATATCTTTGTTTTTAACAAAGGACATTCTTGGTGTAGCAGCATGTCCCGCAATCAGTACCCTGATGTGACATGGAACAGGGGACGGAAGCATTTCATTCCACTTCAGATTTAAAATCCAGACTGGGAAAGGGCCAGAGCAGTCCTGGGGGGTGGCTTGAGATGCGTTAGCAGGAAGGTGTCTCCGGATTTGCAGACCTCAAGTCACAGGAACGTGGAAGCCATCATTGCACCAGTTAGATGGAGAGTATGGGGACATGGTGATGCTCTGTGATTAGCCAGGGTCACACCGGCAATTAGCAGCCAGAGGGAGGGAAAATATGAAAATTGCAGCCCCTCCGTGTTTGCCCATAGATTCTCACCCATGCCAAGATGGGATACAAGGTGTTTCCCCTCTTCCATTGTGGGTAAGCAGCAACATGGAGGAGCCCCCTCAGGTCCTCAGCGCCCACACGCTCCTCCCCAGCTCCTCTCGTTCGTCATTGCTCCCGCTCCCCTCAAACACTTTTGCACGAGCATCGTGCAGGTGGATGCATCTAGAATGAGCGAGCCCAGCAT
>JAOXJM010000001.1:7561707-7576286 GCA_026413425.1 Tringa solitaria
ACTAGATGATCTTTAAGGTCCCTTCCAACCCAAACCATTCTATGATTCTATGAATGAGGATTCCCTGGTGAGAGGAGGGTTGATCCTGGGCAGCACTGGAGAAGAAACAGAGATCCACTGAGGGATGGGGATCCTGTAGCTGCTGTGGTCCCTGGGGAGAGGGGAGGTGAGGTGGGGGGCACGGCACAGCTGAGCTCTGATTTGGGAGCCCAGGGCTGTTGCTGTCTGGAGGAAGGCAGGGGGAGATTCCGGGTTAAGCCCCCACAGGATCCGCTCTGCAGCAGGGTGGATCCCAGGGCCAGTGTCACCAGCAGGACGGCGGGAGCTGTGTGGGAGTCACTAGCCACGCCTGCTCATGTATGCCCTTGAGTTTTGTATTATTCTTTGCTGAAAATAAGTTTTCTGGGGCAAGAGAAAAGAGAGTACTATTAAAAGTGGAGTTTATAGGCGAAACAGAAGTCCTTGAAGCAGGAAAGCTGTGTAAGCACAGAGTTACAGTTTTGGTTTGTGAATAATCCATCCCCAGTGGATTTCTCTTCTGTTATCCAGTCTTCCCTTGGCCATTCATGTCTGTCTGTGCTGATTATTTCTCATGAACATGTGTCCATGAAACAGAGGAGGTGTGCGAAATGTAGAATGTATGTTTTTAAGAATAAGAAATGTGAAGAGAAAGTGAAATCCTGCTACTTTCTTCCATTTTCACATGACAACTGAATCAATTTTGAAAGATTTGCTTTAGTTAAATGCTAATTATGATTATAACACAAGACTGATGAGGTGGAAATGGTTATTACTAGGAGAACATGATGGGTATTTCTTAAAATCTCTGCCTGTTAACAGGCTTTTTTCTAAAAGTAGTGCCCTTACACTGCAGTGCATTCAGCATAGGTTAGACTTTAAATGTAGAAAATGTACGTGAGGGTTTTAAATTTAGTGGAGTCCTCATCTGCAGCTGTAAACAAAACCAAGCTGGTGGTTTGCGAATCATCAAATAAGGAGCCTGAACACAATATGTATTTCTAGTTGAGCTATAGCCACTTTAACAGTTTCACTGTTGTTCCCCCCATAACAGAGAGTATTTTTCCTTGAGGGGCTCTTGAAGAAATCCTGGTGAAATCATGGACGGTAAGGGGAAAAGTACTCTTACTTTCAGTAGGAAAATTGTCTTCTGACCAATACATAAATTAATAAGTTCAAGTGTTCAGAAATTTACCAGAAATGGTTAATGTCTTAGCAAATGAAATTATATTCACTGACTTCACTTGTGGAGGCCTTTGAGATTGTCCCTTGCCTTCATTGTTGTCACCTTTCTGTGGGGCTGCTTTGTCCCTTCTCTGATTTTGTTTTCTTCGGCAACAAAGGTTAAATAAATTTCTTGTTTTGTTCTGAATTTCAGTTCTGCTCTGCCTGTCCCAGTTCTCTCTCAACTTGATTTTCTTTTATCCATTATTTGTGCCTTTGGATTTTCTTTGCTTTCTATTCTCTTCCTTGAGCAAAGCACATCTGGGGATATGCTTTCTTGCCTGCCTTGCATCTTCGTCTTCAGCTTCTATTGGCAAAAGCCACGTGGGTGTCTCTGTAGAGCTCCTGGCTGCACCTTTATAAGTCCCAAGGCTTTTCTTTGCAACAGCAGCTATTGTACAAGCAGCTGCATAGGAGGAAAAGCCAGTGCTAAGTAGCCTGCAAATTTTCTGCTGACCAGCCAGCCTGGATCATAAACTGAGAGTGTCTGCAGCCACGTTTCCATCTGACCAGATGGCAGGAAGCTGCTTTTTCTTCCTTTAGCCAAAGTTGAAGTAGTTTTTTAAGAATGCCACTTGCTGTTCTGATTTGCTTTTTGTTGTTATTATCTTGTGATTAGAGTAGCATGGATATTTTATTCCATGGCAGCTTTCTTCTAACTGCAAAGAAATAACGCTGAGTTTAATTTTTGCCTTAGCTGATGATGACTTGGATCTGTTGGCCTCCCTCCTGGAAGAAAGCGAAGCAACTGAGGAGGGGAATTCTCCTGAGGAGGAAGATGCCCCAGAGGATATGGGGGGAGAACCAGATGAATATGATGAGCTCTTTGATGCAGAAGATGATGCATCCTACACTGAGGAGGTTGATGCTGAGGACGACAGGATTGATGAACAGAAGGAGAACCTGGCTACGCTGTTTGGAGATGTGGATGACCTGCTGGAAGAGGAGGAGGCAGAAGAAACTGTCCTCACTTCAGCTCCCAGTCAGGCAAAAGAGAAGACCAACCAAGAACTGCAAGGTAACAGCATCTTTATTCTATTGTATATATCTTGTCTCTAGAGAGCTAATGGGCAGAAGGTAGGGTCTGCTGCTTCTCAGTTTAGGATGGGGAATACAGAAAGTCTTTATGAAAGTTTAAGTCCAGTTTTCAGTGCTCAGTCACCAAACTCACCAAACCTGTTCCTCCCCACCCCCCTGCCCCCAGAAAAAAAAAGACATATGACTGAAGCAAGCTAGGGAAACTAAACTGGCTCTGCTGAGCAGGATCACAGAATTGCCTAGGTTGGAAGGGACCTTTAAGATCATCTAGTCCAACCATCAACCTAACTCTGATAGAGATAGAGAAGATTGCCTGTGTACCTGCACCTTGTCTGATGAAAAGCAATGTTGCTTCAGTCTTCAAGGCTGTCACCCTGGCATCTTTCACCAGCACAGCTCTCCCTTCCCCCACAGAACTTAACAGCAGAAGGTTCTGCTGTACCAGTCAGTGTGGAAGCAGAGCTGGCCACAGAGCTTTCCTATGTCCAGGCCACATATTCGATTAAATTGGAAGCATTTCTTTATAGTAAATACCACAATAATCAGACATTTAAATTGTCTTATGTTCAGTATCATAGAATCATAGAATGGTTTGTGTTGAAAGGGACACTAAGGATAATCTTGTTCCAACCCTCCTGCCATGGGCAGGGACACCTTCTGCTAGACCAGGTTGCTCAAAGCCCCATCCAGCCTGGTCTTGAACGCTTCCAGGGATGGGGCATCCACAACTTCTCTGGGTAAAATCCCTCCCCATCATTCTTGTAGGCCCATTCTTGCTGGAAGGCTGCTATAAGGTCTCTCTGGAGCCTTCTCTTCTCCAGACCGAACAACTCCAACTCTCTCAGCCTGTCCTCACAGGAGAGGTGCTCCAGCCTCTGATCATCCTCACGGCCCTCCTGTGGACCCACTCCAGCAGGTCCATGTCCTCATATTGGGGGTGCTAGAGCTGGATGCAGCACTGCAGGTGGGGTCTTGCAAGAGCAGAGTGGAGGGGCAGAATCTCCTCCCTCACCCTCCTGGCCCTGCTGCTTTTTGATGCAGCCCAGGATGCAGTTGGCTTTCTGGGCTGCAAGTACACATTGCCAGATCATGTCCAGCTTTTCACCCACCAGTGCCCCCAAGTTCTTCTCAGCAGAACTACCTCTCAACCCCTTCATCCCCCAGCCTACATTGATACCGGTGGTTGCCCTGACCCAGGTGCAGGACCTTGCACTTGGCCTTGTTGAACTTCAAGAGGAAAGATATCTGCACCATGGCAACAAATGTACCATGGTCAAGGAAAATATTTATATGAGAAAAATCAGCTCCAGGCTGTATGAAAAAGTGGCCCTTCACTGTGAGCTGTCCAGAGTCCAGTACATCTGTATTGCGGCTTGTGTCTTTGTTTTCGAAGTTCCTATGATGTAGTAAAATTGCCAGACTTCCAGGGATCTCATAAATCCCTGTTTGCAGTCATCTCCTGCTGTTTTCATTATTATCCTTTTTCTTCTCCCCTCTTTCCTAGCTGAGCTGAGAAAATTGCAAGAACAGATGAAGACATTGCAGGAGCAGTTGCAGAAGACTGCTATTGGGCAGCAATCCAGTTCAGGCCCTGAGAAGAAAACCACTGGTAATGAGACTAATTAAATGAGTTTATGAGTTGTGTGGACATACCAATGTGCAATTTATAGGCAAGACTCCAGATAATCCTAAAGTGGGCCCTGAGTAGCAGGGAGGAATGGTGGTCTGGTGTATTCCAACACAAGTTGTTTCCTGCAGCTACCGGCTAACTCAGTGAGCTACAGTATCTGCATCATGGGTTGCTTCTACACGAGGTGGCTTTCATGACTGAACTGCTCCAGGGTCTTCTGCTGGAAGTGTCCCTTCTTACTGGCAGATGACAGAAAATATAGCTATGTTTGTTGTTGTAGCACATTGGGTGTAGTAATAAAGTTATATGTTGAAATGGAAAAGCAAGGGTTTGTTTCTGCTTTCCACGGCTTTGTGGCTTCAGTGACATCCAGAACTTTAGGTGCTCGTGGGAGAAGAGTCACTGGGGCTTTTCCGGCTGTTGCACTTCAGATGCTGGCAACTTAACTGAAGGGTTTCTGTGTGGGACCCTGACTTGGGCTTGTTATTCAGATAATTACTTAGTTTGGAGAGTTCTTAGTGTTTAAGCCCAGATCCTTAGATCTCTTGAACACTTTTTTTCTGTTTTCCTGGCCAGGTAAATCTCCCTGTCCACCCTTAAAGGAAAGGAAAGTTCAGAAGCTGCAAGAGTCACCATGTTTCTCGGCTCAGCTGGGCAATCCTTTACCGCCAACCAAACGAGGAATCCAGAAATCCAAAGCATCCTCAGCAGGTACCATTCTCAGTCCTCCTGTCACCGAAACACATCGAGCCTTTGTCGAAAGCCCATCTAGTTCACAGCGGCGGTGCAGACGCATCCAGGGTAGTTTTACACCAGTCAGTGCCCCAGTAGCAGTCTGGTCACAGCGGAACAGAGCCCGCTACAGAATTAATTATTGTGTTCTTTGCAATGGATGCTGTGCTCTGTACTGCATCTGTGTATTCTACAGCTTAGCTTGCCTGGGAAATGAGAGCTGCTCTGGGAAGCTCCTCACCGGGCAGAGCTCATTGCTTGAATTATGTGACTGATCTGGAGCTGTCAGTTCCCAGCTGTCTGGGAGACCAGTTCAGTACAAATAAGACAGTTTTACATCTTTTTCTTAAGTGTGTTATATTAGACTCCTGTCTCTGGTCAGGTGTAAGTTAGTGTTATTTTTATTTAGAAGTTTTCTTTTCATTATCAAGATTCTTTTTCTTGCTTTTTTACCTACTAAAGAGAGCAAGACTCCTCCTCCACGACAAGTCCTCAGTCTGGCGTTCCAGCCTCTCGTGTCTGCTGCAGGGAACGCATCCAGTAAGGGGACCAGAGATAAGACTCCTCACGTGCCCACATGCTCCGGTGCAACAACTCAGCCAGTGTCTGTGGAAACCTTCTCGGGACTGAGATTAAGGTCAGCAGCCCAGCACTGAGCTCTGTTTGGGGATATCACCCTCCAGTAATGGGAAAGAAAACGCAATCAGTCCGGTGTCCTGTGATGGTAGTCACACAAGTGGTGAGCCGAGGACTGGATTTCTGATTAACCATCGTTTAGCCATGTCAGATCTGTCAGTTGTCATTAGGGGATGTAATAGAAAGCCACAGCATTGGCTGGTTGATCAGTAAATAGGTAATGTTGACTTTCGGCTTAGTACCATATTTCTATTTTCACCTTTGCCCTTTTCTAAGAAAAAAAGCTATAATTTTATTAGTGCTGCCTTCTCTGGGATGTCTCAATGGTGGAAGAGGGAGGCAACAGGCTGTGCAAAGCCTAGTTGTGTTCCAGCTGTGCAGATTTTGCCCTGAAATTAGAAAACTCCGGAGCCATTTGGGATCCCCATACTCCATGTGGCCACAAGAGGTCCCTGAATACTCACCGTGTCTTCCCTCACTAGAAACCGTGCTGGATTTCCAAACTGTGCTCAGTCATTCATACTCAGTCATTCCTGAAATGAGCAGAGTTAATGCAGGCTCGGGGCTAAGTTGCAGTACAGCTTTCTGGACAAAGACTGGCGTGGTCTGTAGCTTTCTGGTATTTGTACAGTGTCCTGAACCGAGGGACAGGGGTTTTGTTTCAAGTGACCTCAGGGTGAAATAAGGCACAGGGACATTTTGCTGCGAGACGTAGCCTCCCCAGAAGAATACTGGATGGTTTTGATTGTCCATTTGTGCCAATGGGTGTGTTCTCTTTTCCATGCTTTTGCTTGATCTAGAAAACCCCGGGTTTCGTCGGCTGAAATGGAGAGGAAAATGGCTAACCGGAAGCTCCTCCGACTCTCCCAGCTGAAGAGCAAACTTGCTACAGAAAATCTGGAGGAAATAGACTGGGTAACATTTGGAGTCATAGTGAAGAAGGTCACTCCTCAGAGCGCAAATAATGTGAGTAACTTGGTTGCATCCCTTGCTCAGTCCAAGTGAAATGCTGGTCTTCTTTCCTGAGAAACTGGTTAGGTCTTCAACTTAATCAGTCAATCCCATGTAGTTAATGAAAAGCTACTATGTTAAAGATCCTGGCTTATCTGTTTTCACACAGAAATGTCCTCAGATTAGTCCTGAGGTTTTAGTCCTCAGGGTTAAGTCCTTCATTTATCTGGTACAACTGTCCCAGACACTAATGTAAGAAAAGTAGCCGTGGCATAAATCTGCCTAAATCTGTTTATCCGCTGTTACATGTTAAATGCCAGCATGGAAAAAAATTGTGACTCTCAGTCTTTCTAGTCAGCCCTCTTGTTTTAAATGTGCCACCACATTCTTCTTCTGTCACTTCCCTAGAGGTCATTTTGTCCTGTGTGGTGTACATGCCCTCTAGAAAGTCATTGATGACACAGAGATATGCTTTGGTTTTATTTGTTCAGTGGCGTAAAAACCTCTTTATTCAGCAATCAAGAGTGCTGTCCAGCTTTAATGTCTGGGACATTGGTGATAGCAATTATTGTTGTTCTATTTCAGCCTTTAAGAATCCCAGAAATGGCTGTGTGGCATGGCTGGAGATATTTTATCTAACCTCTGCTAAGGTTACAAATTGTGCTTTTCTGAATCAGGAAAACCCGGGGGGGAAAAATCAGAATAACTCTTCAAAAGCAACAGCAAGAGGGGACAGTCAGTGTACCCGTGCTGAGAGCTGAAAGGAAATGTCTGTTCCAGGGCAGAACCTTCAGTATTTGGCGACTGAACGACTTACGGGATCTCAATCAATGTGTCTCACTCTTCTTGTTTGGTGATGTCCACAAAGAGCACTGGAAGACAGACCAAGGCACAGTCATCGGGCTGCTCAACGCTAACCCTATGAAACCTAAAGAAGGCTCAGATGAGGTGAGAGGATTTTTCACTTGCCCATCAGCTGTAGAGAAAAAAACATAGCTGATACTTTTTCATATCTACTTGAGATTTAGCTTTATAACACATGTTAAGGCTGAAATTACAGCAGTCTGCCTGAACAGTTTGAATTGCATTCAGATGGTTGTGAGGTGTGTATTTGCTCCTTGACTTCTGGAAGACTGAACTTCAAGAAGTCCTATTAAGCGTCTAAAACCAGAGTTTATTCAAGTGTTTCATCTGCTCTCGGTAGCAGTCAGCTTTTCCACAGGTGTAGGGTGTGTTTTTTCATTTCAGTTTATTCAGGTTCCTCAGTGCAAAGCCCATTTCAGCCAAGAGGCCTCTAAAATCTGAAAAAGGTAGGGAAGTTCATCTCTCCCTTCAAATTTTAGCATGAGATGTGATTGCAAAATGGTTCTTGGCTCCAAAATCATGACTGAGAAGAAGCAATATTTGATTTATTATAATACATCGTTTGTTTATATAGTAAGTTGATACATAGTACTTCACTTGCTTAATCAATTACTTGTAAATGCAGAACATGATGAATTACTTTTATTTATGTATCAAAACATTTAAGGTGGCTTCATTTTGCTAATAAATTAATTTTTCTAATATCTTTTTAATTGCACTGGAATGGAAACTGTTCTTACTGACTTATGTCAAGGGGAATTTCAATCTAGTAGCTGGTGATGTAGTGTTTTGCATTTTAAATTCTCCAAATGGAAAAATTAAGAATCTCATTAATTGTCTATTAAGCTATATAATTGCTTAAATTAACATGAATGAGCAGTAGAAAGTCCTACTGGTGAGTCAAAAAACATACCAGATTTAATGTAAGGGCTGTATTCAACTGTTAAGAATGGCCCTTAGCTAAAATGTACACATTTAGACCTACATTAAAGCTGATTTCTCAGCATGTTTCTGATCTGCAGACATAATTCCTACTATCCCTGACCATGTGACGTAGACACTCTCCTTGTACCACAGGAATCAGTTTTGTTTGTACCCTAAACATATGGAGAGGGACAGAGAGCTTTTAGTCCATCTCTTCTTCCCATCCACTGCTGAATGTGGTTGCCATGGTGGCGTCAGAGCCAAGTGGTTGTACAGGACCATCATTTATAGCACAGCTAAATTTGCCTTTGGTCCTTGGTTCTTTGCAGTTCTGAACATAGAAACACAACATTTTTCGTCTCTTTATGAGAAAGAAATTAACTTTTTTTTAAACTGAGCCTTTTCTCAATCTAAACAGAAGATGTGGCTTTCTTAAGCTAGGCCCACATGTTAAAGCTGCATTGTTAATACCAGAGGTACCAAACTGGACAAGAGCCAAATCAGTGGCATCTAGAGAGAAGCCCACAGAGTCTTCCTGAAGGCATGTTCTGGTTTCTTTCTAGGTGTGTTTGTCTGTTGATCATCCCCAGAAGATCCTCCTCATGGGTGAAGCTCTGGATCTGGGCACTTGCAAAGCCAGGAAGAAGAACGGTGATCCTTGTGCACAGATTGTGAACCTGGTCTGTATCTCGGTAGTCAGGACTTCCTTAAGCTGTTGGTGAAAATCTGGCTGCTGATTTTGTACCGATGCTCTGACCCTGACTTGTTTCTGGATCTTGACTTGTAACTAGTTAAATTGAGGGGAGAAACTGAGAAATGAAACCTAGAGGAGCTGCTTCTGTGAGGGCACTAGAGCAGCAGCACGGTAGCTCCCTAAGTGCAAAGTTGATGCTGCAGTGAAAAGAGATGGTCTTGACCCATGACTGTCACCATCTCCACACCCTTTCACTTTCCTTTGTGGCGCTGCAAGCTTCCATGCACTGTACTAGAGAACCCATCCAAGGTAAAACTAAGGGAGGTTTTCCTTGGGAATGGTTATGTTTTTCAGAGACAGTTTTAACCCAATGAGTTCCCCGGTCCAGCGTGCCTGTAAGCTGCCAGAATATTTACTCCTGGGATGGAGGAAGTCCTTGACACATGGAGTGTTTTTGTAGTGATTAACATGGGCAATTTTAGTTTTGTTTTTCATTGCTGGAGTGTGGGCATATGTTTGCTGAGTTGGTCAAATGCTGGAGTACCACAATAGAGATGTTGCTTTGGTTTAGCCATAGAAGGGTGCATGTAGGTGAGAGTAACGAAGTAAATTGTAATTGCTAGTGTTCTGCAACAGGCTTCTCCCATTTCTTTTCAGAACGACTGTGAATATTGTCAGTATCACATACAATCCCAGTACAAGAAGCTCAGCTCGAAGCGGGCAGATTTGCAGTCTACCTTCTCTGGTGGTCGCATTCCTAAAAAAGTTGGTCGGAAAAATCCCACTTTGAAGGAGAGGCTGTGTCAGGATGGGTTTTACTATGGAGGCGTCTCTTCAGCAGCGTACGCAGCCTCAGTGTAAGATAAACCACTTATTTCCCTTGGGCTAAAGCACAGTTCACTGCTTTTAAACAGCATTTACCTCCCATATACAAGTGAGCCTGGAGCTATCTCTAGGGTGAGAGCTCCCTTTGACTTAACTACAGTCACCAAATAGAAATGAATGCCTCATGTTTGGTGTAATTCTCCTGGCGTCATGGGATAGGATATCAGAGCTGTTGTTTGATGGAAGAATTTTAACAATCAGTGTTAAGATGTGGTATGGGGTGTTTTTTACCTCATTAATACTGTGTTGTGCAGTCAGGTGGCATTTTGTTTCAGTAGGTGAAATGAACTTTCTCATGAGATCCCAAGCATTTTTGAGTCTCCAAGATGAGTATTTTTCAGTGCCATTCCCTTATTGTATTTCGTTATGGCTCATTGCATTTAATCCCAGGCTCGGTGTCAGTGTATTCTGTATTTCCTCCTCCCTTCCCTGACTGAAATGATACAGTATCACTATGTGTTAATGAAGAGACAGTAGTACACCCTGTGTACTGTTAAGTGACCGAGGTTAGTAGATCCATACGCATCCCATAACGAGCACGGAGGGGCCAGGTCCTTCATCCAAATCCCAGTGAAGGCAGCTGTGGAAATACTAGAGTCACAGCTGGATTGAGCCCTTTGCTTGCACGTGGCTTTCATTCCTTTACCACTGCCCTCTGCTAACTGGTGTGACTCCACAGTAATGAAGCAATTCCAGCCTCCTCTCCATCCCCAGAACTAACTGTGAGCAAGGCTTAGCCATGACCTACACTTAGCGTTCTCGCAATGCACAGGAGATACGTATCTCAACCCAGGGAGAAATGGGAGATCCTAAACAATGTGCTAGAATTTAGATTTAGACCCATGTCCTTCCCAAAGACAGACAGACAGACAATTTGGATTAAATAAAGGGTGGCTGGAGTTTTGCTGAAGCATTGGGCTAGTGTTCAAGCTCCTGTCCTTGCTTTAAGTGTGGGAAAACTCTGATGTTCTGGTTTTGTTTCCTCTTTCTAGTGCAGCGGCTGCAGCGCCGAAAAGGAAGATTCAAACCACTCTCTCCAATCTGGTCGTGAGAGGAGCTGATGCAATTGTCCAGGAAACCAGGCAGAAAATTGGTACCTAAGTACCCCTGTAGTCTCTTCACCCTCCAGATATTACCAGCTTGATGTGTAGATGTGTCCCAGGACCCTGCTATTCACTGAATGAATCTGGCAATTGCTTTGCTACAGAGATAGCCGTTTGCAGGCTGCTTTCTCAATTGATCAGAACTCCTCTTTCCCTCTTGAGATCACAGCTGCAAGGCAAAAGTAACTAAGCAACTGTGTAGCTCCATGCATCTTTTTTTCATCAGTGCCCCTGAATTAAGTCTCCTCTTCTGTCTTTGGACAGTGACAGAAGATCTTTGCCAGATTAATGGGAATTGGAAGTTTTAAGAACTTTGAACCAGAGAATTTATTTTATTTGATTAAAATAAATGACTTCTGTCAGTCTTGAAAGCTTCCGAAGAATACCAAGTATAAATCAGAGTCAGGTCTGCAATGCAGGGGGACCTCCTGAGTACCCAGCCTGTTTCTAGTGCTTTTCTTTTGTGATCTGCAAAGTCTGTTCCTTCCATAGCCTTTGGGATGTCACTGATTTTTCTTTCCTACTGTTTGTTTTCTGAAAAGCACTTAATATTATACCCTCTTTATGCTGGTAGAGAGCAGATGACAGATTATTCAAACTACGTGCTCTAGATGCCACTTAGACGTCGTATTCACATCTTTCATTTCCCTCAGTTGCCTCCATTTCAGACATCATAGTGTGTGTTCTGTCTCTAGCTGCCCTTAATTCTCCAGGGATAAGATGTGGTGGCTTCAGGGCTTTCAAGCATTCTAAAAATGGGAATGGTGGGAGCACCAAAGGTGGCCAAGGCTGATGGGGAACTGACTGTCTAATGAAATTGCTAAAGGGGTAGAAATGTCAACAAAATGCAGCGTAGAAGTTGGCCTTGTGTTGGGTGAGTGCTCACTCAGGTTACTCACGGGGGTTTCTTCCAACCTAGACTACTCTACATCTCTATAGCCAGACTTGCTTCCCTTCCTGGCTCCAAATCTGTTGGATTTTCTGCCTCTTCACCCCCAGGTGCAGCAAAGAGACCCATGCAATGTTCTGAGGAATTCAAGGAACTGCTGGCACAACCGACCTTTGGAGCAAGAAACCTCTGCAAACACTGGACCAAAGCAGGTATTGTCCTTTTCCCTGAAGGAAAACCCACTCCTGAAAACACTAAATCTCCTCCTGAGCAAACATTAGTGCCTTTTTTTTTATTTTGGTTTGGTTTGGTTTTTTTTCCCAGATGCTGAAAAGAAGCAAGGGGCCGATTTCCAGTCTATCTCTGCTTCAGCACTGCTCAAGCAACAGAAACAGAAATTGCTGGAGGCCAGAAAAAAGCGATCTGAAGAGATTCAGAGGCGGTAATACATCCTGACTTTCACAGGAAGGGTTCCTTTATTGTGTCCCTAACCATTAGAGTGGAGGTGTTTTGCTGTTTTTAGAAAAACTTGGTTTAAATAGAAATACCCCAGTACTCAGTGGAGAACCCAATGCTCCAGCACAGTGCCCAGTAACTGGAAAGCACAATGGGAAGACGCTGATTAGAGCACGGGTCAGGACTCCTGGTTTTGTTCATTGCAGTCTTGCAAGGGTCTTCTGAACCTTAAGATTTTCAAGTGTTTTGTGCATATCTTGTTAACAAACCTAAAAACTTCAGAAGAGCCACCCTGGATGAGACTGAGATTGATACAGCCTCAAGAGGAACCAAAACAGAACCCAAAGGAGAAAAATAAGACTAGGCACAATCATGATGATATTTCCCCGAAATACCTTTCCTGCCTACAGCACTATGTATTGCAGGGACTTTCCAAGCTAGAGGTAGTGTCTGTCACAGTATTTATGAAAAGTTTTTGCTTTTTTTTTTCCCATGAACAACCTCTTCACCGTGACCTATGTAAACATAAGCGTTTATGTGACCCCTGTGACAAGGAGTCTCACCGCTTAACTGCCTGTTCTGCAAAGAAGCCCATTTTTGTGCTTTCAGCTCCTACCTCCCAGCTTAATTTTTTTTTTGTTGTTTCAGAAAACACTTAGTCATTCACTCCTTCTGGTGACTTCTTTAAGTCACTCTTGATTTCAGCCACCCAGTAAGTTCCTTAACAGTCTTGTTTTCTTCTCCTGAATGCCTGAATTGCTGCATGATTTTCTAGCAATAAAAGGCCAATTAGTGAAAAATCAGTCAACATCCCTTCTGCTCCTACCTGTTTCTCAAACCTCTCTGTCTCTTTGATTTGTGTCCATATTTCAATGGATTATTCTTGTCTTACAAGGTTTCTCCAGAACACAAGTAAAGCCGGCAGCCCTGCTATCCCGTCCTCCTCCAGACAGTCCTCGCTCCCTTCCCCAGTGCCTGGGGCAGAGTTTCCCAAAGCTGCAAAAATGTCAACTCCTCAAAGGCCCAGGCTGGGCACAGGCTTCTCAGAAGGAGAAGATATCCTCTTCTTTGATGGGTCTCCACCCCCAATGCCAAAGCTAGGCAGCTTGGCAGAAGCCAAAAAGGTAACAGCTCTTTGAATCTTTTGAGTATTAAGAAGGGGAGGTTAAGGGAGGTTCGGTTTGTGGTAGTAGAGGAGTCTTCGATCAGATATAGGACAGCTCAGTGCCGATCCTGGTGAAGTTTCTGATTTGTGGGATCAGACTGGGCTGTATTACAGTACACGAGAAACCTGGGGTTCCTGACAGCTCTTAGTACCAAGGTTCATGCTACTGGCTTGCCTGTAGTCACCTTCCAGAGCAGTGGAACAGCTCTGGAACAGGGTCCTTTGTGTGTGATGTTTGGCCACCGGAGCTGGTGTCTCTTGCTAAATCACAATCCACCTGAACTGATTGGGAGTAAGTTGTTATGATCTGTCTCACGTGTGACGCTCATGAGCTTGCTCTTGGTCTCTGAAGGCGTGCATCACCAAAGCCACTGACATAACTGGCAATTTCAGCAAATGTCAAGTAGGACAGGGGACAGAGCAGCCTCTTGGGATGGGACCAGGGAAAAGGAGATGGGGAGACAAGGCATCTAATTTAAGTCATGAGCCTGATGCTGAGCTTTTTGCAGAAGAAACACCTCTTTATGCACACCAGCAACTTCTCTGAGTAGAACTGACTCCATTCTTCTTGACCTGACACAATCTGTCACCCCTTGGGCAAATTACCTTTCTGGAGAGCAGTTTGGAGTAGCTGCATGGCTGTCCTTGTACTCTGTTCTTCATGCAGCTGGGACAAAAATCTGTCCTCCAATGGCTGCTGGTTTGCTCTTGTGTTTTGGGGGGTTGGGACACCTTAAACCATCAGGTTGTAGGTCGGTCCTGGGCCAGGATGGGAGGCACTGAAGTGATTTTTACAGGAGAAAGCAGAGCAAAGCCTGTTGCTAGTGATTGTTTTACAAGCATGAAAAACCTTAAGTGCTAGGAAGGGGCAGGGGATTTGTGCTGAAAATCCCTGGAATGCTGAATTGTGCATGTTTGTTCTTTGGCATTGCTACTGCAGTGCATTGTGGGTGCTTTCCATTTGCCAGGTAAATAACGGTCAACATAAGTTTAGTTATGTTGTGCCAAGACTGGATAATTTTGGTTTCTAGCCAGAACAGACTGCATCTTTCCTTGGCACAAATCTCTTCACGTTTGTTAAAGAAACTTTTCCAGCAAGGAGCAGTCTTAGCATTCTGAGAGTACAGAAAGGAGTAATTATATGCAATTTTCTATTAGTTCCCAATTATTACCAATTTATGCAGAAATCTCAAGTGAATTTGATTCTTCTAGAAAACTTAGAGATTTGTGAAGTGGTTTAAGTACAGCTGCAGAGATATCAAACCTGTTAACAGGTTTGAGGAGAGATTTTATGGTTTGGGAAGTCCCGAGAGGTTGGGTGATCACAGAATCACAGAATCTTCTAGGTTGGAAGGGACCTTCAAGATCAT
>JAOXJM010000001.1:7620523-7638994 GCA_026413425.1 Tringa solitaria
CCCCCCGCCCCCCCCCCCCCCCCCCCCAACAAATCAGGAAAAAAAATATCAAGAAAAACAATGCTTCAACAATACTGTGCACAGTTTGAATGAAGTTGCATACCTTTAGCTGGAATCAGATTGGTTTACTGTTTAAATTAATAACAAAAAAACTGTGCTCGAAAGGAACTGGAATTCACCAATCCTGCATGTAACCCTTAAAAAGTTCAACTTGTATTTAAGGTATTAAATCATGATGAAAAAACAGTACCGAAGTTACATTTATGAGCATGCTCTACTAGACATGTACTACTAATTTATATTAACAGTCTAAGAAACAGAGTTTTGCTCCAGATTCAAACCTCCCGAAGTTGAGGGCCAGAGAGATTCTGAGCTCAGCTTTGCTTCACTAAGGGCAAGGACCAGACTCATCCTAGGTTAGTTTTCTCACATCTCTTTCCCTGCCACTTGGTAAAAGTCACATAAGAACTTAAGTTCTGGACACTTTAAGAGCTTAAGAAGAAAGCCTGCAGGTTGTGGGGGAAGGGCCCCAGCCTTCCCACCTATGCATTCATGAAATTCTTGGGCATTTGCAGCTCCAGGGCCCTGGGTGGGAGAAGGGTACCTCTGCATGCAGGACAATAGCTCCAGTTAAGAATATTTAAGTGTATATAAAGGTGCCTGACAAGAGCAAATGGAGAAAAACAAAACCAAGAATGCTTTGCCCTTCTTCTGTGCTTCTCAATACAAAAGCAGGACCGGGAGTCCCTTTCCATAAGACAATCCTGGTCATTTATTTTTCCTGGAAGACTTTGTGAAAGAATGAAAAAACAGTGGGATGACCTAACAAATACCAAATGAAAACTGAATAAATGGGAGAAGAGATATTTAACTATCCCTCTTCCTTCAACTGAGAAATAAGGAAATACCTAATTCAATTCTCTGCTTCTCCAAAGGTACTTCAAATAAAGAAGGGAAATCCTGGATTAAAATTTCTAGGGTAAAAGCAGAACCGTACCCCTATCGAAATTAAAAGGAAGAAAAAACCCACTACCACAAAAACAGGGGAAAAAACCAACCCAGAAAACATGTGCTGCATATTCTGTACTTTGGGAAGCACATAACATAAAAGAAAAATTAAAAATAAAAATAAACATTGAAACATACAAAAATGAAGAGCTTGTCCTTTTTTATTCTATTTCGATTTTTTTAACCTTATTACAGTCAGGCCCTCATGAGTTCTCAAGGCACAGAAGACAAGGAACAAATCCAATATATTTCCCTTTAAAACATCCTCTAACTCACTGGGATGTTACTTGCAGCACTCACGTGAGTCATAATCATCTCCAGCAGCATTTGTGCTTTTGCTGTATAATTAAAAGAGGGCGTTTGATTTTAATTTGCTTGCTTCACAAACACTGAACAGCAGAAAGATGGGGCAGAAAGAAGGGATAAAGAGGCTGTGACACATTTCCCCACAGCAGTGAAATGAAATTAAGTATGGAATTAGGAAAAACCCACAACCTCCCCCCCAACACACACATCTCTTCTTACCTGTTCTGTTCAGTCGTGCCATATTCATCATTGCTTCCTGGTATGCTAGTTCTACATCTTCTTGCGTTACCACTAGTTTGATTTTATTCCACTTTTCTGGCTAATGGATGAAATAAAGATGATTTTTTTTTTAGATTTTCAGCTGTATATTTTAAAGCACACCCACAGCACTTTAAAAAAAAAATCCTTCATCCAAAATGCACTTGGGCTTTTTCTTTTTTTAATCTCAGTTAAAGAGGGGCAAAAGGTTCAACAGTCAGAGGTGTGTGCCTCACTCCCCTGTACCAAAGTGAAGCTCATTTAAAGGTCTATTGGGCGCTAAGCACCTCACATCTTGGTTTCAGCAGCAAAGTGGAGTGGTATAACCTACCCTAGGGCAAAGAACTCCAAGGCAACTCTCTGGCTTGAACTCCTCAGCCAAATGAAATTTGTTGCTGGATGTTGAGATTTGCAATCTCTGGCTTCTTGGGTTTGGTTGGTGGTTTTTTTGTTTGGTTTTGTTTTGTTTTTTAAGAGCAAATTCTTGATTTCACATCTGGACACTTTGATTATGAAAGGCCACTGATACCCACTAATCCAGGTCTAAGGAACGTATGCTGAGGCAGGATGTAGTCAACTCCAGTGAGTTAGGATTAAGGCAGTTTCATAACCTTCCTTCACAGTTTAATATCTGCATCTCCTTCCACCTATCCTCCAGTGTCTTGTCTGGACTCATGTCTCCATCACATACTAAGCAATGCTTTTCATCCGAAAATTGTCTTGGAACAATTTAAGAAATGGTACCTTTATAAAGGGCAATTGTTTCATTCAAAGCTCAAGTAATTCCAGATCCAGAATGAAACAAAGCAACTGTTTAGCTGTTAAGAGCAACACTACAAACTGGTTTAATTTTCTGCTTTTTTTTTTCTTCAATTGAAATATAATTACAGAGAACTGAAAGTAAACAGAAATAGGATTTTTTTTTAAAGCCACAGTTCCTACACTGCCATTCTACAGAATAAACACATAGAACAAGCTCATTACTAAATTAAAGGTGCAGTAACTACTAAGAGTTGGTATATGATGCTGCACAGAGGAAGGATCTTGGCAAAAAGGCTCTTATCCTTAACAAATTAGCGCTGACTTCGAGGGGTGTAAAAGAGAACCCAGAAATGGCAAGAGGGGGAAGAGACTGGTCAGCCAAAACAAATCATTTGTTAAAGAGCAAGGAAGTATGGCAGTAAGAGCACAGCTTCTGAAATTAGGTTGAACTGGGCCTGACCAATTAAGTAAGAGAGAGAGTGCAAGTAAAAAAAACATAAATGAGGCTATTAGAGAGAGGACAGAACAGTGGCTGTTCTTATTGTGGGTGTGACTGAAAAACTGAGCAGTCATTCTGCCTCTGTGTTCAAAACCATGATTCTGAAGCTGATCATGGGATGGAAATCAGTCAGATGATGGAAATGGAAATCACAAATGAGGTGGAAGCAGAACTCAAAGCTGAGGCCAGAAGAGCCACAAACACAGGTAGGATACAAATTAGATGCAAATTCTGCTCCACTATAGCATTCAGATTCTGGGGTTAGTAGAGAGGAAACAAAGGCAGAAAAGTTTACAAAAATCCCCCAGAACAACTTTTAAAAGGAAACTTAGATTTCCAAATGGGAAGGGTCTAGCAGTCAACTGCAAAGGGCCATGCTTCTGAAGGGGCACATCACAGCAATCCCTTTTATGCTTTTCAGCTGGAAAAGGTCCAGCCATGGACCAGCCTAATCAGCCCACACCATCAGCCCAGCTGCCAAAGCCACAGCAAACGGCTTCATCACCCTGAGCAGGTCCCTGACCTGGTCCCCTGGGGGCCCAGCTCCTCCCAGACTCTTTGCAGTCTCTTCTCTTGCACCCCAGGGCAGTTGCTGCCAGCAACACAGCTGGGGCTTGGCTGCAACAATCTGGGGGGACAGCAAACAAGCAAGGAGGACAAATTTTGCCTCCACTTGGATCTTCCTTTCACTCACCACCAGAAACTCATTTGCTATTGCTCTGTTGAAATACCTCACCTTTAAGGTTGTTGTTTTTTTTTTTTTTTTAAGATCTGTTTTGCAGCCACATATCTCTATGCTCATTTTCCTTTCTTGCCTATGCATAAACGTGCTGTACTACGTACCTTCCCCCACATATTTTTAATACAAATTCCCTACCAAAACTTGATTTATGGGTGGGTTTGTGACGGGTAATTCTAGTTTCGCTTTCCCTAGTCTTTCACAAAACAAAGCTAAAGAAAAGGCAGCACAGCTACTCAGAAATTTTCCTACCACAAGCAAAGATATATTCTGTTTACATGTAATAGGAGGATTGATTTCCTTGCTGTCGTCATTTTTCAGACCAGCAAGTGTTTCTGGTTGACAGTCAAGGAAATTAGAAGTAGTTGAAATATGTGGAAATATCCTTAATTTGCAAGTCTGTGTGTCTGTGTACAATAACAGATATATTAAGAAGTAAGATTATGGCCAGAAAACATACTATAAAATTGGTGTCTTGTTGTTTCACTTCATTTTCATATCAAGATTATCTGAGGCCCTGATCCTTATATCTGATTGGAAAACGCAGGACTGTGCAGAGGTCAAAACTGCTAGGCCAGACCCTATGAAGAAGGAGAAAAATATTTTTTTCTTGTTGCTCATGCTTCAGACTCCAATGAAGGTTTAAGCTGGTTCTCTCCCACTTTTGCTAGCACAGGCTTTGTAATTAGAATTCATCTGACAATGCAGTGGCCAACAGCCAAGACAAAGTAGATTCCAGCTCACTCCTCTGCCAGTCTATTGGCTCAGTAGTCCCAAAAGTAGAAAAGATGCATCTTTTTAAAGTGTAAACTGAGCAGTTATAATTCTGAAGACACGTACTGGGAGCCAGACAACATAAGCAGATGCCAATTTTGCAGTCACTTTTCAGTTCAGTAGTTACATTTTTGCCTGAAGTAACAGATGGAACTATGTCTACATACATAATGCTGCTAGAAATATTCTTATTGAATGCACAGGGTAATACATGTGAAACGTAGATATACTTCCATGTACACAAGCAGAAAGCCCAAGAACACAGACAGCAATCTTGGCCTAATTGCCATCAATAAGCTTTTGCCAATTACTTTGGCAGGTGCATTAGGGGCATCATTTTACCCAGGGTGCTAGTCTGTTGTTCTGTCAGTAAACAATTTTGTTTATTACAACAATGCCTGAGAGCTAAGAATTAGACACAGTTAAGATGGGCTTGCTAAGCACAAAACAGTAAACTCTCTTGATTCCAGAAGAGTTTTGCACGTGTGCAGGTAAGGCTGACACACTGAGGAGGGAGGAGGAGAGAGAGGTGGTAGATCATTCTCAACTGAGCCCTCAGTGTACTTATTACACTGCTGAACTTTGTCGTTTTGAGGGAATGAGGAAGGTCACCTTTAACTCACCCCCCCTGTTCCCTATTTCTTTTTTTGCAGTGTACTCACAATATCTAGCCACTGGTGGACAGCTACAGCCACTTGTGTTCCCAAAGGTTTAGTTAATACAAGCACATCTCCTGGCACTGCATTGTCTGGCCTGAAAACAAAGAATTCATATATTAATTACACAGTAAGATTCACACACATTATTAGGAATAAGTACGTTTTCACAGACCCATGTATCTTGTTGCACAGTTAAAAAAACAACTAATTGCAGAATTACCCTTTGGGATTCATTACCATGGGACATTACTGAGCAAAAAGCTGCAAACTTATTTAAAAGTGCTAATCCTTCTTTCTTGAAATGTAACAATGCTTGCAGTCAGATACACAGGAAATTACATCTTTCAATTTACTGGAGACCTAAGATTGGGTAGAAGATAGGATAGGAAAAAACCTGACCTTTCTTACTTCAGGGCATAAGACAACCCTCACTAGGATGGCAAACAAATTCATTTGTGTCGCGTAACATGCCACAGTGGGACATTCAAAATCAGCTACTGTTAAATGGGCAAAATGCTGTAAGCACAAAAATTCTGTAGTTCTCTACAGCCATTAATAGGATAACTGGGAGATGGTTTAAAATGTATGTATAAATACCACAGAAATTTGTGCCCCAAAACAGTCTTCAATACCTTTAAAGGTTAGAAGCTTATCTCTCCTGTCAAAAGGAGAAAGGGATCAAAAGATACCGGGGGACAGGGAGAAGTAAAAGGACATCCTGTTTAAAAAAGCAAATATGTACAAAAGGGATGTGGCATCTGTAGAGTGCTAAGGACAAATGCAAGCTGGACAAAGTACTACTTTATTCATCAGGAGACAGATCACAAGATCACAACATGGTATTTAAAGGATTTTTACCGTACCCCTTCAAACCAGTGCCTTTGTTTGTTTAGTGATTTGACTTACATTATAAATTCATTAGGCTGACAGACTGTCGTGGCCACTCCTCCTAAAACAATCCAGGGATTTAACACTGTTTGGCCACCAGTAACAGATGTTCCTGCCTCTTCTGCTGCATCTTTGAAACCCTGGATAATTAGAGGCATCACTTTGTCTCTTTCCTAGAGATCAAAACAGAAGTCAGAGTTCCATACAAGTCATTTCAAGACTAGTCCAGGGCTTTACTCACTCAAGCCAAATGCTCTCATGGCAAATAAGTTCATGACACAAAAGCCAGCCTTAGGGAGAGGTCAGCCTCCTGAAAACTGCACGTTAGCCCACAGAGCTATGGTTTTACAGCTCTATCTAAAAGAGGTGAGGGGACATTCTTATGCTGAAGAACCATTCTTCAAAAGGTCATATAAAATTAAAGAAATCAAAGTTCTGGAAACTCAGAACTGTTGTCATAACCAGGTATGGCCACAGCAGTGCAGTGCAATATGGCAAAGTTAAAACAAGCTGCATTTGGCCTCCACTAACCTGCAAAGTTTCAACTTCCTTCTAAGAATAAACACCCCTTTTTTTACTGGAGCAAAACAAACATACTAGTCACTTCCACCAAAAAAAAAAAAAAAAAAAAGAAAAAGAAAAGGAAACGTAATCTATTTCAGTTTTTTTCTGCTTCAGAGAGATGTTACAAACTGGCATAAGCAAACCAGAAGTATCCATCTGGATCGATACATCAATTGGTAATCAAATGCTGCATTGGAGCAGCATTGTCCTGAATTGACAAGAGAAGGCCCCATTTTGGCGGGGATGAAGGCATTAGCTGCAGAAGATTACAATGCCACAGAAAACCGAGCTTTTAGGAAGTGACCTCAGAACGTTTATGAGGCAAGACCCATACTATGAACAGCAACACTCAATAAAACCGTATCTTCTTTAAAAGGATTCAAACTTTGAGGAGAGAATACACTGAAGGTAAACACACTCTAGGCATGTTTTGCTGTTTGGGTCTTCCTTCAAAAGAAAGTACCAAAAATCTTACCCTATCTGTCATTTTATTGCTGATTCCAAGAAGCATCAACATGTTGTCGCATTCTGTGACCCCCATGGCATAAAGGTCACTTAGGACATTGGCACAGGCTATCCGTCCCTGAAAAAGAAAGAAAGTAAAAAAAAATCTGCAGGACTGTTTGTGAATGTTCAGACAAATACCTGCCATGAAAAAAACTTCCAGCATGAGTTTATGCTCTGAGACAGCTGCTTATTCCACAGTCTCCTGCATTAAGAAGCCCATCCAAATATGATTCACTTCATGATACGTTCCCATCTAGAAGTGGTAAGGTAAGAATTCAACCACAGGTAAGGTGAGAATTCATCCCAGCTGTCTTGGTCAACCTACTCTCTCTGACTACACAGGAATCCCACACTGAGTTTCAACTGGATGCCTAATTTTAGAAGTTAAAATTAATCTTGACAAAGTCTAGTTTGATAACAAGCTCTGATTACTTAATCTGATAAGTTCCTATTAACTTTATTCCAGCACAAAACTGTACACACTGACAAAGACGACCATGGGTGGTATGTAATTCCTAACTGCAAGGAAGCTAATCAAAAAGCTTACATTGCTGTGCCTCTTCTGCATCGGAGCATGTAGGAGACAGGGACCTTGGGAAAGCTGTTTGTTCCACTACCCTGGAGACTGTGTCTACACACACAAGTTTTTTGGCAAGATACAGCTGTGCCAGCACAAAGCCACGCTGGGGTGCTGCTTCTGTCAGGACGTCAATAAGAAGCTGTCTGCAGAAGACAGAATGTGCTGGGGATTAAGGAGCTCAGGGTTCCCAGAAGCTGGTCTCGTCACTGCTTAGGAGCACACACAGCTACTGAGGAGAGATGTCTGTCCCCCACCACTTGTAAAGTGTGTGAGATGTGTCTACACTGCCACTCGTTCAAGCGACAAGATAAGGCTGAATTTTGCTACAGCACATACATTTTAATTGACTTCCATGTGTGTGAGCATCTCCACTAATAAAAATTAGCCCAAGAGACCTGGTTGTCTGCTGAAGATTCCTCCAA
The DNA here is from genome assembly GCA_026413425.1 of Tringa solitaria. Classification (NCBI taxonomy): domain Eukaryota; kingdom Metazoa; phylum Chordata; class Aves; order Charadriiformes; family Scolopacidae; genus Tringa; species Tringa solitaria. Next base: position 7,628,490 of record JAOXJM010000001.1, read on the forward strand.
GAAGTCATGAAGCTGACAGGAATGAGAAGGGATCACTTGCGTCACAAGAGCTCAGCTACTCTAATTTCACTAAATTAATGGATCCAAGTCAGGGTTTGTTGGGGTGTAGACCCAGCACAGGCGAGACACCAAGTTCCGTGATGAAAACGCAGAACTTTCTGATACAGGATGCGCCCTAAGGGATGGCAAGATAATTTTTACATACAGGACAAATGTTGTTGTGTTACTCTGGAAAACTCCACGGATTTTATTAAAATTGTTTTAGGTTTACAGCTCCAGAACTGTAACCAACATCTGGTTTTATGATTTGAAATCTGTGCTTTTCATAAAGTTGAGAGGCAACACCACCGTGATAAAAACAACAACATGCTTATTTGACACAGTTTGGACTACAGAAAGATACTTTAGCTGGAAGGCAAATTTCAGTGGGAGAGAGGTGGGGGGGAGGTGGGAGAAGGAATTTAAACCCATTTCCACAATCTCCAGAACCTTACAGTTTAATCACACATCTAGGATTTTTGCAAAAGTTATATTATCAGACTGTTACTTTACTTGCTGATGACATGAAATAACACCTTCAAATCACAATTAAATATAATCCAGTTTTTCATTAATTCAAGAGCCTCCAGTGGCATCAGGGGAATCTCTTATATTTGGAACTGGAATATGTTTTAATCATTTAAATCTTAAAACTATTAAGAGAAGAATGAGTTGCATACTGCATGGTTTGGTGGATATTGGCTGTTCAATTTCCAGATGTTTAAGAACACTAAAGCCTGCCATTTTCCTTTGCTGGAAGGGGACTATCAAACCATTCTCCACTGTCTTCAGTATTTACCAAGCAAACTGCTAGTTTATTCTCTCTTAGGAATGACAGATAAGTTTTTAAAACCAGGCTGACGACAGGTCTCTATTCTAATAGTCACAGGTCAGCCTAACACTGCTTTTGCCAACTGGCAAAACCAGTACAGAAACAATTTCAGGGAGTGCAAGTCTCAAGTTTGAAGTCACAGAGGGAGGAATACACAGCTGGCAAACACTGATAAACACCACAGGATTCACAAACATAGGTCAGCCCAGCTGGGTCCTGCTTGCTACCTGACTATGTACTTAGTCTCACTGAAACACAATAAATAATCCACGTGCAATACTAAGAGCTATTTATAAGGGCAAAGGATGAAGCATCAGACCCCCATCCCCAGCCTTGAGTGAAGGTTCTTCTTAAAAGAGCACCAAAAAGGTCCCTGGAATGGAGGGGGAAGGAAACTCATTCTAAAACCGGCCAGTTTCCAGCTCCTGTACTCAAAAAGGCATCTCTAAAGTGCCACAAAGGAGACCAGTGCCAGCCCTATTACCATTGGCTTGATACTTACTATGAAACATATTTTCAATTGCCTATAACTTTTCCCTATCAAACCATTTAAGACGAAAAGCGCTATGCTGGATACGGATTTTACAGGTGTACATCCTAGGGATACTTCAGACAACATGGATTAAGTGTTTTGAAGAACAAAGCCAAAGACGAAAGGAAAAGGGAAAAGAAGGAAGACATTTTTTTGCACGTAACTGCAGAACTTCACTTTAAAACAGGCGGTGACAGGGTGAGAGAAAGCAGAAATCTGAAGTTCAGCTAAGTCCACATTTAGTTTTGCCTTCCTCAGCCATTTTCTAATCCCTTCTGTCACCGCACCCAGCCTGGAGTCCCTTTGCACTTCTGGCTTTCCCTCCTTGCTTCGTCTCCTCCCAACTAGGAAGGAAGATCAGACAAGGAGCTGCAGGTAGACACTGTGTACAGAGAAAGGGAGAGACTCTAAGTTAGGGAACACCTGCCCCAAAACAGACTAGAATTGACTAGGTAAGGAGATAAGAGCAAGACGCAGAGCATGGACTGCACGTGAGTGATAACAAAACAGAACGTGGTAACAAACAGGTATGAGTCAGGGGGCATCTAGACTAAAAACAGAGAAAAAAAAAAGCAGTTGGAGAAGCAGGGCAGCAGCAGTCTGTCTTCAGCAGAGGCATCCAGAGCACACTTCCGTGTGCAGCCTGGACACCAACTCAAAATTCCCGAGTCTCACCATTCCTCTGCTTTTACCAATCCTCCATAAACGCCCCAGCAAATTGTATTTGGCTGTCCTCCAGCTGATGTTGGTCCACACATAAAAACGGCAATTTCTCTGGCCCCCAGGTAATCTAGTCCCCAAGAGAGAGAAACCTGCATAGAAGATCCAGCAGCTCCAGCCCTGCTGGAACATCACTGCAGGTACCAGCAAAGGGGGCTTGTGACAGAAGCCTGGTTTCTCAGGTAGCTTTTAAGAACTACACACCCGCAAACAGATGAGGGAGCAGCATTTATTAGGAATGAAAAGCGAAGGACTTCAGGGTTGGAAAACGCCAAGGTTACAGTTGCTGGTGCGTGTGGATCACAGTATAGACTGTAACTACCATGCAACCACTAAAGTTGGGCTGAGGCCAAGTTTACATTCCAGTCCTGCCACACTGGCCCAAACCTCATCTGGGCACAGGCTCATCTGCCCGCTCCTGCGGGGGCATCTCAAACCCTTCTTGTCTCCAAACAAAACAACCCTCCTCCTCCACCACCACCACAGCCTTCTCATGCTGTCCCTCTCATGTTTTTGTTACGAGGTGGGAAAAACTTCTCAGCTGATGAAGTTGAACGCAGCCCTCGAACAACATAGATATATTTTTTATTTTTTTTATATCCCGGTCCTTGACGAGTTCCCACACGATGTTAAAGCAAGCCACTTGAATCACGTTTCCCAGGAGAGCTCAACAACTCTGTATTCCAGAGGCCAGCCTGAGATCTTGGCTGCTCAGTTTGCAGAAAGAGAGGTCTTGTGGAACAGAAATCAAAGGAGCTATGCTTGCGTACGTGCACAACACCTGGTCAAGCACGCTTGGAAAAGAATGAGTCGGTCCCAATCTCAAACTGAGCACTCCCGACCTACCCGACAGGTCTCACAGAACAACCAACTGCTGTGGTTTCAGCTGGGATAGAGTTAACTTTTTTACTAGCAGCTGGTACAGTGCTGTGTTTTGGATTTGGGATGTGAAATGCTTCTGATAAAGCACTAGTGGTTTTAGTTGTTGCCAGGTGGTCAAGGCCTCTTCTGTTCCTCACACCACCCCACCAGCGAGCAGGCAGGGGGGCGCGCAAAAATTTGGGAGGGGACACAGCCAGCACAACTGAACCCAACTGATCACAGGGCTATTCCATACCATGTGAGATCATGCTCAGTATATAAAGCTGGGGGAAGAAGAAGGAAGGGGGAGATGTTTGGAGTGATGGTGTTTGTCTTTCCAAGCAACCATTACACATGATGGAGCTCTGCTTTCCTGGGGATGGCTGAACACCTGCCTGCCCATGGAAAACAGTGAATTAATTCCTTGTTTTGTTTTGTTTGTGTGCACAGCTTTTGCTCTACCTGTTCTAGTTGTCCTTGTCTCAACCCACAAGTTATTTTTCTCACTTTTACTCTTCTGATTCTCACCCCTTTCCAAACTGGGGGGAGCAAGCAAGCAGCTGGGTGGCTCCAGCTGCTGGCTGGGGTTAAACCAAAACAGCAGCATGCAATCACATAAACAGCTGTGAAAGCATGCCTTAAAGCAGAGGAGTCACATTCAAATCACAGGAAACATGAATTCTAGTATTTCTTAACTTTCATTATTTAACACCTCTTGTAGAAAGTCCTTAAACCTCTACCAAGTCCTTTTTTAAAGTTCGTTTCCCCGTGACCTTCTGTTCAAGTCAATACAGATCACCACCACATGTAACACCAGAGGAATCTCTACTGAGATGGACTAAATGAAATACGGACAAAGAAGGAGCCAAAGTCAAAACACACACAACTTCCAACAAGTCATTTCAACTTATCCATCTGCAAGCAGAGTTAGTAAAACGGGAAAACTGGTGTTCACAAAACACTCTGAAGTTGCCAGGTGTTATTGCCAGCTACTGTCATTTACACATTTCCAGTTCTAACATGTTACCTGGTTATTTCAGAACTTCACAAAAGGCCAATTACAATGTGGTTCTGCTCATAAGTGGAGCTTACTGTCTGCTGCTTCAGAAACAGCTCTTTTTTCCCCCTTTTGGGCTTTCAAGCCAAATCCCACAGAACTACAGAGGGAGGGAAATTTGAATTAAAGGTGGCAGTTCTCCCAACTTCCACTTATAGAAAGCAGCACGGCAGCAATCCTGGCCGACGTGGAAAAGATTACAGGATGGAACTATGCCTTTCCCTCTTCATGTTTATTTAGGCAATATTAACATTGCACATCTAGAAGAAAGGGTCAAAATTGCGATCAGATTGGTGAGAAGCTCAAATCAAATGAGCAATATAGCTAACAATTATGTTTAGCCAACTTACCATCATATAAGGATCATCCACAATAGGATAAATATAATCTGTCGTCTGGACCAACGACAAACCTCCATGTCTTAATGGAATAACACAAGTGTCCATCCCAATTCCTGCAAAGAAAGAAATCCATCAGCGATATAAGTAACTTTGCCCTTAATTATCTGTTGCTCTTAACAGGAGAACTTATAAAACACGTCTGTGAAATACAACTCACAATACTGCCTAAACAGACATAGCAAATTCCTTCCTGAGAGAAAGCACGTAGCACAATTAAGATGAAAACCAAGCAAGGAATAAGAACACCTGACTGGAACAGCACAGAACAGTAAATGGCTGAAATAAAGGACTAAACTACAATGTTCTACAGTTTCTTGCAGCATAATAATAGTGCATGGCTTTTAAGAACATCTGTGCTTGTATGTATGTACATTTAAAATTAAGAGGAACTATGTGAATTGATATTGTTGAAAGTAAGCAGCATCCTGTCACTCCCATCTCAACAAAAACACAGTGACAGTTTTAAAAGGACACAGCCTCTCATAAATGGCATTTCCTCACTTCAGGAAGAACAAAAGGAACACCACAAGACATAGCTTAGGCCCTTGGTGAAAGACGATTCACCCACTTGGAGTTTCTGCAACTGTGTTAACCTCACCTTACTTCTGTGAGGCTGAGAGGCGGCAAGATGATGTGCTAGACAGGGAAACTCCTTTGAGAAAACCACAACACCGAGCACAGCCTGTTCCCTGACGGTGGGTATTTCCAACAGAGTACATGATACTAAAACCTCCAGGCATTTGCTGCCATGCCAGAGCCTGCATAAAAGTGGCAGGTGACAAATCACATCATGCTAGCTGAGCCGCGCTCCCTGTCGATACCCTCGTGCCTTGTGGCAGTGGCAGGTACCTTACCCCCTTCCCGGGCTGGCAGCAAGCTGCCTAAAATGACTCTGCATAACTCGCGGGGCAAGAGTCTTCAAGCAACCAGTTTTCAGGGAGCAGATGCCACCCAGTAACTCTTCCCCACTTATTCATGAACCACACTACCCAGCAAGAGCTACAAGACAGTATGTGGCAGTGTCCTGTATGGGGATGGAGGGAGCCGCTCTCATATGAGATCCTATAATGGACAGGCTATAGGTACATAGGTGGAGATGATCTTGCCTTGCAAGTGAAAGGATACCGTCAGAAGCTCTTAAGTTGTAATTTAGGGTTGCTCATCCACCACAGAAGCTACCAAGCTACCACGCATGATGTCCAGTGTCTCCAGGGAAGTGCATATACACAGTTACAGAGAGGTGGCTCATCTATAGGAGCTGTTTTGCCCTCAGATCACCTACTCATGCCACAATCCTGCAAGACTGATTTCACTTGTGCAGTTTTTCACAACTTCAGCAGAAGTGCTGCTTGACAGACAGGCCAAGGGGCCACCATGGTCCTTCTGAGGCTACCTTTCTGTGCCACCAAAAAACGACTGACTAAATAAGTGAATCTGTTCCGTGAGGTGACCGGAAACAGCAATTTCAAGGTGCAGAAAAGCTCTGAGAATTAACAACGAACTTGCAGTTTCTTACTCACAGATATACTCACAGCTGTATTTAAGATTGTTCTGGGTAAAACCACTTGCAGAACTAAAAAGGAGTGAGGTTGCGTCTGCTATTGGCAATTTCCCTCTTGACTGCATCCCAAAAGCACGGTGCGTATGCACAGGCTGTGAAGTTACCTGTCTATCCCTTTCAAGCACAAGGTATCAGAGGCAAGTAACACTGAACTTATCAGGAGACACATTCAATAAAGGGATACTCACCACAAAAGCATATTTTTAAGAGACCTGAACTCTCCACCTTCTCTTACTAACAGATTTCCTGTTACATAACATCATACCTACATATTGATGGCGTTAGTCTACTTTTTTATCTTTTCATATAGCTGGAGAAGAAAAATCTATTAGCAGTTCCATTACTGTTAAGAGCCTGTAAGTTCGTAAGAGAAAAAGAACCAGCTAGATAATCAAATCTAAAACAAACTATTACTGATTTTTAGAAATTTGCCCCATTGAAATGCTGTTGTCACTAATTTATTTAATTTAGAAAAAAATACGAATTTGGAGATAAAAGAAGCTGGAAGCATCCTTCATTAGGGAATATTAAATTATAGCGCCACCCCTGCTCCACACTCAATTGCTGCTTAGATATTTCATACAAAGATTGCCATTGTCTAAGCAAGAACATGGGCTCCTTACTAATCTCTCACTGAATTCAATCTCTACCAGAATAATGGGCTGCAACCTGTTTGCCTGCTAATGGACAATTATCAATGTTAAAATAATTTTAAATAAGGTTATTGGACACTAAATTGATAATTAAATAACTTCAGAATAAATGCTACATGGATATTTCTAAATTGAGGAAAAAACTTAACCTTCATTCTACACTGCAAAGTAGAGATTGAATATGCAGGGCTGAGTAAACAGACAAACAGAATTAGAATTGTCATTAAACACATTATCTACATTAATTTATCTATATCAACATTAGGTATACAGCAGCTGGTATCAAAATACCTACGTTCACCCTGTTGCCCATGTAGGTGGCTTGTACAGGTTGTTTTCCCTTACTGCTTGCATCACTGTGCAAATATCAAAGAGAAAGTGAAGCTGGCAAAACCACAGAGGTCTTGGAAAGACAGACTTTCCCAGGCAGCTTCTATGGGTAAGCAAAGAAGTGAAGAGGGGGGAGCAACAGAAGGACTGAAAGGAAAAATGACAACTGAGAAAAAATCTGCTCCCAGCCTCAGCTGAAGCAAGAAAGTTTTCTCTTGCTCCCTGTCTCTGACCCAGTAACAGGTGGGAGAGAGAGGGGAACTTCACCTGCAAGTCATCTAATGGCATAAAATTTATTGCATTCATTGCAAAAGGCAATCTATTAATATAGAACCCCAGAAAGTAATGGATACAACTTCAGTTTGCAAAGTATCTGCTGGGGAAAGGGAGGAGGATTCTAACACCTAAGCATGTGTCTGTCACGATGGCCATTCCTGACTGTTCCTACTTTGCAGCTGCGCACGCTGCAGGACGTTGAATAATTAAAATAATATTTTTGTGTCCCAGATGCCAACAAATGACAACACGAGGCTCATACTTCAGATTTCTGAATGCTGTGCATGCATTATACAACGTGCCATTTTCAAAGTGATTAAACAAACCACACATGAGATCGTGTCACTAAGCAGACCAAACAGAAGGATCACACCTCGTCTAGAGGAACAACTACTTACCCAGCCTGGGCATAACCGCCCCCAGGAATTGTTCATCTTCCTGAAAATGGTTTTCTTGTAGAGATTCGAGCAGTTTCTGTAAGACATCCTGAGGCACTTTGCAGCCTGTGCCTTTCAGTTCAGTGAATCGGGTCAGACGGAAGCTCTCGTCCAGTTCGTAACTTTCTGGGTTAAATGACTCCCGAACAGACATGGTTCCCTCGCACAGACTGCTGGCCTTTCCCACCCCAGAGCAACGGTATCACAATCTCTGCTGGTCAGTCTAATTAAAAAAAAATAATAAAAAAAAAATTGGGAACGGCAGAAATACCTAGGATCTACAAGACAACAGGTTTTCCCCACAAAGCAAGTTAAAAAGAAAGAAAAAAGCACTCAACATCTTTCACCTGTTAAGACAGGTGGGCATATCTCCCACCACTCGTTTCTCCAAGACTACAAAGGAATGATTTCTCTTCCTACCTTCCAACATTTAAAACCTGTAACTATGCCAGACAAATCAGAGAATGATTTTCTTTTTCAGATATGCTGCGTAAGTTTTTCATTAAAAAAAAAAGAATTTAACACACTTACCGACCTCATTTAACAGAGAGGTAATGAAAGAAATAATAGTTCCCAGAACACTGAGGCCAATTTCCAAAAGGCAACCTGGGCCCCAATCCTGCAACATGCTCAGCAGACACATCTGTTTGTACTCAGTACAGTGTGGAGTCATAATTTTAGCCATTAACATATTAATCTCAAAAATAAGATGCTTTTCAAATAATGGCTCCGCTTCAGTTCTGATGTAAGAAGCTGAAACTCCATAATACACCTGTTCTCCTTGGGGGAAAAGACAAGCCTGGTGTTCTGTTGGTACAGGTAACAGAAGAACAAAGAGGCCCTATTTAATCAGGCTGGTTTACCTAAAAACATGCCAGTTTACCTTTTAGTATGTTCGCAGACATAAAAATGTCGAAAAGTTTCTTGCCTCTTAAGCCCTTTTTTAGTCAACTAACGATACTGCAAATACAGAGAATTGCCCATTAAAATGGTAATGTAAAAAGACACTGATGCAACTCATTTAATAAAATTCTTAACAATGCATGTCTAATTTTAGAACGTTTTTCCACTCTGACTCACATACACCACACTCCAAAACTAATAAGAGGCCTAACCAAGACACTGACTTCTAAACAGGAACGGCTGTGATAAAATGAAATTCATCTTTCTCAGAGAAGAAGTTTTCAGGAATTACTAAAAAAAACCTGTCTGCGGTAGTTTCTTAGAAATCAAGGATCCTGCCTAACAACAAGAAGAACGGAGTTCAGCAGCATCACTGACAAAAATCTGATTATGATGGTCACGTCGGTAGGAGGTTAAGCTGAAAAGCAAAAAAGCGAATGAAAGTGACTGGTATTCTCTGAGTTCAATAGCACTAAGCGTAAGAAAGAAATCTACCGACCACGCAAACCAATTTTCCCTACACAGTGCCTATTAAGAAGCATGTCTGTTCCATAAACCATTACGTCCACTAATTTATTGACTATACTTTGCAGGAACTGAAGTTTTAAGCTCCCTGAGAACTTCTGATGTGGAGCCCAACTGCCCTTTACGGTGCTTTTCCCTCCTTCTCTGGGAGGCGTGGCACTTATTTAAAACAAATCTTCCAAAGCCCAGGCTCGGGCAGAAATCCAAACTCTAGTTACAAGAACGTGTCTTGGATGAGCAATGAATTCAGTTCGTAGCTGTTGTCTTCTAATGCAACACACTAAGCACTTGCAATCGAAAAAAAAAAAAAAGAAAAAAGATAGTGCCTGGAAAACAACCTGTCAACAGAAACGGGAGACAAAAGCTTTTGGAGGAGGGGGATTTTTCCCCCCCCTTCATTCTGTTTTAACACTTCATTCTAATTAATTCCAGAAATTTATAAAAAGCAGCTAGCTTGTCTCACAAGGGAAACGTTTGCCTTCTTCTAACTAGTAACTGCAATACGCTTAGCACCCCCTGCCTACTTACATAGGAAAGGATTCAGAGGGCACAGCCTACCAGGAACTTTTTGGAACCTCGAGGACTGCAAAGACAGAGTAAATTACGCTCCCCGGCTTGAAAAAAAAAAATACTGAAACAAACAAGACGACTTTATTTAATGGAAAACATCCGCAGTGCAAGAACACAATTAACTTTTTTCTTTTTTTTTTTTTTTTTTTTATGAAGATCTCAAGCAAACTGCGAGCAAGCGTGCATTTTGTGGGCTACCAGGAGGGGGGAACAGCCTTCCTTGTGAGACCCAAGTTTCTTGGGAGGGCTGGCAGCCTGTGCAGACCTGCAGCTCCAGCCTGGAGCATCCCTCCCCAGCAGCAGAAAGCACCTCGCAACCCAGATGTCTCTTACTTTAAAACGAACGGCATAATAATAAATATTAAAAAAAAAAAAAAAAACAAACACCACAAAACTCAAGTTTAACCCTCACCTATCTAAAGAGCAGAGAGAGGGGAGCACAAGAGTAAAAAGGGAGATGGGGGGGGGAAAGTCTAGAGGAGGGTACCTACCCAAAACCAACCCAACCGCCCGGGAGACAGGGGGCGAGGGGCGGCAGCCACCGTTTATCCAGGGAGGGCGGCGGAGAGACATGGCTCCGGGACACCTTAAATTTCCAGCCGCTGCCTTTAAAGGCGAGCCAGGGCCTTCGCCGCCGCTCTTTGTGAGGCCGGAGAGGAGGAGGAGGAGAGGAGGAAGAGGCGGCGGCGGGGGGAGGAAGAAGGAGAAGCAGCAGCAGCGCAGCCCGGCTGGAAGAGGAGCCGCAACCCCCCTTTTTCCTCGCATCCCGGAGGGGGTGAACCCCGGGGAGTGGGGGGGGAAATGGGGG
>JAOXJM010000001.1:7666035-7686006 GCA_026413425.1 Tringa solitaria
AGCTTCTCTGGGCAACCTGTTCCAGTGCCTCACCACCCTCACAGGAAAGAATTTCCTCCTAACATCTAATCTAAATCTCCCCTCTTCCTTAGAGTGTCTGTGTGTCCTCTCCCTCCTAAAAAAACTATTTAGCTTCTGATGATATACGTGTTTGCTAAGTGTACACCTGCTGGCTTGCTCCCTGGACAGGAGCACATCTGTGCTTAGTGCTGGGGAGATGAATGCAGCAGTTACTTGTTTTATTATCGCTACCTTTATCTAAGGTACTGGCACTGACACAAAAGCACCCTACCACACCTGCAACTCGCATCCTACATCATTCCTGGCCCTGTGTGTGTATTGCTAAGCAAAAAAAAAAATAATAAAGAATCAACCTGATCTCTCGCAACACGTAGATATTGTATGAAAAACACAAACCAGGGAAATCAGAAGGATGAAGAGAAATAGAAAGCAACAAAAACCTCATAGGAGACAATGGAAGCAGCAGCTTGAACAAGGACACGGGAGAAAAGGCGTGTTTCCAGAAAAAAGGTAAGCATTTTCCCTTCCTTCACTCCCACTATTTTACATTGTAACGAGGTGACATTAATTTTGAACAACAATTCAAGGATGAGACGTCACAGCATGTAATTTATTCCAACTGATCCTGCCTCAAAAAATTCCAGCATGTTTTCTAACATCGCCGTGTTTTCCTTTAGGGAGTGGGGGTGACTGAAAACTTCCAGGCTACGCACGAGGCAACCCCTTTGCTTGACCAGCCCTTACCCTGCGTGCTTCTGGAGCGATACTGGTCCAGTATCAGCCTCCCTGGCCACGCGACGGCCGGCCGCTGCAGAATAATAGCTCACAGCCTCTTCAAAACGTAAAAAAAATAGGGAGGAAGAACTTACTGCAAGAGCTCTGTGGCCCCTGACCCCGCCGCTCATTAATGGATGGAGAGTTTAGTAATCAAGGGGCTGGGATGCTGGCACAGAGGTGGCACGAACAGCCAGCCGGTTCCTCCTGGTTTTACCCATTTTAAGGTCTCCATGCTTAATGGTTGACTTTCTCTGTGCTGCCACGGGCAAGGCCACCAGCCACCCACCCACATTCTCTTTTGCAGGGTGAAAAGATCACACCGTGGGAAACCTGCCGCAGTAAATTAACAAGGCAATTTGCATTGTAATTCACGCTGCTTTAAGAGAAGGGACACATGCACACGCCTTTTCCTTTGACTTCTTCCCCTCAGGGGCCACTTCGAATCCCGTCCCAGCAGCCGAGAAGGTTCAGCTTCTCTGCTGGGAGAAGACAGACCTGGCGCTATGAAGCCGTGCCCCAGCACACCGTGCCGTTGGCTTCAAATGGGACCAGTAGTCAAGGCTGAAGAATATTATCATACTCTTTAATTTTAATTATAACAGCTGTTTGTAACATTAACCTCCCAGTCTCTTCTCCCCTTTGTGACAGCCAACTTGTGAAATTTTGAAAAGACTGAACAAGGCCAATAAAAATTTAATGGCAGTGACAGCTTTATTCTCAGATCTAACAAATAAAAAAAAAAAAACACCTTCTCCCAAGTCTCAGATCTTAGGCAATAATCTAAAAGAACTAAGCAAAAGCCAAAGCAAAATAAATAAATTAAAAAAAAAAAAGAATATTTCCAGCTATGAAAAATATTGTCACTGATTCAGAACTTAAATGAATTTTTATTTGGCTTAGGATAACAACCTTTCAAAATCTACACAGGAGAACTATTTTCTAGAAAGCAGAATTTTAAATTGTTTTTTTTGATTAGCTTTCCAAGTAGTGAGCTTTTCTGTCCCTAATTCTAGGAGATGAGCCAAACATGATAAATAAGGTTGAAGTTGGGCAGCCTCTATGATCCGGTGATCATGATTTCATTTAATTTGGAAACACTCAGGAGAGTACGCCCTAGAGAAAGAGGTATGAAAAGCAGATCCACCCCACTCGTTCGCTAGAATTCTCTGAAATTATTAATATCACAGAAAGCTAGAGCAGGATTTACGTTATCAGACTGAAATAATGTTTCACAGGATAAAGCAGAGAGGGCTGCTCGTGGACGCAGTGGCTCACCGCCTGGTTTGAAATGAAAAACTAATCAGAGGATGCACTAAATGGCTCTGGGGAAGGCAAACAGGATGGAAAGGCTGCCCCTCCTCTCTTAAATGCTTCTGTTGTTCAAATTTAGCCCAACTTAGTGGTGGCTAAAAAGTTGTCTTGTGGCTTCTCTAAAATAAATGGATCTTCTTAAGCTTTTTCCATATGGAGCCTGAGCATTACCACAAACCAGAAACCGATGTCGATAAATCGGTGTGATCAGGCAGCAGGGAGACACTTTGGGTGAGGAATTCTCTGGTTAATTTAGCTTAACATTGGCTCAGATTTGTTCTTTGGGCACCTTAGTCTATTCCCCACAAACTCTGCTGGCATGTTTCAGCGAGCAAGCGGAAACAAAACTAAAAGAGAATGACCTGGGAGCAGGACACTCGCTCGGAAGGGCTCAGCCCCTGCTCCACACAAGGACTGGAGGAGCTCAGGAGCTCAGCTGGAAGAGAGATGAGTCCCGTGTCCCAATGGCTGCGATTCCCGTAGTTTTCAGATTCTTAAAAGCTAAGTTTTGTAACGTGGAGTCCTGGGACACCTTCTCCCCACAGCAGATCAAACCTCCCTCCACGCCTGCCCTCCCCTCCTGTTTTGTGTAAGTCACACACAGCTGTAACAATTTCGGCATGGTTTCACAATGAATAGTTAAAACGTGCGTAGCTCCCACACGACCAGTTTTGTATCAGGATAAAGCTCCGGAGGGCTGTGAGATACACCAGCAAACATCACAACATCCTTCCCTTGGTCCTGTAGACCTCCCCAGGCATCTCCCAACAGCCATCCTTGGAAACAAAATATGGGACGAGACGGATCTAGCGCCTGATCAGCCCTATGTCCCTCACGGTTGTAAGGCACGAGCACTAACAAATCTTATTTCAACACGATGAAGATGTTACTGTTTGCTCCTGCTGTCTACTGATCTGCTGTCACAAAGGCTGTGGAAAGTTGTCATTTGCTTCAAGGCAAGGTCAGGCTGGGTTAGCTTAAGCCACCAGTGGAGATGGTCGTGGACAGCAGGGTGCAGAAGGCCATGGTGGTGTGTTCCAAAGAGCGTGTCTGCCTGTGGTCTCATGTCAGAGAGAAACTGGTGCATTTCAGGGAATAGCCAGTAAACTTAATAACTCAAAAAAGAGCCTTTCTAGCAATCCAGTTACCATGTACTTTTTTTCCCAGCAAATAAGGGGCTGCAAGGTTCATCGCTGCTCACCACTCATCCACGTACCAGCTAATGAGTTACCTTCCCCCTCCACGCAGAGACAGATTTTGAAGACTATCTTATTCACTCACACTATACTCAGCTTCACTTATTTTTCTTCATAGTTCTTGCTAGCTTAGAGACAATATCCTCTGATTAGATTCTGCCATCCTGAGAAAGGACCAGAGATGGAGGTGGCCCCATTTGAAAGGCAAAAGCTGAACGTCATTGTCATTTTAATTAATATCCTGCAGAGGCAGGAAGAAAAGCAAATAAAAAGAAGGATGAAAGAAAATAAAAATCAAAACAAAATTAGGTCAATCCTCTTTCCCAAGGGATCTTCTGCAGACAGCCCAAGGACCCTCTGCTCCCCACATCCCGCACTGCACTCTTCAACGTGTGGAAGACTGGCGTCCCGCTTCCACCCTCCTGTCCTGGGGGGGGTCGACAGGCAGCCTCGGAAGGGGCAGAAAGCAGTCCCCTTGTACACCACCAGTCCTCTGACATTGTCTTTAACAGGATTATTTTGGATCCCTCCCTCCTCCCTCCCCCCACATGCGTAAGAAACCCTTTTTAAGGCTAGTGCTGGTTTGCTGCTCTACGCAGGGAAGCTTATGAGACTGAATAAACTGCATTTTTTTCCTCCCCCTGTGTTATTTCTGTCTCTGGGTGTTCCTCATTTTCCTCAGTCCTATGCTTTTCCCTCCTGGCATTAACAGAGCTCTGGAGAATGATTTCAGATGCCAGTCTGAGCGTGTGTTTCAGAGACACAGCTCTGGATGGAAAACGTTGGCTCTCTGAGACAGGGAGCCGGAGAGGACATTCCCAGTGGTCTCACTCACCCCTCCCGGTAGCCACGGGGACCACCAGCATCCCCTGAGGGGCCATCAGGTTTCCCATCCTGTCAAGCGGATGCTAATAAGCACTTAATTGCGGTGACAGGCAGAAGGGAAGAGGGGAAAAGGCAGGCAGCTAAACAGGGTAGCAGTAAGGACCGTGTTTAAGGAGGTTGGCACAAGTGATGGGCCTCAGACAACGGTGTCAGATCTTCAGTGGGAGAGATGGGCAAGAAATACAACCAGAGGAGCCTTACACTAGGACGTGGAAGAGTAATTGAAGCCTCATATGAAGAAAGCCCCTTGTAGGACAGGAGGCGTGAAGATGGGAAGGAGACTACTTAAGGTTTGTAAAGTAATTACACGTCTCTTAATCAGTGATATTGCTTTCCCACGAATACTATGGGGGATTTCGAGACTGCACGTTGCTGTTCTCGTTGCTGGAGCCGAGAGCTCACCAGCTGCGGTGCCGTCAGGGTGAAAGCCTAGTGCTGAGCCTTCACCCACAGGCTGGTCCCAGCCCCGAACACGTTGGTTATCCCAGCCCAAACGGAGGGGTTTTGCTGCCAAACCCCACCGACATCACCTGCTACTCACTGCTGGCAAGCTCCCTCCCATGCATTGAAGAACCTTGCTGGCACAACCAGGGTGGGTGGCTTGGCTTTTTTCTGCCACACTGATGCTGATTCTTTCACAAGGGATGTGAGAAAACTCATCTATCCTTCCAGACACACAGTTTAGAGGAAAAGGTCATTTGGGTTATGTCTTAATAGTACAGTGAGCGGCTTGTCAGACCAAGTAACACAGAATTAAAAGACTTATACCTGCAACCCTGGACGTTTTGGGTTCAGCTAGTTTAGGACTCAGATTTCATCTAACTCTGGGAAGGAGAGTTTGGGTGCTAATGGAAAGGGGTTAGAGACAACATTTGAGAACGACTCAAAGTTAACTTGGCTGCAAAGACAGCTCCTGAACTTGCTACCATGCCAAATGCAAGGAGACACTGTACTTTTCACAGAAACCTGCTAAAATATTAAAAGGTCTAATTTTCATAGGGTGAACACGTACCAACTCCACAGTTAACAAGAAAACCACTTCTGTAGATACAAAGGTTCTAAGCTTTTAATATTACACTCACATGTTTTCCTTATATTTTTATACATACCTGAGCCTCTTTTTAATCGTCTTCTTGCAAGTTTAATTTGATCCTGAAGAATCTGGACCCAGTCTCTAGGACCAGGAAGTTTATCCACGTGGTTAGCAGTGCAGTATTTTTCTGTAAAGACTGAAATAAAAAGATACCATCTTTTTGAAATGTGCCACCAGAATGGAGGAAAGGAGACTGGAGAGGATTATAAACAAAAGATATCAAATTATCCAGTTAACAAAAAACATTTTAATGGTCAAATGTAGGATTGAAAGAACAGAGTCCAACTCAGTGTTTCACAAGTTTATCATTCAGAAGTCATTTGGGTGTATCCAATTGTTGGTATCACAGCAATACACCAGTTACTACTTATAAAAGCCTATCCCAGAGAAATGATCTACACCTGACGTCTTCCATTCATGAATTTCACATAAAAACGTCACAGAAAAATAATACTGTAGTTTGCACTGAGTCTCCAGATGTGGCAGGCACTTTTAAATGCTGCCTTCTCTATGGTGCAAGTAGAGACCTGAAGATCTGGTCATTTGATGGACTCTCGGTCAGGTTCCTGCAGGCATTTGCTGCAGGCAAACTGATGAAAGATAGAAGTCCTGCCACTGCAGAGATCTCTACAGTTCTCATACGGCCAAAACAGAACTTTTATAAAGCTACTAAGAGAAAAAAAGCCATCCTACAGGTCCAATTTTATATTTTGTAAAAATGGTACAGAGGGTCAACATAATATTTAATTCCATATTTACAGCAAACCTAGCAATGTTATATCAAAAATACAAAATGGAGTGAAACTGATTCAATTGATTTTCATCACACAACTGAGACGTGTGCAAAAAATAAACTAGAGCAGAAATAGAAAAAATACTATTACTGTTAGTATTGCTATTGTAGTCTTGGTCAGAGGTCTCAGAGCCCAGTGTCCAATTATGACCGGCAAACAAAGAAAGAAAGAAAACTGCTCCCAGCTCAAGGAATTTGTAATTCTTGAGAATAAATGTCACACGAGTGGGATGGGGAAGCAAGCAACAAAAAATTACTATTTCAGTATTTTTATACACACATTTTTGAAACAGCACGAGCTGGTAAGTATAAAGGGACCAGAAGTAATCACACCCTCCAAACTTCTTCCATATTAACAACTTCCCCAAAACATTGCATGAAAGGCATTAGCAATACTTTCATCTTTAGTCTGATCAGTGAGGACATCAGACCATCTCTAAGGGCTTCCCAGAGAAGTCAACACAGCCCCACACTCGTTTCCAGTGTCCAATATGCAACGATTCCGGGCTCTCTGAAGGCAGAAATAATCTTTCCCTTCTGAATCCACACGGTGCCTGACACAATGGGAACATGATCAATAACTTAAGACTTCTGTTTACTTCAACGTATTAACTTGCTTCTCTTCTCTACCTTGCTTATTCTTCTCTGGAATGGAAGTCAAGAGTGTTTTGATTGCTCAATGTGTGGTTAGCGAAACACCAACGTGGGCAAAAAGAATGGGGCTACAAGAGGAAGGAGGAAGGAGAAGCAGGACCTGCCCTTTCTAGTCCACCTGAGCTGTATGACATTAACAAGCTCCTGTATCATAGAATCACAGAACGGGTTGGGTTGGAAGGGACCTTTCAAGATTATCTTGAAACAGGCAGGGACATCTTCGACTAGATCAGGTTGCTCAAAGTCCAGTCCAACCTGACTTTGAACACTTCCAATGACGGGGCAGCCACAGCTCCTCTGGGCAACCTGTGCCAGTGCCTCACCACCCTCGCTGTAAAAAAACGTCTTCCTTATGTCCAATCTAAACCTACCCTCTTTCAGTTCAAAACCACTGCCCCTTGTCCTGTCACTACAGACCCTGCTAAAAAGTTTGTTCCATCTTTCTTATAAGCCCCCATTAAGTATTGAAAGTCTACAAGATCTCCTCAGAGCCTTCTCTTCCCCAGGCTAAACAACTCCATCTCTCTCAGCCTGGCCTCATAGGGTAGCTGTTCCATCCCTCTGACCATTCCTTTGGCCCTCCTATGGACCCACTCCAACAGGTCTTATATTGGCGGCCCCAGAGCTGGATGCAGTACTCCAGGTGGGGTCTCACCAGAGTGAAGCAGATGGGCAGAATCACCTCCCTTGACCTGCTGGCCACGCTACTGGTGACAGCGCAGGATGGTTGGCTTTCTGGGCTGCAAGTGCACATTGCAAACTCACATCCCATTTTTCACCCACCAGTACCTTGAAGTCCTTCTCTGCAGGGCTGCTCTCAATCTCTTCATCCCCCAGTCTGTACTGATGATGGAGATTGCCCCGACTCAGGAGCAGGACCCTGCACTTGGCCTTGTTGAACTTCATGAGGTAGGCATAGGCCCACTCCTCCAGCCTGTTAAGGTCCCTCTGGATGGCATCCCTTCCCTCAGGCGAATCAACTGTTCTTCTCAGCTTGGTATTATCCACAAACTTGTTGAGGGTACACTCCATCTCACTGCCTATGTCATTGATGAAGATATTAATTAGGTCCCAGTGTGGACCCCTGAGGGACACTTCACACATGTCTCTGAACACAGCTCATTGACTTCAGCAGGGAAGGACTTCACTGGCTGGATTTCTAGTCAATGACATAAAGGAGAAATAACTGCTTCTGATCTTTATTTTTTCATCTTTTTTCCTTCAGTTCTGAGTAAAAGATTGATGAGACTCACAAGGGAAACTGATTGCCCAGGAGAAACGCTGCAACTGATTCAACAAGTGCCATTGAATACCCAAAGTGAAAAGACGGTTTCTCCCTGGCTAATCATCCTGTTGCAGAAGCATTAAATTACTTGTGAGGACAGCAGTTAAAATGTTTCCAGACAGGAAGAGCGATTTTCAGGCAAACAGTCCCTCCTTTAAGTTCTTTGTTCGTTTTTCTCATGAATGTAGCCTTTTCTCCACTTTTGCATCTCTCTCATGGAAAAGGACTAAAAGTGCCACGAAAGGATATCTGGGCACGTAGTAGAGGAACGTCCTAATGGTAATAATGCAAACAACATGATGTTGTTCTGATGGAGATTTCATACTGGCTCAGTTATTTCTTGGAATAAATGAAACCACAGTATCCGACAGCCCAGCTCTTTGGAGGGAAGAAGGGTGCTATTGGAGCCAGGCTGAGTAAAGATCCACAGGACATCAGACCTTGGCATCTTATTCCATCACAGCTTTTGGGGACAGGCTGCCCTATCAAGGGGCAGGCACCGGCATTTGGGCAATACTGTAAATGCCAATAAAGATCACTGTTATTACAGTGGTACCTCGCAGTACCGTCACAGATGAAATTTATCTGTTGGAACTACAACTGCCCCCTTTCTTCTCCCAAACTCAAGGGAAGAGGTTAAACCAAGCCTCAGAATTTCCTCCAGTAATACAAGCTTAGCTACTGAGAAACATCGCTCTCTGCAGTGGGTAGCGATGGCTATTTTATTAGTGCTGCTGCATCTACTGAAAAACATTTCTTTCATCACGGTGCTGCCCAAATTAGAGTTTGGTTTGGTTTTTTTTTAAAGTAATTTTGAACTCCTTTTTTCTTCCATTTAACTTATTAAATCTTTTAAGGAAGAACAAGATACAGACAGAGTGAATCCAACTTTGGATTTTTGCAGATTATCGAGCTCAAGAAAAGAAGGTATAAAAAAGTGTTTGTGATTGGAACCTAATTATAAGTGTAACTGTAAAAAGTCTGCCAGAAACTCTGTAAGATGTATTAGGACTATGACATAGCCGCAACATATACTTTATCGCAGAATCACACAGGTTGAAAGGGTCCTCCATGTCCAGCCTGCTGCTGAAAGCATGGCTGGAACTACATCATGACGCTCTGGACTGCAACCATTCCAAGGTTGGAGATCCTGCAGCCCTTCTGCACCCCTGTTCCACTGTTTGACCAGCCCTATGTTGAAAAAACTTTTCCTTGTATCACGCTGAAATTTTCCATGTGTCCAATGCCTCTTGTACCCTGAGACGGGTCTGACTTCATCTTCTCTACAGCATCCCATTAGGTAGTTGCGGACAGTAATAAGGTCTCTCCTGAACCACCTTCTCTCATTCTCTCAGCCTCTCCTCACATATCACTTAGTATACATACTTCACCACTTACCTGCTTCAGTACCAGAAATCTTGGTGGGCCTCCACTGGACTCAAGCCAGTATGTCAAGGCCTTTCTTGCACGGGGAGGAAAAAGGGGCCAAAGTGGACAAAGAGGTGGTTGCAAAAGGTTCCCCTGCCTCCTTTTGCTGCCAATGTTTTTATAGAAGCTCTTCTCATTGCCTTACATCTCCTAGGTTAGCAATCTGAACCTCAGGACGAGTCACAGCCTACTTTGCAACACAGCCTGTCTTTTGGTAACTCGGGTATTTCTCCTACTGTATCAAATGTCAAAAGAACAGAATCCAGTTCAGAATCTCTGGCCTGATATTAGCTCTTTATATGTTGTGATCATCGAGGTACATGTGTTCTTCTGGAAGCTAGAAAGCAATGATCACTAAGAAAAACCACCCAGCACAAGGATCCTCACATTTGGCTAAGGATTTTCTTCCCATAAGAGAAGAAGCACCACAGTTCTTACGAGCATCAAACTCATCTCAGTCCTTCCTCCACCTCCCCCCAATCCAGCCACCAACTACTCAAGTATTTACAGAGCAAACACAGTCAGATGCAATGCCAGCCTCAGAATTTTGACTGAAGAGGATCAGTTACGCTGTCATTATGTTTTCAAGATTTCATTGCATCTCTGACATCCGGAATAAAAAATAATTATCTTATACGAACGTTAAGATTCTAACCTTAGAGCCTGACTTCAGAAACCGAGATCACTGGCTTAAAATTAACACAAGCTGTCCCCGTAGAAGCTATTTTTAACAAGTGAATGAAAGGGAATAAAAATAAGACTGCATATTTTAATAGACCTAACACACGTCAGAAATTCTAATCCCCTTACACTCTCCTTAGCTGAGAATATGCTCTAATTACACATATGAAAGAAGCCAAAAAACATACCTTTTATTGCACCCACAATATTTTGGTCTAGTCCTTTCCGGTTGTCATTGAGCCCTCTTTTCCTTTTGCCGTTTGGTAAAGAGTTAGCCAAAGTCTTGTCATCAAAAAATGCACAGACCAGCTTCCTAAAGAGCAGACTTCCTGAGCGAGTGTAGTTTGATAATATAGAGTCCAGCTGAGATTTCGGCATGAAGACATCAAAGCCTTCCGCAAGTTGCACTTCTGGCTACCGAAAGAACACAAATGTTTTAATTAAAAGAGCATTCAAATACATTGCTTTACTTCAATCATGCACCTGATGAGACTTTACAATCACTTAATCAAACCATGAATCTTTTCCCAGCTATTCACCCCCACAGCAGCCTACTTCATTGAAATCAAACCCCATCAGTGAATAAGCACCTTAAAAGGCAAATCAAATAATCATACTCCTGTCTAGCCACTGTAATAGTTAACAATTACTGACATTACTTCTAGGCGCACAGCTAACAAAAAAAAGAAGAGATACCTTTCAATATCGGATAATAAAGACAAACCAGAGGATCATCCCAGAGCAATAGTCTTATGTGAAGCTTCTTGGACATTGATCTAACTCTTTTATGGACTTGTTTCATTGCCAAACGATGTGAACGAGAGTGCTTGTGGGGCAGCCAGGCATTTCCAAGAAGGATCACTGCTGGGCTACCGGCCCATTCCACGTGGTTTCCCAAGAGGGCTTCCAGCGCAGAGTAGAAGTAGTTGATGAGTTTTGAGGTTGCCTTTGGAGCCAGTGCCTGATGGTCATCCATTTCTCCCTCCTTTTCATATTCCCCAAATACATCCTTAGAAAAGGATGATGTCAAATAGGCAGCCTATTTCAGCGCAAAACCCCCCCCCCAGACCTCAGTGGTAAATCACAGGGATTTAAGTGACTGCTAGAGAGTGAGACGGAGGGGAAGAAGAGGAAATAAAACCATGCTGTATTTCACAAGAGTCTTCTCCTTGCCTCAAGTGCACTGGGGGCCAAAGCAGACAAAGGCCTTCAAGGAAGTCCCTTACTAAGAATCTTTTTGCTGCCCCTGTCTGTACATACCAGAAATTACACAGACAATATTTGCAGTATTTTCTGCTGTGATTACCACACAGCGCTTACACAAGACATCTCTATGGAATAAGTTTATATCTAGAACGAAGATACATCATGAATAAACTATAATTTTAAAGATATTATCTGGAAGTTGGCAAAGGGGGAAAAAATCAGTGGTCATGATGTACGAAAACAAGCTAACATTACGGCCTTGCTCCTAATAGCTTGCTCTTTTTTCCTCCCTAATGAAAATATGTCTACCGGTGATGGTGCCTTTTCAAAGATGTTTACAGAGCAAGAGCAAATGCCATCTCCCATCAAATCACCTGCAAACGTCTTGAGTCTAGACAGAAGGGCTGCCATTCCCAGAAGGATTTGGCTGTGTAACTCTTTTCCCCTGGATTTTTAAAAATCACTATCAAGAGAGTTACAGCAAGCAGGCTATTTTCAAACCATGCAGTATCACTGGATATGCAGGTGTATTCTGTGATAAAACTGAAGATTACAGTGCTTTGGGAAGCCAGGATGAAGAATCTTAAAATATGCAGACATTAATAATAAGAAGACAAAATGAAAAAAGCACATAAGTTTCTCAGCTTCTTCTGGGTGAAAAGTTGGGTCTTTCTGTCTGTTTTTTTTTTTACCTTGAAAACTTTCAAAATGCTGGATTCAGCAAAACAGTCAGAATTACTCTATTTGACAATCTTCTGATGTAGGTGGGTTTTTAATATGTTACTTCTAAACTTTCTGGTGACAGAAAAGATTTTCAAGTGTAAATAAATGTGGGCCAAGTTTACAACTTGGGAAAAATTCTACTTCGTGTTAATCAAAAACCAGAATGCTGTTGTCATGGTGATGAAGGTATCCTGTCCTATTCTGTTACTTGGATCCTGGGTCTTATGATAGCAATCTAAGATGACCTCAATGATACAAGACGCCTAGGACAGACAAATGATCTTCACTAACACAGCTGTAAAATACATTTGAAACCTCACCAGCGTGGAGGAGTGAATATTGCTTTAGTTTTGACTATTTCATTCTTAATATATGAATCAATTTGTGTATCAGTAAAATGATTTGAAGGGAAAACACTGATTTATACTTGCTTTCCTTTGGTAGCAAACTATTCTTCAATCAAAGAGAATCAATCAGTACCTAATTGAACTTTATGATCACTTTGAATGCAATTTCTCAAAAGGAAAAGCATTTGTTAGTAGATAATAATCATGGCCCAAGGAATTGGTGGGTAAACTATTCCTGTACAATAAAATAAATAAGACTTGAATGCTAAAGGCTTTTGCTGTGCTAAAATTAACAGGCGGCGAAAAATCCTAGACACTTTAGTAGACTGTACTACATAGATTAGAAATAATTCGGTTATAAATGAAATATGATAACAGTAAAACAAACACAAGAAAGTTTAACTCAGCGTAACAGATCATTACATTTAAAAAGTAGGTTCTCTGATCCATGGGCCAGATAAAGAGCTGATCTCACAAAGATTTTTTTCCTCCTCCGCATCCTCATCTCAGCAAATCTGAACTCATCACACTGGTTTTGGCAGCCCCAATTTTATACGCCTTAAACTCAGATTTTTCTTAAAGTTCAATAAACATTAGCAAAACAGCAGCGGTGGCAGCGCTGGTGTTATGACACAGCACACACCACAGACAACCCGTGCAATATTCTCAAGGGAACATTCATTTATGGTAAAATGTCTTTCAGTTTTTTTCAGGCACCCAGAGATGCTGGTCATGAACACACTAGAGATGCTTATGAATAAATAGGAAAAAGATAATACAGCCATTCATTCTGCAAGAAGTGACTTTCTTTAGCCTTCTCAAAATGTTTAAGGTCACATTTTATTTTCGCCGCTAAATACATCTATTTTCTGAACTCAACTGTTTTCTTTCCAAAAACAAAACAACGTCAATTGGTTTGTCTGGGGGTTCCGGCTCTGTAAATTTAGTCAAACAACTACTGTGTCAGGCAGGGACCACAGCATGGGAGGGCAGATGAGGACCTGATTTATGAACTGCATGTTTTCTCTTCTTTTTTTGCTTAGGCCAAATTGGCACTTACGAAGAATTGTGTCCAGCCATGGAACACATTCATAAAGACAAATTAAATTCCATCACAAGAACAAAACTGTTTTCGAAACGCTGTTTCAAGCTGAAAAGAGTGCCACAAGCAAAGAAAAATTATAAGCACAAATTGCATGTTGGAGATAAATTACCAGTCCCTTCCCAAACCATGCCCTCAAACATTATTAAGAGTAATACTACAAAAGGAAAACCTCTGAAAAAGCATCAAACTAGTTACTCCGTATCCCTACACCAACTCTATGGCATGAGACTGCAATCTAATTAGTGGTGTGGCTTGCATCTATATAACTGAATTATCAGGACTGCTCTTTTTTATTATTAGTTCCCACTTCCAGAAAGGTAGAACATTATCTGAGGCATTGTTTTCATTTACGCTTATTGATACTGAATTTAATTATGCTTTTCTAGCTCATAGTATTTAGGAAATTGGAAACTGTCTGCTCAAAATTAAAAATATATTAGAGAAATTAATGAGTGGTTTATTCATCAGTGAACTGCTTCAGATGACATCTATTTGGTCATTAAACAAAGCCAATCAGCCAGCAGACACATGACATTTCTATCAATGCGTACGTGTTGCGTGAATCAAGAAAATGTGCTTATTGTAATTTTACATGTGATGAGTACGTATTTTCAGAGTGCTGAATTTTGGCCCCTTTAGATACACCAACATCAGCAGCAGCATCAAGGCCCTCACCCAGCAACCCCAGCAATGGAGACCAAACGACCCGACTCAGCAAAGACTGAGGTATGAACTTTATAGAGGTGAGGAGTCCCCTGAAGCCACGGGGGGCCCAGCCAGGCATGAAACACAGCACATAAATGCATTTTGGCAGGATAACGGGGCACGTGTGGACTAAGCGCGCTCATCAGCAAAGGAGAGGGTTGCGAAGGGTTTATACACGCGGCGCTTTTCACGGCCCCTGATCTCACGGTGGGGCTTGGCAACAGGAGGGACGAAGAACAAGTTTCCACCCCCAGCTCAAGCGACGGGCAGCCTTCAACTCAAGGCAGAACTACACGCTCATGGAAGTTGGAATAACCAACCCCAAAATGTTGTAATCAGCAATCAGTTGGAAAAAAAACCCCACAAATCTTCGTAGTCCACACTCCCCAGATTTAATCCTACTGCCTCTGTTCAACCCTACCCGAGATTTGCTTGTTTATTCTAACCAGAAGAGGGACCACACGCAAGCTGACTTGGGCGCTGATTCTCCTGAATGAGCGAGTGCTTGAAAATCCCGTGATGCCGGGTACTAAAATATTAACTTACATCTGATGAAGCAGATTCAAGGATAATTCCAAATCCCGAAACAGGGGTTTCTGGTTTTAAGGGGGGTTCGACTGCTTGCGGGCTCGACCGTTCCGAGTTTGCCGATAGCTTCTTCTCGTTCTCCGCAGCGTTGGGTTTCTTATTCATGGTAATTGGTTCAACAGTTTTGAGGGGCAGTTTTTTCTTTTTATTTCTCTTTCTTGATATTGTTGACTTTTGCGCGCAAATCAGGGGAACAGGAGGCTGCTGTCTGTTTTGAGTCCCAACTGAATGAAAGAAAATATTGAATTAAATGTATAGAAAAAAGCACACGTCCAACCACACAGACACAGGATTAAACTACCGACATACTAAACCTGTCTTCTGGGTAAGTGGAACGGTTTCAGGGCTGTTTGTGCATGTGAAACAGTTATATTTTATCACCTTTGCATAATTTTCCAATCTGTACCAATGGGGATAATGACACTGAACTCCATTACGAGGTTTTTCAAGACATACTGATGAATAGCGTTTTAGGAAAATTAGGAAAACGTGGTTCTTTTTTCCTAGTGACCATTGGCTGGTTGGTGACAAGGAGGACTTAAGCAATGATTAATTTGTATATCCTCTTGAATGACTGAGAATCTCATTGTCTTTGAGCATCTTTTCCTGATAAAAGTAAGATAACACAAGTGCTAATGCAATTACAGTTATTTTTATGAACATAGTTACCAAGTTAATTAGCTCAGCAAGAACATTTCAAGTACCATTATGTCAAGAACAAGTGAAAACACTATTCAATAGTTTAATTTCTGGGAAAAAAAGTAACCCCAAAGTTGCATCGCTTCGTTTTGTTCACACACAGAACAGTTCATGTGTTATATCTCAAACCTAAGAGACCATGTTTTATATTTATCAATATTTTGCATTTTCCGGTGTCCACAATAATTGGTATAAATTAAGCCATCGATCCTGAACCTGTATCAATGCATAATACTATGCAGACACAATTATTTGTCTGCATGAACCAGTAAGATCAAGGTCAAAATAAAAAAAAGCCAAATGCGCTACACATTTTTTGCTTCATCACATGCAAATCAAGCTCATTCAAGCCACAAATGAACTACACGTGGTCCTCACCTACAAAGCTTGAAGAAAAAAACCCCATATCTCATACTGTTTATTAAATGATTTCTGGGGTATTTGATTTCTGATAAGGATTTATGAGACTGTAATTTGTAGTTTATCATTTAGACAGAAGGGTGTTCGAATACTAAAATCAGTTATTACCCTTTCGCTTATATGTTTGCATTTTAGTTTCTTCTCTTTTAGCAACAAAAATGCCCAAAAGGTTTTTTTTTCTCTGCAAAACCATCATTTCATGCCTACCAGAAAATATGAACTATTCCCAGAGAATCAAGAGATTCACTAATAAACAAGGTACTAATATTGTAGATCCGTAATGAGTAAGAAATGTTCCTGCTATTGAGGAACCAGCTCTTTTGGCACAAAGCCCCGTTCCGTACCTCTCACCCACAAGCCATTTTTAATCACCCACAGAATTTCAAGGAAATAGGTGCAAGTGCGTAAAGAACCCCCTGCCCCAGCAGAGACTGTAAAACTGGGCCTTTGTGGGCTTCTTTGTAAATCGATGACTTTTGGAAAAGCATTTTTATGTGTATCAACCGATATTGCAAAACCTGTCTGATCCTTCCCGTTGCTCACTCAAGCGTTATAAGCCGTGGAGACAAGGAGTTTCGTCAGCGTTTCACTCCACCCATATTTCAGTTAATTACTCAACACTCCCTTTTCTTACAGAGCTCTTATACAGCCGCTCTAAGAAAAAAACATCTCCATGGCTCCACTCCCCATCCACTCATGATGGATGGGTAACTCGACTGACAAAATCTCCAACGTCTCCAACTCCTCGTTAGTATTAACACTAATTTTTATGAAGCACGGAGGCTGCGGCTTCCCGGCAGCCTACCATGACCTACCTAACCCCCTGCTACCACGGTCTCGTTATCTTCCTGGCTCTAGTGCTCTTCTGGCTCTGAGCTGTTCTGTTTCAGCTTCCAACCTAGCAGAAAACTAGCCCAGATAGTTTTCCCCAATAAACAGATTATTACTGGTTTAGCCAGTAGAAAGAACTGGTAAACCAGCCTGAAGAAGGGTGGAGGCGACAACACACAGTGGCTAGCTCAGCTGAGGCTACCACGGAGCTGTAATTTGAAAGATCTTTGAATGAAGTGTTATACAGTAACTTTAGGTGGCCTTCCAATTAATTTTTTTTTTTAACCATTGAGATTAGTGAACTGGTAAACTGGTAACAGGTTAAGAAGCATTTTGCACCTCTGAATGAATACACTGTGGAAACAAACTGGGGGTGGTTACGGCATATGGAGCTACCCACTCAGTTATTACTAGAGTGTCTAATCACGTTAGAGTTTTTTTTTTTAAGTTAGCCTGAAAAGATTCCTACAAGATAACATCCCGTGTTACAGGTAAGGATCAGAGAAGTAAAAATTATACTTCCAAAAAGCCTGTGACATTGAATGATATGTTAAAGAGAGCAGGAAACAGTCCAGGTTTTCCTGAGTGTCCACATAGATTTCTGTCTTACTAGACCATTCATCCTAACAAGAACATGGAATCATAGAATAGTATGGGTTGGAAGAGACCTCCAAAGATCATCTAGTACACCACCCCGCAATGAGCTGGGACATCTTCAAGTAGATGCTTGTCATGCAGACGCAGGTATGGGACAGGTCATAGTACCTGCTTGAATCTGCATCAGCTTTCGCATGGTCTTGAGCTCTTGAAGAATAGCCTGCAGGGTCGACTGGCAGTTACACGTACAGCAGTTTGGTCCAACTGATGAGTTCACCATTGGGATTTCTCCTGAGAGGAATGAAATGGGGAGACACGATGTAAGCCCCACAAAAAAACCCCCAAACAACAATTGCCAACAGGCTATTATTGATATACCTGCTATTGATATACCTATATCGTTCAACATCTGAATATTGAAACTATTATTGATATACCCGATCGTGAAATTAGACCCCAAGCAAGAAAATGAATAATTTTCAACATGATCTCTTTTAAGAGGAAGGAACCCCTAGGTTTTATCCAACTACTAGCATGTGCAATTATATACAGTAGGGGATGCAACGTTACAAGGGCTGGAGAAGAAGACTGCTCAGAGCGTGAATACAATGCACTCTTCACAGCAGGGCTCTATATTGTCAGGCTAGTTCATCTTGAATAACAATAGCACTAAACCTCATTATAAACATACTCACTTTATCACACACACACACACACACACACACACAAAAAAAAAAAGCCCATCACCCGCAACAGCCTAACAAACAAAGAAGACAGTCTGCGTAATAAAGGTTTATACTGCACATTAAATGAGGGTCTCAGAATTTTTCAACTGCTTGAATGTTACATGCCATTCTTTACCATGTGAAGAACTGAGAATGAAAATAAAATCCCTTATCCGAAGGAAAAAAAAATAAAAACCAGGATGGAAAAGAACCACTAGCAAGGAAAGCCTTCAAATCTTCTCTTCTGCTTGCTAAGGTGGCATTGCCCTCTATGGTGTGTAGATGGCGATGGGCTTTTCATAGTTTCCCTTTGAAAATTAATACAGTAGTTTAACAGATTCTTCTTTTCTAATAATTCTGACCAGTGTTTAACCAGATTAACATTTAGTTCTAGCCCCTTGCAGTGCTTTTATTATGGCCTTGCTTTCTAGAAGTTTTGTGCTGTAGTTCTGGAATTAGTGCAAGCTGTAACAGTTCAGGATTTTAAAGCTTTACCTGAGCAGTTGTAACCTGTGCTTTAGTTTAAAATAGCTGTATTACTAGCTGTAATACTGTAAATAAAAATTTCAAAAATTCAACAGAACACCTAGCAGTATCTGCTTGAAACTGAGGCCAGACAGGACGCACCCCCCTTCATTTCAAAATGTGCTTACAGTCATTTAAATTGATGGGTATTTTACTGCTCATCAAAGCACGCAAAAAGAGGGATGATCATTTTGTGAAGACAGGTACAAATGGATCTAACAAAAATCATCTCGCTTGGTGACACGTGGTGGACTTCAGAGAGTGTATTTCCCTTTTCCTTCCACAGCCTGACAGTTATCAGGTGCCCTTTAATCATTACCTACCTCAAGTGAACATAAGCAACTCATTTAATCTCGCTCATAAATCCTCCCATTTTTCACTATTACTTTGGCTTTCCTCTGAAACCAAACCAAATTAATACCTTTTCAAGTTTGGTTTGCGTTCTTTCATCAGAGCTCCCCTGATGGCAGAACCCACACAGATCCCCTGACTTCAATCCTCATTGGAAATGGCTGAAAATCCCACCCTTTCCTAGTTCTTCCAATGTGTCCCTCCATCCTCAAAACTCCCTTCCCAGGTGCTTGTTCTCTACCTCCTTCCATTCAGTCCTCCAGCTCTCAAGCAACGTCTATGAGGTTCGAGTAAACTGGTGGTCATTCTCCCAAAACTCAGTGATTCGTGAAGCTAAACTGATGCGCCACTTAGTGATTGCCGACATCTTCTGGGCATCACTCTCCTCCTTTCTTCAGATGTTTAGACTGTCCACACTACTGCACTTACAAATTTTGGTATTTTAAAATATCATCCATGGGCAGAAACTGTTAATACTGCATTAGGATAAATGGAGTAAGTTAAAAATCTCTGTAAATCTAACAAATACAAATGCGATAGTTCCACTAGCTTCTTCACCTATAACCACATCAACTTCTCAAAAGCCATCTGAAAAGCAGGCTGAGAGTCTCAAATTAAAACAAAAAAAGCAGGTTACTGACTCAGCAGGATTCTGCCTAGCTTGATCTCACCCTTCCTTTGTACACTGTCTATTCAGACTCAAAGTTCTTTGGGGCATGGATGGGATTTTATCTTTTCAATGGTCCATAAAGCGTTTAGCCCATTGTTACAGGTACAGAGGGAAAAAAAGTTATCTTTAGCTTTGCAGGAGATTACTCAGAATCCCTCAACTTGGCTCCACCAATACCCTTTACCTATTTGCAAAAGGTAGACTTTAAAGTCGATGAGGTTCAAGACTACTTATAATTTAATAGCATCAGCGTAACTCATAGAATCATAGAATGGTTAGAGCTGGAAGGGACCTGACAGCTCATCGAGTTCCAACCCCCCTGCCATGGGCAGGGACACCTCTCACTAGAGCAGGT
>JAOXJM010000001.1:7743638-7773035 GCA_026413425.1 Tringa solitaria
GGGGGGGTAGGGTGGGGTGCGGCCCCCCCCCCCCCCCCACCTTCACCCAGCCCCATCCAGTGGCAATAAAAACAGCGTAGCACCGCGGTGAAGACTAGACGTGCCAGCTTCAACGTCCACCCAGATTGTGCACTCGTCTTGTTACAAAAGTGTCTTTGAGGCCTTTTTGAAAAAAAGTTCCATGGCTTGACGTGTATAAAGCATTGCTCAAAAGTACGTGTAAACTCGTGGCTCCCTCCGTGACGCTCCGGTACCGTTCCCTTCGGTGTCGGCCGGCGGCTCTCGCTCGCGTCCCGACACCTCCTTTCCTCCCTTCTCTTTCTTGTGGTGGTTTCTGGCTCTGGGAATACTTTTTGCCCGTTCTGCTGGTTTTTTGGCCCCGGCGGAACTTTTCGGTTTCCAGACAGACCGGTTCTCCCAGCCGGCAGCACCGGCGGGGGCCGAGCCCTTTGCTACTCTGCTGCTCAGGAAGGGGAGAGGAGAGGGACCAGGTACATTAATGCAGCTTCACCCTGTCAATTAGATCGATGTGCTTTCCCTTTGATTTCACCTTTAACGTTTTGTGCAGGAATAGGTTAGAATTTATTGGCTGTAGCTCTTTGTAGAAAGGTGGTTTGTTTTTTGTTGGGTTTTTTTTGGCAATTTTTGATCTTCATCAGAATACTAAAAAAAACCAAACCACCACGAAACCAGCACGACGCCGACCTCTCCGTACTGGCGTGCAGCCTGTGCCAGCCACAGGTGCTGGGAGTAGCAGGTTTTTTTTTTGCCTCTGCGTTAAGATAATGCCTTTGTAAACCTCGTTTGTCCAGTTCAATAGTAGCTTGTAGACAGCGATGCTGGGGTACCAGCCCAGACCTCCAGTGCCCTCTTGGGCACCTCGGGTACGTTTTACTCGCGCGCAGGTGGGCTCGAAGCGGAGAAGGAGAAGCTGTTTTAGAGGAGGAGGGGGGTGGGTTGTGTCTGCCACCGAGTTACACGAGAGGGATGTTCCCATTGCTAGAACTCGCTGAGCAAACTCGGGCTGCACGTGGCGACCTTCGGCAGCGCAGATCCCATGGCGAGGCTCTGACGTGTCTTTGTAGAGACGGGATTTTACTCCTTCGTAACGGGGCTGGGATAGCCATATCTCAGCCTCTGTCCCGTTTTACCCCCCTCCCCTTTTAAACCAATGCTCTGTTGGCTCCAGATGGCCAGGGGTGGAAAGCTGACTGCCGTGCCGTGCCGCAGAAAAATGTAGGATTCGATGTAAGCGTTGAAAGGCTTCCATCGGTTCAAAGGAAAATCAATTATGAAATTGCCGACTGATAATTATGCTGGATGCTCATCTGCACGCCCCCCCACCCCCTCCCTGCCATGGGCCGTGGAGGGGGGACGTGTGCCAGCCCGGCAATGGGATGCGCTGTGGTCCGTCCGTCGCTGTCGCGGGGGATGTCTCGGGGCCAGTGCTCTGTAAATGTCGCCTTGAATCGCATCGTGAGAAAAGTGCTTAGAGTTGAAGCTGGTGCTGGGTGACAGTGCATCTGGGTAAGGCAAATGAGAGGCAGTGAGGTGATCTCAGAATGGCATTGATGTGATTAACTTGAGGTCAGGGGTTCACACTAGAGTCCCAGGCTTGGCTTTTTCCTGCCCATACCACTGGACGTCTGCTAATTCTGGATAAAGGGGAGAATCCAGGAAACAGCTATCGTTGTAGCTCCTGCAGGAGAAAGGAAACTTCGTTAGGACAACGAGGGCTCCTGGGAAGTTCAACACAAACCATCGTATTACGGGTGGGAAGGAAGGCAGGATATTCACAGACCCCACCACAGGTACCCCCAGAGCTGACGTTTGGGGTGGGATCAGCATGCAAGCCCCTGCCTTGACCCAGTTTGCTCTTGCCCAGCAATCCCGTTCGTCCCAGCAACCCGCCTGGGGCGAGGAGGCAGGAGAAAGCTGAGCTCCAGCAGCTTCTCCACGGGCAGGTAACCCTGAGGAATGCCCCCAAAATGTGCTTTCAGCCTGCTGCTGGCGGGATGTGCCGGAAGAGAGCGCAGCGCTGCTGGGAGGACGAGAGCTTGTGGCCGACCCCACTGTCCGTGTCCATCCCACCAACGTGTGGTGCCACACCTGCCTCTGCTTTCTCTCTCTGTGGCCTCTTCCCTCCCAGAGCACAGCAGCAGCGCTCTGCCCGGTCTAAAGGGCTCTCTCTTGCTTCCCTGCCCGGTTGTAAGTTGGAGTAAAGAGATTTTTTTTAGTAGGATCCTCTCCAGGGAGCAAGTCCTCCTGGCCATGGACTGTAGTAGATGGTGGGCACATGGAAGGAGGAGGGTGGTGGTGCTTTCCTGTCACACTCCTGGTCCGGGCGGAGGCTCCTGCATCCCCTGGCAATCCCAGAGTTAACACAGCTTTCCAGGGATGGGCTAGGAAGTGACTAGTGAGAGGGTGCCAGCTCCAAGGTGGAAAGGACTGCGTTTTGTCACAGGTAGCCTCATCCTTGTCTTGTGGCACCGCTCCTGACGAGCTACTGCTTCTCCTGCTGCCTGGCCTTTCCTTTGCTTGCGCAGAGCAGGTGAGAATGTTTATGGGAATTTTTCTTTGCTATTTATCTTAAAACTCTGATCAGGGTCAGCTCCTGGCTCGGTCTGCTCAGCTCCATGCCAGAGGAAAACACTGAGATCAAAATCTTGTTATTTTGAAAAGGGACTGCTGTATCTGCAGACTAATATTCAGAATTGATGTCTCTCCCTCACACTTTGATTTTAACCAACTTCCAAACTAGAGGTTGTTTTGAGGCCAAAAGTGGGAGATGCATTTTCTGTCTGTTTATTGTGGGATCCTCGCTCCTTCCTCGGCTCCCTCCCCGTCTCACAGGACTCAGCTCCCATCTGATGCAGTCTGGCAGTCCCTGCTTCCTCTGCCCTGTTTTCCACCGGGTTTCCCTGGGACCGGTGTCTGGGAGGAACCTGAGCAAGGGCATCACCCTCTGCATGTTAAAGAGCCTTTTGTTTCCCAGCTCCCAGCAGGAGTAGGGAGGTTTATGGGTTATCTCTAGAAAGCTGGGCTTGAAATACTTGACGGATGCCAGCTGTGAATGCTTGTAGATTCAAATGAGAGTGTCAGACACCACGGCAGTTTAATTAAAATAGAAATACTCTGAGGGAAGCCACCCTTGCCCCTCTGTCTTCCCCCAGGAACGGGGCCGGGATTGCTCCCCGCTCCGTGAGACCTCGCTGCTGCGGGAGGGGAGGCGGAGGAGGGGGTGCCCGGTGCTGCCGCAGCTCAGCCCGGCTCCCCCGAAGGCTCCCCTTTACCCGAGCTCGTCTCCCCGCCACGCTGCTCCCGCACCCTCCCCGCAGCACTTCGCCCGCGCTGCTCTGTGATGTCCCCAGCCACAAATTTGTCACCGCTCTCCGTGCCCGTTCAACCCCTGTGCCCAGTGAATGTGGGGCGGGCTGGCCCAAAGTCCTTCTTTCACAGGGCGAACTCGCTGGAAAAGGCACAGAGAGGGCTGCGAGATGCTTTCAAATTGTCCTTCCAAGAGCTTGGAAGGGAGCCCTGTGGCCAAAACAAACAGGTCCCCAGTTAAAAGGGCTGCTCTCTTGGGCAGCGGGATGCCAGTTCATTCGCACTGTGTTCGTGGAGTGTAAGGCAGAAGGATGAAAGAACAAAAGGTTCCCTTACTATACCTCTATTCATCAGTACTTTGGTGGGTTGGAGACTGAGACTCATCCATAGTGGGTGAGTTGTCTGTTGCTTCTCTGAACAAAGGAGAGCAAAAAAAGGAGGAGAGAGGAGAGAGGAAATGTTAAAGAAAAGAAGTGACACAGACATTGTTAAGAGCTTATTATTAATCCAGCGGGGAAACAAGTTGATGAATCATCTTTAGGAAAAAGTTAGTGACACACAAAAAAACACCCCACCACGTTGGGGAGAACTGTCAATCTTTTGAGTGGTGCTGGGAGGGCACAGCCTGCTCCTGCAGTGGGGGAGTCTTGTCGAGCATCTAATGGCAAACTATGTGCTCCTGCTGTATTTACACACACGCCTTGGGTCTTACACTCAGGCATGAAACAAGTGCTGATTTATCTCCAATTCTTTTTGCACTGGTTGTTGGTGCAGGGCCTAAGCTATAAATTTGGATAACTTGACTTTTCACCAGCTGGTGAAATTCAGCTTGATGCAATTTTTTTTTTTTTTTTTTTGCTGTGAGAGACAGGAGGCGGGAGTTTTCTTGAATGAAAAAATAAGAGAAGTTGGGATTTTCCTGATTTCTCAGCTGGCTGCTCACCAGTTTTACTTCTGGTCATCATGGAGATATTTAGAGGAATTAGGATGGGGATGGAGACTGTGACTACGATTTGAGTCTAAACTCAACCCCTTAATAGTGGAAATTTCAGCGTGAAGACAGCTGCCATTTTGCCTATCTTTTTGTGAAACGGGACGAGGAAAATTCTCCTGTTCCAAAGCTGGACATGCATGCAAAGACCATGTGAGTCTGGATGTCAAATCTGTGAATTTAAAATCCAAAGTAGGCCTAAGGGGGTTGTGGTTATGGTTCTCCCCATCTCCATTTTAACGTGCAGTCACGAGCAGCACTGAAGTAAAACCAGAGGTCACACTTGGTCATAGGTGACCAGGGAAATTAAGATTTTTCCAGTGGCTGCACAGTGAAATGTTTGCAAAGTTACTGGTCCCATTTCCAACTTGGGATCATACCTGTTTTCCTACTCTAGGCCCTACAGTATTTTGAGGACTGTAGTCTGATCTAGCTGATCTCACCAAAATCAATTTAGATGCAAAAATCTGGGATGTGCCGAGTTAGATGGGATCTGGAAATGATCTTTATTTCACGTGGCAGGACAGAATGCTCCTGGGAGCTTGCAAAAGGCTTTCTGTTTACTCCTTAAACTCCCTGCCTCACAAAGAGGTGGCAAAGAACCCAATTACTGTATTTACATGAGTAATGGCTACCTGCGTGTAGTGACTCACTCACACTTTGGTGAAGCACGTTAAGTTAGTGGTAGCTGAAAAAAGACGTACTGAATAATCATGAAGACACATTGCTAGGGAAAACCTAACAGAGAAATGTGGTTGCTGCACACAGAAATATGGTAGATACCTAACCTTGCCTTTACAACAAAGGTCTCCTTGGTCTGGACAGTCAGCATGATGGTGGCTAGAAAAAAAAAGGTGAGCTATTTCGACATATGAAAAATTGGAGGAAGGAGACTGTCCGAGCAGGAAGAACCTGCAAGGCGTCTTCTCCTGTGGATCCAGCACTGCTCGCAGCAGCACTGCTGGGTGCAGATGGCACTGCCACGTCTTGGTCAACCTAAACCAGGGCTCCACCGCTACGAGAGCACGGGTGGGAGGCTGGAAATGCTCTGCCTTGGTGTCAGGCCATGGAGCACCTGGAAAATGTTCCCCACACCCGTGCTCTCCCTTTGCTTGTGTGTGCAGGGAGGTTTTTCCTCACCAGCAGAGAGCGAGATGAATTCTCCAACTGGTCCCACAGACACTCACCCAGTCTGCCACGTGAGAATGTGGTGGGGACTGCCCGGCGGCGTGGCTGCCAGTTCGCTCGACGGCGTTGAACTCCTCTGGCTGTGAGGTAAGGCAGCTGAAAAACAACCAGAGGGTGGAGAAAAATTAACCGGCGAGCTGAGGACGCAAAGGTCAGGGTGGTTGAGAAGCATCAGCTGGGTCAGACCAGCAGAAACGTGTCCTGCTGTGAGTAAACACAGCCCGGGAGTCCGGCCTCGTCCTGTTCCTGGATGGCTGTGCCCGAACGTGGCATGGGAGCAGCCAGCCTGCTGCTGACGCTGCTGCATCGCGGGCCAGGTCCATTCTCAGCTCCGCAGAGATGCTTTGTTTCAGCCCGGCCTCCAGCGGGATAGAACCACCTGGACTCTCCTGAGCCTGCCTGGGAAACACCACACCTCGCCCATCACCAACACTCATCGGTTTTGCTGCTGGCAGGGCTTGGCTACGCGTCTCCACGGGACCTCAACTGAAGAAGCCCAGGTCATCAGGCTCAGCCTCCTGCTTCCAGGAGATGGAAGATGCTCAGTGTCCCTAGCAGCAGCAAGAGTCTGGCCAAGTACATTGCTTCAGGTGCAAAGAAGGAAGAAAACTGAAGATTTCAAAAGCTAAAACTACTTTTCACTGTGCATCTGCAATAAACTGAAGTTGGGCTTTGCTGACCCTACTGCTGTGGGACCAGGGGAAGGCTTATCTTATCAATGGAGACAGAAGCAAGCTGAACTATAAACCTACCACTGGCGGTGGTTCCTGGGGGAGTTTCCCCGGTGAGGATCTAGCTAAGCAATCTGCCTGACTGATCTTTCCTCCTCAAGTCCATACAGAGTTGGCCCTCCAAATTTAACATATGCCTAGGAGCATGATCCTCTTCGAAAGGCAGCGTGAAGTCCAACAGACCTATGGGCTAGGGCTAATCAGCTAAAACGATGGATGTTTCTACCTGGCATCCCCTTCTGTGCTGTTAAAATTCTTTAGCTGCTGCCAAATGGCACTTGGAGAGAAAACCAAATTTCGGTCTGCTCCTTGGAGCCGTCAGCCCCCGAGGTCAGTATCCTCCCGCTCCTGCAACTGGGAGCTGACTCTCAACACAAAACCAATCTAGGCTGCCAACTGGTCAGGACAAGCTGTGATTGCTGAGTGCACTTACCCCTGTGCTGCCCAGATACCACATTTAGATTTAAGGACCCAGCTGGGTGGGGGAACGGACAGACTGACAGCAGTTTTGACGTGTTCTCTCCCCAACCCCACCATTTTCCTTTCTGGAGTACCAAACTGAACTAGTACAATTTCCAAACCTAAGCAAGGAAAAACTTTCCAGTGCTGGAGCATTTTGTGTTGCTGGGTGGAGTAGAAATGCCAATTAATCAAAGGAGGGAAGACAGATTTTTCATATGGACACAGGATAGTTCCAGCAGTTACTTGATTGTGTCTTGGTCCACATCTGGGCCTCCTATAAATCAGCCTCTTCTCGGGCAGCTGTTAGTGGCCCACAAGGTGTTAAACTGTCCCTCTGACTCCACGCTGGCATCAGCAGTGAGTCCAAAGCCCTACTGGTGTCACCATGGACCAGAGGTGATGTTGGGATGCCAGAAGGCCAACAGCCCACTTGGGTGGATGATGCACTGGTCTGCTCAGGATGGGGCTATGGAAAGTGAGGCTGGAGTAATGATGTCTCCCATGCCAAGGCTGAGACATGTGGAAGGGTGAGGATGGGCACGGTGCAAACTCTGATGATTAACCAGCAATCCCGTCCACTCGGGGCTGGATTCAGGTTTTTAGAAAGTCCTTGATCTATCCAAACTGGCTGGGCCAGCAGTGACTGATGGCCAGTAAATATTTAACCTTGGACTGTTTCAAAACACATAGTGGCCTCCTCAGTTTAATCAATTTGACTGTTTTCTTACCATTTAATATTAACAGCACAGAGCAGCGCAAAGCTCTGTACAGGACAAAGAGGCATGATACTGCACAAACTTAAGCGCTCTGCATTTCAGGGTATTATTATCAGCAGGGCTACTGGAGCTGCATGGGAAAACCAAGTCTCGGAAGCGCACAAAGATGTCATCGCTCAAACATTTTCACGGGGGGCGGAGGGGCTGGGATGCTCCCCATCGAACCTTTCTCATGCTTTTGGTGTTTCACCAAGGACACATTCTCATCGTCTGTGCTGAGCTTCTTGCTTCATCACTCCCCTCGCTGTGATTACTAAGAGTGTCCCCTCCCGTGGTTTCTCCATGTTCAGTCCCTAGTGCCACCATGCAAAGCCCGGCTGCACCCTGAGGAAAGACTTTGGCCACAACAGGACTTTGGTCCCTCCCTGTCTTTCGAGCCCATCATTGCGAAGGGATGATTTCCATGGAAAATTCTCAGCCGATGAGTGTCTTGGACAAGGCTTGCCCCCCAGTGTTACACCTACAGGCTTGGTGAGCAGCACGTGAAGGCCAGGTAACGTGCTGTGGTCTGGCATTGCTCTCCAGCTGGGGACGTAATGCCTGGCACAATTCCGGGCTGCATGAAGTCCCCATCCCTCCCACCCCTCCCCCTTGTGCCCGGACCCTGCTCTCACCTGATGTTGCTTTACACATCTGAGGCATTCTCGTGACCCTGCTGTGCGCCACAAAGGTGCTTTGCGAAGATGTGCTGTACTGGGAGCTGCTGTCCGAGGAAGTGGAGCTCGTGTGCGAGAGGCGGCTGTGCTCCTTGTGGGAGGCCGTGGACCGCTGGTACCAGAGCCGCAGCTCGTCCGACACGGCAGTCCTACCCGAGCCTTTCTCGTGGCCCTCCCTGCCCAGAGACGGAGTCCTTATGATTTGGGAGCGGGAAGGGGTGAGCCTGACAGAGTCCACTTCATCCCCGTGCCAGTTCTCCTTAAACATCCCCCCCGCCGTGTAGGAGTTGGAGGTTTTGAATTGTGCTTTCACGCTGTAGTGTCCCTCCTGGTCGTTCTCCAGGCTCCGCACCACCACGGGTGTGGAGCTGCCCTCGATGTACAGGGGATACTCTTTGATCCTGTACTGGGAGGAGGGCTGGCTCTGGCTGTGCAGGTAGACGCGGTGGTGTCCCGTCCCGTTCCTGGCAGCCAGGTTGGGCATGCTCCCTGAATTGGAAGAGACCAGGTTGCCTGCCGATTTGTGCCTCTGCCTCTGCCGCTCTCTGGCTTTCGACGGGGAGTCCTCTGCTAGGGTGGAGTAGTTGGGGTTCATCTGAGCGGGGTAGTAGTGCTCAGAGCTGGAATGGCTGGTGCAGGAAGAGCAGTCGTCCATGGGGTCAGAGCCGTTACTGCTACGAGTCCTTGGGGTGTAGAAATCGGGGCTCCCTGTCTCATTTTCTGAGCCCAGGAGCTTGCCCTGCGACTCCAAACTGGAGCTCCGGTGTCTAAAGTGCTGAGCTAAGCTGTGCAGTCTGGTTGGGCTGATGTCTACTGACCTGCAGGTACCAGGGAAAAAAAACATCGAAGCTTGTAAGTCAACAGGACGAAGCATCCTCCATCCCCTTCTGCACTCAAGGCCAGCTTCACAGGCAAGGGACTATAATGGCACTGAAAACCTGGACCCCTTCAGCCCCTTCTGGCTGCAGAGCAACCTGCTTCCCTGCTGTAGTGTTTGGGGCAATTAGGTCTTATTCCTGTTCCTCTCCTCTCCTTGGTGGTGGCATTCAGACTGCAGCACCACCTAGGACATAAATTGCCCGGCCCAATTCCTCTGTGGCTTGCCACCCTGGGAAAGAGCCAGTTTGATGTGCGAAACCTGGGGACCTCAAGCCTTGGCTTTGCTGGTGTAGCCCCATGACAGAGCTGTTTGGATCAGCACCATCCCTGTGCTACCAGGTTCACCTCGCTCCAGCTCTGCAAATCCCAAGGCCTTAAGCCTCAAAGGTGGTGGGATTCTCTTGCAAGTGGCCCATGAATGCCCTGCACAGGTAGAATCCATCTGGTGTGAGGCAGACAGACAGACAGACTGCCCATACTTATCCCAGCATGCAGTGATTTGTCCACTGGCCTTTGAAAAAGATACCCCCGTGAAGCAGCGAGGTTTTACCAGGGCCCAGCTGTAGGTAACACGTGTAAGACTCTCAGTGGGAGACAGCCCTTCAGGCAACCACCCCGAATTGCAAGTTTACAAGGCTCAATTCACAGCCAAGTCTGGGTGGTCTCTATTCACCCCGGCTGTTTGGAGAGCTTCAGCCATCCGTACAAGAAGCCGGAACACCCTGCCATGAGCCACACACCCGCATGATGAATGGCCAAGGCCAGGGCGCGCAGCTCATGAACGAGCCACAGGCCAAGCGCTGGTTGTTCCAAACACCCAAATGGCCCCTACACGGTCAAGGCCACTTCTCAAGCCCTGTGCCAGGCTCATTTCTCACGCAGCTTGGCTCCAGCGTTAACAGATTTTGCACTCTTGAAAGGTACTCCCAGCCAAAAACTTGTGGCAAACTTAACCCAGGGCCTTAACGCCTTGTATCGTCTCTGCCTGAGTTGGAAGTGTTGGCTTGACTCTTGATTTATGCCAAGGTAAATGATGTTAGAGCTACCCCTCAGGGCAGGATACCTCACAGCACACAGCTTGGCTCAGCTCGGCTTCCCGCAGTGTCCACGGAGTTTGCCACGAGAGCAAAATAGCAAGGAAACAGAACAGTTTGTAGAAACCCTGCTGAAAATTGGAATCAAATTGGGCCATGCACATCAAATCACCTCCCTTACACACTTCAGCCCTTTCCTCTGTCAACCCTGGGCTTATTCCACGGCCACCTGGATCCTCAGATGGATTGCTTTACACAGGCTCTCTCTCCAAGTAAGATTACACACAGTGCAAACATTTTATCTGTGAGAGAGAATTAACACTACCCGATATCTTTTATCAGACAGGAAACAACGTGTT
The DNA here is from genome assembly GCA_026413425.1 of Tringa solitaria. Lineage (NCBI taxonomy): Eukaryota > Metazoa > Chordata > Aves > Charadriiformes > Scolopacidae > Tringa > Tringa solitaria. Next base: position 7,754,042 of record JAOXJM010000001.1, read on the forward strand.
CTCTCCAGCTGGATCCATGGAGGAATTTACTGCAGAATTTAGCAGTGGCACCACATCCCTTTAAAAAGTGGCATGGGGTTTGTAGAGCCTATAAACAGTCCCTGGGATGAAAGGTCCTAGCAGAAGAAAAGCTTGATTGCTCTAAGGGAGAGATAAGGAGCAGGATCGTGTTTAACTGAAGGGATTTCAGCGTCTCAGTTCGGGAGAGATTCCCTACTGGCAACAGTACATGAGCCTCTGGTGTGAAGAGGACTGGTTTGTGACCTTTCCTGAACTGGGAATTAATTCATATCCTGAGGGAAGGGTAAGGCAAAGAATATTTATTTCAGGGTAAGCAAGGTGAGACCGGGGCCGGGAAGACTTACCGCGTGGAGTGGACGTAGTGCGGACTGCGTACCCGTAGATCCGGCGTGGACGGCATGCTGGACTGGGAGTTCCAGTGGGGAAGGCTCCGGATGGGGCTGTTCTGCAGAGAGTTGCTCCCTCCCGCCTCGGCACAGCTCCCGGTGCTGGGGAACCGCTTGTGACTGCTGCAGAGCAAACACCCTGCTTCAGTTCCTGGGCAGGAATTTGGGGAAGGGGCTCCCACGCCTCTTTCCAGATCTCAGGCGTGTGCCTGTGACCTTGTGGGGCTGAGTGGGACTTGGGTCAGCTGCTGCTCTGAGCTGTGTCCCAGAGCTTGTACTTCTGCAGTAGCCAGAGGTCAAGGCCAAGCCCTGTCAAAAGCCCCCAGATGATCCACCATCCTTCCTTTCTAAGTGTTTTTTAAAATAACATTGAGATACCAAGCAGCAACCGTATAGCTACAGCCTGTTTTTATGACATGCTTACTGGCCAAAACACCTAAAAGTCTGCTTTTAGTAAGGAATGACTTTACAAATTTTGAAAGGGCTTGCGCCCGTCCCTCCAGAAAGCAGAGGATATCTCTGTGATGGAGCTTTAAGATAGCTGACTCACCTGGAATGACTGTGTGAGGAGCGTTTCTTGACCTTCTCGTAGGGTTCATCCAAGGATGACTCGCTCCACATCTTGGGTTTGATGGGGGACTTGTCATAGTCATTGCGGTGGTAATGCATTTGGCGGAGACCTTCCAGCGACTGCGGAGGAGGAGGCCTGTTGTGCAAGGGTGGCCGGGGAGGGAGTCCTTTGTGTGGGGACTGGAGAGGGGATATTGTGCTGGTGACCTGAGAATCCTCTGTGAAGAGAAGAAGGGAGAGAAGTGATGGCTGTGTGATACTTCCAATGGCAGCGCAACCCTGGGGGACACCATCACACCTCCAGAGCCTGCTTCCTCACCCTGCTTCCCCTGGTTGCATGCGGGAACAACCGGAAGACCTGACATTTTGGGAGGGAACAGACAGCAAGAGTGTGCCATGCAGTAGAACAATTGAAACCTTAAGAGAAAATAAGCGGCAGTTCGGGACTGTCTTTTGAAAGAATTCAGAGCAGTAACCACAGCAATACTCACTGCTCCACGTCTGGTGTCTGACTACAAGGTGGAGTCAGGGGAAAGCAAGCGCTTTTGGTACAGGGATGTTTGAGTGGATTATTACGCAGAACAGTTCCTCTATTCTGAGTGTCAATCAGGACATCACACATCCCTCCCTGTTTCCCTCCTGCCCTCTAGAACATAACAACAGCCAACATACCATCCTCGAGAACAAGGGCATCCGAGAGGGAGCTGTCTTCACTGGCAATGTTTCCTTCTGAGGGCAAGAAAATACAAAGACGGTCAGATGGTCCGAGAATCGCAGTGACTGAATGCTGAACTGCACCGTGACCTTTGTCCACCGAGTCTTAGCCTTAAGCAGTCACCCACACCTTCCTCCTCCCACAGCTGAGAGGCAAGATTCCTATAAACAACTGACTCAGCCCCGCTCTCAGTCTGGGAGGGCAGAGCTGCAGGCCAGGCCTCTCACCAGCCGGCTGCCTTTCAAGGATCTGCTAACTCTTTTCAATTAATGGGGATTAAGAGTGAGTCACAGCGGAGAGCTGAGATCCCCAGAGGATGCAAAATGGCACGGTGCCATTAGCGAGATTTATATCTTGGGTCTTAAAAGACTGTGGGTTTGATCTCTGCCTTCTTAAAATGATCACCCCGTTGCTAACTAAAGGCCCATACCAGTTCTTCGTAATTCAGGGAAACGCTTTCAGAGCATCCTCTGTAGCAGCAAGAAGCTCTCACGTCCTCAGCGTGCACACATCTGAGATGCCTCCCCCACCCCGTGTCCTCACGGCCCTCTGTTATCCCTGACTGCGGTGCGACTTGGTACCCAGGTCACAAATACAGCAGCTCTAATCTCAGTTCCTGCTAAAAGGCACAGAGAAAAGCTCTGCAAGTCAAAGGGAAAGGGCAAAATCAGCAAGGGAGAAAGAACCACGGCAGAAAGTTAATGGATTTCATGAAAAACCAATCAACAACCCAGTAAACCATAAAGTGCTCTGAGAATTACATTGTGAAAAAAAAAAAGAAGGAATAAAAGCATCTGAACACAGCAATGACACCGCTACCGCTTTGATTTTACAGATGCCTTTCAGCAAGAGAGCTCACCCCAATCTGCTAACATTAATTACATTTGTACAGCACCACTCCGGAGGAGACGTTACCAGAGCGATTTTATAGGTGAACAAAGGAGCCACAGTCTGCTTCCCTGACACATGTATCACCTACAGCGTGACACTGCTGCTTGTGCTGTGAACCAGCACACCCCTACTGCACGGCACGCAGCCCGGACACCCATCTGACAGCACGCCGGCGTGGGAGAGGACAGCCCGACCACCAGCGCTCGTGAAGTCCTCCAGGCAGGAGAGAGAAGAGGAGGGAGGGAAAATCCGTGCCTCGAGCCGCGAGTTCAAGGCAAAGATTTTGCTCCTTGGCCTCCAGAGACCCTCCGCTGAGCCCCACTTACCATCGATGATCAGGGAGGCTCTCTGGGTTGGCTTCTTTCCAGATTTGATGCGATACTCGTTGATGGCGTTTTCGATCTCCTGCAGTTTCTTCAGCGCGTTCAGGTAGGATGTCTTCCTCTGTTTCTTCAGCTTTTTGCTGACGTTCGGGTCGCTCGCCAGGCGCCGGGCAGCCTCCGTGATCTGGGACTGAATGGCAAACTCCCTCTCCAGACGCTCCAGCTCTGCTTCCTGGGAAAAGGCAAGCAGATCCTGGCTACCACCAAACTCTCCTGGCCCGGTTATGGGGAAGCTCCCCCTGAACCTGGCCAGTGGCCTTCAGCCAAGGCTCTCCATCAGCTAAGCATCCACAACCATGGTGCTCCCCTCATCTCAGGGCCTCCCTGAGCACATCTATCTCAGCTTCATCTGCTCACGCGAGTGCTCGGTGGTGGTGGAACGGACCCATACAAGGAAGATGTGTGCTCCAGCCCTAACCCTGCTGTGCTGTTTGGTTTTTCATGCAGTTCAATATGGCCTAGTTCAATGGTGCTCTACTGCTAACACATTCATCCTTTTATACCCATCTAGGGGTAACACCTGCCTCCCGCCTGCTCCTTCTCCCTGGCTCCTCTCTCCATATTTGAGCCCCATTTGATATCAGTGCTAAGTATTGATGCAAAGCTACAGCTTTAACCTTCTTGACACGTTTGCTTGGCACCCACCAAAGATGGGTTAATTTCTCCCTGGTGTATGGCTGTCAAAATTCAGGGGAGAGTATGAGCTGAAGTAATTATGGGCCACCACAACTGATTACACCAGTAAATTTTCTCCTCGAGTTACAAGGCAGGAGGGTGATTTCAGAGCAAGCAGAGTGTAACAGCAAGCTGTGTGCCAAAAAGGACCACTGTCTCCAACAATAGTCCTTGCAGAGTCTCAGCAGAGTTTTTAACTGCAACCAGGTGTACCCTGGAAGCTACCTACTGATTTTTAGTTACTCTCCGAAGTCAAGGGATTTAGGCCAATTTACGCCACCGCAGAAGCTGATACAGAGCTTCCTGGTCTGCACCGGGACCCCAAGCTGTGAGCTTCAAAGGTACTTGCTAATCTGCAACAGATCTGGCTACCTTCCCCAGCTTGATGGAGGTTTTGGTGTTAGCCTGCTCGAAAAGGGAACACAGTACATTGCAAATTAGGGAAAAAAATGCCAAGCTTTTTTACTTCCAGTGAATGGTGGGAGTTCAGACCTCTAGCACTGACAGCCACGTATTCACGGAGATCCCCATTACGCAAATTCAAATTCTCTCTCTTCATTTAGCAGCGGTGTGTGCTGCAAGAGCGAATGCTCTGGGAATTAATCAGACTGAAGTTTTTATTCTAGGCTTCCGGCTTAAAAAAAAATCCCTTTGCTGTCAGTGGTGAATCAGCATTGCCTAAAATCTATAATTATCATTTCCCTCACTTTACTGAAGACTGAACCCATCCCCCATCTTCTTAACAGATCACTTTTTGCTTTGAAGAGTTTATAAGGTCTATCAGTGCCAAACTTACTAAAAGTGAATTTGACACCATGGAGTTTTAAGGCCTGGAACCTGGTTCACTACCTTCTGGCAAAGTCCTTCACGGAGTCAGGAATTATGGACCAGGTAGCGGCGATTACCAAAATATACACTGGGACTAAAAAAACATACAATGGTCTTGCTCTGACAAAACTCTTACTAAAGGTACAGAGTTTGATATAAGCTGTCATTTCAGACCTTCACAGGTTCAGTTCTAAATCATTCAGTATATCACAGAAAAAACATACTTGTTTTTCTTCTGCCCATAATTGCCTATTTTCTTCCAGTGAGGCCACTATAAATAAAGCCTCAGAAAATGAGGGCTATCATCTGCCTTCAGATGGAAGTGCCTTGCTCCAGGTCCTTGTCACAGTTGGTAATATCAGTCTCAGATTTGTGTGACTGAAGGAGTATTTCACCTTTTGTTTTCAATTGAGTTTCTAGTGTTTGCACTTGCTGAAAAGCGCATGAAAATCATCACTGGCCTCTCTAAATGCTCTCCAACTGGCAGCCCAATAAACACAGCTCAACATCATTCTTTGAGAACAGAAATTTATGGTTTTCAACACAGACTTAAAGTCTGACAGATGTAAAGAGAGGTAGAGAAAAGCTGAGTCAGCGTGTTTGGATTGCCAATGCCAAAAGGCAGAGCGCCTGCAACGGGGAGGAGCTGCTTTACCTTCACGTTCTCCCTACCTCACCCTGCCACTGGAGTATGGAGATTCCTCACCCGCTGGCTCCAAAAGCTGCCTTGTAGCAGTAAGATCTGGGGAAGCTGGAGATCAGGTTATAACTGAGCAGCCAACAGACTGCAGGGGTTTTAGGAGTAACTCAGCTAAGCCGTGCTTCCCTTTGAAAAGCTTAATTAAATGTGCTAGTTCATGAATATTTGACTTCGGTGGAATTCCTCTCCCAGGCTCCATTGAGAACAGAACTAAAGAGCTCCAGCTGTTTATTTTTCCAGCAGAAGGAAAATGCCAACAAAACGACAAACAGTTAATTCCCTGGCTGAACCGAGCCTTAAACCGCACAGTCGCACCAGCTTCAGTCTCTCCTCTTACAAAAATCAAAAGGAAACTCAAGACTGGAATATACACAAGTGTCTTGAGACAAATGTGTCTCTGCAGACAATAGCTTTTCTGTGAATCCGGTCCCGCCTTACAGCTGCTGCAGGCCTGTTTTCACAGCCACGGTTCAGGGCACTGACCCAGCACATTGTGGGAGCAAGGGAAGAGAACAAACACTCCTTGGCAAACTTAGAAAAACATAATTCCAGCTCCCCATAGGTAGGGACGAAGGCTCTTTTGTTTAAGGACTGGGGAGCAAAATGCTTTCATCTTGCTATTGCCAGGCTAAGATAGATAATTGTGATGCTTTTCTCCCCATTAGGGGAGATCTGAATTTGGACTGCTACCGAAGCAGAAAGCAAGTGGCTGTTTGCAATAACAACACAGGGCAGCAGCAGGGCCCAGGTGGCTCAAGGGGCTCCGTGCTCACACAAGTCACTGCATTTGGTCACGAGAGTGCTGGGATTGTCATGGTCCAGTCGGTCACCCAGGCTCTTTCCGTTACTTCTAGCAAAGCCAGGGCTGGACCCTGAGGATTTAACCTTTACTCTGAGTCTGAACTAAGGGCACCAACTCTCTGGCTGCCTCCTGGTTCTGATGGATATTAAAAAAAAGGTATTGTGGCCAACTACATTAATTTAAAGCAAAAATGACTGTAGGACTGATGGCTCCTATGTGATACATGCTGGAAGTCTTAGAGACCCGAGGTGGGGACACGGGGCTGGAAGGCAGAGCCTCACCTCTCCCTTGGGCAGGATTTTCTGCTCATCCAGTTTAAAAGCAGTTCCTATTCTTCTCCTTACAATAGGCGGCTCCTCCCCAGGATCTAGGGGGTATTCTCGTGGCAGCTTTCCTGTGAGCTCCTGTAAGCAGAAAATGCTGTTAGTGATCTGGGAAATCCTACAGCAGAGCAAAGCACAACACCGCTCTTGAACTGTGACCGTAAAGTAACAGGTTTTCATTAACACCATATCCAGTTCAGCCAGCTGATAAACACAGGAGAGCACCCAGCCCTGCAAAAAACCCGTCCCAGGACCTGACACTGAGGGTGGGGAACTTTTCTTTATCCTGTGCACATGAATACAGATTTTTGTGGCCTGCCCAGGGTAGGTCTGTAGGTGGTGCCCATCCCTTGGGCGTTGGGGCCTGAGGCTGAACAGACTGCAGCACCCGTGCTTTCATCTCTGCTGCAGGGTGAGCAGGAAAGAAGAGGTTCTATCTGCTGAGCTGCTTCTGAGAGGTGTGTGTGTGGGGTTTGAGCAGATCTGAGATCCTTCATGCAGGATGCAGGTCTGCTGAGTCAGAAAGCCCCACTGGCAACAGCCGTGCAGGTTATGACCCGCACAGAAAAACATTCCCACCTGATTCATGATGTGTCTGAGAGGAATGCAGTGAAAATGGTCACTAAAAGCAGCGCCTGGTACCTCATTACCTGTCTGATAACAGTTCATGTATCAGAACCCCTTCCAAACCCCAGTGATGTCATGGGCAGCTTCGGAGCAATATTAGATGAGGCTTTGTCAGACTAATGGGGTTATTTGCAAAGATTTGTTCAAAATCTGCAGCAAACCCCACAGAACAGAGGAATATCTGGAGCACAGGAAGCAGTGAGCGCCACTACTGATGTTAATGCTGTGGGTTTTTTCCCCTGGACTGCACAATACAGCCACACATATCTGAATTGAAGGCATTCAAATGCCTACAGAAAAAGGCAGGAGCCTCACTAGGAGCACAGCCCGACTCCTTGTACTCAGAAGTCTCCCCATGAAGGACAAAAGGCTTTTGTGTTCTTTAGCATCAGCCTTGAGAGGATCCAGCTGGCAGAGTAACCTAAATCATCTGAATCCCAAAGAACAGCAGCTGACCTTAATGGGAGTGTGCAGCTCAGGCCCCTGTCTGCCCCAGCCTCTCCCCCGCTCCCTAATGGGGTTTTTCTTTCTGCTCTTTTCAGGTCACCAGGAAACAAGGACCTGGCCTTTTCAAATCTTTCCTTTTGAGCAGTTCCCAGCAAAATGGGTTTGCAGCACAGCTCTGTGCTGATGTGCACAACCCCCTTTTGCCATTCCCTGTGTCCCCTCCAGCCCTGGGGGTTATTTCAGCTTTGCTTCTGTAACGCATTCCTTCTCGCCTGACGTGGCTCTAAGCACTGCACGAAGACACGGATTCCTGTATCCTTTCCCGAGGGAAACAAGGATATTTTCTTTATAACCCCTAACTTAATATGACGCAGGGTGGCGTGGAAAGAGTTAATGCCTTCTGTAAAATGCCCAAGATTGGAGCAGAACAAAATGAATGTGGGCTACCATGCTGCCTCCATAAGTTGAAAAGTATTCACAGGCACGGTCCTGAAACGTAATCTAAATTAATAAGTAACTGGAGTAGTGATGGCCCGAAGTAACGTGATGCCACTATTATGAATGGCTGTGGCCATGCTTATTTGATTATGCCCCCATTTTTAACCCTTTTTTATCTCCTGCTTTGCCTTTTCCCTCTGTTTTGGCCTTTCCCATGCCAAAGCAGAAAGGATGAAGGGCAGCCTGGGAGGAAATACTTCCAACTGCAGGCTGCTGATGGATGAGCTGTGAGGTTGCAAGACGGGGTCAGGTTCCAAGTGTCCATCAACTGCCTCTCACGGATCATCTACAGAAAGCACGAACACTTTCTACTGCTCTTAAGGTGTTGACAGATGGGCTCTGGGCAGCCTTGGTGCAGCACGTTAAGGAGATATTGCTCCTTACTACTGGCTCCGTGCCCCAGTAGGAGCTTTTCCCTGCATCTCAGTTGCTCGGAAAGTGCCTGAGGCTGCAGCACAGAAGGGGCTGGAGTTAAAGGGAAGGCACTGGGCTGTGAGCTCCTGCAACTGTGGCACAAGCACATCTTCCTCTGTGTTCATGCTGCTGGGCATTAGTCATCAGCAGTCAGGCAGTGTTAGGGTAGGGTGGTAAATTCCTCCAGGGTAAGTAGAGCCCTCCAGACCTTGTCCCTCAGCCCCTGAAGAGCTCGTGGCTGCTTCCTCCAGATGATCTCAGCTCTGTGCTCGATGGACTTAGGAAACTGGATCTGGTCCTGTGACCTTTATCAGCATGGGTCATTCGCTGAAGTCAGCCAGGACTTCCCAGATGGGAAAGGACTGCTCGTATGGAGTAATTGATGACAACTGGGGCAGCAGAGATTTCTGCTGACTTTCTCTGTTAAGAGGTGTTTTCCACAACTTATTCTTGTTGGCATTAAAACTACAGAGTGAAATGAAGTGCAATGACAGCTGAATCGGTGACCTATTTCCCCTATTTTTGTCAAAGGTGAGATACTCATCATATATTACTCAACAGTTGGAAGATCTCCCACTCTCTGCAGCCAGCTTCCTGTTATGTTATATATCACGATTTGTTGTTAAATTCAGATTTTCAGGCCTGGTAAACAAAGTACGATTGCTGAATGACCCAAGTGTACACTGCTGCTCACCTCCACACACATCTGCAGCAGGGTTGTGACTTCCCCAAACATTAAATCAATCTCTAAAGAACGAATAGGCAGGTGAGTGGGTAGGTTATGAGTTCCTGAGATGCCCTGCATGTCCTGGGATAACTACAGTGGTTCCTCTTCGCATGGTTTCCCACCACACTGCCATTCCTCTCCAGCAGTGCCAGACCTTACTGGGTAAAGGGAGTCTGTGTGGAGCAGGTGTGACCTTGTGTGCTGTATGTAAGAATGTGCTGGGAGAAGAAAATCACATAAGGTGAGGCCTACTCCAAGAAGAAAGTGTATCAGTCTGCTTTTTTTTTTTTGTTAATGAATTCAAAAGCATTTGAGAAGTGATTATCAGTACACAGGACAGCCTTCATATCCCATTTAGGTAGCTGCATATTCCCATAAAGTCTACCAGAAGCCTGGCTGAATGCATCATGAACACAATTTCTACAGCAGACACGGATGCTAAGCACCCTCCAGCCCCAAGCCAACTTGGGTACCCAGCTGACATGGGGTGCCCTTCTCTGAGAGGTAAATGTCCCGTGACATTGCAACCTGGAGCCAAAACAGCTGGACCTTCCTGAGGCCTTTACACAATGGGCTTTGCAAAAGGTGACTATGGAAGGAACCTCTTCTCCTGACTCCACACCACCTCCAAACAAGGAGCACGCTATAACAATGCAAGCAACAAAGTGCTATGAGTTATATCAAAGGTCCATTGCCTACCGCTTCTCGGAGACACAGTTTCTTTAGTTCTTCCAAGCGTTGGCGCAGTGTCTCTTCCAAAGCTTCTTGCCTGGATTTCAGTGCAGCCAGCATGTCTTTCTTGGCAGACTGAGAACTATCCGACTCTTGGGAACCTATCAATAAACAATGATTTCATTAGGCCAGCTGACAGCAGAATACACATCTGGAGTGCTTGTAATTTTACCAAAGCCTGGATGCAGGCCTTCCAAAAAAGAAATCAGACTATGACATGAAGCAGGTGTTACCCAGTCATGTTTGTTTACGGCAAATTCTTAATGTTTAAGCTAACAGAGATTGGACAGTGGGGCACACAAAGACATTTGTAATCATTATCTAGAAAAATAAAAGCAACAAAATTATTCATGGAAAGATCCCAGAAAAAGAAGATACACCATTCCCATGAAAGCTCCCAATGGCAAATAACCGTACAGTTTACAAAGCCCTGGGGATGCATCTTTGGGAAATTAAGCCTAGGAGAAACCATTTGACAATACAGCCTACTTCTTAAGAACTGCAATTATCCTGGCACCAAACATTTCATTCAATCCACTTACAGTGTCTGTTTTATGAAAAAATGTAATGGAACAAAATTACCTAGGAAGATTCCTGTAAAACACACCAAAACAACAACAACCCGTAGGTCCTTCTGGGATAGTAGCTGTTTCTTGTGAAGACGTAGTTCAAAATATTTAAACTGGATCTCCAAATGGCTTGATCTTTCAAGTGGCAATTACCCAGCAACTTCCACTGAAGTTAAGTCCATGCATCAAGTCAGACTTTGTTGCTCAGATGTCATGACAGCATTTCTAACGCCAGGAACTTACCGACAGGGTTTCTGATTTTACTTTGGTTTGGGATGCTGCATCAATAGCTATCCAAGAAACAGCATCTCAAAGTAGGGGCAACTACTCCATTTTCGGGTCCCCAACTTGAACAGCTGATTTTTCAGGAGGGGCTTAGCATTTGCCCTCTTTAACGCACCTCTAGGCTCAGGGATGAGTTTATAGCAAAGCCACGACTTTGCTCCGATCCCCTTGTTCGCATAAACCGAGTACATCCTTTCATCAGAGAGTATGGAGGTGATGGCCATACTGTGAGGTGAAAGGCAAGCTCAAGAAGTGCAAGTGCCATCTCCACAAGCTTTTCATTTGCATCACTGGCTGTCACTCAGATACAGCTGTGGTTCAAAGCATCCACCTCAGGTTTACAGAAAACTGAGTTCTGGGTGGATTCTGTGGTAGTGTCCCACGTCTGTCCACAGGCGACACTGAGAGCTACAGCCCCCCACACGCTAAAGCTCTGCCTCCCCTACCCCTCCCCAGCTCTGGAGGTCAGCCTACATCTGTGCCTGATCCCTTTTTAATAAACTCCATAGTGGGAGTGAACTGGGTGAACCGACAGGGCTGTTGTGGCTAAGGGGTTGCTGTTGGCTCAATGGAAGTGCCTAGGTGATCTAAGGTAGCTGAGATGCCTTCCATGGGGTGGCAGATATGACACAGGACCCCGTGAGATCCACAGTCTTTTGGATTGGCAGTGGGATGCTTTAACCCACTTAAAATGGAACCAAACACAATTCACCAGCTGGATTGTGCCCAGTGCTTTGTAGGGACTTCTGTGGGGCATTTAGTTCACTGTAGGTTTACGCCTGCCACAAAGCCTTTGACTCAGCAATACTTTCAAGGAGGGTCCTCCTACTTCTCAGTGGTTCCTCTGTGATCTCAGCACCCACTGTCCCAGAGTGACTCTGGGGGCTCTCCTGCCCCTCTGGAGCAATGGCACAGAGAAAGCAGACCCTTATTATCTGCAGGAGTCAGCTACGACAGGATGCTACATGGAGTTTTCTGTGCACTGTAAGATGGTGGCGAGGGGGTTCTTCTTCTGGGGGTGGCAGCTTGGCCTCCAAGCGTACAGTCAGGAGACTCAGCCCCAGGAGGTTGAAAACGTTGCTGCCATTTCAGAGAGCTCTGGAAGGAACCTGGGAACAACTCTTTGTTTTGGCAGCAGAACAGAGTGAAATTTGTGCTTTCAGCTTCATCTTTCATTGCTACTATTCCAGCAGACCGTTAAAGCTAAACTGAAAGAGGATCATGGCAACCCATGCAATGAAACAGGTCTTCACTGGCCCAGGGGGAGCAGAGAATCTCACAGATCTTTTCCACCACTATTTTCTGCAGTTTTCATACAGGAATACAGCTGGCATTTATTCTGCAAAACGCCAGCCTGCTTTGTTACACCTTTTTAATGGGCTGTCCTGGAGTGGGGGAGGTGAAAAGAAGGCTCTCTGAAGGTCAGCCAGGTTGAGCATCATCAGACAAAGAAGAACAACCTCATGGTAGGCTGTTTGTTTGATTGCCGAAGTCATCCTCGTTTCATTTGGGCTTGCCCTCAGAGCAACAAAACTCAATCCCGCAAACAAATCTGTGCTGCGGGAACTTGATGGGATCTTCTAGAGGAGCTTTGTATTTGCACTGGCAGGGAAAGCCCTCTCTAGCATTTAGTAATTCTTAATAGTAACCCTGGTGAGCAGTTACTAGCGAAAGCTGAACGGCTCAATTTCTTCACTGAATCGCCAACAAACTGATGAGTACCGGTAAAAAGCTGCTCATGATTCCAGCAGATGTTTCAACCCCCTTTTTTTTTTTCCCTTTTAGGACAACTTTAATGACCTACGTTTTCCTTTCAACTGCTCTTCCCCTTTCCTTCCTTTCTCTGCTCCCTACCTCCACACCGGCCTCGGATTTCTTTTTAAAAGCTATTCGTTTTTGTACTGCGGGCTGCCACCACAGCTACATTAGATGCTGAAACATTTAAAAGCATATGAATAGCCTAAAGTCTGGCCAGACGCCTGCGCTGATTCGGGGTGTGCTGACAAGAAAGGAAACGAATGGCTTCTGGCTGAGCTGGTCCGGACCCAAATCAAGCACAGACAGTTCACGGCATCTGCTCCAGCTATGCTTACTCAGGGTGAGAACCAGGCTGGTCGGGGGCAGCACCCACCGAGTGCACATTTTACCACCTTTTTCACCCCCCTTTCCCAGAAAGAAAAGGAACTGGGGAAGATCCGGAAGCGCATTGTCACGTTCTGAGCTAAGCAATGGGATTAATGCTGAAACCAACATCAGCCTCTCCTTGGCACTAATGAACCGGTTCAAATTAACCTTTTCCAAGTGTGCCTTTGCATCACAAACTCTTCTAGCAGAGCGAGGGTTCAAAGACCAGGGGACAGGGCGCTCAGTTCACGGCTTGTGATGCTGAACGTTTTTAGCTTGACCATACCTGACTTGGATGATCCTTTGGGCATGCTGCAGGACTGACTGATTTCTTCAGACCTTCCTGAAGTTTCTCCTTCAGAAATTGTTCTGTTCTAGCTGGCTTTTTAAATTTTATTTAAAAGCTGAACTGTTTTGGGGTGTATTATTAGATTTTTATGGGTTGGATTCTCTGCTCGTTCTCGCAGGTAAAAAGCAAATGGGAACTTGATCAGTCAAGAGAATTACACCCCTGTGAGAAGCTTGTAAAGGAGCAGAGAACAGTGCTTTGTAGCGCTGGGGTGCCCACAGCTTCCATTAGAGGCTCTTTATTTATAAATATGTATTAATCCAGCCTTGAGCGAGGCCATGACCACAGACCTGCTTCTAAACCCAGTGGCGATTGACCCAAAAATGTCAGAACAAATCGAAAGACCATAAAAACAACCAAAGAAATAATCAAAGACCTGCACAAACCAAACCAATCAAGCAGACACTACCTTAAATCAGCCTTATTAAATATGATGCTCAGTGAGTCAGGGCTGCCCAGTGCCTTCCAAAGGGGATCATCAACAGAGAAAAATCAGTCCTGAAAGGTCAGTCATAACACGAGAGACTCCTGCTGCAAAAGAAGTGGTTGACTGGGAGGCTTTCTCAGGTATTTTATCTCCCACAATTAGGGTTAGTTCCTAATACAGTAAACAGGAGAAATGCTGCTGAAATATGTAATTTCCCTGTATAGCTTTTGAACCTTTCTGTGAAAATTATTATTCAGCCTCTTTCCCATTTTCTGTGCAAAGATTTACCAAACTCTGCATTTTAACAGACACTTCTGCAGAACCGTTTCATGTCCCTAAAAAAAGGGGCTTGTGAGAAGACACTGGGTAGCAAGCCCAGGGCCCTCTCTTTGGTGGGCACCAGGAACCTGCTGAATTGGGGGCTGTTTTTATAGCTGATGCTGCTGAGTTAATTTCAAAGCCAAGGAAATCATTCGTGCCCTTTCCTCCTAGCATATGGAATGAGACACAGGTCTTGGTGACCTGAACATCCACTTAATACCCTCTTAGTCTGTGGATACACCACTCATCTTCCAATCCCCACTTGGTCTCTCTGGAGGATTTTTCCACCCAATCACATTCAGGAGAACATGAGCTGTGAAATACAGAGGGAAAACACGGTCCTCCCTGCCCAACTCACTCCTCTGGCAGAATTCATAGCTGATCTTCTTCACCAGTGCTAATGGGCTGGCTTCTGATTGCTCCAACACCGGTGAGGTCACGACAGTCTTGGTGATGTTGATGGGGACATGAATTAAGTCAGTCCCACCCCAAAAGGATCTGACCGAGGTGACATGCTGTGCCTGTGCAGATCTGCAGGGACTCCTGGCTACCAGGTGTTGGCTCCAAGACAAGCTTTGTTTTAAAGCTTGTCAAAGAGACAAGGCCAGCAATGACACACAGAGTTTTGAAGAGGAAAGCTCTACCAGTGACTCACTGTTTGTCCCCATTTTTTCCACCTATTTTAGCGGGGTGGGGTCAGCTTGGAAAAAGGATAAATGAGAAAGATGAAAATAAGCTGGGAGGATAGATGGGATGCTTGAAGAGCAGAGGGAGCCAAGGCTTGGTGTTAGCATCTGTGAGGGGAAAGGAGATGCAACAAGGTGGCTGAGCAGCGGTGAGGCAAGAGCATGGAGACATCTCTTCTTTTTTGTCATTTTGTGAGTGTCCTGCTCCAGGAAAACCACATCTAAATATGGCAAACCCTTCACGCTGCATCCGGCTGCTGGCTCCAGCTCGCTGGCGTTCGCTCGAGGTCCCCATGGAAAGCCGTCCCCCCCGAGCAGGGAGGGGAGGTCCCCCCAGGCTTGCTCCGTGCCAGAGCCCGGGCTGACTCACCGCGCCAGGATGTCAGTGCACAACAGCCAGCAGCCTCAGACAGCCGCTATCTCTTGTCTCTGCCAGACAAATAGGATATCCTCCGCGGCGTGCGGGAGCCCAGCTGGAGCTGCTCCCCACAGGATGCGCTCAGATATCCTGTGGGTGACTCTTCTTCACGAGTCTTCACCGGAGGCTGCGCGGGTGCTGTTTATCCGCTCCGACACCCACCGGGGCGGTCCAGCTGGGACAGGGCTCTGCCAGATGGAGCGGTGAGGGCCAGGGAACGGGCTGGCTGGGCTCCATCGTGGCATTTTCAAACACAAACAGGCCCCCGCACAGAAAACCTCCACCGCTGATGATGGAACAGAGCTCAGGGGGCTAGAGGCTTCTCAAACACGCCTACAGAGCTAAAGCAGAGGTGGTCCTCTGGGGTCTCTCCTCTGCCCACTGAGATGAAGGCGGTCTGGGGTTCAGTCCAACAATAACCCAGCAATAACAGGGTTCCTCACTAGCAAGGAGTCCCGCAGAGCTCTTAGGGCACAGACTGCTCCAAAGGAAAAATCCACCTTAGGCCTAACTTGATTTCGTTCCGAGAATTATCTCTGCTGGCTTTGATTAGGGTTCATGCGAGTGTGAAAGCAGAGCTTTTATTCATGGGAAAATCTTGCCCCAGATGCCCAGGGATGGCTCGGAGTTCCTGAACAGAAGATCACTGAATTAAATCACAGCATCCCACTGTTCTGGGGGGCCCTTCAGAACCAAAATGAGGACAAAAGTTAAAGAGTGAGACTGTCAGGAGAGGACTTGGGAGTGTCGGGTATCAAACTTACAAATCTGCAGATTGAGATCTAGGGCTTGGGAAACACAGAGAAGCTTAGGCTTTGGCCCTGAACTACCATAGGGAAGTCACTGTCCCAGTGTAAGACTCCACCTCCCCTCTGCTGTGTCTCCAGACTGTACGTGATGTGGGGCAGTGACAGCCTCGCACTGCACAGCAGGATCTTCGCCAGACAGTGTGACAGCTGGAAGCAACAACAAATACTTCCTTGCAGTCTTGCTGCACACCCAGGGGAGATATGCCAGCTTTGGTGTGCTCCTCGTGGTGCTGACAGTCCCTTCGGTGAGGAGGAGCGAGACAGAGAGAGGAAATGGCTACAAGTAATTTCCAGGAAAAAAGAACTGAGAACAGTAGGGAAGTGGGGGTAAACAGAGATTCAGTCCTCTCCTTGTGATTTCGAGTCACTCGGGGTATTTATAGCCTGGAAATCCACTGTGGCCACTTAATCATTTACACCTATTCTCTCCAGCGCACAGGCTGTACAGCGATAACCCATCATTGTTGTGATTGTATGTCTATAATCTTTGGCACAATGGGAGGAAACACAAAGGCTGGGATGGAGCCAGTCACTGCCCAGCAGAACAGGCAGCCGATGCCCCCTCCTGTCCAGTGGGACAGGGCTGGGTCACCTCTGCCAGCCAGGCTTGAGGGAAGGGTCTCTTGGAGCAGAAGGGTGTGGGTGACCACGTGGAAACAATTCCTGGTATCTGTCCTCCTCTATCTTCTCTCTATACTGCCTTGTAGCTGCTGGAAGGCACACAGCAGCAGCAAACCCCACAAATCTCCTTACCATTTTGGGGAGACCCCTGTCCTCACAGCTAGTAGGATCTAAAAAGCAGATCTGAGCAAGGGAACCTGGAGGGAGTCATGCTCACCAACAGCAGCACCTCAACCGAAACAGAGGTTCACAGTCCTATGTAGGTGTCCAGATAGACAGATCCACCTACCCAGGACTGAAGAAATGACTCACCTGGTCGATGAACACTACATGGGTCTAGTCCCTAATGCAATTCTGCTGAGTCTTCAAACCTCACACTCAGTCAGAAGGGAATTGAGCAGGGAGCAAAAAAATACAGAAATAAAAGCACAAGCAGTTCCTAGTTTGGGATTTCCATCCACATAACCCTGATAGGTGCTGGCCCTAGAAAAGCTTTTCTGGACCTGACTTTCTGCTGGCTTTCACCTGGCTGCTGCTCTCTCCTGGTGTGAGAGTAGAAGCAGACCCCCATGTTTTTTTCCAGGAAGATGAAAAGTCAATGTATTAACATGAAAACAGGATTACTACGAAATAGCTCTCACAAACTTGGGAATGGTGCCCAGGAGGCTGAGATCTTGGAAAGACCTTAAGAACTTCCTTAGGGTACTTAACATTATTTACTTTCCAGCAGGAGAGCTGGAAAAAATGCCAAACAAATAAAGAGCTCCAACAACCTGACACCGGTCTGGGAGCTCCTCAGCTACTGCAACTCCCTAAGCGATGGGAGGCACAGACGGTGGATTGTACACTGCATCAGGAAGACCCAGGGAACAGAAAGGCATCTCTGTTTGCAGGCAAGGCAAGGAATTGCACAGCAGGCTGCTCTGGAGCTCTGTCAGCATTGCAAATTTTAACCCCTTGCTGGACCTTTTCCAAGCAGGAAAGTGTGGGTTTTAAAAGACATGAAAGGTACAGTGATGTAAAGCTGATCTACTACACCAGCGTGAGTTGTTTTAAAGCATTTGTGTTCTTAGATGGACTGTTCCCTTGTCAAGCATGAGAAGGTTATTCTCTGGTCTTAGACATCTCAACACAATTGGTTTTGATAACTTGACATGATGCTTAACAAAGGACATTTAATTGACTGGAACTGTTAATTACAGTGATACCAGCAACCTTGCCCTCCTGAAGAGCTTCTCACCTGAGCAGCTTCAAGCTCTTTGAAAACTATGAATCCTTGCTTCGCTCCTGGAGTGACATTTAGCACTGTTTTACATACAGCTTGCCCTGTTCAGACTGACAGAAAAGTATCAAAGAAATACAGACAACCTCCTGACTCTCCCTCTCTGGCCCTTCTCGTGTTTTAGCTCTCCTCTGTATCAACTTCTCTTGGGTTTCTTTCACAGGTTACATCTTCCTCATACCGGAAGGTGCTCTAAGCCTAGGGATGAGCTGGGTGCCAAGGGGTGATTATGGTAGAAGCTGTGAAGAGAGACCAGGTCTCTGCTGGAGAGTGAGAGGCTGGAGATGACATCCTGGGGCCAAAGAGGAAACGAGCAGTGGTAATGAGAGAGGGGGAAGCTGCTGTCTGTGCTGTTTGTGGGGCAACATGCTGAGAGATGGACTGACACCAGGACAGACAGAAAGGCTAAAGGGAAGTGACTTTCATTTCAGCACTGCAGCTTCTGACTGCTCCCCATTATGCCACGGCCATGGCTCTTCCCACCATATTCTCTCCGATTACTGGATAAAGGATGACCTACCTGATGACAGAAGACTCCCGCTGCTGCCGCTGATAATTTTGCCTTTACTCCCCATGTTGGCCAGCTTTGAGGTCTTGAGCGTTCCAGTTTCCGTCAGGTCAATCGCAATCTCACTCAGGCTTCTTGCAGCATGAATCTTGGACTGCACATGGACAGGGGAGTTAGTAATGACCCAGCACTTCTTTAAAGCTCAGAGAAGGAAAAGTCCTTTTTCTGTGGCAGGAAACAGGCCTCCACAACAAACTTGTATTATTTTACAAGAATAGAAGCAATCTGGCACGGTACTCACTGCTGCACTTTTTACATTCTTAAGAGGGTGCAATTCTGGCATTGTTTCCTCTCTGTTATTTTCCCTGCTTTGCCATGGACATTTTTCCCTCTTAAATTACCACATACAATAAGAAACCAAACCCTTCAGAAATGCTAACATCGTAAACTGCAAAGCCCAAAGGCTGAAGACCATCGTTAGCATCTAAAGGAAGCCATGAGGGGCCTTTCTGAATCTGAGCTTTGGACCAAGACACAGTGAGGACATGGCTTAAACAGGCTGGCAAGCTGGAAGAAAATACTGGCAGGAAAACATATTCAGGTTATGGTCCAGACTAACAAGTTGCATGCGACGCCCCTACTGTGAGGGACCTCTTCAAAGCATCAACATTACTCCAGTAAGAAACAAAAGGCATCCCCAGCTCAGTAACTGGCCACTCCAGGAGAAGGAGTCACCCACTGTAGATCACCAAATATCAACAATCTAAGCACCTCCAGGGGAAAGTAAACATGCATACTGTGTAAATGAAGAGAAGAGAAGAGAAGAGAAGAGAAGAGAAGAGAAGAGAAGAGAAGA
>JAOXJM010000001.1:7791858-7821031 GCA_026413425.1 Tringa solitaria
CAGTGATACACTAAACCACCAAAATAGTGCCGGTTTCCTTATAAAACAGCACTGCCTAGACTATGTATTAGCGTTCACAAGCATTATAATTGATCAATATACTTATTTACCTTGATAATGGAAACTAAACCTGACTATTCTATGATTTTGAAAAGTTGCTTTGTTTAGACAATCTACTTCATGGCCTGAGATCGGCTCTGTTTGGGAGAGACACTGAAGCCAACTTTTACAGCATATATGAGAAAGAGAAAAAGTGATGATGACCTGCGTCTAACTGTTCATTCATCCTGGTTCAACCAGGGCAAACTCCATGCAGCCAAACTCCCTCCATCTTGTTCCGAGCTATGGAGCCCTTTTCTCGCTCCATAAGGTTATTGTGTATGTTAATGGCAGTTTCTTTCTCTGGCTGCTTGTGATTTATACGGCCTGCACCCATACCCAGCTCCTACAGCTGTGCTGGGGGGATACTGATTGCGGGCCAGACGGTGAACGGGGCTGGGAACTGAGCGAGGTTAAAAGCGACCACTTTTTTTGGCCGGGTTACGCTGATCTCTTCTCTGGAGCAGTTTCCTTCCCGGCCACACAATTACACCAGCGTGACTGAGGAAGGGGCCCAGGGGAGGAAATGAGCGGTGGTGGCAGGATTGCAATGGGGGAGGAGGGTGGTGAAGGCCACTTCAGCTGGTACTGCTGCCAAAAGAAATGTTCACTGAATGACAGCCTAGTGGCACGTCCGGCCAAATCCTGTGGATATCCTCAGTGTCAGGGACAAAATCCTGCTTTCCAGCCCAATGTGCTCTGATCTGATTTATTCATCTCCCAGTGCTCTTGGCAGCTTTTTGGCACAGTGAAAAGTGGTGGTAAGGCACGGAATAAGTGGGTGCTGAAAGAGGAAGAGCCTGGTGCTGGATGGTAGATATCCCAACTTAAGGGCCAGCTGCAGCAAAAAAGGTGCTAGTGAGAACATGGTCTCCTGTCTAACAGGGATGGAACAAGACATTTCAGCAGGGGAAGGTCTTAAACTATGGCTGCTCTTCAACAGTCACAGGTCTGGGTCTTACATTTTGATATGAAAGAAAATAGGGTGAGCGACCTCTCACTATGAGAAGAAACAGCATGGTAAGGAACCTCATTTTATATATGTCTCCCTCCTCCAGTGCTCTACATTTCCAAACACTAAACCAAGACTGAATTACTGCACTATAAAATGAGTTGAACCCGCCATGACCTGAAGACTGGTTCAGTTTACAGCCAAGTCCATAATCCAAAAAGCATGAAGGATCAGCAACGGGAAGAGAAATAAAAGCGCTGAGCAGAAGGAGTCAGCAGGTAGTCCTTAACAGTCAGCTAATCACGGTGAATAATTTATTACAGCAATGCCACTGAGACTCCACTAGCTTTTAAACCAGTATTTCCTGGAAATGTTTTCTGCTCCTCTTGTATCATTTGTGACTTTGAGATCTTTTATCCCTGTCTGCAATGCAAAGACGTTTGCAAAGGTCTTAGGAAATTATGCCATTCCAAGAAGAGCCCAATTAGACATGAGTCCAGTGCATTGCCTCTGACCCCACTTGATTCTGGATGCTCCAGAGAAAGGCCAGTTCTTTCTGAATACACCCTGTGGCTCGGTGGCATGCCAGTGAGAGGAGCGTTACACATGCTCCATACCTCTGACAACAGAAACCAACCTGCTGCCAAATCCTCCTTGAACATGAGGGTTTATAACCCCTCCCAAAGTCCTCTTTGAAAACAACCAATTCAACATTAAAACACGGAACGGAGGGTCACACTTTTAGTCCTACTTTCAACCCTTCTAAGCTCTTGACCTCTGTTGGCTCAAGTGGCAAGGAGTTATGCAAAGTGAATGGGGCTCCATGGAACTGATTTGAATTTCATGTTTCTTTTGCCTTTTTGACTATCCCAATGTTCTATGATTAGTCAGGACAGAGACCAATTTGTCAGCTTCCTCCTCCCCATCGTTCACTAGCTTCTGTACGTTTCACATCAATCCCTACTTTATGGGGGATTTACTTTTTTTAAAGTTACTGGTCTGTCATTCCTTCACCACAGGAAGCACAAGTTTAACTACTCCATCAATGCAATTACTGACTTGACAATGCTTCATTATGCCCTAAAGCAGAGAGGATCTCTATTTGTTCTGCAATAAAGCAGCTCTTAATTAGGCTATTGCTCCTCCTGTGTAAATATCTCATTTTGCCTCTGGAATTGGGAAAGTTCACTCTATCTCTTGCTGTTTGGAAAAGGCCAAGTGACATCACAGAGCAATCTTTCACTTTCTGGACACAATGTGCTGATTACTTTGCTCATGCTATCGACAAGCAGGTGATTTCTCTCTGATCAGACACTTAAAGCTACTGATTTTACATGTGCTCTGTATTGCTTGGTAAGATGGGTCCAACTCAGTTCTTGGTTTTGGATGTTTAAATGGGAAGTCAATCCATTACTACTGTTATGGATTCACAACAAAACTACAAATTAAATTCTTCTGTATCGAGAAGCCATAGAGTGCAGTGGAGACCTTATGGCACGGGATGTGGTATTTTCATAGCATGCTTCATTTCATCTCAGAGAAAGGACAACGCTGGAAAGAAATGGCAGAAACTAATGTTTGGCTGTCACAGGGAAAATCTTTGTCAAGCTACATTCACAGCTGAATTTTGGGCTGTCTCCCATTTTATCTTGTTTCCAAAAGTCTTTATTCGCCTTGGGTTCTCTTCAGTAAACGAGAGAACACAAACACTAATAATGTTTATCAGTCTGAGAAAAAAGGCTCACCTTAAGTTTCACTGCCACAAGCCTTGTGTGGAAGAAAAGGGAGTAACACTATATAGTGCTATTTCTTGCAAAGGAACCAAATACTACCAGACTCTCTGCTAAGGTCATTTTATTTTTGGTGGTAAGTTAAAGCATTTCTCTGTTTATTGGCCATATGGAAGTCCTTTGGCTGACTTTGTTAATCATTCACTTTTCAGCTTGGAGTTAATTGTTTACTAACTGTTAAACTGTGTGCACTGAAAGATGCCTTTGGGCTCTTAAATCAGTAGGAATATCTCACTAGAACAACATTGACATGCCTAGTGCTACTACAACTGCTTGAGCATGCCGATCTCACAGCTCCAGGCTACGTTGCTTCTACTTCATGTACAGGTCTCTGGGGATGGAGAGGAGTTACATCTCTGCTTGCTGGTTAAAACAAACAAACACCACTCATGGACAATATAGACACACAGGGGGGCTGCGGTGCCTTGATCGCTCTTTCTAATTGCCCTGCAATGCAAGCAAAAAACCAACCCTAATTACCCTTCTCTGAAAATGATGGGTTTGGTCACTACAGAATTAGCGCCTTGTGGGAGAGTGGTGCTGGCGCATCCTATCTGAAGACCTGGCTCCAAAGAATTTGCTTTGGTTTATCATGAATATTGGATGGTGCTGACCCAAGATAGGTAGGACCCAGCGACTCCTTTTTGATGCGTTTTTCCAAGGCACACTGATCCTTGAAGGGCCGTTTCTTTTCACAAGGAAGAGTTTGTAAAAGCTAGGTCTTCACTAACATAGAGGGAGATGGGTTCTGCTCATCCTGGATGCTGTGTGCTGCTGCTACAAAAATGACACTGGTTCTGCAAGCCACTATGAAACTTCCAGAATGCCTCAGCATATGGTTAGCAGGACAGCAGCTATCTTTCCACACTTGTTACTCCTGTCTTGTTCACCTGCACTGATGGATTTTGTGAACTATACCAGAACTTTTGCATTTATTTAATACCTAAGAATGAATGTCTATCTGATCATAACAGATATGGACCAAATCTGGGTTCAAACAGGGAACATTCAAGAGGAAGCCTTTGGCAGGGCTTGCTGAGCCTGTGAGCTAGCTCCTCAACGTGCAGGAGAAAAATAGAAAGGAGGACAGTAAGCCTCATGGCTTAAGATGGCTTTGGGTAGATTCAGGGCTTCCACAGATTTCAAGTATAGGCAGGAGGGAACATAAAAATAGAAGCACAGAGTCACATTAGGCTCTGCAGCCCAGCACAAGCTGCATTCCAGTTTAATAGCCCTGTGTTCCCATCTGAACCACCTCCGACTAGGTGCCAGATACCCATCTCAGCTGCATCCCCAGAAATGCTGCAGGACTTACGCCTGAGTGAGAATAGTGCAAGCAAGATCAAGTTCTGGCCCAGCATCAGCCTCAGTTCTCCTTTCCAGACTCATCCAACTTGCTGACAAACCTAGTTAGTTTTCTAGAGACACATGGCCGATTTACTCCAGCAATTTAATAAAAATGTGGTTTTGAGTGACTGCTAATGGGATCGCCTGAGATAGGCTCAGCTGCTTAGTGTGGGTTACAGTTTTACTTGCAAACACAATAAGCATGGAAATCTATCTAGGATGACATAATAGGAAAACATTACAATCTCCCTTATAAGACAAGCAAGGTTTTTATATGCATTTAATATAAATGTCTTGGTTTCAGCTGGTTTCTTGCTACAATTTTCTGCTTGTGTTTCTTCCAGGGAGATTTATTTTTCCATTGTAATTTTTCAATTTGTTTCTGGCATTGGCAATGCGCAGGAACAAAATAATAAAGATCAGAAAAGACATAATCTCCTTCCCCCTCCCCCTCTAATTTTACCTTGCAGAAAATTCAGTAAGGTTTACCCCTCCCCTTTGCACAGCAAAGACTTGAACCAGCCCATGCTGGTATAGTGAAATGAATCAGATACTATGGTAAGCTCCCAGATACCAGGGTTATCAAGTGCAATTTTACAATCTAATTAGCAGAGGATTAAACATTGCACCTCATTGAGGGAGTTGAGCTGCTCTCGCCAGAGGCGTTTTACCACCTGTGTAGGGTAAGAAGTCTTTTTACTTGCTCTACAGAGAGTAAAAGCATATGATGGAGAAATAATGAAGCCTCAGTCACTCTATCCAAGTCCTGTCCCTGATTAGGCTGTGCATTTTGGAATAGCCCTGCCAACAGATGGGGTTTGCAAGCATCATGTAACAGAGAAATGCTCATCTAGGCTGTCTTTTCACTGCTGTGGTCTCTGGATTGTGGCAAGGGACAAATTCTAGCCCGGAAATTCTTGCTATTCCTTCCCACCCAACCTTCCCTCCCAGATTTATGACCACTTCTGCTAGGCCACAGAAGTCCTCAGTGGTTTATACATAAGGCAGCACCATTGTTTTGGGTCTCCTGGATTTTGTACATAATGTGCTAAGAGAAAAAACCCCCACTAATTCTTGATAAAGAGAAAACTGGCAACCTGTTTTTTAGGACTATACTTGCAGAAAAAGGGTAGACTATGCCTATAGTGTCTGATTCTATGGAGAGAGAGAGAGAGGAAGGTTTGTGGGGGCACAGAGAGGCTGGCCAAGATGTTATCAAGCTCTAAAACTAATGCTACAGACCAGATCACCCTGAATGGTTGAGAAGAAGAGAAAGTAAAGACATTAAGAAAGGAGGCTTGAGTCTTCCAGTGGAAACAGCTGTCTCGTCTCATGCAGCCAAAGTACCTGACCTCTTTTTTATTTTTTTCTTCTGATGCTCTCCACCAACGCTCTCATCCCATCAGGGTTGATAAAAATTGCTATAGGTTGTGAATGGCTGAGTCCCTGTCATGGCAGAACACTGTTTTCCTCCAAATAAATGTTTCTGTCACTAAGACTGACTTCTGAAGGCTTGTTTTAAGGACATGTCTTCCCTGGGGGGTTGGCACCAATGGAGGTATGTGGGTGCAAACACCTAGCCTAGGCATGTTTTAAACTATCACGTGTGAGTATGGCTTGCCCTGCAGGTAATGATTGATCCCAAATAGATACATCTTTTAGAGCACAGATGCTCTGTGGAAACTCCCTTACTCCCCTCATCCTTTTCTTCAATGAATACAAAGCCCCAGTAATAGCCTTCAGTGAATAAAAGGCTAATCAATACACTTATTTTCTCCCGCTGCCTCCTTAGCAGTACAGTTTTCTACCAAAACCTCAATTCTAGTTTAGTAGAAATGTTATCTGTGAGCAACCAGACAATGTCCAACTTGAATGCGATCAGAGGAGGTGAAAGAAAGGGAGGGAGGACTTTGGCCCAAAGACAAATGAGAAATGCAGTAATTAATTCAGTGTGGAAGCATTTCTATCCATTGAAGAGCTGCCTAGTTTCTCCAAATCATCCGGCTCTGCAGTCTGCAAGCAAGCCTGAAACCTTGCCTCCTGATGTCTCCATGGTCTTGCAGTACAACAAATGCTGTTGCTAACAGACTGTGCATGCCCACCTGCAGGGCATATGCTCAGAAGTGAGCTTTTTTCTATCAGATGGCATCCTAGGTAGGAAAATCAGAACACATGGGTCTGCCTAGCAGGATGAGCTCAGAAGATCAGAACCTTCCTCCTCCCAAATGAACAGGACGCTCCTTAGCTGGATTTCTCAAAGGCAATTTGGAAGGACTAAGACAAATCCCGATTTTCAGATACACTGAAAGCCTCACTAAAAATAGTAATAAAGAATCCAGTATGGCTAGTCCTCACTGACCAAGGTCTAGGGATCAGATCTATGCATGCCATGCCTTGATTTGTGAACTGGTTCAAAGTAAAGTTCCTAAACAAATCAGAAACTTTTTAACACCTTTTTTTAAGGCATGTGATGAAAGTTTTCTTTTCTTGTTAGCTTGACACTAACTCTTCAGTTAGTAAAACTGTTGCTTATCAAATGTAATGCTGCTCCTCAGAAAATCATGCAATTTTCTCTGTTTGTAATAAATGGAAGAAGCATTCCTGTTCCTTCTTCCCTCTCCCTCTTGGATCATTTATGGCTTGACAATACACAATCAAGGGTTGGCCGAGCACCCTCAATCCTGCCACAGCCAGTGGGGATGGAAGGTCTCCAGGACCTGAGAGGACCAGGCCTTCACTTCCCATTTATGTCTTATGAACCATGCAAAAATGAAGCGTAAGTTGCAAGATTAAGTGATGCTTATTTTGCCCCTGTAGCACAACATTGAATAAATTAAGTGCTCCTTTTGTCCATTAATTCCATGCAGACATTCATACAAGTTTGGGGAGAAACAACAGCCTTCAAAATCACAGGAATCAGTGCCAGTATTTGGTATATATCACACCCTCAAATCATGCTGTAACACGTATGGCAAGCCCAGACCTTGATAGAAAAGTAAACACTTACCTTTCTTGGTTTCACTTTGTCATGGTAGTCATATTGAAAAATCCCCTTGTAGCTAAGTCCTAACCACCAAGGAATTCCCTGCTTGTCCTGGAAGAAAAAAGAGAGGGAGTTATATTGAATAGGATGAGGAAATACTGGAGATTTCCAAAGCTGTTATTCAAGGCAAAGATTTGTTTCTAAGCAATGTCTTTGAATGTCGTGAGTGCTGTTAAATTTATCCCTGCTGAATTTCCCCAAGTCACAAAGCCACATGGTGTTTAGGAGAGGTCTGTTTCACTTTTAGCTATAACATATAAAACCATTTAAAATGCATCACCTGTGGTCAAGTTACTCAAAATGCAGCCAGGGGAACAGGGAGGTTTGACATGGGTCCCTTGTGCCGTGGTGCATCCCCTTTCTCTTCCCTGAAAATTACTCAATCTGAACTCTCAGAGATTGGAGAGGAAGGAAAGCGAATCACCCAGCTGACTTGAATTATGTGGAGGGATTTTAGCATTAATCTTGAAAATGCAGCAGTAATGGGATCTGAGAGCTACCAAGTGATAAGGTCTGACAGGCTCGGACCCAACTGCTTTGTGTCTGAGTGTGCAATAAAATGGCCTTATGGAGTAATGGCTGATATCTGATACCAGCCTCTTTGCAATTTACTGAACTGGAGTCCTCAATGAAATTACATCTGTTCTCTTAATGCAATAGAGAATGGCAGAGTAAAATGCAGCAAAACCAAAACCCCGACATCAGGCAGAAGCAAAACCTATTACGCGAAGTATCTGCTGCCTCACTGCTGCTCCCTGGTACTTATTGATCCTGGGGAGTTCACTGGAATCGCTCTCAAGTGTTTGCAGGATTGAACACCCAGCCCAGTCAACCAGCTTTCTTTTGGTCTAGAGTAATCCAAGAGATCTGGATACACGGGGTGCTGAAGGGATCCTGCCTTCTGGCAAAAGGTGAGGCTAATGCTTTTCACAAAATGCCCTGCACGTTAGCAGGAACAGACTAGAAATGCATCTCCCTGAGACAAGCACTGTCAGATATTTGTGGCTTTATGGTACCCCATGTGTGCAGGACATTACAGATGTATGAAAAAGCATATGATCTACGCAGAGAGATAATGATGAAACACATCAAAACTTCAGGGGTGATAAATGAGGGAATATGCTCTGGGGAGTGTGGACCTAGCTTTCTTTACGTGTTTATTGATCTCTCTACTTAAAAAAAAATAACAACCCTATATAGCTGGTCAGGCAGGGAAGTAATAATATGAGACTGGAAGATCTGGTGATAAATCATTAGACAAAAGAAATGAGGGATTTCATGAATACCTGAATGAAATCCACATAGTTATAAGCAGAGAACTGTTTGGGGAGGGGGATGCGTTATGTCTAAAGTATGGGACAATGATTTGGCATTAAAAAGATGTACTATATCTGTATCCATGTACCTATATCTCAAGCAAAGGGAGCTGCAGTCTGCAGGTCATGGCTGGCCCTAGTTAGCTGCTCATACATCTGTTGGCTGGGAAAAGTATGAGCTCCTGGATGTACAAAAAGGAGGGAAGCATCGAGTCTGCCAGTGATGTGGCTGGCTTGTCCCTTTGGTGCTGGCTCACTGGCATCACCAGAGCTCACCACTGCTCGTGGGCTGAATGTCTCCAGCACAATAGGACTTCAAGAGTATTATCTCCAAGAACAGGATTTTCCTCTGTGGAGTTGTATTTAGTAAACATTCACTACACAGTTGAAATAAGTTTATCCTATCACAGGAAGTGAAACGCGACTTTAGTAGCAGTGTATTGTATTCTGAAAGCAGGATGGTTATTTGTACCTCTCTCCCTCTCCAACAACAGTTTAATTCAATACATGACCTTTTTTGTAGCACGTACCTTTACTGCGTAATAATGCACTCCATATGTTGGGAGGGATTCTACAATGCTCATGTAACTGCAAAACAACACATAAGAGAATAACACATCTGAGAAGCTGAGAGGATGATCTGGGAAAAATGCTTAAATAAATAAATAATCAAGTACATAAATACTTAAAAATAAAGCATTAGATGAGATGGGAGACATAGTTACATATTGTATTTACAGCCACTGTAAGTATTTTCCGATAAAACAAAAGTCATAAGAAATCACTGTTGTTTCACTTACTTCACAATCGCTTGCCCTCTTGTCTGACCATTTAGTTTCTTGTAATGTTCAATGACCCGATCCTCACTGGAAAGGAAGAAATGAGAGATTTTACATAATGGCACTATCAAGACAAAGCATCTTGCCGAAAGGTGAAGAGATAGTTCTGTTAACACAGCTACTGACTGAGGGAATCAAAAGATGCCAAGGAAAAGTGTTAGATGAGAGGACTTGCTACAGCCCAGGGTAAACAAGGGGCGTTCACAGACTGAGAATAAAAATGGTTTTCTAGGAGTTGGCTTTCTGGAAGAAACTTCTTTACTCACAAACACAATATCTACACGTACAGACTTTTCCTCTCTGTTTTACTTTCCTTATCTACAAACGATGCCCATGATATTACATTGTGTGGCAAACAGTTGTGTATTGGAGCTGCTCAAGCTCTGCTTTGCCCTAGCTACTGCAACTTCTTTACAAGCCCACCAAGTTCTCTAAAAGCTAGCAAAGCTTTCAGAAATCAGTGGCCAGTAATAGCACTAAGTTGTTCCTCGTTGCAACTGCACAAAACCATGTACAGGAGCACTAGTGGAAACCCTCTGGAGAAACCTCCCTCAGCAAGGAGTTAAATTTCTAGTGTACACAGAGGCAATAACAGCAGGTTAAACAGTGGCAGGGAATGTTTCCAAGGCACTCAAACTAGGGTCTTTTTATTGGTAAAGTACTGATTTCCAGTACCTAAAGGGGCTACAGGAGAGACGGGGAGGGACTCTTTATCAGGGAGTAGAGTGACAGGATGAGAGGTAATGGTTTTAAACTGGAAGAGGGAAGATTTAGATAAGATATTAGGAGGAAATTCTTTACTGTGAGGGTGGTGAGGTGCTGGAACAGGTTGCCCAGAAAAGCTGTGGATGCCCCATCCCTGGAAGTGTTCAAGGCCAGGCTGGATGGGCCTTTGAGCAAACTGGTCTAGTGAGAGGTGTCTCATGGCAGGAGTTTGGAACTCGATGATCTTTAAGGTCCCTTCCAACTCTAACAATTCGATGATTCTATGTGCCTTTGCATACTTTGAGGCTATAGTAACTCACACTCCCCCAGTAATCCCTGGCTGAGCACCGGGCGTTAGCACGGGCCAGGGACCATTCCCAATGCTGCTTTGGAGACTAGGACAGTTTCCTGGTATAGATGGACACTCTTCCACACCAGTGGGCCTGTGTGTCAGAGAATGGTTCTGGGTGTGTTTGATAAAAGCATGGTGACACATTCATGGTAGAGATGTAGCATCCAAGAGCAGATCAGCATGATCCAAATGACAGACTGAGAGATATCCATAAGTTCACTTTTAAAGAATCTCATTCCTTGTTCTCCAGTGAATGGGTAGCAGGAGAGCACAGAACCAGAGCTATTTGATGCGTACAATCAGCTGTGCTAGCAAGGTCTCAGCATTGCAAACTAACAGCGGTCTCCTTTGATTTCAATAGCATTCCTCTCAACCTATGGCCATGCACGTCATCACAGCATCCAATCCTGGTACTTTCAGACTGGTCTGATTTTGGTTCTTCTCTAACTTCCATCAGTTTAATGCCCACAGGACCAGCTCTGTTACATTACCATGACAGAATATACAAATCCTCAGGTTTAAACCCAATCTCTTGCTCTTTATGTTGCAACACCAAGGGTAAGGAATCTGTTGAGTCCCCTCAAGACACTGTACAGACCTTGCCAGCCCAAGAGGAAGGCAACCTAAACTAGCTTTATGCCACTTTTGTTCCCTCCCCCCATGGCACTGCATAAGCTTCCTGCAGTACCAAGTGTCTGTCTAATGCCATCGTGCTGCGTGCAGTTTAGCCCCATGTGAAGTGGCAATCCTTCCTCCCCGCATTTCCTAGGTTCAGCTGGGGCCCCTCATGGGGCCTTTAAAGGCAGCCACCCAGTTGTCCACCATGTCATAATCCCTCTCCAGGCACACCTGAAGCTATTTTTATTGCTAGGCAGTGTGAAGGAGCACAGCGGTGTGGGATGGTCTGGTAGATGACCTCATCGCATCTGCTCAGAGATGCCCACAGGGACTTTGGTGGAAAACTGCAAAGAAAGTGTTTCACTAGCCTCGCTAACAGGACTGTGTCTCCTTATTGCTGCCTTCCCCATACGCATCCTTGTGCCAGAGAGATCTGCGTGGAACCAGAATCTCTTTTAGAAAGAAGTTTCCCTGCCCCTGCTGGGCACAGCCTTCATAATGCCCTCAGTGATGTCACAGGTAGAGGCCACACAGAACCCCTTGTGACATCACACACAGGATGTTCTGTTCTGTGACATCACAAGGAGGACAGACCGCGCTGTGACATGCCAAACAAGGCGTGCTGTGCACAGATGGGGTGTGAGGCCTGGCACAGGGTAGCTGAGGACCAGGACATCCCTGGTAATACAGGGAGGAAGGGAGGGGACCAGAAACACCAGTGTAGACAGCACAGAGCAATTCAAAGTAGATGGTCTGTCGGATTGTCAGCGGGGTCAGCTGTTCCCCCCACAAACCTGCAATTTGTCTGAGAGTAACTGCTTTCCTTACTCACTCCCCAAATGACTTCCTCCAAAAGTCAGTGGTGAAAATAAAAGGGCTCTTACTGGGGCAAGGCGAAATGTTGTCCCACCAGCACACCAAAATGGGTATAGGGTGCCGACTGAGTCAGTGACAAATCACATGGGTAAAGGAATAGTCCAGCTCTCCCATCAAATCATCCCTCAGAATAATTTTAATACTTAGAAAATGATCTGTAAGCTATAAATTCAACAGCTAAGAAACCATATTCAGCCCACTGATCCAAGCAAGTACCACAGATGTTATGGGCGTGCACATGAAGGCAGAGCCCGGTTCTCCTGCCATGATTATCATAAATAGGATTACTTTTGGAGCAATAACTGAATTACATGAGTGTTCAGTACTGGAAGATCTCCAAAAACCATCATTCTTAATAAAAAAGATAGACAGAGAGGGCTTACAGCCCTTTGAAATTACCTCTTAAAACCACGATTACATGTGGATGCAATTCTCTGTGTTTCAGACAGGAAGAAACCAGGAGTGACTTCTCAGAAAACAATGGAGTTTCTGCAGTGGAAAACAGTCTTAGCTTTGGTTTCCACTCTGTGCAGTTTATTGCCCAGATCAAGCTCTCATACTGATGCCATTCAAGGAAAGGATAGATGTAACTACACAATGATTACCTAATGCGATTCCGGATGTGCTCTGCTTTCCTACAAATGATGAGTATAAAATAATGGATATGTTCCCAGACCCTACCCCTTGGGCAGGGAAGCCAGTCGATGGATCATTTCCTTCAAAAGGAACAGTGGGATGAATAAAGTTATGCTCTCAACCCATCCTAAAAGATGTGGGATAGTCCAAGCTCTACCCAGTTTTCCTAAACAAATGTAGGCAACACTCTCTATACCTCCATTGCCTCGTTAGGATACTGATGATCTTCCTTTCCATTGCATAATGTCTTGAGGTCTACAGATGTTAAGTGCCAGATAAGTATCATCCTTATTTCTACTTTTGGACAAAAAAAATAAAGCCTGAATTATCAGTCGAGTTACGAATATCGAAGAGTGAGATTTGCTGCCTTTCACCTTCCTACAACACTGTGCTAGTCACACTTTGGGGAAAGAAACAGATACTCCAGAACAGAGTTCATCCTGACAGCAAAGGAAGCTGAGGGCACCTAGCTCAGATGGAGAGGTCTACACTGAAGAAATGTTCATGGTCAGATGAATCCCACCCCAGCTGCCTGACAGTCACTCCTCTAACAGTTCTTTTCATTCCCTGGCCAGGAGAATCATCCAGTGCAGAGGTCACTTTTTGCCTCCAGCTCTGGGACAGAGCGGTAAGCCCAGCATGTGCCAGGGAAAACAAACAAAACCATTCATGGGTCAGAAGGAGCATTAGCAGAGCTTATGAACATTCTCCCCTATCATTTCAGCTGTTCATCCCTGAGCCGCTGCCGTGCTGTTATGAACAGCTGGGAGAGTGCTGGGACACTGCCTGGACCACCAGCTGACGTCTCCTCTCCCCCTGCTCTGGCTTGTTTCTGTGTCAGTGACACAGAAACTCATTCATAAGGCAGGGCTGACAGAGGATGCTTAACTAATGTGGCGACACGGAGGCTGCTGAAGCGCTACCGTCTGTTTGCCAGCTCATAAAACATTCCCCCCAAAGCTGCAAAAATCAGTACATGGATGATACCCTGCAGCAGACAACCCTGATAAAGATCTTTAGAACTACCAAGAAATCCCTCCTGTCCCAGCAGCTTACAGAACTGGACAGCAGACAACTTGCAAGGAAATACAGGGCCAGAGTTTCTCATCATCAGATCCAGATTTTCAAAGGTGATTTTCTCTCCTCTCTTCCCAGCACTTGGAGCTGTTTCAAATAGCTGTGTGCTCACTGCTGCGTCTTACTGTTGCTCTGTTTCTAACCCTTGTCCGTCTTGATTATATTATTGAACATACTAATGTCTTTATTTGCAGTCATATGCTGTCCTACTAAAGGCAGCAGAGCATCTCTTGGGCCAAAGGGACCAAGAACAGGACCAGAGACTCAGGTCTGTGCTATATTAGAGAAACTAAATAGCAATTTTCAGCTGATATTTTCAGAGGTGGATTTTCTGGCAGTGCTGATGCTTTAGGATGCTAGAAACAAGCTTGCATTCAGAGTCTGGTGGAACCTGGAAGAAGTCTGTCTTCCCCCTGGTCTGTTGAAAATCCCATTCTAGCATCCACTTTGTGCTGGTGCATCTCTTCCTTGCATTCCTACTGGCAACCCAGTACTGGGCTGGATTGCTAGGGAGGATCTGAATTGACATAAAATGCAATGATGATGGCTGGAAAGGAGTGCTGTGAATTAACACAGGTTCTCTCCTGTCTCCTTGTGATTAGTGTTGTGTCTAAAATAATAAATACTGTCAGTTGTTTCCATGCATGGGCAAGAAAAATCAAAACCCAGGGCCCCAGTTCCTACACTGTGTGGGAGGACCAGAAGCTCAGGTTCTCATTTAAAAGACAAAAGAAACCCCAAACTCCTTCTTGCTTCACTAGTAACCAGTGATGCTACAAGATGTTTGAGAACAAGATGTGAAACTGATTCTTCTTAATCTGTAGAGAGCTGGAAACAAAAATTTGATGATACAAAAACTAAAACCTTCATCTTTGTTGTGATCTCTACAAACTACCAAGAAGATGTTACAGGGCAGGAAAAGGCCTGCAGCAAGGGTATGCAACCAGGAGACTCCATGAGGGTAGAGCCAGAGGCATCAAACTGTGCTGATTCATCCCTCGCTCATCTAAGAATCCAGGATTCATCCCACTGGTCTTATCACATTTGATAGAAGCAACAAGTGATGCTTTTTCATAGGGTGTGATGGAAATTTTATATTATTTCATAAAGATCTATCATAGCATCTTGCTAAAGGTATCCTAGTATTAACTCGATTATCCATTTTATTGCCTTTTAGTTCAATTCACCCTATACAAAGGGTGTTTTGTTTGTTTTAAACTAACTAGAGCAACTACCCATCTCAAGCTTAATGTTTTAAATGTTTCTTTCCAGAGCTGGAAATTCACTTGTTAGTGCTTTGTGCTAATGCTGAACTGCAGCATAACACTGATTGTGCACAAAAAAGAACAGGATGGAATTTGTATCCGGTATGCAATCTGCATGGCATGCAGAAGTATCTGAAAACCCAGTTTTAAAAATCTGCCCTCTTAAATCACTGAAGTTTGATCTGTAATTCAGAAGCTTTTCAGCTGATTCACCAGCAGCCTCTTCTTGAGACCATTAAGCGTTTCAGAGGGTGTTTATAAAAAAGCCACCATTAAAAAATAATGAACTACTGATGTATAAGAGGTCTCTGAGACCTGGTCACTCAAGTGAAATCACAAGGGAGTCACAGGACTGTAGCCACTGGTTTTACTGCCCCATTGGAAACCACCAGCTTCCCAACCTGTGACCTGTTCTCAGTCACATGAGAACTCCCACAAAATTAAGTTCATCTGCGAGAAGTGCTGTACCTTGTGTCTAAATGTAAATACTCACATTCTGAGCATGAGGCTTTTACATGGCTCTTCTCACTTCAGGTGACTGAACACAGCCCAAACCCAAGGAGAGTGTCTTACGGACAGAGGCTGTCCCAGACCTCACTGATATTTCCCAGCAGAAGTCATCCCATAGGCATGTTGGCTAACACTTGCTGGCAGTGGGGGCAGATAGATCCTGATGGGCAAACAGGGCCTGACAGGCAGCCTGGGTTGTCACTGCTTTACTGCGTATGGATACCATCACAGGCAACTGAAGCAAAGGCTGTGTGGACACTTTAGTGAGACCTCAGTCCAAGCTGCTGCTGAAGGGTCAGATTTGCCTTCCCTGACCTTGGCTACCCTCCTCTTGTGGTGGCTTTTAGCCTGAGCGAGAAGTTTGTCAGGCAGACCAGGCCACCAACGTGGCTGGAAAAGCACATATTTTTTTTTTTTTTTAATGTGTGGATTAATTTGTGCAAAAAAGGAAGGAGACGCTTCAAACAGGGAGACTGTTCTGCTTCCAGTGAAGCGACAGCCTACATGAATCAAATTTTCACAAAGGTTTGGTTTGATTTTAAGACAGAAATATCAGGAGACTGTGATGATCCACAGCTTTGTGTAAGTAACCCCAGCCTGGGACTCTGAGTCGCTCCTGCTGTGCTCAGAAAGTGATTAGGAGACCTCACAGAGTAGTTTGCCTACAGCTTGACACAGGATACAGCGAATTCTGGTATTGTAGCCATGCTAGGAAAAGTGGATGGCCTTCCTGGCAAAGGGAAGAATTGAGATCAGAAACTACAAACTGATTTGTTTCCCCGTGCCATCCTCAGATTACCAAGATGCCAAAATTAAAAGAGAAGCAGATAAAGAAGTTTACTCCCACCCCCAGGCTTGTAGCCTAATCCTTTAAAGACAAACATGAAAGAGGAACAAAAGGAAAATCAACTGAAAGCATCTTCCCATTAATGAACAGTCTTTCCCCAAATTTCTTATTTGCACAGATAAAAGGGATAGGCAGGGTGGCATACAGAATCTATGTGTGGGGCATACAAAACTTAATTGCGCTCCTGCTCCTACCCGAGATTTAATTTTCAGTGCAATAAAGATGCAATAAAGAGCTCAGAAGCCTCCAACCCCGAACATCACCTAGATTGTATAAAAGGAGAAAGATATCCCTCTTAGTTCAGCTATGCCATACAGAGGACTTGCAAGACGAAGCTCAATCGCTCCAAAATAACACAGAGCAGTGCAAAACATTTGACACTTCAAACTGGGAAAACTCTTTGCACAGATGCAAAGCTCTGGGAAAGGAAATGGTATATTAGGCCTCTACATTTCATCAGGACAGTTGCAAATTTACAGTTTCTGGCCAGATGTTACTGCAGCCGTTTGGCAGACAGGGAAACTGAGGCCCAGGGTGGTAGCTCTGCTTGTGTTGAATTATGCAATGAGTCGGTGGCAGACCCACAGCTAGAAGGCAGGAATCCCTGCATCCCAGTTCCACTCTCAGGTCACTTATTGCCAGAGCCAGGTCCTGCATAAGACACTGCAAAGCTGCTCAGTACGTTACCAGTAAGCGAGGGAAGGATGCTCCTTCAGCGCTGGTGTTGGAAGGGCGGGAAGCTTCTTTAATTCATTCCTTACAACTTCATTGCTGAAAGAGAGTTCAAAAGGAGGATCAGGCTACAAGAAAACAACCACAATATTTGATATGACCTGACCTAGCTGGCAGGCTGCTACGGCTCTACATCTGTTCCTCCTTAACAAAAGGCACTGGGGTTTCCTTTTTCTTCTCTCTTTATTTGTTTTATGGCAGCCCAGTTAACTTTTCCCTCTATTATCAAAATTGGAGAGAAGTTCTCCCAGATGGTTATATTGAAGCACTTCCTACCAGTGACTGGACACAAAAGCCACCATGTCACATTCCATTGAACAGGATCCCACGGACATGTTCAGGGAAAAAAACAAGGGGAAGAGAAGAAAAAGTGATGCTTTCAGCTGCAATAAAGCATCTTTATTTAATGCCTTACAACCTGCTGCAAAAAGCAATGATTTGCTTTCTTAGCATCACAGGTTGTTCTCAGCCTCTTGCCCCAGTGACCTGGCCTTTGCACAACATCTTCACTGATAAGATTCCGGCTTGAATTTATGTCCTGCTACACAAAACCCTCCCTGGGACCAGGCCCAGCCACTTGGCTAGCATTCTCCTTCCTGCAACCTCTCGTGGCCACACTGGCTAGCTGGTGTAGCATCACTGCACGCCAGAGATCAGGGAGAGCTCATAAAGCGGGAGACATTCCTGCAGATGAAATGATACCATAGGATTTTCTCCTACAAACCCAAAATGCCTCTCTTCCCACTTTTAAACACACAAGGGATTGTGTGCACATGAAAAAAAAGAACCTTCCTCAGAGGCTTGGGAAGGAAGACAGTGTTGCTGTTACCTTTATAATTGTAGAAATACACAGCCAAGAGGGCCAGACAGGACACTGAGGAGTGCCAAAGAATTCATGTTTATTGGCTTACTTCTTAATAGCTGGGGGTTTTTTTTGCTTTCTTGTACCCTGCCCTTTATCCTGCCAAAATGTGTCGCTGTCCTGGAGCTGTGGAGAGAGATCCTTCTTCAGAGCTCCAGATTTCCCAGCCCACTGGCTTGTCCTGTAGGCCATCAGGGCCATTAACCAGGCAGACAAGTTGGTCTTGGCATCCTCAGCTGCAGACCAGCCATCCTAACATCTGCTAAAGGCCCAAGGAGCCCTTGGACCTGCCAGGTCACCCTGAGTTTTGTTCTTGTCTCTGGGACAGTTTGTATGGTGGCTTGTAGAGACATGATACTGCTTCAGATGTTGTAAAAATCTTCCCACAGCACATCTTTGTTTTCACATCCCACCAGCAGGCTCTGCCTGAGACCTAGGTGGGTTTGTCTTAATTAGCATTTGCAGGTTAATTGCTAGGTTGAGCCATAGGGTAAATCACTAACATAAAACCTAGAGCAGGCATTTTGGGTATGTTCACAGGCATTTATTATCATGGTAGTTCCCTGACAATCAATTAAGTAGTTTTAAAACAGGACCACAACTTCTAGTCAAGACAAATCTGTAAGAGAGATGCCCAAGTCTCAATTGGGTGCAAATTTTGCAGAGTGAGGGTGTGTAGAATAGCACTTAAAAGAAAGGACTAAGGCAACCACTTCCATGCTAAGCACATAGAACACCACTCAGTAGCACCTCATTTGCCAAGTCAAATGACTCTTGACAGACAGTGTTTGAACACCCACTCTCACCTAAATCTCATGGGCATTTGACCATCAGATAGATCCTCCTTTGTGAGCTCAAGTGCTCAAAACCAATTCAGATGTTTCCTTCCATAGCAG
This sequence comes from Tringa solitaria, assembly GCA_026413425.1. Lineage (NCBI taxonomy): Eukaryota > Metazoa > Chordata > Aves > Charadriiformes > Scolopacidae > Tringa > Tringa solitaria. Next base: position 7,810,621 of record JAOXJM010000001.1, read on the forward strand.
GTAAATATCTGCACAAGTCTGAACAAGAAGCTGCTCTGTTCCGTATTATCTGCTGATCTGGCCACTCTGCTCTGAGACTGACAGCCTAGAAAACAAGCTGTTGCTGTTTACAGAGTTCCCTGGGTCTGCCCAGAGACGTCTCCTCCACAGCACGTGTGTACTCAGCTCTTACTGAGTTTTTGACATTTTGAAAGAAACCGGGGGAAAAAGAAAAAAGAACCCAGCACAGAGCACAAGCAGGAGTCACTGCCCTCAAGTCAAGATTTTTTGAGGCTGGCTGCTCATAGAAGGAAGTTGAGAAATTTCCAAAACTTTTCTGGGAAGATGGGGAGTAATTTCCAAGCAGGGACTTTCTGAGCCCAGAAAACCATCAAATAGGGCAAGATTAGTGGTGACTAACTATCTTTGAGAGTCTGGGAAAAAGCCTGAATCAGTAATGGCTCCCATAAAAGAAAGGGCTAACAGCAGTCAGCTCTGTGTTTCCTGCCACTGAGGAGCAAAGCTTGCTTGCACTGTGGTAAAAAGTCTTGAGAATCAAAGAAAAAGACATTCTTCGTGATGTTGTTGGATGGGATTAGCATTTCTGCTCAGTACCTAGAAAATACCATACATGTAGTGCCTCAAAGCTTCAAAGCACCAAACGTATTTCAGGTAAGCACTTCCAGGAACAAAAAGGTATTTCATTCCATGGTCCATATATTCACGAAGTCTTCTGGCAAGACTTGTCTCAATACAAATGAATTTAGACTCCCAAAAGGATGTGAAATTCAGAAAAAGGAAAAATAATGACTTTGGTTGCATTTGAGCTAGTGGCCATGAGGTCACTTTCCTCTTGGCTTCTTTGAAAACACCAAACCCCTTAATTTTTAAAATGTTTCCAGCAGGATCACAAGTGGTTTTGTACTTACTGCCTTTCCCGCTCTTTCTAGTGAAATATCTCAGTGTGTTTATTTTATTACTGTATTTAGAAAGTGTTTGTTTAATTCGGTCACTTGTGCTGCATTTATTTTATATTTGAAAGTGTCCAACCTGCAGGATTGTTATTCATGGAAGGGTGCTTTTGATAGAGATTTATTAATATACAGGGGAAAGGCTTCCAAATACACTTTCTCTGTGACATCCAGACCACTTTATTCCTGCAATATGGTGGGAATTATAATATTTAAGAGACTGAATAACAGTATGAAAACTGAAGAGGAAAAGCCATCTGCACGGGATCCTGAAAGCTGGTTAGATATCCAGAAATAAGATGAACTGGATAGAAAATGGATCTAGAAGACAGGAATTCCCAAGTTCTGGTCTTAGTTCTAGTACTGCCTGTTTAATGAATCTTGGCCAAATAAATTTGTCACCACTTCTCAGTATTTCTGTCTGCACATGGAAGTAAAAGTCTACCTAGCCACTTCATAAGCATTTGGTAAAAAACAAGTTTTTGGAAACTGACTGAAATAATTTTGCAGATTTGCAAGATTACAGATGCAGTTGTCTCAGGAAATCCATACATTTTCCAGCATGTGTAATAACAATGATCAGTAACAAAACAAACCTGCAGGGTAAAGTTATCAACTGTTCTCGGCATGGTAATTATTTCTGTTGAATGCCAGAGAAAATACAGAGCCTGATATTCTCAGGTGAAATGGTACCATTTGAAATACAGTGTTTAGGATCTTCTCTTTAAGGTTGCGAGAATGCAGCCTGAGTTTTGTAACCCCTTAATAAATTCTAATTGGTTAAAAGTCACGTGGTTACACAGAAAGAAAAGTAAGCCTGAAACTATGTTAGATTCCCATCTGCCCAAACGTTGAAATTATTGTGAAATTCTGCTTAACAGGAAACTGGCTGTTTGCTTTCCTCCCTTATTATTCTTTCTTATGTTGCTGGGAGATACTTGGAGTTCACTCGAAATGTCTCATATTGCTTAACTGGAAGAAATCTAGCAAGGAGAGCCTGAGGAACAAGCTGCAAGGCTTCAGGATTTTGTTTTATGTTTTACTCAGCTTTTTCTTTCTCCTCCTGAAACTGAGGGACAAATGGTCAGTATGTGTTATTTCCAGCTGCTTTTACATAGAAGCTGTTTAAGGGTGAAGAGCTGGATTCTGAACACTTAAAACTGAAGTTGGTGTGAGTTTATGAAAGATTTTGGTCAATGTTAGACTAGACTCTAAATCCAGTAGGATTAACTTAGAGGGAAAATCTCAACTGCTTTAACAATATGTGATCCTCCCCCCAAAAAATTAGCCAGGGCACTCTGATTCCTTCCTCTATGCAGGCCTAAAGAGGGTCACACCTGTAGGACTTGTGCTCATGTAAGGAATTGGAATTTGTCCTGTCCACACTCTGCCAACCAAGTGTGACTCAGCTCCCTGCTAGAAACATGATTAGCCTGAGTTAATGACCTTTACATCTGTCTGCAGGATACTAGTTTATGAGCTTTATATGTGTGATTCTGTGCCTTTGAAGTCAAAATTTTTGTAACTAATATGAAAAAGCACAGATCAAATCTTAAGTGTCCTATTCAACCTGAGAATCAGCTGAATAGGGATACACAATTATCCGAAATTCAGTGGTATGTCCCAGCCTAAACGCAAACGTTTTTCAGTCTTGTCAGCTGAAGCACTTGGGGATTCTCTTAAATAATATGAAAACCACTCTCGTTTAATGCAGAGGACTAGGAACTTCTCAAGGAGAAAAACTTTTTATTTTAAACCTCACTCTGCCTACATCTGTATCAAGTAAGAGATGGGCCCTTTGTACAACTCTGCTTGCAAATCACCGAGATGCACCAGGCCACTTACAGCAAACACTGAGAAACATTTTTCTTAGTTGATGTAAATGGGTTCAGGAGCTCTGGGTTTCTGATGGGTTTGTTTTTGAAATGAAACAGACATTAGAAATGAAAAAGGCCTTAGTCAAATTGTTCGCTGTAGATGCCAAACTGATCTGTTAAGGCTATTGTGGCATCTGTTCAAGACAGATAAGGGGAGCTCAGACAATGCACTCTCCAGGCTTACCAAGCACTGGGCAGTTGCTGCGATGCCTGAGTTAGGGAGTACTCCTAGGTGGCAAGGATCAGCACTGAGAGACTCACGCATGATGATGCTCTACCAAAGGATGTAAGACATGTGCTTGAAAGGGCACATAAGCCCCTTCTGGGGGAAGGAAAGAGTAGTACTGTGAGCACAGTCATTATTTTGAGGCATGGGATCATTCCCCCAAAAGCAGCAGTGGGACCTGTTGTCACTGTAGCAGTGACAGCAGCGGTTCACAAAGGTAGACACCTGACTGGTTTTGGAGCTCCCACGAGGCCCAGAAAGCAGACTTGCCACTGCATTCAGTCCCTTGTGATCCACCACCTGGGTGCAGTGGGGTTTGGAGGTAAATCATGCTCTGGCCATCATGGGCAGGTGCCAACCTGCAGCTGAAATGGTGACAATTTGGCATTGGCTCTCCCAGCACCTGAGGTGATCAGCCGTGACTCACAGGAAGGCTCCCACGGGGAACAGCAATTCTCCCATCGCTACGCATGAACCAGTGCTTATGCACTTTTCTGGATGATGGCCAAAGAGAAACTTGTAGTCTCACAGGCTATAAATCTGGTAGTGGCAGTAGACAGGACAGGTGTGGGAAATCTGCAGTCTGCGTTCCAAGCATGCAACCCTGTAGAATTAACTTATTTCTTCAAAAACAAAGCATGAGTTCAAGAGTTCAGCCTTCACGCAATGTGTGCTGCCACGCACATTTATTATCTTTAAATCTCAGTAGCAAAACGTTCACAACTGCAGAGCTTCTCTGTTTCAAAGAGTAGTCACTTCTATTTCAAACAGCATTTCAACATCAACTCACTTCAAACACTGAAGCTAACTTCAGCCCTAAGAGAAGTCTCATCTGCAGTTCTTCTGGCTGGCCCCAGGCTTGATTTGCCTCCCAGATCTTACACTGCTGATATGAATAACCACAAATCTCAGCAGGCAAAATCTTGACCACAATGACCTCATGCTGACTTCAGTAGCACCTGGATCTCACCCAGCACATAAACCCATGTCAGTACACATTAGAGGGGGGCTGCTGGGCAGACATCCCTGGAGACGCCAAGTCTTCTCCTAGACCATAGAAGGTCAGGGTAGCATTCTTCTACATTCCTTCAAGAATAGGCTTTAAACTCCACTAATATGGCAGATTGCTTTGCCACCAAAGCCCATTTATACATTAAGATCCCTGGCAGTGTCAGGAAATTGTTATTATGATATCACTTCTCTGTCTGGCTTGGATGTAAGGATTCCCCCTTCCACTTCAAATCATTGTGATCCACAGGTGGAAAGGACAAAGAGCTAACTGTTTTAATGGGGGTGGTGAAGACTGCCACACAGATATGGAGGTAGCATTTAACATCATGTGCTGAGCTATCTTCTGTGCTCTCAGAGAAGATTCCTCATTTCTCTGTGGTCTAGAGAAACGCACTGTGATAAACTCAATCACCACTTTTACAAGGGACATCAAACAACTTTTAGCAGATGGATGCTTTCCACCAGCTGTTTCCATTTCTGGTCTGGAAACAGATACTTTAAGATAAAATGCTTTCAGTTCTATTACCCTGAGCCATCCTTTCTATTCTGTGTTTCATAGTCTGAATGTACACTTTGTGGGTGTGTTTTCATCCTGTCCAAGATATTCTGAGAAAAATTAAACATTGTTCTTCACAGCATAACCAGTGGTTTATCACAGGTTTGAGTGGCAAAACTCTGCTTGGTCCAGCTCTTCTGGGCTAAGCACTTGGCAGTGCATTGAAAACCAGATTGAGAATTAGAAGAGCCACATGCACTCCAGTGCCCCCTAAATAAAAACTGCTGATAGCTGAATTCTTCCAAATCGGGCGGAACTGAAAAATGAAGCAAGACCGGGCTTGTGTTTCTATGGTCAGATGCATGTCAGGATTCTGCAAGTTGATTAAAGTTTTGAGAAATTAAAAGGCAAGAACTTAAACTTCCTTTTAGCAAGTGTTACCGTATGCCATCTCAGATTCCCCAATGGGCAGGCAATATTTGCAATGTATTGTTCCTTTTCACTGATTTGTCTCAATTTTAGCTGGCTAGAAGTTACAGTCCACCAGAAGGCAGAACCCATTTGTTATTCACAGCCTCCTATGGGTGCACAGAGTATCATTACAGTCTTCTCTCAGTGTTCCCTCAATGCTGACAAAATTAAGACACCTCTTTAGGCTCATCTGGCAATTCAACCTCATTGCTCATTCATATATTGTTTTTTCTCAGAAACTCACTTCAGTGTGGTCCTCCAGCCGAACTCACATTCAGGTCAGCAAAAGCAATATATGGAGTATGGGAATTTTTTAGCACAGATCTCCTGGGCTTCAGATGAAGGACTTTCATGTTTCTCACATGAGGCTCCAAGCAGCCATCTGACCTTTGGTTGCTACTAATGTGCAACTGACAGATACTGCCAAATTAAATGAAAATTCTTGGGCATTCCATTAACAGTTTCCTGAAATACCAAGCACAGTCACCTTTGAATTTCCTACAGCAAGTCTGAAGATTTGGCTTAAGGGACAGTGGAAATTCAAGAAACCCAACCATTCTCATAATCATAATGATTATGAGAACTCTGTCCAAATTCAAGCTGAAATATCAATTAGTGATGGAATTTTAATGTTGCCTCTGGCTGGGCCTGTGATATAACAGTGATTGTAAAGTCATTTCCTTAGTGATTTCCTTCCGAAGACTAGTCTATTTCCCGACCTTCATAGGCATATAAAGAGATTTGTCAACAATGAAGTCACAAACAATGCTGTTTGCAAGGCATGCTCTGGTCACAGGCTTTGTTTTGTAAAGAAATGATTTCAGGAAACATGCTGTCTATGTTAGCAATGCATTCCTGTTGCTACACAGCTACAATTGAGTCACATCACTCACACAGTGATTTTACCAGATTCATTCTCACATCACACAATGGCAAAAAACTTTTAATTTTACATACCTTGAAAAATCTCCCTTTGCCTCCTGTAAAATAGGAAAGAAAATTAAAAATGTATCATTTAAAATAGAAAAAAAAAAAAGAAAGAAAACAGCTGTTCAAGATTTTCCATTTGCAAAATTCATTTAGCAGCAATTTCCTGTTGTAATTGATTCCTCATGTATTTTTTGGAACCGGTATCTAATGTCAAGTGCCATGATAGATGCAGTGAGCTGGGCAGATTAACAAACAAAAGGTTTGCCTAATAAAGGGCCAGATGATTCCTCATTCTGCTAGTGGACACCCAAGAACCTGCAGGAAATAATGCTAATAAATAAGCAATTTTTGGGGTCAATGTGGATGCTGCATTACTAGAAGGTCTCTGAAGTCTTGGTGACCTTAGAGCCCCTGAGACTGCAACTCCCCTGACTCTTTGTACAACTATTCTCATTATTTTCTAGTAACTAGACTTTCACAATGCTAGCTCACGGTCAGCTTTCAAGGGGATGCAAGACACAGGGTTCTCTAACTCCTTGCTGAGTGTTTAGGGGAGTATTTACCTCCCTTACTAGATATTCCTATTTACTACCATTGCAGCCTGATGGTAAAAGGGCTGGGTCATGTTCTAGTCCAGTAGTACCGGAGTCTTACTGCATATCCGGCAAACCCTCAAAATGTGGTGAGTCTCCTCCTCAGTAAATGTAATATGCATTTTGCATTTTCCATAGGCAATATGCATTTCGCATGATGCACACTTAAAGCACCTCCTTTGCCATCAGCTACACAGAAAACACAGTGCGAGAGTGTAGTTTGTGCAGTGAGGGAGTTTCCACTGCCAAGAGGACTGAGTTTTGCATCCAGGTCTTTTGTCTTTACATCCATCCATCCAGCCGCAAAACCTGTCAGCCCACATCCAGAGGTGCTTCAGTTCTGAGGCCGGGGTAAAGTTCAGCTTCGGTGGTGCTTTAATTTGTTCTGGTAACACAACAATTTGCAATAAGGCTGCAGACTATATCACTTGAGTTCTGACAGTCTTTTACTACGTTCCTATTTCCCTCTAAGTGAATTGAGGGCCAGATGAGCTCTCCTCTGATTTATAGGAAGGAGTCTTCCAGCATATCATGATTATTGTTTAACACAGAGCAAAACCCAAATGATATGCCCCGGCCTGCACAGGGATGAGCATTCTGAATTTAAAAAACAGTTTTATAGGGTAGATTCTCCATACTTCAATTCTTTGACCTAAATGCCGCAGTGAGAAGTAGAACAAAACACAGTATGTTTTGCTTGGATCCTGTCATAAACATGGCTTGTAGTAATTTCTGGTTACAGACAGCAGAGGTGTGGCTTGTTTTGACTGTTTTCATTAAGTTACACATCAAACTACTACAGGAATATACGTAACATCCCGTGTTTGTCTGTGATGAGAAACAATCACAGCAACAAGGGTTGCAGTGGCAGATCTGGATCTGGCTGTACAATTACAAAGCTCAAGTTACTCATTAGGGTGAGCAGACAATAGATTTCATACCCCTATTGCTGCTTCTCACAAAGAGCCTGTTGTTTGATGTGTATTCCCCCAGCAGCCAATATGCAATTTCTATAATGTGCTTTTAATTGAGTCCCCCATCCTGACTCTCTCCCTCCATTTTTGTTACATAAAATGATTTTAATGAAGATTCAAATCCCTACGCATTAATTGCTTCTTTAACATTGAAAGTGCTTTAGAAGTGCGATGCATTGTTATTTATTTGTATAGTCTGATGAGATGGCTTGTCTGCTCACATGGCTCCTCATAGCTTCATGGCCGATGGGAAAAAAACCACAAAACTACACTGTACAAAAGGGGAACAAAGATCATCTGACAATTATCTCTGACCTGCTCCCACAGTCATGCTCCTAAAAAGAGATTTTTCACAAAAAGCCACCTCCGCTACCCTGAAAAGATTCCTCTTTGGGAACCAGAGAATTACCAAACACCGATGGTAATTCACTCTCTGACCCCTTCCCTCTTCCTGAAGAGAAGGACTTCAAAAGACTTTAATACTTTTTTTTTTTTTGAGAATTTTTTTGGAAAGTTTTTAAGCCCTTTGCCCATATTGGAGAATACAGACAGTTGCATATATAGAAGCTTAAAGAGATCATCAGAGGGCCAAAATCCTTTGGGAAACCAGATGCAAAGTCACTAGAGAAGAATCCACTGTATATGGATTTCACCTAGGAAATTACACTCATCGCTCAAATTTTCTGTGTCTTTATGTCATAGCCCAGGGTCTCAGATATCTGTGTCGGTGCAAACATAATACACATTTATATGCAAAATATTGAGCAGTGGAATCTGCTCCGAGTGTTAAGCCTGATTCAAGAGCTTTCTGCACTTATTTTGCATTGGTATAAACGATGAAAACCCCATAAAGACATCTTTCTCCTGCAACTGGAGGAATGCCTCCACTTCTATACTGCTATTTTGGGTTTGACAAGTCAAGAAATTTAATGCAACACGAGGAAGCACAAAGTGAGAGAAGATGGGTGCTTACCTGCAAGATATATGCAGCCAGTTCAAACACCACTTCACTGTCAACCTCAATGAGTTCCTTGAAAGGTGAAGAAAACAAAGAAAAAGAGAGTTGAGTCCGTTTGAGCTCCTGCAAGAGCAACATGCATCACCTCCTGGCTACCCCCAGTTTTCTCCCCTGGCTGGGCTTCAAAGCATTCCCTGTGCTCCCGGAGACCAAAGCGAGGGAGAACCTGCCCACTCAGATGTGGAGAAAGCCAATTATTCAGCATAACGTCTTGGTAAATGAAGCATAACTGGGTGTGGCATGAAGGGATTCCTGGGGAGGAGGGAGGAGAAGACAGGTGTAAGGGGGAAGATTGGGATAATTTTTATTTTCTTGTGTGATTTTGTAGTCCGGAAAGGTAGTCTGGAAAAAACATTTTTTTTTCTCCCACAGATGTCACTCATGCATTAGGGGAACACAGCCTTAACCTTGGATGAGAGAAGCAAGGGAATGAGAAAATTTGTCTTCACTGAGCTTGTGTCAAAGCCCCCACAGAAGTCCTCTGGCCCTTGTCCAGGGTAAACTCACAGCAAAAAGAGCAGAAAAATTATCTCTTGTAGGATGGGAGCTCTGCTTTTGGCCCCTTCATCCCTATGAGTACTGGAGCTGGGGTTGCTTTGAGAATGAGCTGTGACAGCAAATCTTTTGGTAGATCTTCAGTGCTCCGTTCTATAGGATCCAGCCACGGATGAAAGCAAATCTTGGGAGGGTCAGGTGAAATTCTGAGCATTTTGCTTGGACACTGTGTCACATGAAGGACACTGATGGTTCCATAAGATCCCTTCAGGGTCCTTCCTGAGATAGTGGTCACAAAATCAAGGGGTCCAGGCACTGCTCCAACTGAATGTGTGGGATGCAGATGGACGATCTTCTGTGGACTGTGATTGTGCTGAGAAAGGTTGGACCAGATGATCCTTGAGGTCCCTTCCAACCAGGCATTCTATGATTCTATGCTCAGGATGGAAAGCAGGAGCATTAATCTTGTGGCCAAGTGTGCTCTCCTCAAGTCTCTGGTCCCTACTAGTTTCAGAGTTTGGGAAGAGAGGGGAATTTTACTGAGATACTGTTTAGGCCTCAAGTCTGCAACTAGATCTCCTATGTTGTCTCCTACGTATGTAGCCACATACATTGGGTCACTTCAGCTCACTCCTGTGGTGACTTTTCTATTTGTTTAAGCTGCTGTTTTTAATATTTCACTTCATCTGGCAAGAAACAAGCGATCTAAATATAGATCACTGCTGCGATCCGTGCTCCAGCCAAGCCATGGCCACACCTCATTTACAAGCCACAATTGCTGTGTTGGCTTGTCTCTGGCAAAATCAAAAACAAAAGGAACAAAACAGAGGATAAGATCCAGGTGTCCTTGGCCTCCACCAGTGCCAGCTTTTTAAAATTAAGCACTTCCTTCACCTCTTTCATAACAACTCATTGGGGAGCGAAGACCAGCTCTGCTGTGGGCAATAAACACACCCTCCCTGGTTCAGCTGAAGTGCCTGATTCAAGCAGGCACCTGCACCAACAACGTGCGTGTGCCAAGGGAAGCGGCTGGAGAGAGATGTGGATTCAGCTGCAGGCAAGGCCCGGGGAATGGGACACTCAGGCATATTCCATAGGACCAGAGTGCCCAGCCTTCCCCTCTCTGTGAAACACCAGGCATCATGCGGACAAACCATCCTCTGCAACCATATGTCAATGTTATGGCCAAGTCTATACTAGTAGGTGAAGTGGGTCAGAGCCTGTTCTCTGGCCCTAAGGGTATGTGGCACAGTATAGCTTGTGGTTTCTCTCTTGGGCAGAGAGAAACCTAATGAAATTCAACAAGTGTAGGGTCCTGCACCTGGGGAGAAATAACCCCAAGCACCAGTATAGGTTGGGGGCTGACCTGC
>JAOXJM010000001.1:7868446-7882516 GCA_026413425.1 Tringa solitaria
GGCTATAAAGTAAATATTTTCACAAATTCAGACACTGGAGTCTTCTAAAAGTGCAATTTTCCTCAGCATTAGAAGGAAAGTTAGTCCTGTGTCTCTCAACCAAGGACAACTATTAATCAATTTTCCCAAAGACAAACACCTTCCAGAGTAGGCGTGTTTGCTGGCTCTACCTCCAGGCATCTGGTTTGACCCATCTCCAAGACAGCATCATCTTGAAAGCTGGGACAGAGACTGAAGCTTCCTCCCGAGGCCGGTTTAGATTTGTGCTTCTTCCTCCCCAAATATGGGCACTTTCCCAGCAAAGCAGAATAAGATAATAACAGAAGAGTTTTCGTGCAAACATAATGGTGATGAGCTGTCTCTGAGTCCAGATAGATGGGAAAGTAAAAGACATCCTATCTGTATTAACAGCCTCTCATCCAAATGGATTGCTTCGCCGGGAGAGGTCGGGAGGGGACTGTAAGGGGAGAATGAGCACATGTCTTGTTGCCCATGATGAGGTCATGTAGTTTTTTTTTTAAAGCATGACCCAATTATGAGCTGAGACCATCTCCTCTGTCCTGAAAATTGGAAAAGCTGATGGTTTTTCTGATGACATCCCGTATCGCAGACGACACGAGTGCCACAGGCAGCCGACGCTGTGCCTGCCTTGCTCCTTCTCCAGGCACCGAGCACAGGGACATGCTGCCGTCAGCAAGCTAGTGCATCCCTGGGGGAGGAGGGGAATTTGGGAAAATAAGCCACCAAAGAGAGAGACAAATCCATTTCGACATCAGATCACCCAAGGCTTCCTCATGAGCAGGCACTTCCCTGACATAAAGACAGAAAGGACCTAAAGACAAGCCACACACTGGAAACACGGTGAAGGTTGGGGGATGGAGATTTGCTCTATCACTTGGGGAAGGCATTTTGCATCATTTTTTAAGAGACTGGGCCTAAAAAAATACACTCCTCGGCAAAGTCAGGGGGAATGGATGGGGATTGTAGAGGGAGAGGTGGGGTGGGCAGGGCAGAGGAGCACCGAGGTCTCCCTTGGGAAGGGCAGCGTGGTCTCCTCACATCCCGATGCTGTCTGTCCCCAGCCTCCTGCCCCCTTTGTGTGGTCACAGATGTCTCCTTTGGTTACCTGCAGCAAGGTAAAGGGAAAGGAAGCTGTTTCCCAGTGAGATGGTAGAGTTTAAGACCCATTTTGGTCATTATGTGCAATACCCTGGAGTCCAGGAGCCTGACTTGTGACCAGGGCTCTCACTGTGCCATGCCAAGAAGAACCTTTTGGCTGAAAGTTGAGATCTTTTGTCTAAGTTGAATTCCCTTGTGGCTGAAAAGGAAAGGGAATAGAAAACAATATTCTGTAAGCTGAGCAATGCATCCTAGAGAATCAAGCCTGGCATGTCTCACTCGCTATCAGCCTACTATTTGGACTGCGTGGTCCGATGGCAGCAATAAGGGGAAATGCTCCATCCTGAAATGCTGGCTCGGATTGGAAATGCACATTTTTTACCTTGGCTTGAAAGCAAATCTGCTGTGCTGCCTTGCTCATCATTTCTTCTGAGCTACTCTCTTCTAGACTGTTCAATATCTCCTGAAATCACCTGGTACATTATTACACTATTATTTTTCAAAATTGCTCACTGAGACCATGCTATAAAAATAATTTTCTATTTCCATTTCCATTGCCTTGCAGCGGGCAGCTTTCATCCTGTGTAACACTTAGTGCTTTCTTACCCGAATTTACTATTTGGGTTGCTTGTCCAGCCAAAAGAACATGAAAAGAGAAGTTGGAGCTGAAGCAGGACTGATCTGACCATGCATAACCAAAGTATGAACACCTACCCAAGACCTAATTGCAGAGTCCTTTTGTAGTCAAGGAGAGAAAGGGACACAATTCATTTTAGATGATCTGTTTTAAGATGAGCACAGTCATGCCCTACAAGTGATGTCCTCTCTCCACCGCCTGTAAAAGCCTAGCTCAGGCACAGATGCCCACACTGTATGTACCTTGGGTTAAACAAGATGAACCAGTGACAACCATGAACTAAATATGGCAGGTGCTCAGGAAACCTGGTGATGGGGTCAAGGGATGGGATGCAGCACCCAAACATGGGCTGGTCTACCATGAATGAGCAGCAGTAGAAGGAGATCTATGCACTTTGGCCTCATCATCCCACTCCTAAACTCATTTTACTTCCAGCTTTGTGCTTGGTGGTATCCCATGGCTGAGCCCTGCAGTATCCCTGGGGAAGGGAGACGAGGCTGGGGGACACTGGGTTGTCCATGGCTGGAGCAGCATCTCATGGGCTACAATGGTGTATTTCACAACCACTGTTGGGCACTCGCAGGTTGGCTCAGGCACGAACAAAAGCACCACTGAAGCCATGGAGCAGCTGAGCTGGGCAGAAACAATAGTGAATTTTTGAATTTCTCCCAAGTAATTGTGGGTGAGATGTCTTCTCTGTAACAGAGCCATTAGATGCTGGATGTGCCACTGCTGTACTGGTGTATGTGCTGGGAAGTCCCTAGGACAATTTAAATTGCTGATGCTCTACAAAACTTTAGGAATGAACTCATCGGAGAGGAAAGAGCTTTTTCCCTTCACCAGATGTTTTACTGGGATTGTCACCAGCCCCTCCCAGTAAGTTTGAAAAGCTCCACGTGCGCTCAAAATTAAGGGTATTTGACAAATTTTAGGAGAACAACTGAAAAAAAAAATTACTGAATATTTTCACCCACACTGGGCCGGCTGTAAAGAGTATCTGGCTCTCAGCATATGCGGCATGAATAAACATATGTCTTCAGCTTATCTCTCTCCTGACAGCTCATGGGTAGCTCCCCAGCCTGTATTAGTTTAAATGCAATTAATTCTGGAAGACTGATAATAGGGATATTGATTATACAGGCCCTTGGAAATCTCATCCTCGTTTCACTCCATGGAGGAGCATGATTGCCAGTCTCTGTTTATTTCCTCACGAGGCTGTAGGCACTTTGCGGTGGGAATGTGTTCCCTGAGGCTCCTAACATGGCACCTGAGAGACGTGCAGGGTTGGGTCACAGGGGTCTTAGGGCACAAAAGGACAAAATCTCCTCTCAGGTCTCTTCAGAAACCAGCAGGCAGCTCGGAAAGAGGGGAATGTGCACCATTACTGTGCCAGGGAAACATCATCCCCTCCAGTTAACCTCCTCAAGACACAGAAGTACCTCTGCCATAGGCAAGGTCAGCCCTGGCCTGACTCATTCTCCAGAGTCACTTTGCTCCCCGCGGCTATTGCCCCCTACCTCCACCTGTCCCATCTTCTGCTAATGCTCCTCCCATGCCTGTGCTGACCTGCAGGCAGCTGAGAAACAAATCTGGAGGGATTGAACTATCCCTGCTGGGTTTCATTAATTTCTAGTCTTGCCTTTCCTAGGCACAGCTTTGCTTTCTCAAGGGCTGTTTGACCAGATTGACCTTTGCTGCACGACAGGGCCCCGTGGATGGTCTCCATGCTCCCTCTCCATTTGGGCTCACTGCTGACCCTTGCTCTGGAGCTGTGCACTGTGCTTGACCTCTTCAAATCCTGCTCTCAGTGGACCTCACCATCTAGCATGACCTGTCAGCTTGCTCCCCGCAGCCTGCCATGCTGGAATCTGACCTTAGAGCATGTTCTCCAGCAGGTCCATCCCTTGAGTGCTGCCCATAGCACAGGGGCCGTGTCCTTTCTCACTGACCATCATGGTCACCCATGGTGAGTTCAGGGGAGCCTGGAGCACGCCTACGAGCTTCTGGGCTTGGAGCAGCCTCTCGGAGCCAGTGCTGCTGCATTGGTCTCACTGGAGCCAAGCCACAGTGGACAGCAGAGGCTTTTCCACTCCGGATTTCTGAGCCCTGCTCAGGATGTCCCTCTGAGATGCTCGTTCCATCTCCTGTCCCAAATCCCTTCAGTTTTGCCCTTGTAATCAAGCCTTTCCACCTTCACCCTTCCTGAGATCCCTCTTGGCACTTAAGGTGAATTGTTCCCTCCCTACCTCCGCACATTCTATTTCTTTGTCTTCTGCCTCCGTGCCCTTCCATTTCCATTTTCCAGCAAACACTCTCCCCTCCAGGCTTGACTTCTGTGGGCTTCTGAGTTCACTGGAGCCTAAGCTGAGAAATGAACCCTAGAGCTACAGCCCTCCAGCCTGACACCAGATGCTCTGTAGCATCAGATGCACTGGATGGCGGTGGTAGATGCTTTTTCAGTGAATTAGTGAGGCTCTGTAGAGCAGTACAACACAGTCAGGCTAAAAGGCTGGGTTTGGGAGCAGACCTGGCTCTCCTGGTGCAGGAGACAGCCTTGCCTGCAGGAGGTGGGCTGACTGGGAAAGCCAACAATGCTCCCAGCACCACCTTCCCCTCGGACCAATGCTAAACATATTTTCCTAATGTTATTTTTCGGTAAACAGCCAACTTTTCAGCAGAGAAGCTCTTAACTCACAGCTGGCAGCTTGCTCAGTGAGACCACAGACCTGAATCTCTGGTCCAGGCTCCCACCTCCCTTGGTGCAGAGCAGTCTATCCTCTGTCCCTCTACATCCTGCAGTTGCTGAATCCAGCCATACATCTGCCCCATTTGCAGTCACGCTCGCTGTATTTAAGATCATCAAAACTCTCGAAAGGGGACCTGAGAGGCAGTGGAAGGCCAGGAGAAGTCTTTCCTGTGGGAGAGAGATGGCTTCACACCGTTCATCTGCCAGGAGCCACAGGCTGTGGAGGGGGGATTGAGTGGTTTGTCCCACTCTAAATCAGGTGATGTAAAACTCACCTCAGACACTTCTACAACTCCCAAGTTGATCCAAAGCTGTGGATCTCAATACTTTTTAATGCCAAAGATGTTGAAAAATCTACTTTGCAATTTTCCAAACACTCACTGAGCTGGGCTACAGTCTTGCTCTTGCTGTAGTAAATCAGGATTTGTTTTTGAAATCAGACTTATACCAGAGTCCTAGCCTTGCAGTTACTCAGGGAAAATAAAGCCTCCTTTCCAGAAGGCAGACCTGAGCACCCTTTCATCTCCAGCTCATTTTAAATTATGATCCAAATCCAATTTTTGCACATTTTTCTCAGTGCAAGAGACTGGATCCTGCCAGATTTCTAGCAGAAAACTCCACTTGAGTTCAGACTAGTCTCCAGTTATTTGTCAGCCCTACAGAAAACATGGATTGTTTTTTATGGAGGGGAGCAACACACCAACCCAAAACCTACAAAGCCACTCAGAGGGCAGTTGTCAAGCCCATGCTGACCCCTTGCATTAAGACAAAGGGACACTTCCCAGTTGCTTCTTTGCAGGTATGGAGAGGCTGGGTGGGATGCAGGGATGCAGGGATGCGGGGAGCCTCCCTCGGACACTCACCAAGGGCATCATTACCAGCCCATCCCAAGCTCTCCATACCCTATAGGACATCCCCTATAATCAACCCCAGCAATGTATTCACCATGCTGCTCCTGCCAGGGGGTAAGGGAGGGCAGTGGGACCGGTGGGACCGTACTCACCCTCTTGCCTGCTCCTCTCTCCTTGCTCCCAGCCCAGCGCTGGCCGCTGCTGCCTCCGCAGCGATGGTTAAAAGCGCTTTTGGAGCAGAGCCTGCAAGCGCTGCAGGGAGTCGTGGTGCCTCTCCCGCACGGCCAGGACGGCTACTGGCACCCAAACGTCTCCATTTACGGTCAGGGCCATGCAACTGCATCTCTGCATCAGCCCGGGAGCTGGGGCTTTTAAAGGGATCCTCAGTTTTGGCAGTGGACCCCATTTTTCTGCAATTTTTGTGGCTTCCCAGGGGAGATTCAGCCCATCCCGGGGCTTGTTTATCCTGCTCTGAGGAGGGAATATATTTCTGCGGTCCTCATGCAAAATCTGTATCCAAAGTTAGAGAGCTTCTCCCTAACATCAGGCGAGTGCCATCCCCAGCACCATCTAAAGGGGAACCTTTGCAGTTTTTTTCATCATGCTAGCCCAGGTAACCACCCTACTTATTGGTAGGCAGTAAGAAAATGTAGGTAACCCCCCACTGACTGCAATTTCCTGACCATAAGCAATACTGGAAATATTGCAAAAACTCCAACAGCCTCTTGGGAACATTTTATTTCTCCCTCTAGCCATTATTAGTGGAGATATTGCTCTCAAAAGATGCTCCATCTTCCCCAGGACAGCATGCCTCAGCCTGGCCCCGGCGAGGCTGAACCTGGAGCACCAAGGGACACAGGTGTGCTCTGAAATGAGCACTTCCACCAGGACAGCCACGCTGGTGACAGCCATCTCTGTGGTGGTGAATCACCAGCCCACGGGATATCTCACCAGCCTGGTGCTGGCTCACAGCTACCAGCATCTCCCAGTTTGGCTTGGAGGTGGTTTCTGGGGAAGTGATGCTGAAGCATGGGAGGCACGCTGGAGACGAGTCCTGTGCTTTCAAAGGACTCCTAAATTGCTTGAGCAGAGCTGGTATGCAAGGCATAAAGGTTGGAAAAGGATGTTCTGTGCATCCCATTAATTTTGGCTGTACATAATCAAATATCACTGTTAATGTGTCTTTGGATGCCCTTGCATCACAGCTGGGAGATAGAAACGCTGCAAGCTTACCCCAAGCTCTTTGGGTAGCAAGAGTTACTTAAGAAGTAATAACATGGACATCCAGGTGGGTTAACCACCCAAATGGCTACAGATGAGCGTGGTGCTGACCCCCACATCTCTCCCTGGCTCTTCCAAATCAGGCTCAGTCCTCCTTGGGGAGAAGGTTAGAAACAAAAAGCCCAGTTATTTCCTACAATCAAATTCCAGAGCCCTCCAGACCCCACAGACGGCTCTGCTGTGAGCCTTGGATGAGCTTTATTTTTGCAATGACTCCTCCAGAGAGAAAGAATTAGGAGGCTTAACGCTTTTGGATGACAGTTGCCGGAGCGGCCGTCAGATAACAGGCACCGGCAGCCGGCGCAGGAGCCGGGAGCGAGCCAGGCCGCCTGATTCAGCCAGCCCTCAAAAAAGCCATGTTTATAAAAACCCACATGAAAAAGAATGAATTGCCAATTACGCCAAAGTCTTTAAATAAAGCAACGCAAAGCTTTCATGTGCAGCAGACAAATGATACGCGGTCACAAGGAAATAATATAACAGATAGGGAGGCTGAGAGAAGGGAATGTGAGCAAATCCATTTTCCAGAAGCTGGAGAGGGGAGTTGCTCGCTGAAAAGGATTAGCTGGATAAAGCAAAACACTTTAAAAAAAAAAAAAAAAAAACTGCATTAGAAACTGAACACGCATCAAGCAGAAGGAGGAAAAGAACGAGATTGTAAGAAGATCCGAGGAGCGACGCTCTGCTCCTGTTCGGAAAGAAAATTCTGTCAAAAAACTACCCTACGTAAGCTTGCCACACACTCCACATCATCAACAGGCATTTATCAAATGAAACACATACGAAATGCAACTCTTCTTCCTAATCCCAAGTCAAACAGGCTTTGAGTTTCAGACCCTCAGGAAGAGATTTCCATATGATCCTCCTCTGTCTCCGTTTATGATTAGCCCTTCTAAATTTCGGCATTTGTCTGACAAAACACATTGGGGAGGGCTTTCTTTTATCTGCAAAGCCTATATTTCTGCTTTTCCTTAAAGGTTGCTGCTGTACCGCTCTGCAGCTGCTCAACTTGGGAGGAAAAGACTTTAGTCGAGCCCTTCTGATTGACTAAACCCGGGATAACTTTCGTGGTGGTGGTAACCCCAAGCCCTCGTGTTGTGTGCCAACACCAAAGCATTCACAGAAGGGGTTGCAAAATCTGCCTCTGAGCCAAAATCTTACTTTCGGGGCCCAGTATTGCAAAAAAACTCCATATGTGCATGAGGGGTCCCGCTGGCAATGGCTGTGTGGCCACTCTGAGGGGTCTTTGGAGTTTTGGGGGGAGACTTTGTGGTGGTGAAACATTTCAATCTGGTCTGGTGGGGCTGTTGCACGGAGCCAAGGCTGACTCCTGTGAGCAACCGCAGGAGCACAGCTACCACTTGCCTGAGGTATGGTCTTCATTAACCACCAATTGATACGTTTCGAACGACTTATTCATAACCCCCCGAGTATGATCACAGCTAATTTGCAGACAAAAAAAAGGGAGTGCATTTGCTTAATACACTGCTTTCTGCAAACACCCTGATCGTTCCCAGATGCATCTGGTTCTGCCTAGCAGCTCCCGAGGCAGCAGGAGAGGAAATAATTTCAGCTCCCGAGAGTTACCGGCCGAAGCAGTTTCAAGATGCTTCAGGAGCCCTCCTGCATGCGTCTGAGGGAGCTGCAACCTTCTCTCTCCTTTGATCAGCTTCTGCTGTTTTTTTTCCACACCCAAATACAGCGGCAGGATCCCTGAACCCTTCTCTAAACAGACCAGGTGAGGATGGTATTTCGATCTCACCCATGACAGAGAAATCAGTTCTACTGATTCCCAGCGGTCTCTCCTAAACTTGCCATTAAGAGTGTGAAATTAGTTATGGAAAAGCTTCCAGGGAAGTTTCAGGTTGTTGGGAATGAGGAAATTCTACACGAGAATTTGAGAACCTGTCTCCCAAGTAATTCAAGCCAATGCAGGTCTAGATGCTGAGACCCAGCACAGCTATGGAAGAATCTCTTTCCCAGCATAAACCAGCAGATCAGCCCTCCCTTTCAGCTGGTGGCAAGGTACCCATAGAAGAACACAGCTTTGAAGTGACAGCCAGAAGCTCAGGGTTGGACGAACATTTTATTTACAGCTCCTTATTCAGTACAGCTATGAGATAAGATAACAATAAAAATAATGGTGCTTGGAACTTACAAAACAACTTTTATCTGAAATCTCAGCACAAGTTACAAACAGTATGGGTCAGCTGGAGAGATTTCCCCTGGCAAAGTGCAAATTGGTCCCAGAGGGACCCTATGATTTGGGACCTGCCAGGGCAAAGCACTACACATCCGAGTTGCATCAGCCCCCTCCTGCCCAGAGCAGCGCAGCCCTAGGACCACGCCAAAGCTGGTGGTCACCAAAGTACGGTGGCCCATGGTTCACAGGAAGGCAAACCAAAGTGGTGTGCCCATGTCTTGAGAGTATTTGGGACACACTTGAATCCAAAAATCCTCTTCCTCTGTTGTCTGCTCCACCCAAAAGTGATTTATTTACGATTGCCCTGAGTAGAGGCTACCCAACAGCACTGAAAAGCCTCATTTAACCAGGAAAGTACCAGAGATGCCTCAGTGGACAATCCTGTACAGATATGGGCACAGTGCTGCTCTCAAGAGCTGGGTCTACCTGCATGCAACTGAGGTGACTGCTTTTTCTGGGTATGAATTTTTCATACTTATACCTCCTGGCTTTCCCCATTCATACGTTACTTGAAAACAGCAAAACGATTTATTGTACGAATAAAATTCAGTCATGGGTCACTTGCAAACTAGTTAGTGTGATTTACAGGGCAATTCGCATCCTATATTGATCACTAGAAATTCCCACTGAAGGTGTGATCAAACAGTTGAAACAAATAATCGCATGATATTGTTTCTGATCACTTAGGAATGGACACAGAGCTTCCCAAACCAGCATCCTCAATTGTCATCTTCATGTGGTTTTTTGGTGCTATCGATAAAAAAACCCCAAATAAGCAGGTTGGCCAGGGCAGCTCATATAGATTTCTCACAGGGTATTTTACGCTGTGATTATTAATATTGTGAGTAGTGCTTCAGTGGAACTCTTCTCCAACAGCCCATTCATTTTTAATGGAACTAAAGAAAATGTAAAGAAGGCATTTATATGAAATAGGGAGCCAAGTGCTGCGTCCTTGTGATGAAGGTGGCTGAACTTCCCCCAGCCAGCTGCTGAGCCTCAGCGAGCCCGGTGCAGCCTGCTGCAGGGACGCTCACCACTCAGAGACCATTACCGTGGTGGTTTGCTTTAATTAGTCATCCTGATTTAGTTGTTCTCCTTCCTGGCTAGTTCGTGGTTCTCCGGACACTGGAGGAGCATCTCAGAGAGCTGAGGGATTTCACCTCCTCAGTGACTAAGTACCAAAAAAATGTTACCCATTAACGTTTCGTTAATGGTATTTTCAAGCAACTTTCCAGAAAGCGAGGCTGAATGTGCTTCCGGTGATTCAAGTGGCCTTCAGCAACCCCCATTCAGGTTTGCCTGTGCTGGGTAGGATCCTGCCCCCCCTCCCAGTTTATCAGCTGCAGCGGGAATCTGGGCAACTATGGGAAGTTTCATTTCCTGCTTCTCGGGGCTAGCCCAGCAGAGTTTGTAAAAGGAAAGACATTCTTCTAATTCTTGTTATTAACCCATTGGTGATCTCCAAGACGCGAGACAAAAGCTCGGGATGCTACAGCTTCCATGAGCCCATCATTACACAGACAGCACCAGCCTCTTATTTTTCCTAATTTTCCATATTTTTTTTATTTTTAATAAAAAATAAGGCAGATGGAGCACAGACATTTAAATAGAATCATAGAATCATAGAATGGTCTGGGTTGGAAACAACCTTAAAGATCATCAAGTTCCAACGCCCCTGCCATGGGCAGGGACACCTCCCACTAGACCAGGTTGCTCAAAGCCCCATCCAGCCTGGCCTTGAACACCTCCAGGGATGGGGTATCAGCAACTTGCATCCACAAAATGCACGTTTGTGTTTGACACACGATTTACAACCTCTGTAATCTCTCAAGCAATGCCTGCCCATGGCACCACAGCCTCTTTTGCTGCTGGTGCAGGTGGGTGCACGGGGCATCGCCACCTCCATCGCAAAGCCCAGCATCGTGCCCCAGAAACTTGGGACGGCAAGTATAGAGGAAAAAAAAACAAATGCTGGAAGCATTTTAAGCAGATGCAATACATTTCTCAAAACTAAGCAACGCCTCAAGAAATAGCTAAGTGATGTAGTAACAGTGTCAAAAATGACCAGAGCTGCTTTTCTATCTCTCTGGCAGTGACTGGGACAGTTTTTTGGCACAAAATACATGCTGAATTAGTCCTTCCCACAGATATGTCTTAGCAGATCCTCCCCACCCAGCATTAAGGCAGCTTCCCTGAGCTCTGCGTGCAATTACGGCGTGAAGCTGTTGAAGAAACCAGCTGGAAAACCTTCTCTCTCCCCACCCCTGTGAAAACCTGCAGCCAGGGCGAACTATCTCATAGCGAAACATGGTGGTTCCTACCTGAACGAGGAGCTCCAGCTTCCTGTCATCAAGGAGGTGCACTTGGCATCTGCGGCCCTCCGTCATCTGCAAGAGAGAAAGAGGCACGGGTGTCAGGGCACTCAGCTTTCCAGTTCGGCACGTGGCTTTAATTTGCTGTGGCGCTTTCAGTTTGTGTTTGTTTGTTGTTTTTTGTGTGAGTTCTTTTTTTTTTTTTTAATTAATCCCCCTTCTTTTGGTGCCAGGGGAAAGCAAAGGCTGGAAAGATACCAAGAAAAGTCACCCCAGTAGCTGTTATGGAGCAGCATGTGGCATCTGCTTGGAGGAGGTTGTTTTGGTGTTAAAATTGGGGTCGGGGGATGGTTCACAGCACAGGGGCCCCAAAATTTCATATCGCAGCTGGCTTGGCTGGCAGAGGAGACATCCAGAAAATTTTCCCCCCAAACCCCTCAACAGCAGCCATTCAGCCACCCTGGAAGCGGCACAGAGCAAGCAAGGTTCCTCCCTGGGACACACTGACAATGCTCCCTGGAGTCGCACCAGCTGCTCCTTTGGGTCTGAATCCCCAAATGGGCTTGTCCTACTTGGGGGGTCCTATTTAAGACGTACCACAGGAGCCACTTGCGATATACGAGTGATATACAAGCCACTCGTATAACTACTGGTCCAAAGGTGCTGCCATGACAATATAGTTTATTACAACTGTTAATGAATAATATCAATAAAAACTTTTAGGTGTAGAAGACTATTTCTTCCAAGGTCCTGTAGATTTGGATCATAGAATCACAGAATTGTCTAGGTTGGAAGGGACCTTTCAGATGATCACTGAGTCAACCATCCTAATAAGCTAGGAAATAAATTAACCACAGCCTGAGGAAACTCCTCGACAAGCAGTCAAGCCCTTTCCTGTCTCTCCTCTTGCACAGAGGGAGAAACTGGGAAGAAACTTTGCTTTGCAGAGTTATGGATCCGGACTCAGCCTTGCAAAGCCCTTCAGCGCACACAGGCACAGGCACAATCCTGCTATCGGCTAATGGGATATGGACCGCCTAAGCCTCTTTAGCTCCTGGAAATCCCTTCCTCAGCACGAATTAGGCAGCACACAGACAGCCCCCCTGGTGTGGGCTCACCCCACGGCACCCACGTATGCCTGTACCCACAGCAGCACAGACCCTGCTCAGCAAGGCTCAGTCCCCCAGGGAACCATCACCCTCCAGCCAAGGTACCTTCCGGAGCAACCCGTGGATCCCCAGCTCAATTTAATGACACTTCTTGCCATGATGAGTCCTAAAGCATCACCATAAGGGAGCAGAGTGCCCTTGGGAGCTTGGCAGGGGGGCACAGGCTGTTGGGGATGTGGCTGCACAGCACCCTGGGCATTTCTGCCCTCATCCATCACCTCTCCCCACCGGTGACAGCTGAGCTGAGCCCCCGATGCAAAGCTGCCTTGCAGAGAGCAGGGAGATGTGGGCTTGAGGGGTTAGCTGAGGACAGCTCGGCTTCCTGCTTTAGCTCTGCGGGTTAAAAATCACCCGCTCGTGCGGCTTGATGGGGGACAGATGAGCTGGCAGCCAGGAGGGGGTGGTGGAAGGCAGCTGGCAATGCCCCACCATCAACTTCACCCATTCAGGAGCCCAGGCGGTGTGTGACCATTGACATGGGGGCTGCAACCTTGGCGGTCTCCAGCAGCATCACACTCGCCCTGCTGGTCACTGGTTCTCAGCACAGGAGCTCTTCTGGGTGCTCCTGAGCTCCCTCTTGCCAGCTCTGTCCCACAACCATCTCCCTCTTTCCTGGGGCCAGGACAGACCGAGCATCCTCCTGGCCCCAGCCTCTTCCCAGCAGCAAAAATTCAGTTATGCCAACAACTCTATTTGAGCCTCAGGGTGGCCAGGCAAGGTATGGAGTTCATTATGAGACAACTTCAGTCAAAACGAGCTTTTCCCTTCAACTCATCCCAACTTTACAACCCTGGCATGCCCAATCCCAAGCCATCCAAGCAGGCTTTACCCACGTTGTTACTCACACCAGAACGCCCCTGGAGTATTGTGCGCCCTAAATAACATCGCTTTCCTTCTTGTTTTCCGTGAGCAAAACTGGAGCCCTGGCATCGCAGCCAGAGGAAAGCCTTGTAAAACAAGGCTTCTCATAAATGTCAACCAGTTACCGCCTTGGCAATAAATTGTCTCCTTGCTAGAGTTCTCTCCATATAATACAAAATACGGCTTCTCATACGGTACGTCACTTGGCGGGCGAGATTTGCCTCTCTGAACTCTGCATGAAACAGCTTTCAGCTCGGTTGCAAAGCTATGCCCAAGGCTGACAAAAGGGTTTTGCAATGGTTTGAGACGGAATTCCTGCTCGGAATGAGAGTGGTGTGAGTCGTGTTCACGCGGGCACAGGGAACCCCAAACTTTCTCTGCTGGGCTCTTCCAGCAGATAAAACTCCGAGGGGCTGAGCTCTGCTTTGGCATCTCTCTCATCCTCTTACTGTCACGTATCTGCTGCATCCCCAAGACGGCGAGTGTGCACTGATATTTCAGTTTTAACGGGAGTTTACCCAAGGCAAGAGATAAAGCAGTGAGTTTATCGTGGCAGTAACATGCGATGGCAGGGATGAAAACACAGCCCAGCTCTCGTGCGTTACGCTCCATTGGTTATACCGAAGTTGAAATGGGAATAGAAGAAGGTGAAAGGAGGAAGAGGGAAAATTTGCCGAGATGTTTGACTTTGTTTCAGCAAAGCTCTTACTTTCCGTGTGGAGATTCTTTAGCTCTCCGTGCTTTTCCAACCCAGAGTTTTGTATCCCCTTAGTGCCCTTGTTGCTTAAAGAAATCCTGGATGCAAACAGCTGGTTAACATGAAGTATCTAAATCACAGAATCATAGAATCATAGAATCTTCTAGGTTGGAAAGGACCTTCAAGATCATCTT
>JAOXJM010000001.1:7892073-7910891 GCA_026413425.1 Tringa solitaria
ACTCCTAGGTCTTTCTCCTCAGAGCTGCTCTCCAGCAGGTCAGCCCCCAACCTGTGCTGGTGCATGAGGTTATTTCTCCCCAGGTGCAGCACCCTACTCTTGCCTTTATTGAAGCAATGAGAGTGTCTGGCAGTACACAAGCACACGTACGGCAGCCACATGTGGAGATGGTGGTCATCTTCACAAAACCCTAGCTGGGGATAGCCAGGAGAGATACCATCTGCGCAGAGGAAGGACAAAACTGATTTTTAAAGGTGGAAAGAGCTCAATCCATGCTCCCCTTTCTAGGGCAGGCACTGGGTTTTGGACTTTGTGCTGACTTTCCAAGCTGCTCACTTGAGGCAGCAGCTTCCCACCCTTGGTTTGTCCTGCATAAAGCCGGTGTGGAAGCGGTGGGGTCAGCAAAGCCCTTCCTGGCACGAAACATTTCAGCTCGGATGGAGGGGATGCCAACAGCGTCTGCAGCGTGTGTGGTAGGGCTGCAGCCACGTTCGATCCCACGCGGTCAGGAAACCCAAACAAGGGTGGATTTATTTTGGTTGGGAGATCTGGGAACTTCTAAGAATAATAAAAAAAAAATAAAAAAATTAATCTAAACACAAAGCCTGAGCCTTGTGGGTTGGCAAGCCCAACAGCCATTGTCAAAATGTTACATGTCACACGTGGAAGCGTACGCACAAGGGATTCCTGGAGCCAAAATGGGAATATCAACCTCTTTTTGGTTTGCAACTTCCTGGGAGATTTTCAGCGAACCCCTTTATAGTGAATATAAGTTAAAAAAAAAGGGTCAACCCGCCACCCTTTTTTCTGCCCTCAAGGAATTTTCCCAAAGATTACTGCACTAGGTCACACCACATCCCACCAGTGCAAATAAAGGGTGAAAAGTCCATTTTTCTACCCACTAGTGGTCTTTTCTTGAGGGTGGGAGACAGTAACTGTTTAATATCCTGTGAAAACATCACACAGGAACTCAGTACAAGAGCAGAAGGATGGTGTGTCTGCCAGGAAAGAAGCCATAGGGGGTTTTAAGCAAGAGCATCATTAACTGCACTGGAAATCAGATGGTCCCCACTCCTCTGGTCTCCTTTGTGCTTTAAGGCTGGGCAAGTCCCATCCCATCCCACAGAGATGCACCCAGGGTATCTGGCACCACGCATGGGGCCATAGAGAAGTGTAACAGAACCATGAAGCAGGGATTCACTGGGACTTCTTATTTTGACAGGCAGCCTGCTGGAGCCAGATATAGACAAAGAACAGACCTCAAGGCTCTCATCAACCTGCAAGTAGGTGGAGTGCA
This sequence comes from Tringa solitaria, assembly GCA_026413425.1. Classification (NCBI taxonomy): domain Eukaryota; kingdom Metazoa; phylum Chordata; class Aves; order Charadriiformes; family Scolopacidae; genus Tringa; species Tringa solitaria. The sequence continues at coordinate 7,893,371 of JAOXJM010000001.1, forward strand.
AAGGTGACTTGGAGCAGAGCGAGGGAGGATCAAACCCTACGTGTTTGCGATTCATCAACATGAAAGCGCTCCCAGAAGCTCAGAGCTGATCAAACATCTGGCCAGGGCATCTCCTCAGTGTCAGATCAGAGAGAAAAGCACTCAAAGTCATTTTTGGTCCTTGATAGGATTCATTTCCAGAGCAGAAAGCAGGGGCTCCAACTCATTGTAAAGCCTTGGAAAATTGTTTGTAGCTTTCTAGGAAATGGCACATATTGAGATTTCCAGGAGGGCTGGGGATTAAGTTGTTAAAAGTCTGGGAGAAGGAAAGATATCAGGGAATGTGGTCAGCTGCAGTGGTCCCCAAGGCCATGCTGGGAAATCCACTGTGGGCTTAGGGAGCTGTACGGCCTGGGAGAGGCCAGGACAAACTGGGATTTGGAGCTGGAGGAGCAATTCCACCACAGCTGAATCTTGTCAGACCTTGCTGCCTGCTGGGTTGCCATGCCCTGAGTGTTCTGGGGTCACTGGAAGGAGCAATCCAGCAAGGATGACTGGAGATCGGAGATCCCAGTGACCTTGGGATCCCTTGGGCACCCAAGCACACCCCATCCTGCTATGAAGCTTGGGGACCCTGGGGAGCCACCATCACCTGCTCTTACAGCTCACCTCGCAGCACTGCCTCCCCCCAGCCCCCAAGAGATGGGGCATTTGTGGGGTGGATCCCAGCTAGAAGCAGACTTTGGGTGCAGCTCAGAGGCACAGGAACACTGACTACCTCAAACCTAGAGTGTTTTGAACGAAAGACACCCAAGGTCCCTGAGAAGTGAACGTGAGCATGGGCCCAACCCTTACAGTAGCCTTTGCTTGCTCCAGTGATCCAGCTGGCTCCTGCTTAGATCACAAGAAGTGGGTCACATCGTGCCTTACTGAGTCTTCAGCGACTAAGCCCTGACCCCAGATTTGCTTGGCATGGGATCAACACACTCCTTTTAGACCTTCCCTGCATGTCTTACCCTTCTTGGATTGCATGACCCTTCCTTCTCCTTCACAGTCCTACCGGACTGGGACTTGATATTCAGTCACACCCCAGCCCCTTTCAAATTCTCCCTAATACAGCTTTTTCTCCCTCATCCATACCACAGAGTCTTACTTTGCCTTTGCTGTCTGTTAAGCTGCATCCAAACCTTCTGCTGCTATTCACACAGCAAGCAAACAGTAGCAACAAAGGGGATATGTACGACTGTAACTACCTCTCATACGTAGGACCAGACTCTGTGACTTGGGAAGTTTTTCCCAGTTGGATGTCCCTCCTGACAACACCCAACGCACTAACCAAAGCTCTTGACTTGACTAAACAATATGACGCGATCTCAGCGGAAGATGCTCTCTGTGCCAGGTGATGCTCCATTGCCCTGTGGCCCTGAGTGACCCCATGCTATGACCACAGGTAACACCAGATACTGACTTGCATTTTTAATTCAATAACCAGTTCAGACGCATGGCGATGGGACAACCAGAAACTACCTACCAGGAGAAATGGGTAGCTTGCCCCAGTGGGTTGCCAAGAGGTTCACTAGTGTATAGTAGTGGCTCAAATAATGACAGAGATTTCTATCCTGGGTGCTTAAAGCAAAAATTCACCTAAGACTTTTACGTGTGCATAAATCCACATGCACCCCACTGGTGCATTTATCCCCACTGTGGGAACTGAGTTGGATGGGGCCACTCGCGGTGTGAGTGGCCAATGCCAACTCCTTCAGCCTGTTTTGGTCCTTAGAGACACAGTTGACTTTAGCAGCAGTGCGAGGTGGTGCTGAGCTGAAGACCCTTCAAAATATCCCCTCTCATTCCAAGGAGCAATATATTCTTAGCCCCCCACGGCTTCTGCCACAGCCCCCCTTGCTCAGCACCCCATGAGCAGCTCTCCCTCTGCAGCACCTGGCACGTCCCCGCCTGACACTGGTACTTAAAACCATCTTAAAAATATTAATATTTGGAAGAGGACAAGCCATGGGTAGCTTGTGCCTGGAAGGTCAAGATGAGCAGCTCTGAGCCACCAAAGCTGAGCTGCTGCACCATCGCCCGGCCAGGGTTAGCATCACGGGTTCAAGTTAGTGTGCAATGCGGGCAGCAGCCCTCCTGCCGGGCCCTCTGCCATCACCGTGAGGAGAAGAGGGATCGATCCCATAGTTTTAGCTCCGCTGAGGTCTCTCGGGTGCCTGGCAGGCAATTCTAGGCAGGGAAAATGGCACAGAACACCCATGCCGATCACAGCTCCCTCCGTGCATGGGCAAGGGATGCTTCATCAGACCCCGGGGGATGATCTAGAGGGGCGCCGAGTCCAAGACACCCCGCTGTCCATCTGGCACTGGGAAGAGCTGGGATTCAGCCTCTCTCGGTGCCCAAGGCACCGGGAAAGCCCGATTCTGCCGTGCCCGTGAAGTGCGGCGCGTAGGCACAGGCACCACACCCCCTTCCTGGTGGAAAGGGCCAGCAGTGTTGGGGTTTTTTGGTTGGTTTTTTTTTTTTGGTTTTTTTTTTTTTTTTGTTCAGGACAACGTTTTCAAATCTGAAACCCAACCAACAAGCTGGGAGTTCAGCTTTCCCTGTGACCTGACTTGCCTGGGAGAGGAGATTTGCTAGCTCGCTCCCGCATCTGTGTGTGTGTGTGTGTTGTGCTGCTTAAACCTCTGCCAGAGCTATTATTAGAAACAATTGTCTCTCCTGGAAATTTTATATAGAGGCTTGAAACAACTTTTCTCATGCCCTCCCCAGCAGCCAGCGGGCTAACAATGCGGCCGAGAAACCCTCCTCTACGCGAAGCATGTCTGCAAGGCGTGCAGATACACCCAGGCAGGCACAGTTTGGAAAGAGAGCTATTTATTTGTCTTTTCTAGCCCTGGATCTGTAGCAACTCTCCTACCCCTGGTTTAGGAACAGGCGCAGAGGGGAAAGGAAAAACAGGCTGGGGGAAGGAGGGGGCTTTCCCCTTTGCGAAGCCCCCAGCTCTGCATTAAACTTGCTGCAGCCATTTGGAAAGGGAAGGAGCAGTCCATCTTAGCAGTCAGTGGGGACAGACATCCAGATTGCTGGGGAATGGGGTTGGGGGGGGTGGGGTTGGAGGAGAAGAAGAGAAATCACAGCACCCGCGTCTCTCCCCCACACCCTCTCCTTCCCTCTAGTGCAAAAAAAAAATAAAACCCAGCCGCTGAGCTCGCCTCCCTTGCTCCCCCACCAAATTGAGGATTTGGGGGTGGATTGGGTTGGTTTTTTTTTTTTTTTTTTTTGGTAAAGGCTAGAAAAAGCAGATGCTGCCCACGTTTGAGATAAATGGAGGGAGGGGGGCGTGGAGCAACCCGCAGACTGCGGCTGGGCTTTCCCCGCGGGGGCCGGGGGCTGGAAGGGGAGCCCCGGTCCTCCTCGCCTCGCCTCCCCTCGCCAGACAAAGACACCCCCCCACCCCCAGTTTACCTTCTCCTCCCGCTCCCTCGGAGGCTCCGGGGGCCCCTCAGCTCCGAGCCCGGGACCAGAGCATCCCCGCCGCACCGGCGTCTCCAGGCCGCGGTTCTACCGCACCGCATCCATCGCCCGCCTCTCGCCGCTGGGATGCGCGGAACCGGCGCGGCCCTTCCCTCCGCTCCCGGCGGGCTCCCCGGGCGGTCCTAGGGCGGTCCCATGCTCCCTGCCGGGATGCCGTAACCCTCCTTTTTTCCCCCCCCTTTCTTCCTCCTCTCCTCCTTCTTCTTCTTCTTCTTGTTCCCCTTTCCCCGCCTGCCCGGCGCCCGGCTCCTCCGCGCTGCGAGGCTGCGAGATTGGAGCCGGGGAGGGAGGAGGAGGAGGAGGAGGAGGAGGAGGAGGAGGAGGAGGGAGAGGAAGGAGGAGGGAGGAGGGCAGCGAGCAGCAGTTGGCGCTGGGTCATGTGAAACAGATGAACCCGGCTGGGGCCTGCCAACATCTGGGCTCCCCCTCGCCTCTGGGAGGAGGATGAAGGGATGGAAGGACGGAGGGAGGAAGGGTTCGGGGATGGGGGCATTCACACACACATCCCCCCCCGACCCACGCGTGCACACCTCGAAATGATAATGGAGAAGGGAGAGAGCAGAGGGGATGCTTGCTCCCAGTGCTCACACGGCCTTGGCAGGGAGGAAGAGGAGGGTAGCGGGGGCCCCAGGCACCCATGGAGCTGGGCAGGCAGAGCATCTCCTGCCAGGCTGTGGCCGTGGTGCTGGGGGGGCACCCTCCTGGGGGAGGGCACCCTCCCTCCCTTCTCCTAGTGATTTTCTCCCCTCCTGGGGGGGGGGGGGGCTGGAGTTTTCCTCCCAGCACCCGGCTGGAGGAGGACACAACTTGTGATGGTATAAACGTGCACACACCAGCAGAGGATGCTGCCCGGGAATAAAACATCTTTACAGACTGCACTAGCGGTAGCCCTTGTGCAAGGGTATAACTATGAAATAATTAGATCATTCAAGAAGGACAAAATGTGTGAGCCTCCAAACAGTGCTGATTTTTTTGGTTTAAACAAGCACGGTGAGAAGCACCCACGTTACAATACCTGTGGTTCGAGCTCTGACTTAACTGCTGCTGCTTTGTGTCCCTGTCAGCATTTTCTTTCTGGGACTGGGCTTATTCCTACCAGGTAGAAGCCTGAGGTTGTGGTTGTGCCACCCTCTGGCACAGGCTGGTCAGGAAGAGGTCAGCTTTGGGAGGGGAAGTGTGGAGGTGAGTCCTTTCCTTCATTTGGCATTTATGCCACTGCAAGTCTGCTCATGGTGATGATGGAGCTGGGGCTTACAGGGGATATAGGAAATTTCCTCTTTGCCCTGTAGGAAGATGACAAAGTCACTCTCCCAACATAGTGGTGAAGGAGCTGGATGCCTGATTTTATCTTGGAATGTTTCTGGGTTTGATCTGCTGTCGGAGTGAAAGCCAAGACCATGCCAGCATGGAGGTGCCATGAGCCCTGATGTTCTCTCCTCTGCAACAGGCTTTTTGGGGGCCAATGGGCTGCAAAGTGCTTTCGGGTGCAATAGGTAAACAGTAGAGCATGAGCACAGTTCCCTCTCCTGTCTACAAGGGTACAGATATTATAAAAATGCAGGTGCTTATGCAGCCACAGGAGGCTCACCCATCCCTCTTACTCCACCCAAGGGGCTAGCTTTGATTAAGGACATAAATATAGACCTCTGGCTGCTGAGGGCTAAGAGCAAGTGGCTGAGGTGGCCTAGCTCTGCTCTGGAGGTGATCCCAATGTCAGGAGAGGGTGGCAAGAGGCAGCAAAGGTACCCATCTCTGCCCCAGGAAAAGCAGAGGGACCATGGCTACATTGCAAGGGTAAAGACTGGGGTTTTCTGAGTGCATCTAATCCATGTCTAGATCCAGCTGCTGAAGTACCCCCACGGCTGTAAAACCACCAAAACACAAACTTCAAAACCTCCCGAAATGTTAAACCTGTAATTTCAGAGAGGGGTAAAACTTCAAGTTGCCTCCTGAATTCTGTTTTGCTCTTTTCCTCTGACGGAGGTCACAACATATCTCAAGCAGCTTCTGCCACCTTTAGTGGTGGTGATGAAGAACATGTAAGCCTACTCAGAACTAGCAATTTAAAAATTACCTTCCCAGGCTGACTTTTACTAGAACAGGAGGTGAAGCTGCTTCAAAGGTGCACTCACTATGCAGGTGCCTGCTTGTGCTTGTTGCTCTACAGGAATATGCCAAGGCAACAGGCTTTGCCCTTGGGGTGGGATGATCCTTCAGCTAGCAAAGCTTCAAGGCCATTTCCCCACCCATCGGTGTACGGCACATGATGCCCTTCGAGGTAACTCATCCTCTCCTGGCAGGATCTGCCTCCAAACCCGGAGCAGAGCCAGGGTGTTGTGCAGCATTATTCAGCTGGTGATGAAAGAGCTTGCCTGGTGGAAGCCTCTAATTGGAAAGTAATTTGTTTCACGCATAGCAGCAAAACCTGGAAACTAAGGATGACTCTGCCCAGAATCGCAATTTTCGGCTTTCACTGCAAGTATGGGGAGTTCCACTAGACTTAGCTTGAGATTACAGGCTCCCAGCAACAGTCCAGTCTCCTCCTTTGGCACGAAGCTTGGATAAACAGACATGGGTTTTGAACTAGTCTGGAGGCAGCAAGAAAGCATCTTTTCTCATGCCCCATGTCTGTGGGGTTGTCAACCAGAGGTGCCCAAAGAGCATCTGTGTGATCACTGTGTGATCTTAATGGCATCCTCCAACATCTTTGGGGCACCAGTTGGTTTATGTCATAGGGGAGGACCTGAGTCACGGGCCAATTGGCTGACAGGTGACATGTCATGGAAACTGTCTGGGCTAAAAATGGATGGGGAGCTCCATGGTTTTCTACATGTAATGGCTCAGTACCTCTGCAGTCTTTGAGTTCCACCATGCAGAAAGAGAGGCTGCATCATCATACCTGTGAAACCACAAGCTACATCCTCCTCAGATCCCTTGTAAGACATGACCTTTCCTACTCACCCAAGACAACATGCGTAACAACCCCCAAAAGAAAGTGCACTATGGTTTGTTACAACAGCTTGAATTTTTCTGCAATGGTGGGAGAGATTCCTGCTGCATTTCCTTAACTCTCTAATTTGAGATGCAACATTTGTAATAAAAATAAACTACTGGTCTGAGTGAAGATAAATATCCTCTAGGTACCTGATGGAGCTAATAAAGAACTTGGTGTCCCTGCCCATGGCAGGGAGGTTGGAACTAGATGATCTTTAAGGTCCCTTTCAACTCTAACCATTCTATGATTCTATGAACTTAGAAATGGAGTCTGCTTCTTATAACATGGAAAGACAGTGGAGCATTGTCCCTGCCAAGAGTTGATCATGAAAGGTCAACCAGAAAGGGTTGCTTTCACTCAGAACTGGACAAGGAATTTGTTCCAAATCTTCTCACTAGCTCATTACACACCTCTTCCCTGAAACATCAGATCTGGGCTGATTCCCTGGTAGCAGGGTGGCAGCCTGAGCTACAAGCACAGTGGGGAGAAAAAGAGGGTCTGTGGAGGGTATGGACCAAACTTTGAAGAACCTTTAATTTGGGGTCTATAAATAGAGAGCAACAGAAGCTCTCAGAGTGGCTGCAGACCTTAATACTAAGAAAACCTATCCAGTGTAGAAAAGTGAGAAATGCCATCCCTAACAAAGCTTCCAAGGGGAAAACCATGCTTTTGGGATCCTTATCCTTCCTTCCAACCTTGCCCACTTCAGGTAAACCAGTGAGCTGGGGCAGCAGAGGATGTTAAGGAGCTTCCTGGATGAAGAGTAACCGTTGTCTGCGGTTATGTGGCATCGCTTGCAGAGCTCTGCAGCTGCATCTAACCGAGCCCTGCAGCACTCCCATGATGTCGAGGAGAGCTGCCAGCCTCCTTTCACAGATAGGCAAACACAAGAGTGCAGAATGGCACTGAGGGCTGGTCGATGCGTGGGAAATTGAGCTAATAAACTTGGGGGCACTACCCCCTGGGGTAGGTTATATACTGCTGGGCATACAGCCGCCTGTGTCCATACCTGGGACAGCTTTGGATGGCTGCTTACGTGCTGGTGGAGACGTGAGGTCACCAAAACCGGGACCACTAATCCAAGGAACACACCAAATGGTGATGGAGCATTGTAATGCTCACTGCTGCCTAAGCCCCCAGCAGCTCGATTAAAACCTGCAGTATTATTGCAATGCAGAGGCAATACCTTGTGCCACTCAGAGTTAGTTCCCCCCTTCTTCCTCTCTCAGACGTACATGCTGCAGTTCAGATTTCCTCAACAGCATCCTTCTAGGAAAAAAAAAACACCTCATGCACATTCCTCTCTAAAATTCCTAGTTATATTTCAGCAGCATTAGCAAGAGTCCTTTTCTTCAAGGAGCTTCTGTAATTTCACAGGGTCTCTGAAGTTGTCAATACCCAAACAATACGGCCCGGTAAGAAGCATTTAGTGTGGAGGCAGCAAAGCTGCTGCCATTGCAATGATGAGAAGCAGGTGATAGCTTTGTCTCTTCCAAGCTGTTTTGTATGATAGCAAGTCCCAAAAAGAGAACAATAACCCAAATATTTAACTTTGACATATACATACACTCCAGTGAGCAGATGCCACTGTGCCACAATAACAACACACTGATTCCTTTTGGTTGGTTCCTGATAACAAAGCAAGGAAGAAACACCATGGCCTTGTGCTAGAGAACTCTTGTTGACAATTCATTTCCATTCTCATTAGCAAAGATTAAAGTATCAAAATACTTTACAGGGAACGTGGTGATAGGACTGTGGGTGCCATCAAAATGTGTGAGCTCTTACATGAACATTTCTAGTATTTTCAGAAAAGCTTAATGAATATTGTCTATCCCAGAACTGCATTAATTAGCACGACTGGTTGGAGGAGATGGCATGTCATTCACACTTACACAACAATTTGAATCCGTAAGCAGTGGAAGGTGAGGGAAACACTTTCAAAGAATATTTAGGATTTGCTGGAGGTATCTAACTGCCTACCTCCCTGTGGGAGGTGTTTAAGGGCCTAAATCCCATTGATTGCACAACGCTTAACTCAAAATATTTGAGAGGAAATAAAAGATTTATAAGCCCCAAAATTTAGAAAGCAACACAGACCTAAGCAACTTGGGAACTGAAATCCATTTTGAGAGATGTTATAATCCGTTAAGCACATGAATCTCACTGTAAATCAATGCAGCTGACTTCTTCTAACCACGACAAGAGTTAGCCAGCGCTAGAAAATGAAGTGTCCAGTTAGTCTATGGGTTAATATACATGATTCCCCTGAAGTTCATGGTATAGCATTGTCTTGTCTGCTCATAAGCTCTGATGAAGGCTGGATGGAGAACAAGCATCCTCACATCTCTTCAGCTGACACAATCTATATCCTCCATCCAACAAATGTGCCTCAATGATGGGAAGTAGAAAAAGGACTGATGTGACCCAGCTGGTCACCCAAGTCACCTGGTTGCCCTCACCCACTTCCATGGACTAGGGCCAGCAAGAGAGAGACAGAAGGTTGCATGTACCACTACCAAACCTGTCCCCACCATCTCATTTTCCCTCTATAACAGGTTGGGATGAACTGTGTCCTTGAGCTGATTCATGTTGAGAACTTTGGAAACCAGGTGGAAACCACAGGGATCTCATTCAGAAATGTAGAGTGCAATTACTCAGGAGCAGGACCTGACTCATATAACTGGATCCCGACCTGCAAACAATTTAGGGGATGGAGCACATGCAATACCAACTGTCAGGGTGCAGTGTACTTCAAACTGGGAAGATCTCCAAGTTTGCTCAGTGAACCACGAGATGTTTTTAGTTAAGCCTTACACAGAAATGCTTCACTTCTGAGATGAACCAAGGGTGTTGTTCTCCATGCCATGCTTTCATTAATTTCTAGGACAATCCCTTAAGTAATTGGGGCACATCAGGAGGGGGGAAAGGGAGAAAGCAGGATTTTAGCTTTGGACAAAATAAGCCTCTGGGACATCTGATTAATTTTCACACAGGCTCTACTTAAAGGACGTCTGAGAGCTGAAGAGGGAAGTAAGCAGACCCCGACGTTCCCAAAGAGCTGGTGCAATAAATCCTCCCTTCGTTAGGCGAAGGAAGTGCATGATGGCAGGATTATTACGTAGGCAAACGAAGCTCAGTCTTCGTGCGACAGCTAAAAGGGATGGTAGGGACAAGCCAGCTCCAGCTGGTGGGTGCTGTGACCCATGGGCTGGCAAATCCTGCCTGCTGCCTCCAGCTCCAGCCTGGGGCTGGTACGGAGAGGGAAAGGACTCACGTGTAAGTCGCCCGTGTCCCAGTTATCTCTGGGTAATCCCGGCATCCAAGAGGCCAAACAAAGCGAACAGCTGAAGTGTGCAGAAGGGAATAAAGATGAGCCGGGTGGGCTGCCAGCCCTCCCTGGGTGACCCACGCCTCGATGGAGTGATGCCAGGGAAAAGGGCCATTCTTGCAGTCCCTCTGTTTTCACCCACCAGGGACTGAGGGAAAAAGAGAAGGAAATTTTCCCAATGGAAGGTGCTGGGAGCCATCCTTGTCCTTGCAGAGGAATAGGAGGCATGAGGGCTTCCCCTCTCTGCTGGAGGTCAGGTCCTCACCAACCTCTTCTACCCTCTCATGGGGCAGAGGGGACACATGGCACCCTGCTGCCCTTTCTTTAAATCTGAGCAACTTCTTCCTAAAGCCAGAATATTGCTGTTTTCACCTGAAATGGCCTGAAAGCAGAATAATGCAGGAAGGAGTGGACGTGGTAGGGGTCCCTTCCATCCATAAAATGGTCTGGGTGGTGGTGGGAATGGGGAGGCCTTTCCCCAGGGGAGAGGGGAGCAGGAGCTGGCGGACGAGATGGGTGGTGGAGGCATAGAAGGAAACCAGAAATTACTCATGCTGTTGGTGAAGAGTGCTCTTTGGCCAGGGGAAACCTGGAGAGATGCTGGCAGACCACCGACATGACCACAGTGCAGACAGAAATAAAATGCAACTAATAAGAGGAAATCTCATTCCTACAAAGGCAAGTGGACCAACCTTGTCAATGCAAGGGAACTGCTGAGTAAATAGCAAATGAGTAAATGGCAAGAACCTCAGAACAAGGCTGAAGAAAGGCGAGATTATTCTCCCCACCCTGTCCTCAGATGTTGCAGTTGACCGGGGCTGATGAAAGCCACCCAAAAGCCTTCTTGGATGACAAAAGGCAGCACAGGTAATTGTGAAGAACATCAAATGAGTCAGCTGAGAGATCTGAATCGAGAAACGTGCCCTCCTGTTAAGAAATATCTACATGTACCTCTTGCACAGGGCTACATAATGAAGTACTTTCTTTTGTACAGAAGAATAAAACAAACTAATTCTCATTTGTGTGGCTTTTTGTACTGAAGTAGTCTTTGTACTTTGCATGATGTCAGATATGAAGAATTTTTATGTAGTTTTACACTGCCTACTGCTGAGGATTGCAAAACTTACACTGGTTCGAAAAGCTTTCTATTTCAAAGGGTGCCACATTTTGCAGAAAATCCAGAGAATGTTCCAAAAAGGCATTGAAATAAATTTTTTGCTAAATAAATTTTACAAAATCAAAAGCCAGTAAGATAATGCTTTCAATATATCACTGCAACATTTAGAAAGGGGTTCATGAGATACTGAAGTGACATAGACAAATGACAGTTTTAGCAACTGAAAAAACCGTGCTGTTAGCTCGCTTTCTAATTTCTGTTACTTCTCAGTCATACTTTTCTATTTCTTAAAATGTTTTTCTCTCCTCTGTAGTTTGCCCACAAAACAAAATCAGGGAAATGTCCAGGCTGCAGTAGGAAATAGCTGTTCTAGCCAAAGCTCTTGTAGGTGTTAGTAGGGGGTAGCCTAATTTCAGATGCAGTTGTCGTTTTTAAGGTAACCTTTTCTTCTTATTGAAAGTTGTCACTGTCTCTGTGAGGCAAGATCATTACCTAAGTTGAACAGATGGGAAAATGGAGTCACAGAGAGATCAATTTACCTGGGTAAGATCCCGTACCAAATTGGAGAGAGACCTGGGAATAAATCGCAAGCCTTGTGACACCAAAGCCTTTGTGCTAACTCGAGACCACTTTTCTTCCCCCAGTTAATGAATCGGTGATTAACAAAGGCTGCTCCGTTTCTGACAGTTTAATCGGCGATTCCTACTTTACACTTTGGTTCGCTTTGGCTTTTTTAATCTTTATGAGGCAATCCTTGCAAAGAGAGGAAGCAAAGTGGAAATAAATCTTGGAGCCAGTAAGGCCACATGTCATAAAAGCGCAATGAACAGATCTTAGTTGACAGAAAATATTTATCTGACCAATATTGTTTGCATTTAGGTCCAGTCAATTGCTTTAATAACAAACACCCAAATTACACTTAATATGAAAACATTTTAAATGGTCTTAGCATCTAAATAAACATAGCACTAGTCATAATGGTGCTCTGCTAGAGCCAAAGGCTCAGTGTTACTTGATTTATTGTTTAACTTGAGTCTAATTGCTGCGTATCCGACGTCTCTGGGAGCACAGGCTTCTATCACTCGTCTGAACACAATTTCCTTTTCATTACTGAAGCACTCCAGGAATAAAACCCAGCTCTCCTGATACTCTGTCCAGGGCGGCCACCACAAGACTATTAACCCTCAGCTAAGGAGATTGAAGTGCTTGATTAATTCACTCCATAAAGGTTGCTCATTTCCCCTCCCTATGTGGTGGTGGCCTGGTTTCTGAGCACCCTGTGGTCTGGGGGGGTTTGCTCCAAGCAATGTCTCTGCGAAGTCTCGTTGTGCTTGCATGGGGCCACACAGACCCAGAGCCAACAGACACCAGCCTTGAAAAGGGCAGGAGAAGGAAGTGGCCCACATCGATGGGGCTTAGCAGTCCTTGCTGGGTGCTGTTTGGGATGGGAGAGTCTTGGGAACTGATGCCTGCTTTGAAGTCTTACAGGCCTTGCAGTCTATGAAGTTGTAGGATAAGTGGCATTGATACTTCCCCCCTCAAAAAAAGAGATGAGAAGCTCAAATCCATACATCCTGAGGGAGGTCTCAAACCACAGAGCCCCTTCATGAAAAGGGTGAACGTTTTCTGTACTTGCTATGGCTTCAGAAATGTTCCCCTTGCTCAACTTCTCATCCTCTGCTCCATTTTTGCAGGAAAGGGTGGAGATGCCTGCCTTCAGGCAGCCTGTTGATTCGTAAAATGCCAGCATTAAACATCCAATTCCCACTTTCGGTATAGGTCTAACCTGTCTGACATGACCTCAGAGATAGGATTTTCAGGCAAAGACTTATGGACTTGCACCATAATACCTTTTCCCCATGACCACCTTGACTCCTGGAAGTGGGAAGCAGGACATATTTTGTCTCTGAAAGCTGCTCTGCCACATCAACTCCTCAATTACCAGCAAAACCAGTACTTGTTGACTATTATAATCTTAGTTTCTTCAGCTTCTTGGTGCCTTTGCAGTCTTTGGGCAACGGAAAACTAGGTGCCTGTTTTTAGGATGGAGAAGGACGTGTTTATGGTTGGGTCTGTTCTCTCCCACCCATTTCTCAGTGACATTTTGCCTCACACTATCCCTCTATCCTCTCCTACAACCTGAGTCTGATCATAACACACTTTCCTCTCTCCTGGGAAGACTGTGAAGTGTAACTCGTTAAACCCGGAGAGGTGAATATAGACTTCAGACGAAACACAAAAGTCAACTCCTGGTAAGGTGATACTTTCTACAATGACTGTTTGGGCTTGTTTTATTGAAAAAAGGGGGAGAAATTATATTCAGATCAGCTATAGCAGCATATGCCACTGGTCAGATAGGATAAACAACAAGCAGCAAACCGACTAATGTTTGGCTTTTGGCTTTGCAGGAACACTGTGATGGTGACTGCAATCTTTGTTTATAAAATTCCGAGTACATTGAAAACATTTTCAGATTAACTGTGTTGGAAAGGTTGTTATTAAAGCAATTGAACAGGTTTAAATACAATCATGGCTGGTCAAATGCATATTTTCAGGCAAGACAAGAGTTTCTGCAGCAGTTCTCATGGGAGGCTGCTTGGGACAAGGAGAGTAAATAAAACCCAAATACCCCACAGTCCCTGATGTTTGCAATATCACTGCTTAGCTGCAGGATGCAACTAAACTGCACCTCCAAAACAGGAAAAACACCTGCAAGGAGTTGGCTGTGTTCATACATTATCCTCTGCACATTCAAGCTATAACAAGGGAAACTAATGATAATGATAAAAGGATCCCCTGTGCCTTATCTGCAAATTGCTTGGAAGCCACCACCGTGGAGGGGGAGCACATCCTCATTGATGTCCCATCACACTGCGGGTAGCAGGGCTGTGGTGCTCTCCGTGGACCATGGCATGGATGCACCCATCTGATGGGTGCACGAGTGGAGCGAGGGTGCACCTATCTCCAGGGTGTTCAGACCATCTCAGAGGGGCAGTGGCGGCCTTTGCCCACTGCAGCTCAGGCTCCTCCTTTAGAGCAATGCTAATTTTCCCGTTCCCCAGCTCACAGGCAGATGCTTCTCCCCCTCCTCCTCATTCCAGAGGCGGCTGCCTTTCCACAGTGACAGTGACCTTACGATCTGAGAGCGCAAGGTTGACAAATGGCATGATAGATGACGTTTTTCTGAAAACCTCCTCTTATGGGCTGATTCCAGAAGGTGAAGGAGAAGACAGCCCAACTCTATGCATTTTATTAATTCCATTGTTTTGAGGTAGTCTTAATATTTTTGAGCCTTAACAATTTTAAAAATGGAACATGCTTTTCTGGTTAGAGTCAAGGGAGTAGTCCGATGTATTGATTTAAACTTTTTGCTCTCTGGTGATGAACATGGAAGATGGTGCTCATGGTGATGGCCTATGGAAGACCCTGTCCCAGTCCATTTTATAGCTCCAGTAACCCATTTTCATTTAGTTTCACTGGTCCTTGTTTCATGAAGGACCACTTGCTTCAGAAAGCTCGCTGCAAGCTTCACGTGGAGTGAGGACTGAAATAAATAGGAAATAAATGAGAGGAAAATGGACAAAGCCAATAGTTAAAGGGTCACAGTGGCAACTCCTTTGCAGGAGGGAAAAAAATTAATTAGTGTTCTTTCTCCATGATTTGCTTGGAAACACAGACTGAAAAGCTGACCTGGGTGGTCTTGTTTCAAAGAAGTTAAAAGAATGATGTTTGCTTTCTGTAGAGGTGCTTGGAGAAGTAGGCACAAGTTTTTCTTGTCCCAAGCAGAAGAAGGGAATCGAGTGTGGGAACAAGGGCAGGGAGGCAGAGAGGTGGGCAGAAAACAGGAAAAAGGCTGCCTGTAAAACTGATTCTAGGAATCAGCAGGGCTGACATCAGTCAAGAGGGCAAGTGGCTAATGGGGGCTTTGTGTCACTGATGACACAACACACTGGCTGTATGTCCCAAGACTGGGATGGGACAACCCTTCTGCAAGGGCAGAGCAGCTCAGCCCCACTTGCCAACCCAAGTGAATTGAACTGGGAAAACACATTCATTAACAAAATGCTAGTGCGATTGTCACTCTGAATAGTAATTGATAATGGCAAAGCTCCCAACACCTCCCAGTGCCCCAGTTGTACACAGGTCTTCCCCTATGCTGTAATCACTGTTTTCCTTCTTTTTCCTTTTTTATGATTATTATTATTATTACTGGAATTATTGCTGTGCAAACAGAGTGTCTTTCTATGCGAAATTAGGAAGTTACAGTTCCACTCCTAGATGGCAGTATAAATTATTACATGGGCTACCCTATAATCTTTGGTCATGTTCTACAGCAAGGTAATTGATTCCCAAGTCACTAAAGCTAACTAACATGACTGTAAATCTAATGCTTGAGCAGTATTTGCTATTAAAAAGTCAACATCTACAATAGTTGCTACACTGCAATTACTGGGAAAATGCTGATTTGCTCTAGACTTGGAGCAGGGAATAATTGCAGCTTCTCTTGAGACCTTGAGTGTGATAATTGGTGGTGAATAGTGGGTTTTTCCAGTGGTGATCACGCGGATTGTCTCTCTGCACACTCATTCTGAGAGCCCTTAAAGCATCACCATTCCTGCAGCCACCAGTGCTGGGCTCAGTACTTCCACCTACATGTGGCCAAAACAAATAAACCCTCTAGGAGAGCACACAGACTCAGATTTTGAGCTGATGCAGACCTTCAATAAAGTCAGAGGATCGTGCCAATACACCCTGCAGAAACCTGCCCCTTTCTGCTTCTACTTTCACAGTCAAGCAAGAAACGCTATGATCTCTGAAGGTCATAGGCCTCTTGGTCTGCCTAGAAACATGAAGGTTTTTCAAGTCACATCACTAGGTTTTTAATTTTCAAGGACAATACATTGGATATTTGTGTAGCATGCTTTAGATTTTGATGTCTCGTAGCTTTAGAGCAACCGTGTCAGCATGCAGCAGCCAATTCTATGCTCTCCAACCCCTCAGGAGAAGCTTTGGATATCAGGACATGGCTGGTCTCTGGCCTGGTGGCTTTCCATGGCACCACGTTGATGGGAGTGAAGAGAAGGCTACAAGGCTCCCCCCCGAGAATAAGGATGGCAAATCCCAAGGTTTCAGATAATTTTTTCAGCTAAAATGCATCTAGCAGCCAGGACTGGGGAGTGGAGATCCCATAACAGACCATTGTTGTGCTCCTGTGAGGGAAGGAAAGCACAACCCCTGAGAGGAGCTGATTTCAATAGCAGCTTTCCAAATACCTTGTGTAGGGTTGTGTGAAATATCTGGAGGGAAATCTGGAAGTCAGGCCCTTTCATGGCTTTCACTAGAAGTTCTTTTTCCTGCTGATTTCCCCTTGCAGAGAAACAAGCAAGCCCAAGCAAATAAACAAGGCAATCCATAGGAAATGCCCCATTTCCCTCCCATCCTTTTATTCCCTCAAAACAAAATCCTTAAACTGCTGGGTGGCTGAAGACAGCTGCTTGTTGCTTGTGACAAACAGAAACAAGAAGCTGCCCCTGGCTTTGATGAAAAATCTGCTTTTCTTTTCTTTTTGTTTTGTTTTGTTTTTTTTTTTTTTTGCAAAAGTAGTGAAGGCAACTGATTTCTGCATTACCGAGTGACCAGGAGCATTGCACATAAATTACGGTGCAAAATTGTAAATGTAATTTTTATACACTCCCTGGCAGACAAGGTGAAGAATAATAATTATAACAACCACTACTTAGAAAAAATGATTCATTTGACCCTACAGTTGAATACTAATGAGCGCATGAGTTAAACACCAGCATCTTCCTTGTTGTTAGTGCCACGTTAGATCAGAGTTCAGTGTGCAGGCTGTTTTGGCTGGGGATGGACACGGGCATGGGTGCAGGATCCGTGCACAGGTGCCTGCATGGAGACACCTTCCCTCCTCGCAGCACTTGCTCTCCCCAAACTGTGACAACTGAGGGTGGGCGTTTCAAAATGACCCCAACAAGCACAAGTAGAAAAACAGTCTGGAGGAAAGCAAGAGAAAGAAGAGGAGAAAAAAAAAATCCCAAAAGAAAGCCAGATGTAAGGAATACTTTTTAAAATGAGTCCATTTAATGGCGACTGTTTATATTGCAGTTGAGCATCATTTTACTTGTGCGGCCGCTCATACATCATTGCGCTAATGAGGCAACGAGTAACTAGGTGCCTGTATACTACAAGATGCTTTACTTCCACTGAACAATCCGAACCCTTTAAAAATAAGGTTTTGAAACCCAAACCCTAACAGCTGGGGTGCTCTGGGACTAGCGGTAAGAGAAGGAAAGCGAGCACAGTGTTTGGCCCTGTCCCCTTGGGAGCTGGCTGGGGTTTTGCAAAGTGCCTTTTCTCGGCTTTCCTGTGCCCACGGACAGACACACGAGTCTGCCTTTGCTCTGCTCCCTCCAGGAGAGCACCAGAGGAGCAGGAAGAGGCCCCTGCCCTGTCTCCAGCCTGGGCAAACAAAAGAAAAAAAGGAGTTTGAGGAAGAGGAGACTGAGGGGTGACCTCATCACTCTCTACAACTACTTGA
>JAOXJM010000001.1:7910991-7923518 GCA_026413425.1 Tringa solitaria
TTGTAGAGTAGGGTAGATGGTTGGACTCGATGATCCCAAAGGTCTTTTCCAACCTAAATGATTCTATGATTCTATGATACCCCTGATTATCCTGCAATTGTCTGGGCCAACACCAAGCACCACCACCCACCCTCTGACCACACTGCCCTGCCGCACCGACCATAATCCCCCCAAAAAACAAGGGATTCACGGCAGGATTGCTACCCGGCTGGCAAACGCAGTGCTGGGTGCTTACAGTGGGACTGAAATGCTAAATACCTCCAGCACCTTCATTTATTTATGACTTCTTCAGCCTACAGTAACTACAAGCAATAATTGGATTGTGCTCAGCACAGCCAGATTGATTTGCTACTTAATAATAACAGCCGGTCCTCTGTTGATAATGGCATCCCTAGAAACGAGGAGGTCGGGTGAAAAATGCATTCAAGGCGCAATGCTAACTCTGAATGCTCACGTGGCTCTTGGTGCAGAGCAGGACCTTTGCCAGATGTAAATTTTGTACTGGCGACCCTTAAAACACGCTCTTTGTGGCCTCCTGCGCCTTCATCAGAATATTTACCAACTTTGGCTGGGCTGTTATTTAGCATTTTGACAAAGGGCAGTGAACATTGTGTATTTTTCCATAGTTTTCTGAAGGTTGTGGCTAACCCCCAGTGCAATCTGCAGTGGCCTCTGCTTGCCTCTGAGTGAAAAGTGGCATTTAGACTTAATTACAGAGCAGTACTGGGGAGCTGGAGTACCCAAGCCCCCTTCCTCATCTGAAGCCAACAGAGCCAAAAGTGGCATAAATAGCACAAACCTAGTCCTGACTGCGCCGCCCTCTGCTGATGGGTGTTCATGGAGATGGGGATGTTTCTTTGGTGCTGCTCTTTGCGCCTCACCAGCAGCTCAGGAGATGGGATGGGAGCAGGAGGCTTGTGCCCTGATGCTCCTTTCTTCAACCAAACACCTTGGCTCTACTGGCAGTGGCTTAAGGACTAGAACTATGGCTACAGCATCTCTAAGATGTGTTTAAGGATGGCACCTCACTCCAGAGGGGCAAGGCCAAGTTGGATGGTGCTTTGAGCAACCTGGTCTAGTGGGAGGTGTCCCTGCCTATGGTAGGGGGGTTGAAACTAGGTGATCTTTAACGTCCCTTCCAACCCAAATCATTCTATGATTCTAGATTCTATAACTTTCCCTGGGCTTTGCCTTTTCTGGGCAACCATGATGCTCTTGCTCTTCCCTGGGCTTGTGGCTGTGGGAAACACTGGTACCTGAAGCCACCTGAGGTTTCATGGATGGATGGTATTTCCTACGAGGGCTATGGACCAAATCACTCCAAAAAGTGCTTGAGACTACTTTGCACCCAGCATTGGCCAGGCTGGAGGAGCTGACCCTGCATTTTGGCTGCTATGTAGACATGGAAGAAGCTTGTTTGCCACCATGGAAGAACCACGTTTGCTCCTGTGGTACAGTGGTCAATGAAGCTACAGGAGCTGCAGGCACAGCCCTGCGAAGGTGTGGGCACAGACAGAGGCCTCAAATCCCAGGGTTTCTCCTACTCCCCTCTGCTCATCCACCCTGGCTGCAAAAAATCCTATTGCAAGGAAGAGGTGGCCAGGGAGGGATCCAGGCAAGGTGAGGAGATACACTCTGCAGTGCCCTTCCCACTAAGCACAGCAGAGAAGAGGAGGCATGGGGCCATCTCAGTTCTCCATGGAGCAGCCAGCTGGTGTCCAGGCCATTGTGCTTCCTCCATGGAGGAACTTGGTGGCTGTGGCTGTCCCCATACACCCTGTCCAAGCACATAGGGGCCCCCGGCCACATGCAAGCTGCCTGCCCAACCCTGCCAGGACAGGCTTCAGGAGAGCAAAGAGGAGCAATTGGTTACTCAAACGCACATTTTAGGAGTGAAGTCAGCTTCAGGACGTTACCTGCACTTGAAGGATTGCCCAACTTCACGTGTGAATAAGAGAAAGGCAGAACACCTGAGGCATGCACACTGAGGAAAAAGAGAGTTTGATGGGAATAAGAGCTTTGCCCAGCTCATTGCCTGCCTGTCAGAGCTTTTATAGAGGTGGCTGCTCTGGGCAAGAGCAAAGAGTGCAGCACCTGTCTTGAAAATGCAGAGGACTTTTGTGCCCTCCATCATCCTGCATCTGCAGAATGCTTGGAGCAGACACAGCTCTGCAGCCACAATAAACAGGATCTGTGTTGGTGCCTTTGCACTGTGCTGGACCCCACTTTAAGAGTTGCAATGGTAATAAAATAAAAACACAACCATCACATAGGTAGTGACCTGTACGGAGGTTGCTGTTGTGCTCAGTGCCATGGATGTCGGCAGGGGAGAGGCCATCAAAAATCACTTTGCGAAAGCACAAGTCTAGAGAACGCTTGCAGTTCTGTTTCTATTACATGATTTTGAAAAGATGCCTTGCTCTAATGATTGGCTTATCAGTATAATCCTATAATCATGACTTTCTAATTATCCACAGACAGCTAGAGGGGCAAGAAGGGGTGAAAGTGAGACTTGAACTTGGTAGGATTTGGTCAGGAAATCAGTTAAGGGAGGCCTGAATGTCCCCATATCTCAACATGCTGCCACATCTCACCCAAAATATTTGGTGCCTAATTCTGCCCTGGTGTACTGCTGGGCGAGTTTGTAGCTGAACTTCACAAGAAGAGTTTGGATTGGTTTTTTTCCCACTTGAACTTGTACCTGCATTATTGGCACAATAAGAAATGTCCCAACTTGGAATCCACCTTCCCATTGTTGAACATGCGCACAGAATAAAATAAAAATTTGCTCAAGAAGGCTGGCAATTTGCTTGTTTTATGGACTCTTTCTCATGCATATGCATATGCCTACATGCAAATTTAATGTGTAGTTGTTGCTCTAATGATGGATGTATTTCAGCAAGAACAAGGGCTAGTGGATGGCTGTGCTGAAACAATTTTGAAGGCAATCCTGAAGGTGCTCTACCATCACAGCAGACCTTATGCATCCAAGACAACTGAAACTGCCCAGCTGCAACAGATTGTGTTTTGGGGTGTTTGAAGTTATGGGACTGCTCCTTCCCTGCCCTCTTCATCATTAAATGGAGGTGAGTAATGAAAAGCAGGTGGTGATGTGGCAGGTGGTGATGTGGGAGAAGCCCTTCCTGGTGAGGACCACGTGGAGCTTGCACAGCTGGCCATGCAGGGATGAATGGGATGCAGTCGTTGCTTTGCTGGAAGTTCAAGAGACACCAGAGCAGGAGAGCAGGATGGAATTCCTTCAGCCCCACCAGCTTTGTTGCTCTCCCCTGAGGTGGATAGGAAACCCCTAGTCTCCTCCCAGGATTTTGGGGACCGTGTGCTGAGTCAGGGAGATGGTTGTCCATCCCCGTCCCTCCTTGGTTATCCTAGTACTGAAAGAACAGCGGAGAAACTCCCAAGAGGAAAACGCTGGATTATTCACCGAATGACAGTGTGTCACCAAATAAATAAACAAAGCAGGAAAAGCAGGTCATGCCTGTCATCCCCAGTGTGAATCCCCTCTGATGCTGACAGCCCTCATGTTTCACAATTTGCAGAGCTAGTTCCCATTCCTTGCGGGATAATTTGCAGCCAGGCTGGGCGACCTTTGACTGAGCTCTCTGCCCCAGGGTCACCCACATTGGGTGACAAACCTCCTGCCTGTGCCTGAGCGGGAGCCTGCCCTGGGAAAGGGTCCCTGGGTGATGCAGGGGTCTTCTTCTGCGTCCCATCTTTCCCCTGCTTTATTGGTTGGGTGGAAGAAGACGGGAAGGTCAAGTGAAAATGTTATCTCAAGGTTAAAAACACAGGTAAAGACTGACATCTTGATGTCCAAGGTGATGTACATTTAAACCAGTCCTACCAGTAAATCCTTAGTTTTAGGGGAATTAAATCAAGGCCTAACTCATGACATGACTATACATCCTAGTGGAGTAAAGTCTTGAGCTCAGTGAGACCCTCTTCAGCAGCTATCTTTACCTCACATTTCACCTTCACCTTTGGAAATACATCACTCTTGCTCTGAATATGGGACTTTCCTGTTCTGCACAAAACTGATTCTTCCACAGGGAGTGAGCCGAACTTCATAAATCTAATATCCTTTCCCCACGGGTTCCTCTGACAAACTGGTTGATGTAAGGGTGGACACAGCCCTTTCCTGGTCAGCAGACACATTTAATGCTGTCTGCAGGGTCAGACCCTGGGCAAAATTGTTGTTTTGGTAAACTGGCAAAATGTAGATGAAAGTAGTTTTTGGGCAGAGAAAGCACTCATGTCAAAATGCCCTGCAAACTCATGTTTTGCTAAAAGTCATGAGTGATGATGAAAAAGTGAGAAAGCTCCTAACAATCTATTTTGACTTTCCCTAAAAAATTATTAAAAAAAATATTTAATTTGCAATTTTTTTTTAAAGCTTAAGAGGAACATGTAATATAAATACTGTCACAGTAAAGGCAATGTGTTTCAATTGTTCCAAACATTTATTTGGTGCTGAATTTTAAAATCTGATATGCCTTGTACCAGGCAGGGCCCAGGATCAAAACAAAGCAAGAAACCCTCAGAGAACGAGAATTTAATTGCTTCCAACTCCTCTTTCTGTGACCTAATCTTGGGAGGGTCAGCTGTGCTTTGGGAAGACAGCACTGCAGTAGCTGTGTCTTTCCATTCTGGATCACAAACCATCTCTGCCTCGGGGTGATGCACAGCTTCCTCACACACCTTCGCCTAACATGGGGCAGCTGGGTGACAAAAACTCCTGTGGTCTGAGCCAAAATCAGTTTTGTTCTTCAGGTTTGAAAATTTTGAAGTATTTTAGATTTTATACATGCCGTCGCAGTCTGTGCACATTATATATTCTTATCCTTGTATAAGAATATATAAGAACGGTTTATTCTTATTCTCTATCTAGGAGACTATATAGAGAACAAGAATATTAAAACCACAGCCACAGCACTTGAATTTTCAGCTCAGGTAGCAAATACGGTAGCATTGCTGAGGACGACCAATCCAACGCGTGCCGTTGGCTATGTTGATGGCCATCGCAACGGGGGTGCCAGCTGCATCATTATGATACCCTCTGGCAGCAGATCAGCAGCTGCAAGAGCGTACAGGATTAGTAATAAATCAAATGCATCCTGTGAACATTGTTGCAGGATATGATTAATTTTCACGTATGCCAATAACACAGTGAGCCAGCTCCTCTGTTAGTTAGTATGAAGCAGCCTGATTCTTCAGTTCAGGATTTGGCTTGGTGTATGCTCACCTGAGACTCGTAGCCAATTTGCCCATATCAGCAGATATCATATTGGCTTCTGTCTTCAAGGTCAGGTCCTGGTAAAATTTGCAATTTACAGCAAGGAAAACTTTACCTTGCAGCAATGAACGGAGATTAATATGAGTCGCTTTGCATGCTAACCATTGCATTTCAGGAAAATATATTAGATTAGTAGATCCAGGGAAAAGCAAGCTTGCATGGGTCCAAGCAACAAATCCAAGAGCCGGAAGAGACCCCAGTGGGCAAAGCCATTAGACAAATGTGCAGACTGAAGTAAATGACGTTGTATTTCCAACACCCATGCCAACATGCCAGGGAAAGTGTAAGGGGATGGAGACTCCTATACCTCTGCTCCTCACCCTAGTGCCTAAGAGCCCACATAACCCCATGCCTGTAGAAGCAGCTGACTCAACCCAGCTCTCCCTCAGTCTGGTGTAAATCAGCAGTAAACTCATTGTCATAATTCACATTTACCCCTGCATAACCACAGACAGAATTTAGCCTGTTAGTGTTTCCCCATTTATCATCCCTCCATCCTTTTCCCAGACTGACTTCAGCCCTGCAAGGGGAATGGGGCTGGTGCAGCCTGTTGTAGCTGAAATATCCTGGGTGAGATGGAAAATCCTAATATCTCTGCAGAAACTCCTCCTCCTCCTCACCACCATGAAAGACAAGAGAGAAAGAGACGCTCCTGGAGACCTGTGGGGTGGAAAAACATGTTGTCTGAGGAGCAACTCTGCTAGGCAGCGCTCAGGCTGTGTTTTCCTGGTCCTTGGGAGGAGCATGTCCCATAATGACATGATTGTGTCCCTGGTGGATTGTTGGCCTTTACAGTGTTTGGATTTCCCGGTACCTCCATTGTGAAGGGCCCTATTCACTCAGGCATGTTTACCCAGCTGCGGGAGCTTCTCTGGGGTTGCTGTGCCTGGAAGCTGGACATAGCACTGCGGATTGTGGGAAAGAAAAAAGCAATAAGCTCAAGAAGGATAAGCCTAGGAGGAAATCCTCCTGGAAATGCCATATTTACCATAGGGTGACCCTATGCATGAGATGGCTTCATCCCCTGGCTGGCAGTGAGCAGATGCTCTTGTTGGAAGCTGTGTGCTCAGTGGCTGTGCGTTACCTTTTTTGGGACAGAATGATCCTGGTGGCCCCAAGGAATGCGTTATTTTTTTTGCACTTGAGTGATTTAGTCAATTTTACCGGGGTTTAGGTTCCCAGCCAGGCTTTTGAGGAAGACTCCCACTGAAATCAGGAAAGGGATATCAATTTAAACCCTCTGAGAACCATCTCAGGAAAAGGATTGCCTATCAACCACTGCAGCTTCTAGCTGAGGTCCAGGAGAGGGTCTGAATATCCTTTCCCTGGGGAGGCTTTTCCTGGGTAAGAGGAAGAAAAGGCTACTCCAACCGTAACCGTAACAGTAACCCTAACCTTATACATACATCCGCTCCTCTCAGTTCACGCACAGCATAGAGCATAGTGGTGGTCTCAATCCCTTCCAGCTCAACTGTAATCCAAAAAAACTGCAAACCTTTATGGCTGTGTGCAGAAGCCCTAAACGTATGTGGGGGCTCATGGGGAGGTACAGTGCTCTTTTGCTGCCTCCCACGAGCTGCAGGATGGTACCCAGACAGCGAGTCGCCTCTGCTCGCTCACCCACACACAGAGACTAAGCGGAGCCTTTTAGCTCCCGCTCAAGAATATGTGTAAAGGGACCTTAATGAGGAGCAGGAATCGAATACTTTTAAGCCCAGTTGCTTGGATCGTGGGTAAATCTGTGGCCTGGAGTATGGGGAAATCCTACAGAACTGGATTTCTTCTAAATCACTTTGCTCTACGCAATCCCACCGTTGCCAAAAGGTGACAGAATTCCCATCTCGATGCTGGTCTCAGATAACCGTGGAGAGAAAAACACCACCCATGTACAGTATCTGCTTTCTCTTAAAAGAGCAAGGGAGAGGAGCAGCAATAATAAAAAAAAAAGGACAAAGACACACTCAGCCTCTAAGGCTTATAAAAAGCAGCTTAGCTTTCAATAAGCAATTCTTTGAAAAGAAATTAATGGAAAAGGTTACAAGCCTTTTCTTGAGCGGAGCCTGTCACGCTGCTCTTTCACATCGTTGCTACAAATGGAACAAGTCTGTGGCATTTCTTTTCATTTCAGATGCCCTGAAAGGCTGCATTACTCACTGGACCTTGCATTTTTCCTTTCCCCGTTTGCACAATGCACTGAGGAATTTCTCGTGGGTGATTCAGCGGGCGACGCGCGCTGAGCCCAACCTGCACACCCCACGGAGCAAACAAAACAGCATCCGTTGGCTGCTTTTTGCTGGCCACGAGAAGTCCTGTCCATCACAATCTGAGCCTGCTTTGCACAAAGGAAACCACAAAAAGGAGGAAAAAACTCAGGATTGCTCAAATGATGCTGCCCCTTTACCCATGGGAGATGGTAGCACACGTGGTGCAGCTGAGAAATAGTATTAAAGATCAGGTGGGGAAATGGACCCTGAACTTGGCAAACGTGGGGCTGCCCTTCTCATGTAGCTGGGCTCTGTCACTAGGTGGTACTGTGCATCACAGCTTCATGCCTTCTCCTAATTCCTCACTCCTATCTTTGTCCAGCCCCTGGGTTACACGTTTTGCTGGTAAATATTGTGCTTTGAGAGAAGGAACCTGTTGTCCAAGTCCTCCCGTGAACTCCTGACTTCCCACACTGTTGTTGCTGAAGGCAATTAAAGACTTCTGACTCAGCTAACATTCAGCCCTGGTGACTGATTTGGGGTTTTGTTGTCAAAGAGCACATGTTTAATGCTGCCTTGCTGAGCCATTTGGTGATGGGTTGCGACACCTTTCATCTCCAGATGCTCAGGCTTGTGAAGGGGAAGGAAAGCACAAACAAACCAGAGGCGGTTCTATAAAAACAGTGAAAGAAAAGAGGTCTTTGATTCTTTTTGTAATGAAACCCTGAGCTCTTATCAGTCCTACCACTGCCTGGGAATGGGCAACAAAGAGGTTTGTTGGATTTTCACTGGTTTTCTGGCAAAAGTCCAAGTTCAAGGGATTCAAGAGAACCTGGAAAGGGGGATTTTTCTTGCTTGCACAAGAAAGCCTGAGCAGCCCAGGCCATTGGCTGGTTGCAGTGGGGTTGCCCTGCCTCAGCAGTGGTGCCACATCGCACACCTACCTCTGCTTCCACACCAGGTCCTGCTGTACGTATCTTGAGCATAGAAAAATGTTGTTAATCCAGCTCCACCTCCCAATGTATGGTCTCCACCCTGAACGCTGTTTTTCACTGCTACCAGCCCGTGGTGTGGAAGTCACTTGTAAGACGAGAGCCCGTGACGCAGATTGTAATGCCTGTATGAACTCAGCACTGGAACCACTTTGCGGACTCTCAATACTTAAAAAGGGCTTATAAGAAAGATGGGGACAGAGTTTTTACTAAGGCCTGTTGCGATAAGACAAGGGGCAATGGTTTTAAACTAAAAGAGGGTAGACACAAGGAAGAAATTTTTTACAATGAGGGTGGTGAAACGTTGGAACAGGTTGCCCAGAAAAGTGGTAGATATGCCATCCCTGGGAACATTCAAGGTCAGGTTGGATGGGGCTCTGAGCAACCTATCTAGTTGAAGAAGTCCCTGCTCATTGCAGGGGAGTTGGACCAGATGACCATTAAAGGTCCCTTGCAGCTCACACTATTCCATGATTCTATGATACAGACTGTATTGCCTGTATGACTGTATGCTGTACAATCTGTGCTGTACTCTCTCTCATTAAGGTATCTGTTTATAGTGCATATTACAGCATGTATAAAAAACTTGGCTGAAGCCTCTTGTGAAGCACGGTGTTATAAACTCAGATTGTCCCAAAGCAGATTTGGGCAACGGGAGGAAGAAACACTGACACCCAGGAGGCAAAGGTCATGCAAGGTCCCAAGATCCTACAGTCTCCCCTGCAAAGCTGGATGCAGAGCCCAGTGTCCTTGTCTCAGCCCAGGATGATGTACCCAAGGCATATTCCACCTGTTATATTAGCAATGCTAATTTCTGTCTCTTCCCTCTTCCTTCCAAAATGAAGCATCTTATCCAGCATTTTCCAGCATTCAGCTACTCTCAAAAAGCCTCCTCCAGTTCAAAACAGCATCAGAAGAACTGCTGATTTGAGATCCAGCTTTGTCCCAGTCTGCCTCCAGACTTCACGCTTCTGTAATGGTAATGATTTAAAACGTCTTTTTTTTTTTTTTCTCTTTTTTCCACAACTACAGAACTATCAAACGATCAGTGATTCTGCAGATTTCCCAAACTGCCAAATGGCCCAGCAAAATCCTTTCAGAGCACTTTTTCTGAGGGTGTTTCATTTTGCATGAAGACCTTCTGGGTAGTTTGACGTGAAAAGGAAGAGCATACTGATGAGTGATCAGAATCAGGTCAGTGATGACTAAGACAGGAATCGTCTTCAAATAACTGGTCCTGGGCTGCACAGCTGCTGCAGCACAATGATCAATCACTCAGCTGCTTTCACTCCTGGGGTGCACCACGGACATGTGAAGCAGCGCTTTGGCATCCTAAAGCGGCATTTGGGCTTTGCCTCAGAGGAGGCTAGAAGCAGTGTCATCTGCAAGCACTTTCATTTGCTTATGAAGAGGAGATAGGATGGAAGTGGGGGTGCAACTTCTGGCAAGAACAACCAGAGGGAAAAAAATAATACTCAAAAGCAGGAGGAGAAACAGCAGATGGAAGGGAGGTCATTTTGCCTGAATCTGTGAGGGGGGCAGATAGATGGTACTTCAAGAGCAGTTCAGCTCTTTGAGGCTGCCATCACTTTTGGTCTATCACCCTGCCCAGGTCTCATACCAGCTACTCAGAAGCCTGGCTCCACCAAAGTAAATAGTGGCTAAGAATGAAAGAAGAACAGCTCATCCTGGGAAAAAGCACGAGTATAAAGCACTGGAGAAGACCTTTCCTTTGAAAAAACCTTTGGAGAAAATCCCAAGAGGCCATCCAGATATGCTCATCCCTAAACCACAACAAACTTGTGAGACACAGGAGCAAATGCCCCACTGAGAAATCTTATGACTGGCCTATATTAATAGCAATTAATCTCTGGAGACTTGTGAGGTGTCTGGAGCCCTGTTAGAGGAGGGAGAGACTCTTGAACAACTTCCAGGATAATGAGATCCACTGAGAGTCAGGTTAGTGAAATGAAAAGGGGTGAGGTAAGCCAATGGTTATCAGCTCTGACAAAAATTAACTCTGCCCACCCTTGAGCATTCACAAACCATTTCAACACTGTTCATGCTGTATTCCCTGCTGCATTTTCCTGGCCAGGTTTCATTTGCTTCCAAGCCTCCCAAATCTGATGCAAGAGGGAGAGGAAGTTCTACTGGCTATCATGCCTTCCCCATCCCCAGCTAATGGTTAATACAATACCCATGTGTATCAGTAAATGATAGATGCTGGCCTAGGCTGAAAGTGGAGTGGGTGGGAGATGGTCCTGGGCAATCCTAGACCTCTGCAGGACAAATGAGTTCATCACTCCCAGTCACCCCCAGCTGTTGTCAGCATGGGCAGGAGAGACTTCTGATCTGCTTTACGTATGAACTGTAAGATGAGGTGAGTCACAGGAATGAGTGTGTGCTAGTTAGAGCATCCACAGATAAATTCGTGATTAGTTTTTTTATTATAAAGTGGTGTGGCTGGGAATCACAGCCTCCCACTCAGGGGATGGTGGTGGGTTACTTCCTGGAGCCAGCGTTTATCACCACCACCCAACGATGGGTCAAGGCTTAATCACTTCTGGCTGATTTGGCGCTCACAAAAGGGGTTGTCCTCATGGCTTATCACTGTGACGCGACTCCTTGGCAAAGTCAAGGGCAGCCCTTGAACCTGGGGCTTTTTACATCAAGACCGCACAGCTCACCCCTTACAAGTGGGTGTAAACCAGCAGAAGGGCAGCATCTTTAGGCTGGGGGAATCCCAGCCCTTTGCTGAAGCTGGATAACGAAGCCCATAGATGGGAAGGGCTTTGGCCAGGAGGTCCCTGCAAAAAGGGCTCCTCACCCATGCTGGGACATCCAGGCGCTGCAGCGTGCGATAACGTAAAGAAAAAGCCCTGGGCTGCAGCCCACCCCCTGTTCGCACAGACGATGGCTGTTTACACTGGCTCCTTTGCAGGAATTCAGGATTTCAGTCCTGCACTATATTTAGGCTGTGAAACTACTGATATTTTTTAGGTCGTTGGCCTTTGACACACAAGTGTATTTTCTGAGAGGAAAAATTTCAGCTCTCGACTAAGTGGTGGGAAAATACAACCCCCAGAAATGTTAAATTTTCTAAAACTGGAGCCAGGAGTTAGGAACCGACAAGAGGAGTTTACATTATAAATACAGTCTGTCAGCAGAGCCAAATGTTTAAGACAGCCCCGCACTGGGGACCCTTCGTCTGGGTTAGCAGGACTCAGCTGGCTCCTGACACTTAGGATGTCCTGAATATTTACATTACAGCTTTTACCATAAGAGGAAGAAGAGCTGTTAAGAGCTGATTATCTTGGGACAAAGAGGAAAGAGGTTGAAAATGGGACACAGTCCTTCATTGAAACATATTGTCTGCAAAGCAACATCTGGCATTTAGAAAAAAACAGAAGAAAAAGAAAAGTTCCACTTCCAGATTCCTGGTCTGAGTGTGTTACAGGAAAGGGATCCAAGGGGAAAAGATTTCTGTGAAAACAGCTTGAATGAAAGAATCCCTTTGTAGGAGATTATGACTGATAAATTACGGGAATGTTTGTGATATGATATAATAGTGACAATTAAGAGACATTTCAGATGATGAATGCCTGAGAATATGCAACGCAGTGAACTTCCCAGAACCTCTCTTTTCTAAGATGAACACTGACTCTGTTCTCACTTTAATTAGAAAATATCCAACCCCTGTACTGCCTATTCCCCTTTCTTCTTTCCTACCTCCTCATCCTGGTGGCTGCTCTGAAATAATTTCTCCAGTGCAAACCATTCCTCATTTGAAGTCTGGTTTTGTGAAACCCCTGATTGATCGCCCGCGGTTCTGCAAAGCCCAGCTCAGCCACTAGCCCCGCCGACGTTCAGAGTTGTTGTCTCAGCTGTGGCTACACACGTGAGGGCCTGCCTGACTCTAGGCTCCTGTGGCTGTGGGGGCTCTAAAGAGTACTAAAAAAACATTAAAAAAAAAAGAAAAAGAAAAAGAAAAAGAAAAAGAAAAAGAAAAAGAAAAAGAAA
>JAOXJM010000001.1:7930558-7974424 GCA_026413425.1 Tringa solitaria
GCAAGGGTGAGTCAGCATATCATAGAATCATAACATCATAGAAATGTTTTGGTTGGAAGAGGCCTTTAAGATCATCAAGTCCAGCCGTTGACCTAGCACTTCCAAGTTACCACTAAAACATGGCTCTCAGCACTATGTCTACCAGTCTTTTAAATACCTCCAGGGATGGCAACTCCACCACTTCCCTGAGCAGCCTGCTCCAATGCTTGATAACCCGTTTAGTGAAGAAATTTTTCCTAATGTCCATCCTAAACCTTCCCTGGCTCAACCTGAGGCCATTTCCTCTTCTATCTCTTGTTACTTGGAAGAAGAGACCGACTCCCACCTTGCTACACTCTCCTTTCGGGTAGTTGTAGAGAGCAATAAGGTCTCCCCTCAGCATCTTTTTCTCCAGACTAAACAATCCCAGTTCCCTCAGCCACTCATCATAAGACTTGTGCTCCAGACACCTCACCAGCTTCATGTCCTTCTCTGGACACGCTCCAGCACTTCAATGTCTTTTTTGTAGTGCAGGGCCCAAAACTGAACACAGTACTTGAGGTGGAGCCTCACCAGTGCTGAGTAAAGGGGGACAATCATTTCCTGAGTCCTGCTGGCCACACTGTTTATAAATACATGCCAGGATGCTGTAGGCCACCTGGGCACACTGCTGGCTCATGTTCAGCCTGCTGTCAACCAACAGCCTCAGGTCTTTTTCCACCAGGCAGCTCCAGCCACTCTTCCCCAGGCCTGTAGCATTGCATGGGGTTGGTGTGACTCAAGGGCAGGACCTGGCACTCGGCCTTGTTGAACCTCAAACCATTGGCTTCGGCCCATCGATCCAGCCTATCCAGATCCCTCTGCAGAGCCATCCTGCCCTCAAGCAGATCAACATTCCTGCTCAACTTGGTGTCATCTGCAAACTTACCGATGTGCACTCAATGCCCTCATCTAGATTGTTGATAAAGATATCCAACAGAACTGACCCCAGTACTGAGCCCTGGGAAATACCACTTGTGACTGGCTGCCGACTGGGTTTAACTCCATTCACCACAACTCTCCTCTCTGGGTCTGGCCTTCCAGCCAGTTTTTAACCCAGTGAAGCGTACACCCACCCAAGTCATGATGGCTCCACAAGCTCAGATGCACTGGGATGTGATTAACCCAAAGAAAAAAGCATGAAGAAAAGGGACATATATACTTTTTTTTTAGTATGAAAATGTTTGGCTTAATTTTACAAAGTTGATGATTCTTTCTTTCTAGGGCTGTTTTGGTTCTAGTATCATGCAGAGGTCCTACAGCTGATCTCCTTGCTCTCAAGATGCAGTAGCAACAGGGATTAATATATTGCAGCAACAAAACTAGCATGGTCAAGGGCTTATTTATTGATCTAAATAATAAACAGTGGAAGACTCCTCTGTCTTTGGGAAGTGATTAAGCGATCAGGCTTTCTGTCCAAGCAATATCCTACTAAAATACCCTGTCAGTATTTAAATTGGAGGATGCCAGCTACTGGAAGAAATGCTGTTTGGATTAATATATGTAAGTGTAAAGTTAGCTATTGGCTCATGTTGGCCACTAATAATACAGCAGCTGCTGGCTATCTGTGGCAATGAACTATGGAGATGCCTTTCCCAAGCAGACCTCCACCCAGCAGCAACTCTCCTGGCACCTGACCCACCATTTTGGGTCCTCTCCAAAGATTTGGAAGCTCATGGGCATTGTCAAATAAAGTGACGTGATTTTACTGAGCTTTTGCAGATGTTCACTCATTCTGTCTGAGAAAAGGACAACTGTTCAAGTCCACCCTGCCCCGTGAGTATAAGGCTGCATTGATGCTCGTTTGGATGGGAAGGGAGGCACCATTGCTGGTCCCATTTCACTGGTGACTCTAGCAAAGGAACATGATATAATGCCATGTGGGATGGCTGAACACATGTGCATGTTCTAATGGAAAAAGTGCACTTTTGCATGTGCTCAGTGCTCATAACAGAGTAAATCTGTTAAAAGACCACCAGTCCCAGGAGTTATCACAGGCAGCAACATCCCCTGATGCATGGTGTGTAGGCTGGGATGGGTTATCCGTAATTGAAATATGAACACATCTTAAAAAATAACTCCTTAGTTTTTCAGGATGGTTTTACATGGGTGGAGGGTAAAAAAAGGGTTCAGCATTAAGTCCTCTTGCTTCCTCCTCTTCTTTCCCAGGCTCATGTGAGCTATCTGGCTTCAGATTCAGGCTCCTAAAGCAAACTGCAGAGAGCAGATTGGGCAACCCCACATCATAAGCAGCCTCTGCACAGACTGACCTTCAGGTTCATGCCAGCCAAGACCAAATGCAGCCCAGGAAAGGCAGCTTGGTTCACTTGGAGACATCACTGTGGTACCTCTCATGGGGGTTTCAAAGCCATGACCCAGGGCCACTGGGTAAATCAGTGGGATGCGGGGTCCTTCTGGGTAATTGGTTTGTGCTATTGGCTGCAGGCATCTTCTAGAACAAACAAATACTTAAAATAAACACGCCACCCGTGCCTGCTGAAATCCAAAGAAGGCCATAAAATCTATTCCTGAAGTCTGCTGAAACCAGACCATGATTTGAAGCTGGTTCAAAGATTGCTGAAATTACTAAGAGCCTTGCCCTGGTCTCCCTCTAAGCGACACACACAATGTCTACAGGCTTTTAATCTGGTTTCTTCTGTATAACTTGGCTTCACACTTGGAGACTCGCAAAGCACAGGAAAAGCAAAATACCAAGCAAATGGGAGTAGCAGAAAATGCCTTTTCCAAATGCAAGCACTGATCAGTCAATCCAGCATCCGGCATTAGCCAAATCTGTGAAGCTGATAAATATTGTAACGGATTTGTCCCCACAGCAGAATAAAAGTCTAGCCTCAGTTGTCTAAGGCAGATTAAAAAAGCAGATGAGCTGGATACTGGTTGGTTTACAGTGTCATTTCCACCTGGACTCAACCATGGATTGGAATGAGTTGCTATTCCAAGTGGCATCCAGATCTAGTGCCTCCACTGTGACGTTCAGTTTATTTAACCCAGTTTAGCTAGTCTCAGAAACACACACAATCTATTACAGCCGTTTTGTTGTACCTCAAGCTGCAAGCAGTTAGTGTAACTCCACAGAGAAGCCAGTCAAATAAGACCCAAACCTTTCTGTACCACATAAACACATGCAAAGTAAAACAAAAGTTTTAGACAACCTGATGCCTCCTACTTTGCAAGACTAAGCAGTCCAGAGGCATTGCATAAGTCAAGCAGGGATAAGTAGTGTGACTGCAGTTTAAAACCCACCGTGTTTGCCCATTTTCCACAGGTTAGATGTCTTTAAGCATCCTTTCCTCCGGGTAAGTTATAAATTACTTTTGTGCAGCTGCAGGGACAGCTTGAGGATGCAGCGCAGCTCAGGCTGGCTGTACTTATGAGTAAAAAGCTCAAGGAAACGGGATATAGCAGAGTGACCCTTAATTTGCAGTCACTTATCCCCTTCTGCTCTGTGTGAAGGAGAGTCTGGACCTGCGTTCAGCCACGGCAAACCCTACCACCATTCTCAAAAGCTTCATTTCTCCTCCCAGACTTCCCCTGCCCATGGTGTCTTCTCTGTCCCGCCACTTATCGTAAGACCCAAAGAGGTCAGTAGGAACGGGACAGGACCCTGTGTGATTTCCCAGGGGGTGGGGAGGGTTCCTCTCTGCAGCACAAGGGTCTGAGGGTCTGGCCTGGTATTTTGTAACCCTACCTGATAAACGGCTCTGGAAATGCACCATGGCTTCAGCATGAGCTGCAGGACCCTCAGGTTTCCAAAGCGGCAAGTCCTCAGAGCCCGGGACGTCAGGCTCCACACCAGACTGTCCCAGCTGTAGAGCAGATCCTCAAAGCCAAAGAGCACAGCAGCCATGCCAGCTCCCCGGGTGGAACACCCTGGACTCCCCGCTCAGAGGCGATCGGCTAATCCCAAGGCGCCTTATGAACTGCAAGGTTAAAAAGTCACTGCAATTTCCATCAAAGAAGGAGAAGAAAAAGAAAGAAAAAAAAAACCAAACCACAAAAAAAAGCCAAACCACCAAACCAAACCCGACAACAAAAACCAGCAGCCAAAATAAACTGTTTGGGGATGTGTCTTTCTCCCTTCGCACACGCCCTTCAGGATGTGGTTTCTCCCTCCGTGTGTCTTCTCAAAACGAGTTCTGATGCACCCAGGGATGAGCAGGGAAGAGGTAAAAACACCTTTTCTGACTTCGGAAGGCAACTGCACATCCCTCGCGAAGGGCTTCTTGGTTACACTGCATCACTTCCCAGCTCCCCGCTGCAGAACCAAGAAGCAAACTCAGATCCAAAGTCATCACTTTGCAAGCTCAGTCCTGGGACTCCATCCAGAGGGAGGAAAAAAGCCGCTCGCTCTCCCTCTGCCAACATTCCCAAGACATTCCAGTATCGGGCTTAACTCTTTCAAACACTCCCAAAGAACAGCTGAGGAGACAGCTTTGCCACACACAACGTTTCATCCTTTAGGTTCATGTGTTGACTACCCATTGCACAGTTACACTCCAGTCCTTTTTCCACCCAACTTTCTGTTCTGGAGCCTTTATGTATTTTGGACTCAGAAGGAGAACCTAATCTTTATATGAGACTTATGCAACAGTCTGCAAAACACCTCATTTACCCAAGGGGTGATATCTTGGGAAGTTCCATGGATTAAACAATGACCGTTTACAATCAGTCTGATTCAGCTGGTGTGGACATACTTTTAACCCTTGCTGAGCTGGGATTCATAAGGGTGGGGTCTCATCTGAACAAGCCCAGGAGAGTGTGATACAGTTATCTCCATGTGAGCTGGATGCCAAAACACTGTTTTTAGTCTATGGATGCGAAGATTCACTTCTGGCATCCTTCCTAAAACAGGTGTTGAGAAGTGATAAGTTCCCTGCCTGTTTTTCCCCAGGAGCAGCTTGTCTGGGTGGAGATTTCACTGCTGTCAACATCTATGATGAGGCGGGCTGAGAGAACTGGTCTGGTGAGGGTAAAAATACATTATCAACACAAGGGTTTTTCAGTTGGGTTAAATCACCACAAAATCCATGCAGTTAAAGTGCAACAACTTTTCTGACTAAATCTCATGAGTATTCCTCCTACCTGTTGGCTAAAATTTAATAACCGGGTGGGGAAGCTGAGGTGGCAGTGTTTTTACCAACGGCACAGTGCAAACCAGTGCCCTTGGAGACAGCTGTCTGTAAGTGCTATTTTTCACTCATTTCACTCTCCCTTCAGAGGAATGTGCACAAAAAGGCAGTGGGACTTGGAGGGATCAGATGGGAGTCAGCTGGGGAGTGCCTACATGGAGGCTCTTCCAAGGAGGCACTTTTTATAAGAGTAGACATCCCCTGTCATTTTGAGCTGAAATCATGAGGGATCTGCAAACACTGAGTCTCAGAAGCTGTTGGGTTAGCAGAGCTCAGGAGCCACCATTTCCCAAAAGCCTTGATGTCTTCTCTCATCTAGCTCCCTGGATGGGGAAGGAGCAGAAATATTCACCTCTGGTTGGTTTTCTGCAGGTCTGTCCTGCCCTGACCCCATCCATAGTTTGGTCTTTGAGGACTGGAGGGCACGAAGCAAGCAATGCATCACTATAATGGCAGAAGGATGTTCATCAGCTCATTGACAGGGCAGGTGGAGGGCCAGGAAAATACAGCTGCAAAATCCATGTTCTCAGCATAATTGCTTCTTCAGGACTTCATTTTTAGAGTGGCATTATAAAATACAGTAATAAAATCATAATAACATTTCCTTCAAACTTGTTAGAAGCTACTAGTTCTGCAAAGTGTATTTTTCTTTCCTCCCCTCTCTCACTCTGCCTATCTGGTTGCTGAGTGTCCAGCTTTTGCTGCTAGTCTCCCTGTGCTCATCATCTCTTGGTGATTTCCTTGCCTGCCTGTAAACTAGGTAACACACTTCCTCCCTTAGCAGCCATGTAGACAGGGGACCACGAATATCTCCATTATAAAGCCTCATTTGGAGAAAAGGTGTTTTTTTTTTTTTTTTTTTAAATTTAACTTGATTAGACAATATTTGCTCCAGGCTACAGTCTGGTGTACAAGATTTCTACCTGGGAGCATGAGAGAGGAAAAGAAAGAAATGTGTTTGATAAAGGAAAACAGAGGAGGGAAAAGAAACCATAGCAAGTGATTGCTCTGGGATGTGACCTAACCCCTTTGGTATTCTGCGAAGGGGGAGAGGAGGGGAAATGGAGGATATGCTGCAGTTTTAAAATTAGCTACTCCACATGTGCATCGTCTTTCTGAATGCTCGAAAGGAGACTTTCAGCCCCCTGTCCCAACTCGGTAATTACTCAACAGATGAGGGCTGCTCTGAAGGAGCCTTTTCAGTCGGTTGATGACATAATCAGACTTTCTGAAAACAGTTCCCCTACGTATTTATTTAACTGATAGACTGGAGCAGT
The DNA here is from genome assembly GCA_026413425.1 of Tringa solitaria. NCBI lineage: Eukaryota > Metazoa > Chordata > Aves > Charadriiformes > Scolopacidae > Tringa > Tringa solitaria. The sequence continues at coordinate 7,937,004 of JAOXJM010000001.1, forward strand.
CTCCTTAGGAGTCACTTGAGTCTATAGGAGGCCCAGTGAGTATTTCAGTGTAGATTTACCTTCATGATTAGAGTAGATTGTTTGGTTTCCTGTGGAGGTTTTCCTGCTGACTAGACACATACTATTTTTTGAGGGGGTAAAAGCTGCCTGAATACAGATTACCCGCCCCACTTTCTAGCTTCCGAGGGAATTGCAACCATGGATGTTTCTCAGGCAAAGACCAACCATCCCCTCCAGAGCTGCGGGATACACCACCAAAGGTGCTCTTTCCCAGGGATAGACCCCAGAAGGTGGTCTCACTTATTCAAAAAGGCCAGAAGAGGTGATTGCTACAGGGAATGCCAGAGAAAAAAAAATATCAAGAATCAGCAACTTAGCTCTTCTGCTGTACACTTTGAGTCATTTCTGTAAAACCATCTCTCATTTCTATAAAACACGTTGAACTTCACCTTCACTAAGGTCAATTAGGAAAAAAATAGTGCCCTTTGCACTCTACATAGATCTATAGACATCTGCAGATCTTTTCAGCACAGTCTCTCTAATTATGCACTGATTATTTCCCGCTGTTTCTGAGAAAATGTCAGGCAAAACATTTACTATGAAACCTCCTACGTTTCACTGACAGTCCAAAGGCTGTTACTAGGGTATAAAAATAGCTCCTTACTTCCCATGAAACAAAAAAAAAACAAAAAAGAAAAGAAAACCTCCAAACCCTTTGGGCTGCTGCGCTGCTTCACGGGGATATCACAGAGGCTTGAAGGCTGGGGCTGGACTTCCCAACCCAACCTCACCCCAGCAGACAACTCCTCCTCATCACAGACCCTGTAAATCATGTCCATGCACTGATGTAGGTAGAAGCTGCCTGCACCGGGAACTGGGAAGACAAGTCCGTGTTTTGCCTTTAGGCAGATTGTATATTCTGGGCTCAGAGGGAGGAGTTCAGCATGTCTTTCCAGCACGCTCTCGAGTAAATCTCTACCCACAACTTTCCGATGGGTGTGGACGTATTTGGGCGCGTTGAAAGACAGACGTGCCGGGTGGAGGGTGGTTTCCTTTGAGCTTGCTGTAGACATACCAGAAATATCCCACTACTGCTCAACATATGGTCCCAACGGTCCCTGCAGCTCCAGCTCAATGTGGTCTTTTAGGTTTTATTTCAAATCCATTATGCTTTTTGATCTTTATTTCTCTATAATGTTAAGAGGATTAATATTGTTAGATCTTCATGTCTAATGTTCCCTTTCATGTTGTAGCTTCATGCTTTCTTATGCTGGAGATTTTTCTTGACATGTTTAACTAGTTGCATTTTTCTCCTTGTGCCTTAGTGGCACATTATTTTTGTGGCTGATACAATGGGAACAGTTAGAGATGACCCACTGCCAAGTGATCAAACACACGGAGAAGGAGACATCTGCTTCCTTCACATGTGCCCATACAGAGCTGAGGACCTTGGTGGGGACTCACAGAAGCGACCTCCCTCCTGTAACTGCACTGGACCACAAATTCTGCAAAGACTTCCAAATGGACACTGGGCACCAAATCCACTTGAGAACCTGAGCCTCTGAGTGCCCTGTTTGCACCCCAACCAAGCTGGTCCTGTCCCTCATGCCGGCCCAGTTGGACTCCCCTCCTTTCCCCTGACAAGTGGCTTCACTGCCACCCAAGGAGGAGCCGTGGAGGGTTTCTGAGTGTCCAGCAGAAGCTTTCCAGAGGTCAAGGACTGAATACTATTGGCTTTATTTCTTGTACCTTTGTCAGGTTTTATACCTTGTTTGTATAAGGAAAGGTTGCAGAGAGGGTTTTAAAAGGAGCTGGAAATGGCATTTGAGTTGAAGAAGCAGATATTCAGACTTTGACCGCTACATTGTAAGATACTTATGCTGTGGGCAAAGGAAACTCACCTGGATTTAAAAAGAGAGTGAAAATAAAGTATGGATGTCCATACTGGATCTGGTGAGAGCTTTGACTGACTGTCTACTATATTCATTTTGTATTGCTGTATGTTAATGACCCCAGTCTGGCTGCGCCACAAGACCTGGACAATGATCATTCCTGAACCTTCTCAGACTTGCAGAGGAGGCACCAGCATCCCCAGCTCACCTCTCCAGAGCTGTAGGTTAAGAAGGCTTACTTGGAAGTATCTCCCCAAACATGTACTGGCCCTTGTAATTGTGATGGCCCTGCCTGCACTGCTTCAGTTACCTTCTAGCTCTCACACATCACACATTACCAAACCACAGATATCAACACCCTCCACCCCTCACCCTTGGTCCACAATCACTGACAGTCCTACAACCCTTCTGCAGAGAAAATGGGAGAAACTGAAGACTCCTCTGCTGGTTAAATTTTAGGATGAACATCACAAGTCAGAAACCCTGGCCGACTTCCTCAAGATGTTCTCACAAGCCCATATGGCCTAAAATGTTCCATAATGAAATGAACTGCTGCTTCACAGCAATAACTGAATGAAAATTTACTATTCTAGTCATCCACCTTGATCATAACATTTCTAAAGCTCTCTGAGAATGTAAAGTGCTCTGGTGGTGCTAGGTATTATCGTCATGTGAATAGCAGCTCCTTCTGTGTAAGGCTGTACGTGACCTCAATTTAGAGGGTTTTTTATTGACTGACACGGGAGAGTATGTCACATCCTCAAATCATACTCATTTCATTTCCTAAAGTAAGTTGTGTTAGAGATTTAACAAGGTTTACAAGTAGGTGAATCCTATAAAGCTGGGCTTGTACTCGTCCCTAATATTCCACCAGCTAAAGTGATTTTCACTTCTGCTACGCAGAAACGTGAAAGAGATTGTGCAGAGATTTGCTATTCAATCCTCTTTCTCCGCGAACACTGCAGTGAATGAGTCTGCAGGAGGGGATGTAGGTCAGGACAACGTATTAAGTAAATAGTGCAGAACAGCCGCAGAAAGTGAATGGCGAGATCTTAAATGCGATTATTCACTTTGGAAACCCAAGCTTATGATTAACTCTGATCCCACTGGGGACTGCAACGTCCCGTGACCGGGGTGTCCAATCAAAGCAACATGCCCTTGCACATGTCTATCGCCACAAGGTTTGTCATCATGCTGCTCTCTGCTATTATGTGCAGAAATGCTCAGGAAAATTATTTTTGGCCAGAAGAATAAAAAAAAAAATAAATCACAGACGGCTTAAGAAGCAGGTATGAACAGGGGGCAACCTAAAGCTCATCAGCAGCTGAGCTGTTTTCCTTCCACGTTATTCGCCTGTGCCTAAACCAATCTTTGGCAAAGTTCAGGGGTGAAGCAAGGTGAACCTGAGACAAACCTGTGTTTGTGCCCGTCAGGTGGACAGTAAGTTTCAGACTGGGGATCAAACACACCTGACTGTTCACAGAAGGAGTCACACAATGTTCAGTTACACTTTTCCTGTTTCAGGCTTTTGCTTATTCCGTTGGCGAACTGGAGCAAGGGTTTCCCTTTATGAGAGGTTCCCCATTACCCGTGTGTTCACATCAATTTGAATTGCACATTTAGCTCCTGCTCCCCACCCCTTATCAGAAGACGATGGCCAAGTTGTCAAAATGGCCTTGGCTGTGAGCTGTGGCTTGGAGGTCACATTGCATCACGTTGCAGGTGTCTCTAAACTGGCACTGTTTGCCTGGGAGAGAGGACAAGTCCGGCAGCTCATAAAAAGCCAGTCTGCAGTTTTGCCCTATGGCAAGATGGATAATTCAATGAAGGGCAGCCTTGCTGCCTGTGCAAAACAAGCCTACATACACCACAAATGGCCCATTTCAGTGGAACATTTTCTTACAGCTTATCCTGCAGATATATTTAAGTAGTCTGTCTGATTCAGACCCAGTGGTAACACTCACTGCATTCAATGACTAATACAAAGTCCTTTCTGTTCACAGACAAAAGCTGAACATTTCATTAATAAGGAGGAGGGCAAAGGGAACATATTTTAGAAAATCAATAGTCCAGATTTCTCATGTTTGATCTTGCTTATGGGTTAGAAAGCCTATTCTTGCCTAAGTTAAAGCCCATATATTTAATTTATTCTGAAGCTCTTTATGATCATTACAAATAAATACTTCCCTTGTTGGTTAAGATGCAATTGTCACTGAACAGAGAGAAAAGATATAATATAAACAGGTCAAATATGACCTTCAGTGCAGAAATGAAGAGGCATCTGGTCCTATTCCAGAAAAGTCATCAGTTTCGCGAGCAACATTAGATGAGTCACATACTTTATGGATCTGCATTTCCTCAATAGATTAATTCACTGACATTTGTCAGGTGCTATGAAATCTCAGGGGAGCTGTTTTACATGAAAAAGTAAATATGTGTTCAGCCTGCTAGAAAGGTAACTGGTCATATTCCGCAAGAGTTATGCAGCAAAAAGCAGAAATACTTAAGATGTCTTGGATCGATAATGCACCCTCTGTGTTGAAAGCTCCCACACTGGTTATCAGAATGAGCATAACTATGGGTGAATGAATGTTCCCTGAGGCCAAGACTGGTTATATACATATACATCCCCTGAGAGAGCTGTGGGAGTAGTGGCGTGGGCACACAGCAGTGCTAAGGGAGGGTGCTGTGGAGAAAGGTGGTGGCTCTGCTGGCTCTGGGGGGTACAGAGGTCCCAGGGCAAGCCGTGCCTGTTAACACCACAAAAAGCAGTGCATGCACACACTTGTGCACTCATTCACGGCATCTGCACTGGGGCTGACTCACGTGGGGCGGTTTGGTCGTCTCTCTTGCCACAGCACAATTAATCTGCAGATGGGAAACTCAGGAGTCAACATTGGCGGATTATTGTACTGCAGCATGCTGAGAACCTCTCCCCAGCTGGGACCAGTTAGACCTTCTCAGTAGAGCATAAGAGTTGACCTCTACCCCGGTTGCTCCCGAAACACAGACCCCTGTGGCTTGTGCTAATGGAAAGTCTCCATTTGCGTTGTAGGACAGCACTGGATCCGTGCCATCTACAGTGATAATGCATGCACAGTTGACAGAAGATGATAACTTGCACTTCTGTGGCTGCTCGGCTTAAAACCCTGTACAAACATCAGCTTCTATTGCCTCATGGTGCTTTGGGAGATTTGTATTTTTGAGCTGCTACCAGAGCTATGGGTGAACTGGGACAAGAGGACCGATGTGGGACCACCGGTCACAGAGGCCACCAGTCCTGGGTTTCCCTTTTCTGGTCATTTTCTATAGCTACTATTACACCCACATATCCAGGCAGGCTGCTGGGTTTCAGGAGGTATAAATAGTAGCCCAGACTCCTTCTGCAGAGGTGGAGTGCAGTTAATCAAACTCCCCCATGCTCTGCCTTCCAACCTGATGATTTGCAATGTGGAATCCAAACTCACTGTCTCCTTGTTTGCTCATACCTCCTGAAAAGAGGAGAAAACAGATCGAAAGCTGCCGGATCGAAGCAGCGAGTCAGTCACTTCATTGTCTCTATGGACACCAGACTGAAGCTGTTCAGAAGTTAAGACAAAGAGGATTTACGCTCTTGATTTAGAAATTTATGACTCATTCCCAACTCATTTTGGCTGATTGAAGTGGCTGTCATTTCCCCTGCCCCCAAAACATCCATGCCATAAAAAATAAAACCCATAAGCTCTTTGCTGTCCTTATCTTGATGCACAAAGAATTCAAATGTTCGCTGTTGCTATCTGGAGCTTGACTTCCTGTTATTAAGAAGGACATCCTAGTATTTAACAACATGAGATTTTTTTTCCCCCCTTCTTCAAGCCAGGCAGAATGTCTAATGATTCTGGGGTTTGTTTCCTGCTTGTAATTAACTAGGTCACAGCTGCAAAGCAAGAGAACAAGAAAATATTCAGATCACACAAAGCCAAGAACGATTAAATCATTTGCAGCTGAAGGATATGGCAGATTTTCTCTTTTTTTTAAAAAGAAGTCTCAAGTCTAAGGAAAACAAATATAGGAACATTTAAGAGAATTATGAACTTGGAAGTTCTGCCCAAGCACCACAGTAGCTTGGAAAAAAAGAGTGATCAAAACCCAGCTAATGTTGTTCACAAGTTGAATAGCTTTATGTGGTTGAAATAAACTCACTTCTTCATTGCTTAAGGCCATATATTCCATCCATGCAATTCTCTTTGAATCTCTGCAAGATTGTCCTCATTTCTTCTGGGCAGTTCCCACCAGCCATATGTGACACAGCCCTTCGTGTCAGCCTGAAATGCCATACTATGTCCTCTCCTGTAGGTCCCACACAAAACACACCCCATGTGACTCCAGATGCAATTCAGTCACAGCACAATCGCTACCCAGACATGAAGCTCCCATGGAGCTGGCGGTCTTTTGAAGTGCAGTCATGGCTTTTGGTGTTATGTTGCCCTGATTCCTCTCCCACTCCATAACTGCCTTCATCCTACAGCCAAGTATTGGCAATGCGTGTTCCTTTGCCCTTAATGAGCCATGCACACATGGGTTGAAGAACCACTTACCACTTCTGAAGGTCCCTGACAGTAGGGATAGGAACGGGGGTTCAGGCTTGTCACAGACAGTCATTAGCCAACAAAGCCATGCCACAAGCTTGCAAAGCCAGGAGAAATTTCCTTTTTAAAGCCAAGGTGCTGGCATGTGTGAACTAGGCACTTTAAGACAAAGAGTCCTGACTGACCTCATTTGGGTTATTGCAGGACTGGGGAAGAGCATAAATGACAGCAAATTTCCATCGTGGTGCTTTTGACTAGGCTTTGGTATCAACACTCCTCCAAGCCATTGCTCAGCCAAAAAGAGCGGACAGAGAGCAACAATCCCATGACCCTTGTTTTCCCCAGGTATGGTGCATAAGACCACCCTGCTCCGTCATGAAAAGGAGGTGAAACATGGTACTCAGCAATGAGAACAGTGGCTGCCTTGATCTAAAGGGCAATGGAGATGTGCCCCAAATGCATTGTAGCTGTAACAATAGGGCTCTTGTTCTGTACAGTGGGAGAAACGGTCTTTGGGAAGATTTATGTCTGATGTCCACCAAAATCAACACTGAACAGGGCAGTGGTCCAGTCAGACAAGAATCACTGCCTTGGCAGTGAACATCCCCTGTGAATCTGTTTGATTTCAAAATAGGGTGTTTGGTTTTGTCAGAAGAGTGATTAAGATATGGGCAGAATAGCAAGAATGAAAGAATATTGTTGCTTCTATAAAAATATGATCAGGAGAGACATAAATCTCAGCAATTATAGATTGGTGATGACCTCATGTTTACTCAAGCTCTGACTGGGAAACTGTCATGGGAACGAAAAGCCCATGTAGATGGTATTCTGGGCTCTGTCCCTGTCTGACCGGACGTGGTCAGTTCATTTCAGGATAAGAGAACATGAACCTTTTCATGCTGCTATTTCTTGGCATTGCAAGCTAGGAACAAGGAAGGAGAGATGGTCAGTGCCTTCCCAATGGGCAATCATTATGAAACACAAACAACGAAGGGTTTCCTGGAGGCCAGTGCCTGGGGAATTTGGGAGCAGTCCTGCAGTCTCTCCTTGCAAAACACTGACCTCATGGGATAGGGCCTGGGTGCAAGAGCATGGTGGTACACATACTGGGCTGCAGAAGACTCCTGATCCATCTTCAGGTGACTCATCCTGTCTGGATTTGTGGGTTTTCATCTGGAGTTTCTCTAAAAGGTGCCAACTTTTTGCTCCCTTCCCTCCAAGTTGGGGGTTCTTTCACCTTGAGCTCATTTAATAGAGGACTCTTGGGGAAGGGAAGGTACTGACTTCAGAGAAAACACCAGTTCTGGGCTCTGTAAGGGATGTTCACAGACCTCACAGCATCTCTTGGCCTTTGCAGGAAAATATTCATGCTGCCTACACCCTTGTCCTGAATCTTTCAGCAATTTCCCTTCCAGTCTAGGGCGGGTAACAGCATCCGTGGATTAGTATAAAACAAAGCTCAGGAATGAAAAGCTTTCAAAGTGCTGCTGCAACCCAGAGTCTGGCCAGCACCAGGCAGTCTGCTGGGACTGATTGTAAGGAAAAGGGGCTAGATGATCTGCTGGCATCGGCCTGCTTATCTTTCCCCTGACACCATCCTCCAGAAGCTGGAGGTTGGCCCCAAGGCCACTTTAACTGCTCTCCAGTGACTGATTGGATGCATTGGAATGCACTAACATAACTATGCTTTTAAAAATCAACGTCCTCTCATTTTATGACTCCTCTTGGCCAGGTTCCCACTTGCTGTAACTGAAGCAAACCCTTTTTCATCTGCAGGAAACTGCCACTATTGGTGCATTTGAAAGTTTACAGGAGGATACACGATGGCTGCATTACAACAAAGTCCAGGATGGAAAAAGGAAGCTTTCCAACATTTCAGAGTGGAAATTATGAAAATTCAAAAAGCCTCCTCCCAGTCCCTCGTGTGGTTTGCAAGCACGGGTTGGGTGGAGAGATGCTGAAGAGGGAGGAAGGGAGTGTGGATGTGCACTTCCAGCTAATGAGAGACCTGAAGTTTTATCCTGCTTCATACACACACAGATTTGCATGGTGTCGGTGGTTCACCTGGGCTTTTACCCTGAGAGCATCCTGGCTGCCAAGGGGGAACAATAGCACTGGCTGAGTCTTGCAGAAGTCTGCAGAGGATCAATGGCTTTGGAGACTTTGTAATATGTAAAGCCCAACATATTATAAGGAATTATTTTAAATTGTGACCTAAGATTGCCAAGCTTTCCCCTTGCAATAGCCCATCCATCATAATAGCTTTGACAGGTCTTCTTGGATGGTATTTTCAAAAACTGGGAACTCCAGGCTCTGCCCTCAGCCAAGAGTAATGGCTTTGAGCTCAGCTCTGAGGAAAGGAGAGCCTGTGAAACATTTGCAACTCACTTTTCTTGGTTTTCTGTGAAAATGAGGAGAAACTACCTGTGGGGTTTTAACCTTTCTCTTCCTCTTCCCCTCTATCTGTTGATGCATTAAGAACGATTAAGGGAAGGCTGAACGACAGAAAGTCACTTGTTGCCATCCTCATTTAGCTTCCTAAGATGATCCAAAGCATCTTGGATAATATTACAAACTAAGCAGGAAAAGCTTTGTGGTTAGAGACATACCATAGCTACCGAATGTACAGCAAATGGATTAACAAAAGCAAGATGTTGCAGAGCTTTTTTTGAGTACTGTGGAGGAGGAAAAGGGCATTGCCATTCTCCTCTCTGAAGACTGGAAAAGGGCATTGCCATTCTCCTCTCTGAAGAGTGGTAATTTCTCATGGATCACACTGATCCTGTGCTCTTCACCTGAGCATCTCAAAGTGCTGTCACCCAGCCAAACCCTTTCAGATGCAGTAAATACAGACATGCAGAAAAAAACTGATATGAGATACATATTGCTTTGACTGTCAGATTATATATATCCTGCAATGAAAGAGAGGCGTTTGGAGAGGATGCAAGTATAGTATCCTTTCCTATCTCCCCAGCAGCCCGGTACTCAGGTGAGGTATCTGGCATTTTACTAAGCCATTGGTCATAAAAACACACTGTGCATTTTTAATGATCTACTTCTGGTGCCCTTACTTCAAACCTTCAAGCATGTAAACACAGCAGACTAACCCGGAAGATGGCTATAGCGTTGTCCTTCAGAATAGGTTCAGACATTCCCTCAGGATCTCTGGACACACATCTCCAAAAGAAACAGTAAGTACCACGAGCTCCCCAAAACCAACTCAAATACAGAGGCTCTAAAATTGAATGACTGCTTCTGCAAACACTGTCTCAACGCCACAAAGAGGGGGCTGGAGCCCAGGACCCTGCTGTTTGGCACCTGCTCTACATCTGATGGAGTCATCCATATGATGGACAAGAGCTTGTGTTGCTGGTCTTGTGACACAAGTTTTAGCTTTGCTGGGACTTAGGTGATGTTCTAGCAATCCACAGTGATAAGGAAGCAGCGCCTTCTGCCTGGGTCTGACTCCAAAGACAACACAGTCATCACATTATGCTAAAATCTTATAGCCTCATCTCAAGGAGAAGGAGCCTACCACCAAGGCTGTGAAGGCAGGGCCACCAGAAGGATGCCACCATTGACACCTTTCTGTAAAGCCAATGGTAGCCACCTAGTTTTCTGCAAAATCAATACACTGTATTGCAAGAGGCACACTTACTGCCAGCATGCAGGTTTGCATGGTACTTGCAAGCCTTGACTAAAGGGAAAACTACACAGAGCCAAAAAGGTTCTAATCTACTAATCTAATCTACTTCACATGAAAAGCTGTGAGAAGTGTAGAGTGATTCCAGCATGAATGAGCTGAGTGGCTTTCCAGGCTATGAAATTGATTTTTATCTTCTCTAAAAGGGGGTGCAGCCCATCTGTCTTGCAGAGCACATCCCCCCTAGAACTCCCCCCTCTAAGGATAGACAATTTCTCCCACAAGTCCCACAGCTGTTGCAGGTGGTAATGAAGGCGTTCTCAGGACAAACTCTGGGCTGATAAACCAAAGATTCATAGGATCATGTGTAGAGTAGTGAACACACAGTTATAGGGTCAGATGTCTGTTGTGGGGGTGTTCACATCTGGGCTGGGCTAGGCTGAATGCCCTGTCTGGATCAGGTCTCCAGAAGTAGGCATTAAGTGCAGACATGGCAGTCTGTGTTCATCTACTCTGATTGGAAAGGCTTTTACTCCCTCTACAGTTAATGGAAGATGGATGTCAACACAGAGGGCAATTCATCCCATCCTAAATTGTTTTTGAAGATATGAGGATGAGTTGTCACCAGAAGACACAACTTATTCTCTCTCTTTGACTACTAAATGTCGTGGGTTGAGCCAGACCAATCACTGAAGTGAATGACAGGTGCTATCCCCCATCTCTCTCTCCAAGGAGGGAGAGAGATTAAGAGATTTAGAGGCCTAAAAAGGTAGTAAAACCTAAAACATTTGCATGACAAACTTGTAAATGTAGGCTGGCTGAAGATACAAGTGGAATGGAGATGACATGGGAAATACGTGCTGGCAAGAACATAACCCCCTACCTTTAATGTCTCTTAGATGAACTTCTCCAAAACACATTTTGTCCCATCACTCCTCTGTTGGGAGCTGGCAGGGTGGAAGCTCCCTGTAGCAGAAACTTTTGAGTTAAGACCAATTTGGTTCACTCTCGCAGTGATTTCTATTCTGAACTAAAATGGTACAACAGTAAAGTGGTATTTGTTCTGCACATAGATCTCCAAAGGGCAGATGCTTAATGTAGAAACATTAATTGCAGATTATCAGTCCTTAGCTATTGTTTCACATGGAGTTTACCTAATCTATGATGATGCAAAACCTGGAGAGAAAATAAATGTCCATGGTCCCACCCCATCAAGACATGCTGGCTTTTATAAAGGGAATGGTAGAAACTAAAATGAATGTCAACCTCAGTTAAGACACTTGCCCACTTACTTCAAAGCGTACACTACCATAATTACACCTTCTAAATATATTCCAGAAATACAGCTGGATTGTAGAGTGTGTGCGGGTGACTAAATTGCATCATTTGCAGCCCATTATCTTTTCAAAAGCTTTTCATGTAGTATCTTTGGGAAGTGGAGACTAATTGCGCTCCTTGCCTGTGCAATTTGGAGAGTTTGATACTTTGTCCCAACAAGTAAAATTAAAGTGTAAGAATCACTCATATCCATCTGCTGGTAGAATGAAAAGTCACCGTTTCTTTGAAGCCATTAGAAATGGTTGAGACAATGAGGATAATATATACTTCACCAGGAAATAAGCTAAGCTCAGACAGAAAGTTTGACCAGAAGCTTAGAAGAGTGTTTGAAATCCAAATCCAACTTCCTGAACTTCTTCAATCAGCAAAATAGAAACTGTGCAACTTTGTACGGAACAGATTTCCTTTTAGTCAGAACAGCCTCTTTCATGATTTCTATCAAGCTGGTTAGAGGGGTCCTGGTGACTGTGAGCTTCACTGAAGTCACTGATGGTGTTTAACCAGCCTTTTGTTGGTGCCTGGTCTGGACCAAAGAGATTAAAAGAGTGAAAATGGAAAAGCCCTATGAAGGCTAGGTTTGTTGTTCATCCACTGTTTTGGGGTTGGGTTGTGTTTTTTCTTCTCCACGAACTTATAGTAACCTCATCTAAATGAATGAAACAATTGACCAAGTAATTAAGAACTGGAACAACGCATGTATCTTACTTCGCACTTGTCTGAAAATGCTGTTAGTTCTGGAAATTGTTGAAGCCGCATTTAAGTGGATCAGGAATTCACAAAATCTAGAGGCTTTCTATGTTTGGAGTTTAAAACCCAACTGAAGGCATGTCTAAGCCCTTCCAGGGATAAATCCTGGCCAGAAACTGAATTAGGACTAGGTCTTCAGGGTGGAGGAGGTTGGAAGATATTTCAAATATACAAGTTACCACTTTGCATTATCTATCACTGGCCAACTTTGCATGAAACACAGACTCTGTATGCAAAAACCTATCCAGGAACTTCCTTGTCAGGATGGTAAGTTCTTGCCTTTTCAGCTCTAGAGCACTACCTCAAGGCAAAGTACTCTGGTGCTAAACTACCATAACTCTTGAGCTTTGGGTTGCTGATGGGGGCATGATCTGGGCATGGTACCTGAGAAAGCCCTTTAAGCAGGCTTATTAGCTGAATGACCAAAAGGGTCTGTGAACTACAGGAGCCTTTCCACCTCCTCCAAGGCTTTATAACTGGATTCACATGATTCCCCCCCTTCCCTTCACCCAAATCCAAAACATTTGGCTCATTTCTGGCTCCCAGCCTCTGTCCCCTGGCTTGCCCTTGCTCTGTCCGCTGACCTACCCTTGCTGTCCCAGGGTCTGGCCAATGTGAAGGCAGCAAATGCCAAACTGTAATGAAAAAAGCTTTTCATTTTCTGATCAAAATAAAAATCCGAAGCACTGGAAATTTCACAGCAGAGCCTCTGCTTGTGAGGTCTCCAGGCCTTGAAAAGCTTCTGAGAATTCAATTAAGCTCCAACCATTTGAAAGCCAATTTGAGCAGTATCACAGCTCCGAACTCTGCCGAGTTCACCAGTCACTATCCATTAGCCACTGCTGTCCTCTCACCTCTTGCACCGTTAACCTGCATCCATTTTGAGGGGATAAAGTCTGGCACAGCTCCTGATCCGTTTCACAGGAGAGTCTGTTTTGATTTGTTACACCTTTTAGAAGTGTCACAAAATATTACAACTTCCAGACACCTGAGAGGGTGCACCAAGCATTTATGTGCCTAGGTAGAGTTCAAATTAAGCCAATTCCTCCAAAATACTTGTGAACAGGTCAGAAAAGATAAAGCTCAGATGAAGCAGATAAAATTGATGTTTCGGCAGTCACAAGTGATTATATCAGGGCATTATACAGGTGACAGTTTTGCTACTTAAGCTTATCCTCTTATTCTTACTTTTTTTTGGACACAATTATTTGTCTATAGGGCTGGTGAATAAGTCATTGCAAATAAAGTTTGTTGCAAAATGCTGCTTTTTCTTTTCTTTTTTTTTTTTTTTTTTAACCACTCTAAGTTTGTATATTGGTTTCATCACCTTGAGACTTGAGTGGGTTCCAGAATAAAGCTAAGACAACAGGAGTTCCTTGCTTCAAGGTCTCTCTTCTCTCTTGGACAACTTCCATACTCAATTATCTGCTGTTCTTTTGTTATCCACAGTATCTGAGTAACTCTGCTGTCACCTCAGCAGTCTATCAGATTGGCAGGGATGCTGTCAAGGTAAGAGACCCGTCCAAAAAATGTCACTGAAGGCGTTAAGCAAAGGTCTGCAGAACATGCATAACAGTGCAAGGGTTTGCAAATAAATAGTATGAACCGGAAAGATCAACTTCCCTTGAAGCACTCGCTTACTCGTGGTGTCAGAAGGAGTGCTCGCAGCATCACTCACAGAGGCTTGCACAAGGGGGTTTAACAAATGAGGACCACTCCGCCGTGAACGCCACCAGATCTGCTTTGCCCTGCACTACAGCCCTCGGTGTGAGAGGTTTCTGACCACTTTGCTCTTGAACCCATGCTGGAAAAATGATTAATAACAAGCCAAATGCTTTGTTCAGTAGGAAAAGAAAATCAATAACTCAGAGTAGTAAAGGCATTGATAGATATAGTACAGCAGCAAGACATACCCAAATTCTTTTTGCTGGATTTGCTTGAAGGCAACCTCCTCTCTTGCCAAAAGCAAAGGTCGCCATAAGCTACAGAATAGCGTGGGAAAACCTGCCTCAGACTTGGCCTGCAGAGCAGAAAGACTAATTTTTTCTTTTCAGCCCTGGGTTCTCTCTTCTCAAGAGAAATTTATTTATAGGAGTAATGACGTTTCCTGCCGCATTCTTAACGTGCTTGCAGCTTGGGATAAGAACATGGGAGCTTTGTCTTCTGCCATCTGTTTTCTATGGCAATAAATATCCATTTACGGATTTATCTCTGCCTGGTGTATTTTAAAGTCATGATATGAATGAGTGTTCATGGATATCCATTCAGAGAGGAAGTGTCATAGGTAAATACCAGTCTCAGCTAAGCATTGGTGTAGATTTACACTTGTGTAATGGACAGTGGAGTTCTGGCTTGGGGCTCTGTCCACATTTTTAATCTTAGCTTATCTTCTTTGGAGGCACAAGAAATAAAAAAAGCAATCTGGACTAAAATCCTGCTGAGCTGCAAACATCCGCTGACACAACTGGGCACAGGGCCTTTAATTTACCATGGCTGAGAACTGGGACCTAAAGCTGGGGTGCAGACTGCAAGGCTTAAATTAAAATGGCTTTTCCAGCCATATCTCTCCCAGCTTGATTTGTTTCTTACAGCACTTCATTTAGTCTGGAGATGGCCTTCCTTTTTACACAGCATCTGTAGTACCATCCTTTGAGCCTTAAAGGCAGTAGAGAGGGCAGACTTGTTCTTTTTTTAACACAAGAATGCTACATGTTTTCTCTGGGCTTTCTAACTCAAAAAACCTTGTGTCTGTGGTGAGAAATATTCCCGTGGCTGGAAAATAGCCAGTGAGGTCTTGGGAGAAGGAGTAAATATGTGTTCTTCTTTACCAGTGCCTTGCAACAGCAGAAAAAAAAAATAATAAAAAAATCTCTGAATGGCGCTAGGCATTTGTTAGACATTAGCAGGACTCTATTCATCTTCCTCTCACACACATCCGCAGCACATGGATATAATAAAGATAGCTCGCGGGCATAAACCGTCTCGCATTAATAATGCAGAGGGAGAAAGGGCTACATATTTAACGTGCTTGTTTACTGGTGGGGGAAGGAGACCCAGGGAAGGAAGATCTGGTGGGGAGGCTCTGTGTTGAGACACACTGTGTTAGGGATGGGATTTGTGTCGCCTGGTTTTGGAGGGGGGGGTCCTCTTCCGACCAAGGTGTCCCTGTATATGCTGGCTACAGGAGAGCTGGCAGGGGTTTAAGGAGTTACGAATTCAACCAAACATGGGTGTTTAGGGGACCTCCTCTGCAACCCCTGCAGAATATTTTGGCTGCCTCTGCAGTGATGCCAAAGGTAGCACCCAAGGTGCTGACCAGGATGTAGATGTCTTAGGTGAACCCAACTCATGTCTAAGTCCTGACTCTGGCTGCTGATGTGCCACATGGCACAAAAAATAGTTCTGCCTCCGCTGTCACATTTGAGGGCCTCTGTGCCATACCTACAAACACTTAGCACTGCCCTTTTTTTTATTTGTTCTGGTAAAAGCCTTTGTAAAGCCTTCTCTTCTGCTGGGTGCATGCCATGCATTGCATGATCTCTCACATCTCAGGCTTTACATGTGAAACTTGCTCACTTGGGACTATATTTCGGGCTCTTTCACCGCTGCAGTGGGATTTTGTAGACTCTGAACTTAGAAACACAGCTTCTGTGTGGCTTCAGGACCCCAAGTGGAGCGCCTCTGCCCTGCCATCTCTAGCTGGTGGGGAGCTCCAGGGAGAGAGAGCATGATGCCAGGTTGAACACAACCTCATGGGCCAGGTGCCTGATGGGGCAGCTCTGAGAAGAGGTGAAGAGAGTAATATCAAGGACAGGGATTTAGGATGAAAGAGAGCTCGCTGCAAAAACTACCCTACCAAATCCTCTGGCAATTCTTATAGCAAGGATCCAGCATTTGCCTGACAAGAAGACTAAACCATCCCAACCTTAGGTCAAGAAGTGGGAAGGAGAGAAATAAACTGTGGATGTGAGTGAAAATAAAACAACACCCTCCCTCTGCCCCCGACAGCAGCTGGTCACTTGGGCTACGTGTGGAGCTATTAAGTATGTACACACTGCTAAGTCCCCTGCAGCGCGGTCATCCTTATGCATCCATTCTTGCCTCCTATAGAAATATATCCTCCTTCTCCTACACCTTCTCCTGCAGGTATTTCCATCCTCTCCCTTACTCCCCACCATGAGATTGCCTCCTGAAAACACTCTGTGAGAATACTGCTGGTTTTTACACCTGTCCCCCACATGGACTAATGCACACAGCAAAGCAAAGATTCGGGCAGCTGCTGCTCAGGTAGATCAGTATGGGTAGCATGTTTCCAAAGGGGATGTGTACGTGCATGGAGGAGGGTGATCTCCTATTTTCCACACTGTTATATGACTTCCCTCTAGGCTTGTCAGTCTCAGGTATGGTCTGTGTGAAAGCATGAGCCTTTCCAGATGGGGAGGGACCTGCTGTGGCCAGCAGCAGCAGAGGATGGTGGCCCCACTGCAGCCAAGAGCTTGCTCTGGCCAAAAAATCATCTGTCACCTTGCAGGAAGCCACCTTTGAAGGAGACACCAGGCTCTCTGACACCCCACACTTTCAAGGGGAGCTGCAAAGCCACCAGACATCAACCCACCTCTTGCGACCTGGGTCAACAACAGCAGTTGAACAGCAGAGGAGGGAACCCTGACCGATGTTACAGCCGTGCTGGGCACTGTATGGGGGACAATGTCCCCAAAGCAGGTTAAGGCTGGAGGAAGGACTGCCTGCCCTGGGCCCCTCTAAGAACCAGCATCTTGAACCACAGAGTGCAAATTTACCAGAAGGGACATTTCTGAATGCACTCCAAGGCAACAAACAACGATCAAACAATAGAAGACCAAAGCTGTGTGAATAATTGATTATCTTTGGTTTGCTTGACGGACTGGAAAGGCAAAGAAAATATGTTTCAGGTTGACACAAAGTTATTCTGCTTTCCTTTCTGCCAAATGGAGAGGGAAGAAAAACAAACAAACAAAAAGTCTTTATTTTTAACTGAAACAGTTTTTGACCTGCATTTAATTTTTGAGACTTTTTTTTTTTCATATCCCTTAAAAAAAAAAAAAGAATGCATTCATCCAAATGAAATTGCACTTTGAAAGAAAATTGGGGAAAAAAAATTAATTTTTAATATCCAAACCCAGATTTTTTGTTTGAGTGACACATGCAACAGACTAGAAGTAAACTCACAGGTGGCTTCAGCTCCCACAGAAGCTGCTTTTCAGCAAAACTGATGCCTTGAGCAAAGGTTTCCCTCAATTCCATGTGGAGCAACTCTGAGCCCCTCTGGGCTTCTAGAGCTTCTACGCGTGCCACCACTGATGGACCAGTGGGTACAGCATCCCTCACCCATCTCTGGGGCATCCTGCCTAAACCCCCTGCAGCCAGGAGCATGCAGACCATGTCCATCCCCTTGAGCACAGCATCCTTTCAGTGACAAGCAGAGGGGGTGTGCGAGGTGTCCCTGTCCCCTGAGGGGACCATGCCACCCCTGCCAGCTCCGGCAGAGGCAGCTTGCCAGGCAAAGGCAACCTAGTGGGAGGTGTCCCTGCCCATGGCAGGGAGGTTGGAACTCGATGATCTTTAAGGTCCCTTCCAACTATAACCATTCTATAATTCTATGAATGGCTGGGTGTGTGCTCTGTAGGTGTGCATCACTCTGAGCCAAGATCGGTGTCCCAGCCACCGCCTCTGGGTCAGCCTGTCAATCTTCAAAGCCATGGGACTTCTCCACCCCACCCCGGTCCCCAGGGCACCGCTGCTAAGGACACGTGCATTCGGGAAATTAATGACATAATTACAGCTTTCCCTGTGACTCCCTGCTACAGCAAGAAAGCTGCAGCGTTGGCTTGGCTGGCCAGGGACTGCCACCCGGCTGTGTCACCTCGGCTGGCGCCGAGCCGAGCAACACATCCTGCGCTGTATAGCCCATACTGCTCGCTATACATCTCTGCTGGGACAGATGCTAGCAGGCATCTGCGTCTACGTTCACCCACACAGAGCCCTTCCACGTCACCCCGAGCTTTCCCCTGGTATTCATTATTTGAAATTATTATTACTATTAACTCCCCCCTGGTACAGGTCGGTGCTGCCGTATGCCGTCACACTGTCTCAATGAGTCCTGACTATTAGAAGTGATCCTTTTCGGAAATTAATACCTCCAAATACTGTCACAAATACTTTAAGCAGTTTTAATTGCTGCATATAATCTTACTGTTCCTGCTGTCACTGATTACTACCCCAAGTTGTCACACAGCCTCTGACTAGGACTGATTCCCATTCATCACCATACAGGTCCCATCAATAGTAATTTCTACACACCACGGCATATACCAGTAGTAATTACTGCACACGATGACATAACCTCTATTAGCTCTGACTACTAACGGGGCAGACAACTGCTATCGAATGATACCCTCCTCATCCTCTGGGCATGCATTCAGGACAAAGAAATCACGGCTTACCCTTTCCACACTGCGTCTCCTCAGTGATCCATATGGTATTTTGAATAAAAGTCTTCGGGTCCTACCCGGAGTCACAGCTGTCTGTACTACCATAGTGCAGAGCTGAAACTCGTGTGTGTGTGCGTGTGTGTGTGTGTGTGTGTGAGAGAGAGAGAGAGTTCACAGCACACACAGGCTTCCTTTGAAATAACTTACAGTCTCATCTAGATTTCCCAACTATCAAATAGCTGAGTGGGTTTTCACATCAGACCATATGAGTCAAGATGTGGCTTGTTTGAAAGAAGGAGGGGGGGGAAAGGGAAAAAAAAAAAAAGGAAAAGGAAAACCCAAGCCTTGTAACCTTAACAACATGTTTCAAGCAGCGTATCTTTAGCTTCCTTCTGTTTCTCGGGGTAGTTTGCTCAGCAGGATTGCTGTGCCACAGAGGTGGAAGAATTAAGCTTCTGGGGAGAATGTTCCAAAAATGTCAAGCTTGCTTCTTGTTGCCACAGATGGTAACCAGGTCAGTTGTCTAATCAAAGCTCTATCGGAGTTATTATACATTTTGCCATGTGACTGCAGACCCCTCTGGTTTGCTGTACAGTAGATCACATGTTCACCTTAAAAAGAATATCTGGTGTATCACCATCTGGTGCAGAGATTAATGTTAAATCCTGCGTCCAGAGATTCCTCTCTCCTAGAGGTTGGAAAGCACATACCCAGGGCTCGAGCAGATCCTCTGGGCTGCTCAGTTAAACACCAGCACCCACCGGTTCAGGCTAGGTGGTGTGTGTGTGACGTAGCGCAGGGTGTGCGTAGGTAGAAAAAACAGACATTACCACTCACACTCATGTCTGTGTACACAGGTATCAGTCCAAGTCTGCTTGGCGATGCCTACAGCTTCTACGTGCACTTATAAAAATTCTTATATTGGAGCTGTCTATAACTTTTAACTGGGAAATGTTGTCTTCATAAAGTCAATCTCATTGTCCTTTTTTTTTTTCTCTTATAAACCCACATTAGAGACCAGCAGACAATGATATTCCCTTTCTCTGGAAGAAAAGTTTGAAACTATATTTACACTCTAAATTGTACACAAGTGGTTTGGAAGTGGGAAAGACTCTTTCCCTTCCCGCACACTTTCTGCAACATCAGGAGTTGACCCAAAGCAGCCAGGTGTGATTCTGTGGTTTTGTAGGAATGTGTTTTGGATGTTGTGTTCATTTCCATGCTCAGTTACTGGTCCAGATGCAGTTTGGAGTTAATGTGTGCAAAGTGGGAGCTTCTCAGTCCATCAACTCCATAGTGGTATTCTGAATTAGCTTTAAAACGGAAAAGATGCTGGCCCAGGCTCTTTTCCTTGGAGCAGTCTAGCTGGGAGAGCAAAATCTGCTGAGATGTGGAGCCAGCCCCTTCCTCCATGTATTTTTCTCATTTTAATGCAAAACTAAAAATATTTTGTTTTGATCAAAGTCCAAAAGCCGGGATGAAGGTGTTAGGGACGTGACATTAAAGCAACCGTTTAAAATAAAGAAGAGAAGCTCTGTATCTGCTCAGCATATGCACATGCATTAAAACCAGTCAAAGAAAAAACCCAGCAGCTTGATGTGGGAAACTCTAAATATTAAAACAATCGGCCTTTGTTCATAATTAGTTCCATATGCCTCTTGCCAATGAGAGTGAGAGAGACAGGAAAAGATGGAAATATCTGAAGCATGACTGACTTATATAGGTTCTTTATATGGAATAGGTGCAGAGTTAGGGTCTTTGCCTTCTCTCCACCGGTAGATCCCCAGTAGCTCTGCTGGTGCAGGCAAAGGATCCCTGTGGACAGTTGGGACATGCCAGTCACGTCATACTTAAATAAACAGGTAGGCATCCTGTGAGATACCCGAGGGGTCTAACAACCATACAAAAACCCTGCAAGAAGCAAAGGCGGTTGCAATCTGCTTTCCTGGGAGCTTTGCCTGAATAAAAACTGAGTCATGCCTGAGTCAGGACCTCAGGGGTGAGTGTTTCATATGAGAGCAGAGGAGCAAAGATCTCCCTGCTCACCCAATTGGAAGCCCTGGCCTTGTGGGGGAAGGGGGGAGGCGGGGGGACTCTTGCTCACACCAGCCCCTTCTCCATAAGATGACATATTCAGGCAATCAAGGTCTCCTGCAGGTCAAACTCTTAGAAAGACCAGCCTTGTAGATAGAACTTTATCCACTAGAGGGGACAAAGAGCCATAACACACATCACCAGTGTCTACCAGCAATCAAGTTCTGGGGCCAGAGATAGTCTAGTGTTACCAGCATGAAGCACCACATAGACTCATTTTATCCATAGGGGAAAAAGGAGTGTTTATTCAGTCATTTCCATGAACCACAAGTTCTTTGCATAGACTTTTAGGTCTTGCAAATGAAATGTAAATCTGCATATTGCTCAAGGCAGCTGAATAATAATACAAATACTCCTCTTTGCAGGAAACCTCTTGCATATGTGAAAAGTAGAAGAAATCCATCCATTTGCATGGTATTGGAACCAGTTCCAACAAGATCCCTGCATATCCCAATGGCCCTCACTCCTCCTTCCCTCACTGTGCTATACCCCAGGCACAACTTTATGGGTACCCTCGACAGAACCCACATAGAACTGGAGACCTGGACCCACTATTACACTTCATTTTTCCTTGTTTCCCAGGTGGTACAAACCTGGAGACAGGAAGTCAAACCAGAATCATCAGGGCTGTGGAAACCATCCTGGAGGATGAGAGGTTGGCTTTTTATTTTTAGACTTGTTCAAGGTACATTGGCAAGTGAATAGGGTGGTCTATTAGGATTAGTTTGATAGATCGCCTGTAGGATAGGTAATGTAGAACATGCTCTCATGATGACCTTTCTAGTTGTTCCCAGAGAGGGAGTTTAGGTGTTTGTGGCAGACATGAGCACATCCAAGGGCACTTCAGCCCATCAAATTCTGACTTTCCCTCTGGAGAGCCCCTTCTCTTGTGTAGTTGTCTGCAGAGGCAGATTAAGATGACCAGACTCATCACTGGGGCTTCATTCAACTGCATTGTCTGCAGAGACAATCTCCAACTGAACAGCACAGTAGGAAATAAAAGCCAAACTATTGTAAGGGAACATCTTGGCCTTGCCACCACAGACCTTCAAAAGAGACACACCACATTTACTATCTGCTGAAAGACGAAACTCTTTAAAGCAGTGGATGCTTTTCAGTACTAATTGCAGGCTGCCAGGAACAGCGGTTTGTGGTAACAATGCATCAGAGGAAAGTACATTCCAATAGATTGCTATTTAGACTAGATTTTTTTTTCTGGTCTTTAATGAAAAGGAGAGAGAAATCATTTACTGCTGCAAAGCGTTTCTTATGTTTGCAACGGCCGAGTCAAGTTTCAAGTCAATGTATGCCCAGTGGAGATCAGTGAATGGGAACCAGGGATAGCGGTGGCACAGATTGAAACGCGGTATGTGGTATCTATCAGATCTATCAGTAAGACACTGTTTTGTGAAACTGAAAAGTCATTCAGTACAGAAAAAGCCACTTAAGTTCTGTACTCCATGAAGACATGAGTATGGCAACAGAGTAAGAGGAGAACAAAGATAAGTTGCTGCTCCTGACTGTATTTTCCATCCTGGTTAATATCTATGGTCTCTATCAATAACAAAGCCAAATTCTTCCCTGGAGTCCCGATGGGGAAACCACTCTTATTTGAGCTCTTTAGCTGCTCCTATTAATCTTGGTGAAATTTCTTACTTCCAACTGTAAGAAATCTTCCCTAGTTGATTTTTTGGGGCACAGCAAAGCAATTGGAAGACAAGGAGAACAGGGCTATGCTTAGGGGTTGCAGTTCCTATAGTGACTTAGCTTATGCTTTATTTGCACCCAGAATCAGACTGTAAGGGGGGCTGCTACTTTGGGAGAGAAAGATAAACAAAGGTTGTCATTGCAAATCCAGCTTGCTTTAAAGTTTTTTTAAAAAAGAAAAAAGCAGCAATTTTCCAGTCTTACATGGTGTTTTACAGAGAAACATTACGAGCGCTGTAGCCTGGGGAGGGATGTGGGAAAACACACCATGTGGAGCTCCATTCCCATACAAGCCTTCTCCATCAGAGCTGGCAATAACCCAGCAGCCTGCTAAGGTTGAGAGAGGATGTTCATGGTCTCCAGCCGTGGACAGCCTGTGTGTGGCAAGGCTATGTCATGCCTGTGGGCCATGCAGACTGTCACACGTCCCTGTCTTCTCTGGGTAAGGGTGCCTTTGCTGGGTGAATATGAAGGTTGGCCCCACACCTGAAGAGAGTTCTTTGCTTTGTCTCACGCTGTTTTGGTACTGTGGGTTATGCAGTGATCGACATGGTGTTGGACTGCATGTCAGCATGTCCATCACTTGTGCCAACAGAGACGACTGGGAATTTAGGCTCCTATGACACACCTTTTCATTGTGCTACAACAATGTTGTTTGACCACCTGCAGTTCATCTGACTAGCATAAGTCCAAACAGAAGCCCAGAACCAAGCGATTCTGGACTCAGAGAAATTCATATCCGATGAACATTGCTGTAGGTTAATCCAGAAGGTAATGTTAGATGTTCCTAAATTTCCTCATTCACTGGTATACCAGCAGAAATACCCACATGACTGCTCGTCTGTTGCTTTTTCTACCTCAGCCTTGGGTGTCATGGGGAATGGCTGGCAGAGTAGAATGTGAAACCCAGGATGTCACCTCCTGAGCCCGTACCTAGTCAAGCATGTAGACTCATCACCTGGCATGCCCACGAAGCCAGCAAGTTCTTGGCGAAATCTCCAGTAGACAGAAGATAAGGTCACATTGCTCTAAAGCTCTGAGTAGAGGACCAGTCTAGTGCTGGAAAGAGCAGTGGTCCTGTTCATTCGTGGCTGAGAAGGGAGGCTTTGGGAGGCTACATGTCTCCAGGGCAAGAGCCACACACATGGAATGTCCATGAGACCCCCAATGCAGTCACTTCTGGTAACTCATTGCTTGTATGTCCTTGAGAAAAGAGGTTTGGCTTACAGGTCAGAGGCCCTTCCAACATGCTGAAGTGTCAGGAAGCAAAAAGTGTCATGTCCAAACAGAGCACTAGGTTCAACCCTCCTTCTGATCTTGAAAGAGGAAGTCGGGGGCAAAGCCTCTAGTGAAAGTCATGGCACAGATGTAGACACCCCAGACAATGTCTTCAGGATAGAGGACAGAGCAAGCTGCACCCTTCCTCGTCCCCTACTGCCACCAAGCAGAGTCTCCAGGAGCATTCCCCATGTCACCTCCAGTTCTCCTCCCTACCCACCATCCAGTTTAGGGTCCTTTCTGGAGAAAGCAGTCCCAGCCTCTCTGTATCCAGGCAGACAGGCTCCTAGAAAACCCTGGCCAGAAGAACAGCAGCAGATAGCAAGTGGGGCCTCTGCTAGATGGAAGGACATTTCCCTTGTGTTTTAGTGTGCTGGTTCCCACATAACTCAGAGAGACAGTAATTAATTAGGGAGGGAACTTGCCTGACCCCACTGCCCTGGAGACACGCCCCTGTAAACATCACCAAGGGATCGCAGAGGCCACCTCTGACTTCTAGGGGTTGTATAAACAAAAGAGGAGGTATTTGGCACCACCACCACATTCCCACATGGTGGATGTGTAGCAGAGGCTGGACGTGATGCATACAATAACAGTCCTGCACTCGGCTGGGGGGTGACCGTGCAATAGTCGCAGGGAATCTGGTCTAAAGTCTTTGTGACTCCCAGCAGCTGCGGGGGAATGTGCAAATACGTGGTGCATCTCAGGATCAAGCCTTAAAATGTGAGCGGGCTATTCCTGCGTAGTGCTTCGCACTGCTGATTTGCTTCAGTTCCTGGAGAAATAAGGGTTTGCTCAGCATGGCATGGAAGGTACTCAGCCTTGAGCTAGATTTAAGGCTTAAACAGGATACGTGACATATGGACTACGTCAAACACTGTGAAGATAAATGCTTCTTTGTTCTGTGTAATTTTCCCGCTTTTAAAACTTCATCCTTGTTACACTGCTTTGATTAATCTTAATATATTGTGGGAAAGCATATGTGCCTATGTGAGGGAAGGAGAGAGAGTTATGCTGACCCGAGAGAAAGCCACATGGATACCAGAGAGGCCAATGTGTCCCTAAAGAAAAAGAGAAGACCCCCGAGAGACATTAGGAGGGGTTTTTAAGCCTTGCCAGACCTGTTAAACAGCCTCTTAGGCAATTTTTGTTTTGTAGTTGAGGTCTCACAGGCATGGAATAAGGATGTTTTTGCTCTGACTGAGAAGAAAACTGTGTTTGCACAAAGCTGAAAGAGGAACCACTAAAGCTGGCAAAATACAAAACCAATTTGGTTATATTCTTTGTAGATTTATACGGATGAATTAAGAAATGTGAAAAGTTTGTCTGAGTCTCTGGATCTTCAGCCTTGGAGTCTCTCCCTGTAATGCCTATCAGTTTATATTTTATTACATCAGCTCTCCTGTGTCTGCCAAGCTGTAACAACACCCTGCCTCAGTTGTAGGAGACATCTAGAGTGGCATTTACCTCTCCTAACTTTGGTTCCTTTCGTCTGGTCTCCTTTTGTTATCAGTGAAGAGAAACGGGTGCTTGCCTACTTTACTGGGGGGTGAATGATACCTAAAATTGTCTATGTCTCCCCACTGTATATAAAATAAGCTTGATAACTCGCCACTCTTGGTCTACCTCTCCAGCTATCAGAAGTTCTGCTGTGCCCCTTGGTAGCTGTATTTAATTACCTTGCTTTTGCTAACATCCCTATTGGCATTCTCACTC
This sequence comes from Tringa solitaria, assembly GCA_026413425.1. Taxonomy (NCBI): domain Eukaryota; kingdom Metazoa; phylum Chordata; class Aves; order Charadriiformes; family Scolopacidae; genus Tringa; species Tringa solitaria. The sequence continues at coordinate 7,962,457 of JAOXJM010000001.1, forward strand.
CCAGCTCTTCGTTTTCACCATCTTCTGTTTGCTTGTTGTTCAGCGTGGGCAAGCAAGCCTAGACTTCCCCACAAAGGTCTTCTTTTCCACAAAGGCTTTCTGAGGGTCAACAGCATGACCTGACTCTCATGGGAGTGAGGTTGGGAGTTATCTGTGGTTGACTGCACTGTGCACAGGGCTGCAGCACAGCACTATGGCTTTTCTTCTGCTCCAGGTCTCTTCATGGCAGCTGTGCCTAGTAACTTGGGTCCCTGGGCTGGATTCAAAAAATGACCCAAAAAATTCATGAAAGAACATCTGCTGTGGGATGCTGAAAACCTCACAGTTACCTAGTTGGATCTATCTAATGTCAACAATCATGCTGAGCAACTTCAGCTTTTAGTGCAGCTCAAGGGGCCTGATTCTGCTCCTACCCACTACCCTGGCAAAACTCAGGCTGACTCCAGAGGTGAAAGATGAGACTTTAAATCTCCTGCAAACTGGACGCTGAGGATGAACGGGAGGATGCTGCCATTGCCAGAGAGAAACTCATTAGGAGTTGCTTCAAAGAACGGATTTCTCTGATAAATAAACACATGGCAATAGCCATTATATTGCAGAGGGTGAGGTTAGCACCCATGCTTTTGCATCATGCATGATTTGTGACTGCTGCGAGTTCGAACTCGCTGCTTGCTCTTCGATTAGCAAGTCCTGGCAGCCTGGCAAAGCCACACAATTTATTGCAGCTATAGAGGTTAATGGATCACTTTACATGTTGATAATGTCTTGTTATTGCAATGGTTATTAAGAAAAATGTAATGCAGACACCAGGAGTCGATAGTAACTGCAAGTATGTTTGTTTGATTACAGCAGGGATGGAGACTGCTGTGGGCAGGTTTTACTGTGCAGATGCTGGCTGGAACAAGTTCATCACAACCATTTTTGTGCACCGCTCCTTTCTCCAAATTGTCTTCAGCACCACCTTTGAGAATGACTACTGTTTACCAGTGTTGGTGGCATAAGAAAATAGGAAGGTTAATGTTGTAATTGCACCAAGAATGGACAACAAATAACACCTATCTATGCCAGAGCGTGCTAGGACTGGGTACAAAGGCACGCTTCTTCCTGGGTGCCGTAGATCCATGTCCCAGGTATTGATGATCTGGATTATTCTGCCATTGTGATCGAGTGGTACACTCTGAAGGGAAAAAATCATCAAGCAAGATTCTGGAATTCAGATTTCGACTCATTTTTAAAGTGGGAGAATGGAGGAGGGGGCTGCTCTAATGGCTTTGTGTCCCTCTGTCTCAGTTTCCCTGTCTGTAAAATGATGAGAAGAGCTGTCATTTACCACAGCTGCTTTTTTTTAAACTAATTCTCTATTATTAATAAAGAGCTGGGTCACTTATATGCCCCTCTCTTGGCAGCTTGGTTTTAAGAGCTGGAATAGGCAGGCTTTGGTAACCACTCCATTTACTGGGGGTGATGGCCTTTTCCACATCATGGTGCCATCCCCATTGCCAAGGTCTGCCAGGGAGCCCTGCCTCCTTTGGCACCTCTGGCCAAGGGACCTGACTGTCACTTTGGACTCTGCAGTGTTAGGGACCGATTCCTTCTCCTTCAGATATCCGGCTTTCGGTCTGGCTGGATACATGCGTTTGACTCAGACTTTAACGTCTGTTCATCGCTAGCTGGCAGAAGAATGAGCCAGAATACTTGCAGCATCCCAGGTAATTTCCTCTGACTTCCCCCGACTAAGTTATGGTATTAGAAACAGACATTTAGTTTCATAGCCTTGCTGTTTCGGTGTTAAACTCTGCCAGGACTTGGTGATGTGGGGAAGGAGAAGAGCAGCTGTTTCTCAGGGTGGTGGAGGCAGCTGGAGCACAGCAAATTGGTTGTTTTTTAATTTCAGCCCTGATTGCTATGTCCACCCAGGGCAAAGCAACCAGACCTTCTCCATGCCAGGAAGCCCTCACAAATGTCACTTTCATAAGAGAGTATCCTATATATATACACACACATTTAAGAAAAAAAAATATATATACATATACTCATATATTTGTCTGTGGAGTGCGGTGAGAGGAAGGCTGTGGAGCCAGCTGTGGAAATAGATGTCTGGAGGAATGTAGATGGATCTATGGAGTGTATTGTGGATTTGGCAGGTTTGCTTGTGTTTGGATAGTGTCTAAGACCCTGTAAACCACTGGAGATAAATTGCCTGTCGTTTCCCAGGTTGTATTTGGAGTGGGCCAGGGATACAGTGTTCATGGTTTAAAGACTTCATCTAAGTTTCTTTTTCTCTCCTGGGACATCCACTACAGTCTGTCAGTCACACCTGCATTCAGAAATCAGTCTCCTTTTTCAGGCCAGCTTATCTTTGACTACTTCAGGCTCACTTTTCCACCAGGTTTATTATCTCTTTGCCTGTTCGCTTGAAAGTCTGTTTCTTCCAGGTCTAAAGCCACATTCATAATGCAACGAAAAGCATCCCTCAGCATCCATCAGCAGGCTGGAGCTTACCTCACTTCTGAACCCTCCCAGATATCCCATGCAAAATGTCTCAGGCATGTTGGGCATGGTGTATCATGGAGGCTTGCTCTAGCTATGCCTAAGGCAAAGCTTGGAAGTCAGCAAGGGTGGTCTTGAGGTGTACCTCAAAGGTCTCCTTTTACAGACTGCACAAGAATAATTAGCGTGTCCAGAGGCAGGGAGGGTTTGGCTCAGGGATGCCTTTCACAAGCAGTGAAACAAGGATTCAGAGCCTTTATTTCTTACCCAGACCTCCCTCCCCTTCCCTTTAGCAAACCCGAGGGACATGCTGAGCCTATCCCTGCATCGCCTCCCCACTTTGGCCCCTGCCTCCCTGTCCATGTTTCTCCAGGCAGCCAAATCTCAGCTCATCAAGCAGCTCGGTGGCAGCCCGCTGGTGATGACAGCTAATTATGAAATGTCATGTCGGAGGCTTCCCTTTTTATCTCGTGTCCTGGAGCCCGGCAAAGCTCTCCAACACCCCTTGGTAATAGGGGAAAGGAAGTGTCAGAGCAGCAACAGCTGCTTCTCCGATAGCGGGCTGACAAGGCAGTGAGTACACCACGTCCTGGAAGGAAGTGGCAGCTCATGCCATGTGGATGCAAATCTCTAGTCTCCACAACAAAAAAAAAAACCAAAAAAGAAAAAAAAGAAAAAAATATTTTAAAAAATGTTCCCGTGCAATATTAGCTTTCCAGAGGAAGTCTTAAAGACATCTGCTGCTGCCAAGGCTTGCCGTCCTCCCTGTGAAACTCTGCTGAACTCACTCCATGTGAGTTCCTGCAGGACAACTTAGCTAAAAACCTTGTCCAGAGAAAAACTGGCCCAACCCTATAGTTCTTCTTCAGTCTGCCTTCCTGCAGAAGCCAAATTACATTGAGGTGGGTTAGTGTGAGCTGATCTAGGGCTCGGTTTTCTTTAGAAGTTGGTGGTTACTTCTCATTTGCTGCCTACTATAACCTTTCTACGCTGTCACAAAATGGGCTTGCTAGCTTGGTACAACCTGTTAAAGTGGGTTTTGTCAGGGTCCACTGATCTGGGAGTGGGTTACTGCCCCTGCGATCCAACGAGCATTAAAACTAGTTTTCTTCAAAGGAAAAAAAAAGACAAGTCAAAACTCCACAGACCAAAATTTCCCAATTTTGTAAGTAATCACCTAGTCTGGAGTAGTGGAGGGCACCGGAGAATTGGAAGAGGAGCATTACAGTGACAGATGGCTTCACTCTTTCAGCAATAAACCTGACACAGATGAAGATGCATGGCACGGAGCAGATTTGGAGATCATTCCCTGGAGGGTCCTGTTACCTGGCAGTCCATCTGCCTGCAGCCCATTCGGCCCCACCGGAATGGCCCCGTTCTCCTTGCCCAAGTGCTGGTCTTGCCGGTAACAACAAAACACTTGGTAATGGATTAACGACCCTCAACAAACCTGTCCGCTAGAATGATCTATAACAGGCAGAGTTTTATGTTTTGCCCTTCCTTTACACTGAGTTTCATATTTCCTTTTCTGTATTCAGTAGTAGAAATTATTTTTAGCATTGCTAAGTGGGCAGGTGGTTTAAGACCAAGTATAGCCACAAGGCAAGGTAATGTAAGGTAAGTCCTGGTTGTGACAGACAACCTGAAAAGAGTTTCAGATTACCTGAAATTCTTCCTGCCATACTTCCTAGGTAGTTTTCAGAAAAGCCCAGCTAGCTGAAAACATGGTTCTCTTCAGGGAAAACTTATTTCCTTGATTTGCATAGAGGCTAGATTAGATTCTCAGTCCTGATAGTCAAAGTGAGATGTGAAGCTTGGACATCCTGACCCTGAGTCTTCCAGCAGCAGGCTCTGCAGAGGGACAAGAGGGGTGAAGCAGGGACACTACTGCAGTGTGCCCCTGCACAATGCTGCACAGACACACCAGCTCTTCCAAGAGCCAGCTGGGGCTCCGGCGTGGCACCGCATGGCACCGCATAGACCTGTTCCTTCATCACAATTTCAGCTGTGACAGTAATGTCCCAGCTGGGGATGTTTCACTGGGTTTCTGGAATTCCACATTTGAGGGATCAGTTCAAAACACAATTTGAGAAGAGATCCATTGGTTTCACTGACTGAGGCCACCTGCACTTCTGGAGAATTTGGTCCATATTTTACTTGGTCTACTGTCACCTTCATTACAAAAAAGCCCCCAAAATAACCACCCCTATAACTCCTGAGGAAAGACACCTGCATGGAAGCAAGAGATGGACATGAGAATAGCCAAAGCCTAGACACAGCTCCAAAACAGTGCTCACCATGGGGCATGAAGAGCCAGAAAAGGAATGAATTCCTATGACCTCTGTCATAGGGCTGGGTGGTTCCCAGCAGGACAGGAGGCTTTTCATGCCCTTCAAACACAACCAGACACGTGTAGGATTGTTCAGCCTCAATCAACTCAGTCAACCCTGGCTTTCTAGTTCTTGGCAGTCTCTGAGATACTGTTTGGAGCTACCCTGCAACACAATGCCTCTCAGCACCCACAGTTGAATGACACCTGCCCCATGGAGACTCTCAGTCTCCCAGGTGTCAAGCACCCAGCTCAAATGAACTGATGCTGGGCTACAAACAGACAAAGAGGGATCGTGGTGCCAAGTTTTTTCTACAGCGACTGCAAATAGTCCAAAGAAAGCACCAGCCCCTTCCCACGCAGTCTAACTTTCACAGCGTGCTGTGGTCATGAGATGCGGATGTTGGATCTTTGCTTGCCATGGGGATTTAAACCCTTAGGGATTTTCTCTGGGATGCATGGTACTCAGAGAGGGGGAAAGAAGTTGACTGCAGAGTGACAAATAGTCATTAGTTTGATTCAAATATTACAGCCCAAAGAGTATTTCAGTATTTCACACCCAACATAAAGGCTTTGAAAGGGCAGTTTCCAACTGTTTTCTCCTTTACCTTCCACCTCAGCAGCCTGTGGGAAAGGGGACAGGGTACTTCCCATGTGGCTGAGAGGACATGGCAACTCAGAGGGACTTGAATACATTTCACAGCACAGATGGACACCTTAGTAACTGGACCACAGGCTAGAAAGCTGGCAAGCTCTCCTGTTTTTCACTTTTGTAGTTGATACCTAAGATTCCTTATCACTAGACCCTGCAATTTGAAGCATTTCATTTAAGAGATGCCAAAATGAAAATTCTGAATGTCATTTGCCATCTTATTTCTTATAGTCTGAATTCAGAGAGTACAGCTCACCTTGACAAGACTTTTTTTTTGAAGAAGATAAATGATATGACAGTCCCTCATCATTGGTTCCCCCCCACCCCAAAAAAACCTTTTAGAACATGGCCATCTCTGACTTGTAGGCAAAACCCATGAAGTTGTGTCAGAAAAGGCAGGAATTTGTTTTGAAATGTTCTGATATTTTTAAGAAACTTTTAACAAGGGATTATACAGACAGATTCTTATCTCAGATGTGCTGCAGCAAATCATACATTGCTTCACTGAACTTTGATGATTTCATGGAAGTAATTCCAGATTAACACCAGTTTAAAGTGTTTGACATATCCAGGAAGAATAAAATTGATTTTCTTGAAAACATGACTACTTTTGCTTGTTCCTCGTCTCTTACAAAACTAACCCAAAAGTCAAAGTTGTAAAAGACTGCAATCTAAGAGCTGTCAAAATCCTAAAGCCAAGGACACTTGATGCTAAGCAATACACAGTTTAAATGGTCTGTCAATGCACATAGTTTACGGAGATATTCCTCAAACTGTTCCGACCAAATCTCTCCTTTTCATGTGCTTCATCAAAATTTTACACAATAAAAAAGAGCAATGCAGACTATGTCTTGCTCTGCAGTCACACTGTTCCAGTTTTGCAGTAGAAGCTTTAGCACATTGCTAACACAACAACATTGCCACAACACATTGCTAGTGTTGGACTCACAGCTTATCAGGAAATGTAAAGAGAATAAGTCAATGCAACACTTGGATACACCATTACATTTGTACGCTGCCTTCTGGATTATTAGCACTGCGCTTTAAATCAGAAATTATAGTTTACTTACAAACACATCCATTAGTAGGTGCTCCAGCGTCACTTCAATATCCTCTAATTTAGCTGCTAAAGTCATTGTGAAGTCAGATGCTAGGTCCGGACGGAGAAGAGCCCTCAGGAGTCCCAATCCAAACTGTCTGTGGCCAAAGCTAGTTCTCAAACTGTAGCAAATTACTTTCTTTCTCACACATAAAGAAAATCCGAGAAATCAAAACTTAACATCTGAGTCCAGATGATGCCTGGACTCCGTTCCGGCTGTCAGTCCTGCTTGCAGGACTGAGAATTATTCCATGTGTGCAAGATGGGAGCAGAAGCTGCAATGTGCGTGCTGCTTTCCTTTCAGAGCTCCCCAGTCAGAAACATGGAGTTATATCTGGGAAACCACAACAGAGGGAGGGAGAGACACACACACAGAAGGGGAGAGAGGGGAGGAATGGAATAAACTGCCTTTGACTGTGACTGATATTTATAGGACTACTTGTTTTTGACTCCAGTCCATTTCTCTGTTCATTTCTGACCTTTCACAAATGGCTCAGCACACTGGAGCGTATTGTAAAACAGGGGCAGCAGGTCCCACAGAAGTTGGCTGTGACCAGTGCTGGGCCAATTCACACAAGCACACCATCAATAGCTCTTTGTCGGAGCATATCAGGCTCTGCGCTGTAGCTAGTGACAGAGGAGAGCACAGACGTGTAAAAAACAAGGAAACAAAAGTTGTTTGGATGCTAATTTTTTCCTAAGAGTATTAATAGATTCCCTTACCCCCTCCCCAAAGCATCGGACTACATTGAGTACCGTGGTGGCTGCTGAGGTTATGTACGAAGGGGAATAACCTCATATAATCCTGCAGGTTTTGACTCTGCAAACACCCTGGCAACCCCTCTGAAAGGTCCTCCCACCACTCAACCCCTTCAGCTCTGCAGCATCCCCGGCCGGGATGCTAAGCACTTCTCAGGGTTAGACTCTTCCTTTTACAATATTTATGGAAAGTTTAAACCATGATCCTAAGTGCTTGCTGTTCCCCCTCACATCTGCTCCTACTTAAGCCAATGGAGAAAAGGTGATATTTGTGCTTGCTTAGCACTTTTTGTCTGTAGCTCTCACAGCCCTGCATGTAGTGGTAAGGTACTGGTGGATCTGATCCAACTGAAGCTAAACCCAGTGGAGATCCTTCAAGGATTTTGGTTAATTCTGTCTAGGAAGCAAATAGAAAGGAAACTGAGGCACAAAAAAGCTAAATACTGGAAGTCTTGCTATGGTCACGAGTGGTGCCAAAGTCTCCTGCACCCTAGACAGTGCCAAGTTCACCAAACCGCCTCCCATGATGTCCACATTACTCAGCCAAACTCTTTTTATTTATTTATTATGTACCCACACAGTTTGAAATCTCAGAGTGAAATCTTGCATATGATGTATTCCAGATGCTGGGAAAAAAACCACAAGGCTGCCCTAAAGGACTCAGAAACTGAAGACCAGTATTATTTATAAAGGTGTGAGATGGATAGAGTTGATGGAGCTTGGAGGGACCTCTAGTCATAAATTCCACCTAAATGTCCTCAGAGTTATAGCTGAAATCACATTTTCAGACATCTAGCATCAGCATCTGAACAGGAGCTGCCTCTGATGGCCGAGTTTTACTAGACAACAACATGATAGACCATTTGGGACATGATATGATGGATAGTTTCAATAGCAAAGAAGGGCACGTAATTCATTTTCCGGGTGGACCAATTCTCATTCACACAAGGCCCTGCATCAGATAATAGGTTAGCTGCTCCAGAAATAAACCCAGCACAGGAAGCTTGTCTGCTGCAGAGAAAGCCTGTTCATCATCCACATGCTGCCCTTTCATTAAAGCTTTGACAAAATGTCTATCTTCACCAGTCGGAGTGGAGGAATGTTTTAATGAGCATGGATCAGAACACAAAGAAATGTATTTGGAAGGTATTACATTGGAGATGGTTGAAATTCAGGCAGCCATCATGCAGTATGCTGATGAGTGAACTAGCATGCTCACTGCTGCAAGGTTTCACTGCAGACAGGGCTTCACGTGCTCTTCTCTATAGAAAGTATTTGCAGAAGAAGACCTGTTGTTGATAAGCCTTCATCTCTGGCATGCATGGAAATTCAGAGATCCCGGGAAGCCACAGTTTCTACCGTTTCCACATGACTGTCCTTTTTCAAGTCCCTGTCTCTGGTCCACAGCAAGCAGCGCTCAGGCTGTGTCAGTATGAGATAACAGAGGTTCACCAGGACTGAAGTTATGGATGTTCCATCCCTGGAGGTGTTCAAGACCAGGCTGGATGGGGCTTTGAGCAACCTGGTCTAGCGGGAGATGTCCCTGCCCGGGGCAGGGGGATTTGAACTAGATGATCTTTAAGGTCCCTTTTCCAACCCAAACCATTCTATGATTCTATGAATTATGCATTTGTCTGCCTCTAACTGATACTACTGTCCATGCAGTTTGACCACAACAAGAACTTTACTGGAACCAAACATGTGATCACTTCTCCCCACCCCATTTATTGCACAAAGGCTATGTGTTAAATACTGAAATATGAAATTAAAGATCCTTTTCTGTAGGATGCCTCTGTGCAATAGTAACCTCACCACTTCTGCCCCCTGACTGTCCTTGTAGCTGCATTGTATTGGCCACAGAGATAAACAACAGGGGACATCTTCCAGGGTCAGAATGCAACGCTCATGTGACAGACTCTTTGACATGAACACAGGCTCATTTTTGTCTTCACAAAGATGAATTTCAAGATTATTTCAAAACTGATGGAGAAAATAGTGTCAGGCACAAGAAAATGGCTTGAGGAACAACATAATGGCTTCCCTGATTCCCACTGATTGGGACCTGGCACTAAAAACATCACGTGCTTGATTGGCAACACAAGGGGGATGAATGGGTTCATGGGTTCTCACCCAGGCTAAGTGTTACATGTCCTGGGTTTCCATTATCACAGCAACAAATAGCAGAGATATGAGATATACCAGCTCTTAGACTCTTGCAGATGCAATATTCAACTGAACAATTCTCCTACTGATCAATATTAACTGTCTTTAGAAACAGTCAGAAGTCTGGGGAAAATTGTTTTGTTGAAGTAAATCTTGTGGAATTTTCCTAAGTCCAAGACTGCAGGGTGTTTTGTGCCCAAGGGTATCTCTCTTTCTGTTTTTCCTTCATTTTGCCCTAAAATTTCAGATTCAAAGCAAAGCACAATAGGAAAAGTTCAAAGGCATGGAAAATGTGCGGAAGATGAGAAAAAAAATTCGATTCCTTGTTCTAGTGATAACTGAAGCAGTTAGTGTGGCTGTGATAAAACAAAACATACTGACGGTAAAAAAAAGGTCACCAGAGTGCAAAAAGTTGTTTCATTCAACTTCTTTCAAAAAGTGAATAGCAGAAATCAGTGTCACAGACTCCGATCTAACCAGAACTTATTCAAACACATCAAAGCTTAGGGGCCTCTAAATCTATCCCGTTGGCTCTCTTCTAACTCTCTAACATTGCTTACCCCAGATGACCTCTTTTATGGAAATGGCCTCTCAAATACAATAAACAATAAAGAGAATTTCACTGGGTTCCCCAGGGATTATTCCCAAAGCCTCTGTGTATGTGCGTGTGCATTAGAGGTACACAGAAAAATGAGGTTGCATGCGATAAAGAGAAGCTCTAACTTAGTTGATTCTTTAATGCAGTAAGTCCAAACACTTTCTTTATTAAATCATTATTTCCATCTTTTATAATTCCTGAGAATTTATTATTTTGGCCTTTGCAAACATGAGACCTCTTCTATTTAAAGTAGAGCATCCATCTGACAACACACCAGGGGATTTGTGCAGAACAGGATGTTCTTCTACACCCACATTTTCCCCTCACTTCCTTCCTAGTTTTCTTCTACCATTTGGGAATAAGATATCAGAAGAGAGCTGAAAAGTGGAGACAGTTGGAACATTTTTGCCGAAATGAGATTTCAGCAAAATATGCTGTTTTTCAAAAGCTGAAATGTTATGTGGGGACACACTGGGTCCCAGAAGTGTTTTCTTAGGGGAGTTTCCGGGGTGAGAGTGGTTGGTGATGGTAGGAAAAAGTCACCCTGCAAAGGCTGGCTTACAAAGGCAGGGGTGTAAGAACAGAACACAAACTTTAGCGAGTAAAGCCAAAAGCTGAAAAGAAGGGGTTAAAAAGCAGATCTGAGCCTAATTAGTCTCAGGATGCTATGTTTGGGCCAGCCCAGCTTGCAAAGATGGGAGCTGAGGAGTCTGGGGAGAAGAACAGTCAGATTATTCTTGTATGAGACAAAAACCATGACCGGGTCATGAAGCCCACCAGAAAAGGCACCCTGGGTCACCTCCACTAGTTTGGCCAAGGGGTCAAGTCCTCAGTAATTGTGGATTATGAGCATGTATGGCGAATAAAGGTGAAAGCCTCTTTGGGGCAGTGCCTTTGCCAGCCCACAAGTGTGGGATGGGATGGCAATTCAGCTGTGACAAGCAGGGATGTGTGTCTACCCAACTAGTAGAGACATGTTAAGAAATTCCTTGCTTCGAATTACCAAAGTGAGGATTTGAAGATGAATCTTTTTAGTGTCCTACACAGGTTTTTCTATGCTCTGTCCTCTTCAGAGCAAGTAATAGGTCTGCTGCAACAAAGCATGGAGCGGTTCCCTTTGGGGAAGGGGAAGAGGGAGGTTTCATCCTCTTGGTAAACTTGGATGACAGGGAAGCCTGAACTTCCAAAACCTTCCTTTCATCTCCAGCTTTCCTTCCCACTCATCAACCTGATGCCTCCAGGTTGGATTGCAGTAATTCACTGAACCTGGAGCTAAGTGTGAATCCATGCAGGTTCCAGCTGGCTCAGGGTGCAGCCATCTGCCTTCACCTTGGTGCAGGATGCTGTAAGTCATCCCCATCCTGCAGTAGCTTTCAATGTCAACTGAAGGCCTTGGGGATAATTTTCCAATGAATCAATTAACCTAATACTGCTTCAGAGACTGAAGATCAGCCTATGGCCCAACCTCAAAGCTGTGCTCCAGAATGAAGTGCAACAACTTCATCTGATGAAGGGATCTAGCTGTGACACAGTATCTCCAGAGGAGTCCTGGAAAACTTGAGTCTGTGCAATTAAGGCAGCAAGGAGATAGCCTTTTGGTTTTCACCAGGGATCTGGGAGAGGATACATGCTGTTCTACCCGTTCACAGACAGCCTGAGAAAGGGGATATGCAGCGAGGGAGCACAGCTTGCAGGTGACACTATGATATTCAAGGTAGTAAGAGCAAGGGTCTGGAGAAAGATATGATGAGACTAAGTGAATGAGCAATAAAACAGCAAATTAAATTTAATGTAGCCAAATGTGAAGTAATGTTCATGGCAGGAAAAATGTTCTGAACGTATAAAATTATGGGCTCTGGGCTCACCCAGGAGCAAGAT
>JAOXJM010000001.1:7977009-7988315 GCA_026413425.1 Tringa solitaria
TAAGCTGGCTGTCCACCAACACTCCCAGGTCCTTTTCTGCTGGGCAGCTTTCCAGTCACTCTTCCCCAAGCCTGTAGCGTTGCCTGGGGTTGTTGTGACCAAAATGCAAGACCCAACCCAGAACACAGAGAACATGGAGGGATCAAGAGTCCCACAGCTTGGTTAGTCGATGCGTACCCAAATCTGCCTCCCACGGCAGCAGTCTCTGCAACACAACTCACCTACCCAAAGCACAGCAATAGCAAAGTGCTTATCAAAAATTATTGAGGAACCCTCCCCTTTTCTAATCCTATTTGCCATGATTCAGTGTTGCGCTGGCTTCTCCTCTCACTTTCCTAAAGCATCATGTCTTTGGGGTCTCCCATGTCTCAAGGTGACCTTCTGGGAAGGGCTTCCACAGCGATACCGTTTCCCAGGGAGATCGTTGTGCCGTGCACACCCTCAGAGATGTCCAGATGCCACTGAGCCACACGAGCCTATTATTTAGCTTGCTGGGAGGGATCCCTCTTCAGCTTCCCTCCTTGATGTAGCAAATCAGCTACATTATTAAAATGATTAAAAATAGACTGAGCTTGCCCGAGACAGCATCTATAATGGATCAATTGCTTTTTATACAGTTTTGGCTCCGTACAGTGCTGCTTTGTCATGTCACTTTCACTCGTTTGGGTGAGATCTTGAAATAATAGGCATATTCAGGAGATATAAATATAGCTGTTTATTGCCTTAAAATGGGTCTGCAGGCAAATCCCGTTCCCTTGTTCAGGTATTTGGAAGTTAAATCTTCCTCCTCCGTCCTTTCCCTTTTGGACCTGGATCAAAAACTGGACTTTGCAGGTTGAGGGTTGCTTTATCTTAAGCTATAGGCACTAGTTTTGCTGCAGAAAATTCATACCCTCATAGACTGTTGATTTAAGCAGCTCTTGGTGCCAGCCTGGATTTGATTCCAGTAAGAAATAGCGCAGAGCTAACACTGAAAGGCTGCAGCAGAGTGAAATAAAAATAAATGCACTGCATTGTGTAGCTTAACGGGGTGCTAATTTCTTGGGAGCGCATAAATAGGAGGCACAGAGCACATCTGTTTGCTGGCATTGGGTCGGGAAAGAGCAGGGGAAATTTGGAGCTCTGTCACAGGGACAGGCTGAACTTTGTTCCTATGTCTCGCAGCACTGCACAAAGTCTCCTCTGTAGAATAGCCAGTTAATTAAAAATGATATTTATGGTCCCCTGGTGATGCATGCCCATAATTCTGCTATTAGTATTTCTACAAAGTCTGGCATGGTGAGAGGGTTGAGGCCCTGGCCATGCAAACAGCGGTCCTCGTCCTCGGTGCTCCCCACGTGGCTGGAGTCCACACAAGAGGGGCTTTGGGCAGCTGAGCCCCTCTCCATCACGCCGGGTTTGCTGAGGGGTTTTATTGCCTGGGTGTCCCACAGTGACCATGGACCACCCTCTCCACCTCGCTCTGAGAGTCCAGGTATTTTGCAAGCAGAAATGAATTAACCTGTGGCTGCTACGATGCTTTCAGCTTGTGTTATCACTTAGAGTGAGATACATGAAGGCACAGAGGAACCCAATGCGCCTAAAAGCACTGAAATAATGTCCTGTGCTCGACCCACCAGACTTCACATCCCTTTGCCTCCTTCCTCTTTTAGCTCACACCCAACCCAGCTCACAGAAATTACCCGCAGGCAATGGCAGGGTATTTCCCTGGCATGTCCTGCAAGGCTGGGCATTCAAAAACATTTGCAATGTTTCCTGCTGTGTGATGCAGGGGCTTTGGGATAGCAGACCTTGATGACTCAAGAAGCAGCAATGTCCTGGAACTTTAAAATACTCACATGATAAAATGTTGTAGAGGTGATGGGGGATGGAAGGGAGCAAGATTTGCAGTGGTTTTAACCCCCTTGTTTAGACAACTGCTCTCTACATAGTCAGTGAGAGGGAGAAGATTCTCCAGAGGCAGATTGGAGCAGAAACCTATGCCTCTCCTGACCACGAATGGCATCCAATGACTCCCAGCTGACCATTCTCAGCATCCCTTGCGGGCTCCCGCTTGCTCTTTTAGCCTGAATTTGAAGAGACTTAATGTAGCCAAGCAACCTCTCATTTAACCTGGCCAGAGGATGGCCCAGAGTTCTCCCATCTCTCAGGGAAGAGCTCCCCACCTCCTCGTCCCACTCTACCCCTCTTCATCTTCAAAAGATTTTGAGTTTTGGGAAACTCCCACAGAGGTCCATAATTAATTTTTCTCCTGTCGATGCCACCCTGTCCCAGCCCTCTGCATCCCCCGGCATCCCCCTCCATCCCGGCAGGAGCAGCTCACCTTCGGCAGGGGCGCGCAGACCCTGAGCTCGGCTGGCAGCCGCGAGGGCCCGCAGAGCCGCGGCAGCTTGCGTCTCATCCTTGCATATTTTTTCATATCCGTATTTTGCGTAAAGTTCCTCTCACGGTATGTATCCGGCTGCTGACAGCATCTATTATTAACAGCCGCTGATTTGTCCTAATAGCCGGACACTTCAGACTTTGCTGCAGCGAGTCGTTATAAGCTTGGTAAGAATGAGTTGAGGTTGTTGGATGTTTAGCTGATATTGTATGCGTAAAGGCTCTATCCTGATACCATTGAAAATAATAAGAAAAATCTCTTTAACATTTTATTACCAAGCCCTCCCCTCTATTCCTTTTCACACATCGCGAGTCAGTTAAAAAAGGACAGCGCCTGCTCATGGAAAAAAAAAAAAAAAAGATGATGAAAGCTAGAGAAACTCCTTGACACACTCCTTTTGGCTTTATGTATTTCACTTTGAATTAGGATGCCAAACCTCGAGAATGACACTGCAGACTTCTGAGGCATTAAAAAAACATGAATCAGACCTCAGCATCATTTTACTTGCTAAAAAAAAAAAGAAAAGCTTCCAACTATGGAACTCAAAAAAGAAAATATTGTTTGGGCTCTTTCTCATTGCCTCCTAGTTTTGTTATATACTCTCTATACTTTTATGCTCTTCCCCAGGATGATGAAGGATAAAAAAATCTTCTGTTTTCTGGCTGAGTCTGGCATTGCCAGATAATCACTTGGTCAGAGAATTTAAGGTTCTAGGAAGGGTTCAGAGAGTGTGAGATTCCCAGGGGAATGTCATTCTCCATAACCTGACGTCTGGTCCGTCCCCCCTGCCCCCGATTCATTTCACCCTCACTGAGCTCCTAAAGGGGGTTATTTTGGCTAACAGGGACCTCACCTTGCTGTCCATGTTCCAAGATGACACAACAAGCACTTCCAAAAGAAGGCCATTTGTGCTATGGGGCTTCAGTCTTTCCCTCCACCAACTCTTGGAGGGAGCCTTGGCAGCTCAGTGGGGTGAACCCCCTTCCCAAAGCCTGGCAAGGGCCAGCGGCAAGAGGGAGATAGGAACAAGATGGTTGGCTCAGCCACTTCATACTCCTGCTGCTGCACATAGTCTGAGGAATGATGTTTAGTTTAGGAGGAGCCAGAGGACATCTTCTTCCTATGCCCCCATCATCACAAAACCCACCAACGCTCCATTGCACATAAGGTTGGAAGCCATCTCCTGCACAACCATCAGATGCATTACCTGAATTTCCTGGAAGGTTCTAGGTTCCTTTCCCTATCCTGGCATGACCCTCAGAGCGTGCTGACCCCCAGGGCCAAATGACTGACCAAAGAGAAATGCATTTCCCTCTCCCTGTCCCATGGACCCCCTCCCAGTCCCATAAACTGAAGCCTGGCTTAACATGACATAAAAATAGCTTAAGCAAGGCAGTGGTCTCCTCTGTCACGGTGCTTCGCTGAGACGATCAGCGGCGAGGCCTCCCCATGCCACAGCGATGGAATAAAGATGACAAATCTGTCACTGATTACGCTCCATTACATCCTTGCAAGACTTCTATGTGCTGCCTGCAGAGATGTTCTTGCTTTGGTTTTTAAAGGACTTCAGGTAAAACAGACAGCCAACATCTCTGGCGGCAGGAGCCTGATCCTTTGGAATTTGATCCTTCCCCAGCTCTGCCCTGTGGATGTACAAAGGTGTAAGGGACACAGAAACCGCTAGTTTTCTGTGTTATTAGGGCATCTCTCAGGA
The DNA here is from genome assembly GCA_026413425.1 of Tringa solitaria. NCBI lineage: Eukaryota > Metazoa > Chordata > Aves > Charadriiformes > Scolopacidae > Tringa > Tringa solitaria. Next base: position 7,981,107 of record JAOXJM010000001.1, read on the forward strand.
AAGCACCTGTTAAAAGCACATGGTATCTGCTCCCTACACTCCTTAGCGGGAATCCAACCGCAAAAACAGGCTCTAGTGAATAGAAAACACAAAAAGGCCCCAGCTGCCCTGTCTTCCTCCTGGCTCCCTATTCCAAACAGCCTTTTGGACTTCAGCAGGTTGGATGTCACACGTTTCTCAGCAGCTTTCTGCCTGTCCTTCCCCTCTTCCCTCAGTAAGGCAGCACTCAGTCATCCACTCCTGCCAAGGCTTTCTATCCCAGATCCTAGATCCCAGATCCCAAATCCCAGATCCCTGTGCCCACAGCCCAGCTGCTCGCTTTGCCTCCCTCTCTCTCAAAGCCAGACAGTCGCCCGAGAAGAGCCCCTGGTCTCCTTGGTGAGTTCAACAGGGGACAAATGGGAAGTGCTTTCGGGGACTCTGGAAATAAAGCTAATGGTCGCTCCGGGGAGTGACGGGTTTTGCTCTCGCGGGTTGCTCTGACAGATCCATCAGGAGGCACTTAGCTATAAAACCCTCTGCAAGGGAGCCCCTCTCCTGCTCCTGTGTTTATGTTGCTCTGAACTGCCTAGTTAATGTAAGAGCTAAAAAAAGGGAAGGTAATGGGCCTCTTTGGAGGGGTTTTAGGCACTTAGTGGAAAGCAGGAAGCCAAGGCCTGTATAATTAAATTGCTAATCTCTCACCAGATCTGGCAGGCTACATACTCTTGTTAAAAACAGGTTTAAGCCCCACAGCAATTTTTGTTTCAACTCTAGGTGCAAGCCAGGACCTTTAATTCCTTCAGCCATGAAACACTTCTAACCGTGGGATGCCCTTCGTTAGAGAGATGCACTCTAGCAAAGCCCAGACACTAGACAGCATCAAGATGATCTTTTTCCTCCTTAAAAAAGAGATTATTCATAAGGTGAAGGTGCTTATGCTCTCTGTTGAGGCATCCCCTCCCCTGAGGCTCCTCTCTCAGCGATGTTCACTCACATCATCTTTCTCTTTCCTCTTTCCATGTCTAATAAGTCACTGCCATCAAGGACCCCACCGAGCTCAGCAGGCTGGTCCCCAGGTGCGAGGTGTCACACAAACACCTACAGAAGGGTTTTCTTGCTGTCTCTGTACCTTTGCACACTTTCTATACAATAAGTACCAAGTCCCAAATATCCTGCTGGCTAATCCGAAGCAGTGGAGGAGGTCAATTTTGGAGCTGGGTAAACTCATGCATTCCTTTTTGCTATATCCCTCCTCCTACAGCAATCAGATCTTGCATATGGACAGACAACGCTTGCAGACTACTCTTGTTTTGCTGAGGAAAACTGGTAGGTGTAGAGGTATGGGATGGGATATTCGGGTTCATTCATCACTTTAAGGAAAGTGACAAAAACAAAATGAAAAAGTTCCCATCCTTTGCACCATCCTGGCCATGTACCTTGGTGTTTGCATTTCCCTACATCTTTTTCTCACCTGCCTGGATGTCAGGAGGGGGAGGGTGTGCTGAGGAGCACTGTCTCACATTGCTCACAGACACTCACTGGCTCAGCTCCAAGACCTTGAGGGCAGCTTTGCCCTGGGACATGCTTCAAACCTGTGGTGAAAGGAAGGAACAACGGCGTGAGGGGAAGGGGGACACATATATGGGAGGGAAAAGCAGCCTGGAAATCAAGCTGCTCATCAATGTCAATGGGACAGGTCCCCAGGGGTTGTATACAGCCAGATCTCCACTGATACTGATGGGTATGTCAGGGCAAAGTGTCCTGATCAAAGAGCTCAAAGAGAAGAGGGGAAGGTCGGCAGCATGGGGTGGTAAGACACCTCTAAAGATTAAAAAGCATACAGCAAAGACATGTTACATGCACTAAAAAGCCAGAGGAAAGTACTCAAAGAAGCAGCCTAATGGCTGGGAGGGACCACATCCCAGAAGATCCCTGCTGCTCTGGGATTGTATGACAAAAGCCTTCAATGCCACCTGAGCAATTAGCTGAAGTGTGTGAAAATCCCACTTAAAATTTTGGCGGGTGGTTGTGGCCATGGCAAAGCTGCTCGGCCTTTCTGGAAGGCACCTGAGACCTCCAAGGACATGATCTGGGTTGGGTTTGACATTTGCATCTCTACTAGACTGGCCCTGGACACGTACAGTGGGAGGCACAAGAAGCATTTAACCCTCAGGAAAGAAAACCAGCCATTTGTTCTCTCAAACATCTTTCTGATGTCTGCAGACGTTAAAATATATGTTCTGCTTCATTTCAAAAGGATATTTTGGTGTGTTCTGACTCAAGCACCAAAGACATGCAGATTTTATTTATGTCACCACTGCGGTCACCTGTCACCAGCTAAACCAGCATTAAACGTTACAGCTTTTCCCTCAAGAAGGGAGATGCACTGCAAGGGCTGAAGTTATCGTAGCTCAACAGACTACTAGTCATCAGCTTGAAGTACAGATGTTGGCATGCTTCTAGCACATTATAATATAACATAAAACATTTTAATTGAAATTAACAGTAATAACTTGCTCATCTGTGACAATTCAGCCACTTGCAAGCATCTCTGCATACCTCTTGGTTTAGGGAATAAGGAGACATGCACATAGAAGAAGCATTTCCCTTTGTAGATCACCTAGGTGGTGAACACCTTTATGGTGTTCTTGAATACATATATCGAACAAAAAGAAGATTCATAGTTTTAGGATGAACAGGCCAATTTTGGCAAATTTGTGGCAGGGTTGTTTCTGTGACCAGCACGGGATTTTTTTTGTCAAAATGAGAGAGAAATGTGTGCCTTGGCAGCCAAGTGGGCAGAGGGCTGACCAGATGGAGGAGGACAGGAGAGAAAATCTTGAGAATGGTTCTCCCACTTCCCTAGGACATGCTCTGCCACTTGCTTCTCACCTATCGCAACTCATTCCTTTCTTTTGTTCTGTCTCCCTTTTTCAGCTGTTTTCTCCCCAGTTTGAAAAAGTCTTATTTTTTTTTTCATTCTAGTCTGAAAATCAGCTTTGAAAAACGAAACGGGATGGGAAAAGGCAGCATGCAAGACTGCTGAAGAAAGCCTTTCTCAAACAGTTTTAGAAACCCAGCTTCTGAGAGCAACACCTGAGCACAGGGAAATGAATGAAATACATAACCGCACTGTGGATGTGGTTGCTAGCCCAGAGTTATTTTTACTCAGCCATACATATTTGGACTGATCATAAAATGCTACACTTCCTAAGGGCCTCTTTGGGAGCTGTGACCACTAAGCACATCATGGACCAAGGTCTGAATGCATTAGAGTAGCTTCTGATCTGCTTATAAGAAAGAAACCATTATCTGTGGCTTATAAGAAATAAACCATTATCCTTGGCTTTTTTCCTAAAAAGTTTGCAGACTTTTTGTGACCTGTGGTTCCCAGACAAGCAGCACTTCTGTGTCCAGAAATGCATGTCTGGAAGACAATATGCTTGGGTTTGAGCAACCGAGTCAAGTCCCTGCACTTGGACAGCTAAATTGCACATGCTTTAGGCACCAAACCAAGGATGGACAACTGCAGCTGTACACACTCCATATTCAGTAGCGAGAGGAAAAGCTCATCCTGGGCTCCACAATTCCTTTTCTGAGTGCTGTCACTAGATGCAGTGGTGATGACACAGCAACAAGAGCCATGATGGCCATGTGCAGCGCCGTGTCCATAGACACAAAGAGACATTTGGCTGTTCTGGCCATGCTTGCACATCCCTTTGAAGTGGTTTGTGTGGCCTCAGTGGCAGCTGTACCTCAGTTTGGATGATCCTGCCTGAGAAGCCAACTGCAGCAAATAGCTCTGGATGTTCAGGGGATGGCATTGATAGAAAAATCAGTGTCAAGAGTCAGATAGAAAAATCAGAGTCAGAAAAATCAGTCATCAGCGGACCATTCAGCCAGTGGGTGCCAAGAGGATGCCATAAGTGCTCCCCTCACAGCTGGGGCATTAAAATCACAGTATAACCTATTTGTGGACAGAAAAAAACCTCTCAGCCTTTTGTCATAGAGTCAACTCCACTGTATTTGAAATGGCTTATTATTTTCTTGCCTCATACATTTCCTTCACAGACACCTGAATGCAGATTTCCATTCCCTTCCCTGCTCAGTTCTGGCACTGGGCACAGTCCAACACCTGTTGTGGGCCATCTCAAAGGTACCTGTACGTCAGGATTGGGCAAGGAGAATTAATCTCCACTGGCTGACGTAGCAACCCACATTAAGCTTTAACCACAGGCTCCCTGTATAAGCAGGAAACAATTTCTTATGCAGAGGGACTAAAGAGATAAGGAGGCTGGGAAAGATGACAGAGGGAAGATATGATCAAAGTGTATAAAATCATGAAGGACACAGAGATAGTGAATAGAGAAGGATTATTCTTTTTTTAGACTATTTTATAACACCAGGACTAAAGACTATGCAATGACTCGATGAGGCTGCAGATTTAGAACACGAAAAAGCTCTTATTTGCATTGCTCATGGTGAAAGCAGGGAAAGTATCACCAGCGGATGCAGAGTAGGCCAATAGTGCAAGTGGTTTGGAAATATAATTAGGCAAATTAACATAGGAAAAGTCCATAAAGTGTTGTTAAACATGATGAAGTCAGGAAGTGGCTGAACTAGCGACTCTGGGACATGGACCACAGAGCAAAGCGGGGACATCATAGTCTATTTAAGGACAGGCATTAGACACCTGAAGTTGCTTAGTTTAAATGTCCCCTTTTCTGACCATGATTTGCAAAAAGCTATAGCAAGTTTGGTGTCTAAACCCCACTGCTTTTAAGAGGACTCATGTGCACTTAATCTGCTTAGATGTTTTTAATAATCGCTCCAGACACCTCCATGAAACCTCTATGAAAATCAGGCCTAGAGTAATCTCTTCCCTTTTATCTTCTGACACTTAGATAATACTTGCAAAATGCCTTGTGACCCATAGATGGAAGCTGTAGTTTCTCCCCATTTTGAAACTATTATTAATGAGGCTTTTCAAATGTTAGATTGCCTGGAAATGGCGTATTTAGACTTTTTGCAAGAATTATTTCAGCAAGTTTTCTTCCCACAGATTACAGAGAGCAAATGCATTTGGTGCAGCGAGACCTACTGGTGTCACCTCCATCAATCTCTGACTTTTAAAGCTGATTCTAATGCCTCTTACCTTCCGCACCTTACATGAGAAAGTTGAGAAAAGAGGAGCTTTCAAGCTTGGCTGGGCAGGCTGCGTGTATCCATGCCAGGCTCCAAACAGAACCGCAAGCGCTAGAAACATAAATCAGGTCTGTAACGTGAGGCTGCTGCAGGAGAACTCTATTTTATGTACTTGACCTGTATCCAGGGTTCATTTCAACATGACCCTGCTGTAACTCGCTTTATCAGCTGTAAAGACAAGCTCACCAGCTGTACATTATGTTCGCACTCCAAAGCCACTGGAAAAAGCAAGCAAAGCCCCAGAGAAGACCTATGGGAACAGATGAAAAAAGTGCCTTCTAAACTTTTTGCTTTCCCTCCTTTAAAGCTCAAAGAATTTTTCTGGGATGGACCCAAAATAAAATAATTCATTTAATTTGTGGGTATGCTTTTCAAAATAAAGCAATAAAATCAAGCTGAATTCTAAGATGAAGAGTTTTCTTAAGTGGGTGATTTAAATGTTTCATATTGAAATGTTACAATGGAGCTTTTCTGGTTTGTCAAGAAAAAAAGGGGTCCCCTTTTTTGTAGCAGAAAACATCAGTTGAATTCAACCCAAGTCTGTGGATAGTTTCAGTCAGCCTGAAACTGCATTTATTAGCACGTAAACTATTCATCTGAAAAATGTTATCTAGTTCTACCCCAAATGTTCTTCCCATTGCTTAAAAATATCCTATTTATAGATGAAGCTATTGTTAAGTGTAGATTTAAGCTATTGTGCTTCATTGTCTGGCCCAGTATCTCCTTGGGAAAGCAAACCAATTAAGCTATTCTATTTTGGAGCCTCAGTGCCTGTTTGTGCAGTTATTATGCCGTATAGGGGACTACAGTCTGATAGTCTTTGACAGATATGGCTGCACTCCTTATAAGCAAACACTCTGTTTTCGGTAGATTTGAGGTATAAATGGTCACAACACAGCTTAGGAAAGCAGGAACAGCTGAGACCAATGGAGCATCCTGTATCCAGGTCTCTGTCAACCCCCTGTGCCAAAATCGCCCCCAAAAAACCTGCCAGGCAGTAAAATCAAAGTATTGTTCCTAACCCCTGTTAGTAAGAGATAGCTTCTGGGTTGAAGCATAGGGAACTATGTCCTTTTAAAACTTTTCATTATACTGCCAAAAAAAAGAGAAAAAAGAGAAATGAAGGGAGGAAAAAAACATTAAAAGCTTCTGCTTGTAAAAGTGATGCTTTTCATTATTTTGAGGATCTTCTAAAAGCCTGATTGCTTGTTTTGGCATTTGAAGTTTTCTCTCTCTTTGTGAAATAGGTATGGCACAGATAAATTGAATCACACCTGTCTTGCCAAGGTGTCTCAGCCTTCTGTTGCAGGAGGCAAGAAATCTGTACAGTGTGCCCTTTGGAATGAGGCTGGTGGAACCAGGGCTGGAGATGCACTTTTTGCTGTGACGGTGACTGAGCACTGGCACGGGTTGCCCAGAGAAGCTGTGGAGTCTCCAGCCTTGGAGATATTCAAATCCCAGCTGGACATGGCCCCGAGCAACCTGCTGTATGTAGGTGACCCTGCTTTGAGCAGGTGGTTGGATGAGATGATCTCCAGAGGTCTCTTCCAACCTCCCATTATTTTATGATATGAGTACGTGTCCTGAGCATGGCTCTTTCGGCAGAGTGCTATATCCAGGACAGTGTGTATAGGTCCCTTAACACATGCTCATAGAGCTGCACTTACCCTTGCAGGGCTGACAGCTTTCATTTCTCAAGCAGCAGGCTCAATCCACCCACTCATTATATACTTATTTCACCAAGCAGACAAAAATGCATTGGCCAGTTTTGCTGAATCACTGCTTTTGCTTTGCCCAGCTAGGCAGAGGGACCAGGTTCACAGCTGCCTCGTGCGCCTTGGTGACCAAAACTGGCCTTCTCATCTGCATCTGTTGGCTACTGCTGACACAGATAGGACATGGCATGGTGACCTAAACAGTAGAAACATCTCATTTTCTTACCAGTCTGCTACATCTCATGGCTATTTTCACAGAATGATATGGGGTTGGAAGGGACCTCTGGAGATCATCTAGTCCAACACC
>JAOXJM010000001.1:7988415-8002060 GCA_026413425.1 Tringa solitaria
CCCTCAGCCTTCTCTTCTCCAGACTAAAAAGACCCAAGTCCCTCAGCCTTTCCTTAAAAGAAAGATGCTCCAGGCCCCTAATCATCTTTGTGGTCCTTTTTCCAGCCATCAACTCAGGAATGGGGTCACAAAGGCAGGCACAAGAGCACAATTTTGTAAGTACCACGTTTGCACGTAAATTATTTGGTTAGTTGTGAGGGGGAAAGGGCTGCTGGTCAGACTGACTCCCTGGCTGTGGGAACAGCAAGTGAGCTGGCCCAGCTCTGCCTGCTCTGGGTCTTGGGGAGTTACCACCATTGATCTCCTGCATAGTATTTATAGAGCTCCTCTTTTCCCTGCTCTCTGAGACCCACAACACACCTCCTGTGGCTCTGAAGCCGTACGAGCTTTGCAGCATGAGGTTAAGGGAAGCGTGTAGTTTGGTTCTGCCTGAGAACATGGTTCATGTCCCAGCACATCTGCAACATGCTTGCTAGCGAGTGAAGAGTCCTCGGCACGTCATTTGCAGAAAAAAACCCCACTGTTACTGAAAATACCCAAACCCTGCTCAAATAGGAAGTGCTGCAGAGACTCCATCAGCAGGCAACAACCAGCTCAGGTGGTCTATGGCAAGAGACTGGACAAGAGGCCCAGGATGGTCCCAAGTGGTATGAAGCTGGATTAACTGGACCAGACTGGAGTGACGGGGTAGCACACACGGACCTGGTGTGGCTATAGCCAGGCTTAAGAGCATGAGGCGACACTGGCTGCTGCTTGCAAAGCCATTTCTCTCTAAACTGGCAGTTTAACAACGCCGTGGCCTTGTGTTCGTCAGGTGCAGGAGCAATACACAGAATGGTCTTTGAAGTGCCACGGCAGCTGCAACAGCTCCCTGCTAAATTAAAGGAAAATACTGAAAGCTCCTGTGTGCTGCTGAAGTGCGCACGCAGCAATGAATTTTACAGAACTCAAAATCCCCACACTGATTTCATGTATTCATTTAAAAGCCTTGGGGGGCACAAGCCACGGTTTAACAGTGGGAACACAAAGAAACTCTTCTTTGGGAGCAGACAGTTTTCTTTACCGTGCGAGGGAAACAAAGCCAATACACCACTCATTTGAGCTCTTTCCCTACTGAGACACAGGATTACTTTGCAGCAGTTTGCTAAATGCTCAGCCTTAAGGTAGAGGGAATTCAAGTGTTCAACACACTTAAAGTAGTACAATAGACTCCAATAAAGCTGCCTCCTTCCCGCGCCCAGATGGCATTCATTTGTGCCTCGCGTCAGCACACAGTTCAGTTTGTGTCCTAAGAGAATTCCCACTTTATTTTTCCTCTCTTGATGGGAATAGCAGGAAGGCTAATTAAACCCTCTGAACTGTTGCTGTTATTCATCATCCCTTCCCTATAATATAAGCAGTGTTATCACACGTTTGAGCACAGGAGCTCCAGTTTCCTACAAAGACCTGCCCTGCGCCTTTGCCTCTGTGCTCATAGCATTTCACGCAGCAAATGCAATTAATTTCCTTGCAAGAACACCCAAACAGTGTGATCAAAGTTCTTTGCTAACCCACAGCAGAAAAAAACACTCAGTCCCTGCAAGAAACGTGCAATCCAGCCCCAGCGCTGCTTGCTGCACAAGAATTTGGAGAAACAGCACGACCTAGTGTTCCCTCTGCTTCTCTCCGTCTCTCGCAGATGGATGGTTCATGGGCACATCATTGCAAACGTTACCCTTACCAAGCTCCTACAAAAACCAAGATTTCTTTCTGTAACCCCATTTTCTTTTCTTCTCCCCACTAAATATCTCCCTCAAGGGGTTTATACCTTTGCCTTTGGCACATCTTGCCTCTTTGCCCAAAGAAGGAGGATCTTACACAATCCTGTAGAGCATAAATGGGTTCAAAAGCCACATGGACTTGGGAAGGAATCTGCTTTGCAGTGACACTGCAAGGGATTCAGATAGATAGATTTTCCTTTCCCTCTGGGAGCACTCTGCAGAAGGTGTCTGTGAACATCACAGACTGCAGGAGTTGCAGGGAATTGGAAGGTGCTGGCACTGTCCATCCTCTCTGCACCGTATTTGTGCATTTTGATATTAACAGTTCTGATCTGAAACATAGTACCAGGCATGTCACTGCACAGCATATAAAACAAATCCATAAAATGCCTTTTCAAGCAAGCTGATTTAGCTCAGCATCCTTTCAACTGAAGCCCATCAACAGCGTCTCCCTCACTGCTGGTGTGGTCTTACCTGTCTGTAATGGCAGGGTTGCCCACACACTTTCCTGCTATCAGCGTGATCCATAGAGAAAGGCTCCACCAGCAGCATCCTAATGTGAAAACGCAAGACAGTCTGGGTCTGCTCTGCCATCACCAGAAAAAGTTTGGGTCGTTGAATGGGCAACTGCTGATTTCTGCTTTCCAGACAGACCTTATGACAGGCATCTACTTTTGCCCAGCCCTGTTATTCATCCACTCTCAAAGATTTGTCTTTCTCAGGACAGGTCTCCATGCTAGAAATTCCTACCACTCTGTCTGCTGGAGGCTTAGGACTCTGTGCTCTGGGATTGCAAAGCAGCCCCAGCTGTGTAATGCTGCCCTAAGGAATAGTGTTTCTTCCTGACTGGAGGGTTGATCACCTTATTCCCTGGAGGCTGAAGATGCCTGAGAGATTTTTGTTGCAGCCAGTGTTATTGCAAATGTTACTGCTACTCAGGTAGCTGCAACAACAGAGGATGCTCCTTTCATGTGGTCCTCAACAAAGATCTTGATCGGATGTTCCATTAGACCAAAACCAGACCTCTCTCCTGCACAAAATCAGATAACATGGGGAGCTATAAAAAAAATTTGTGACTTTGTGGTCAAGTTGCAACTAGTGTGGGGACTGGCAGGCCTGGAAAGGAAAGGGAAAGGTTGGTTTCCAGATTGTCATGTTTAGGGTGGGATGACTGCCGTGTTCTTTATTTGACAAAGGAGCAAACAAGGATGGAGCTATTCTTTGGGCAGGGCTCCAACAAGCCCCCTGAAGGACCACAGAATTGGTGAAGGCTATCCCTGCTACACCCGGTGTTACACAGCATGCTATGGGAGTCATGCGATGGAGCCGAGTCATCCACCCTCAAGCTCCCAGCTGCCAGTCCTCTAGAAAGGGGTGTCAACCCATCTTCGCCCTGGCAAGGGTTTCTCTCTTTTCTGTTGTATAAACACAAAAGCAAATAACCAAACCTCAAAGCAAGACACAGCTTGCCTAACCTTTAATCCAGGCTGGAAGCAGCACTGCCCTGACAGCTCCGGCGGCACAGAGCCCCGCGTGTCAACGGAGATCTGAGTCAGCCACAAAACTGGATAAGCGGATGGCCTGGCAGCAGATAAAAAGGACGACTCCTTATCTGTCACCCACACCATCTGGGAACCTCACTCCTTGCCTTCCCAACCCTAATTATTTTTACTGCTTGATCTCAAGAAGTGTTTGTGGCATGACCCATAACCAAGGGAGCCTGCTGCTACTTGCCCTCACACTGGCAGTTGGCTTTTCAGCCACTTTATTACCATCTTCACCTGTGAATCAGATAATTGCTCATGTGATCCCAGAGTATTAGTCCTGCTTGTGTCGTCGCAAGCGTTTGGACATTCCAGTTTTCAGGGGATTATATGCAAAGCAGAAAAGACATCAGCCGTGCCTTTCATGCTTTCCCCTGGTCTCTCTTTTCCCTGGGGACAACTCTTTTATCTCAGGGAGCCTTACAGAGAAATCAGCAATTCAATTACGCTATTTTTTTGGCCTTTAATTTCAGATACTTATTCCTGTTTGATCATATCATGCAGTAACTCACAGGAAAAGAATGAAATTGTTCCTAGTTGCAGATGCCAGTTGCTTGCTAAAGCAACAGCAGACTGCACTCTTTTGTTTACTCTGTCCTTATTTTACGAGGTCTTTCAACCTGTCAGTCTTGAGGTCTGTTCCTGTGAAATATGGACTTTTAAGCTATTCTAGATCTGTGAGTTCACCAAATCTGACCTGGCTTAGCTTTAAGCTCATACTGAAATACTGTTGATGAACTTTAGTGGAAGAAAAAGGTAAGTTTAGGAGGGAATCTGAGCCAGGAGAGACTTGCAGGAGTGGATCTTTCCTTACGCTGATGATGCAGGAGTGAGACTACGTGTCTGTGCCCTGTTGCAGGGCAGATGAGCTGATCATAATGATCCCTCCTGAACACATAATCTATAGCTAACCAACATGGTATATCAGATATCTACAGATCAAATGTGCCTCAGGCCCAAACTGCTAACAAGCATGGATCTTAGGCATCTTCATAGAATCATAGAATCATCTAGGTTGGAAGGGACCTTCAAGATCATCTAGTCCAACCATCAACCCAACTCTGACAAAAATCCCCATCACTAAACCATGTCCCCCAGCACCATGTCAACCCATCTTTTGAATGCCTCTGGGGATGGTGCCTCAACCACTTCCCTGGGCAGCCCATTCCAATACTTGGTAACCCTTTCAGTGTAAAAATTTTTCCCAATATCCAACCTGAACCTCCCCTGGCACAAGTTGAGGCTGTTTCCTCTTGTCTTATCACCTGTGACTTAGGAGAAGAGACCGAACCCCACCTCTCTACAACCTCCTTCTATAAAACCCCGTCCTTCAGGGATGGTGGCCTGAGAACAAGTCTTATGAGGAGCACTTGAGGGAACTGGGATTGTTCATCCTGGAGAAGAGGAGGCTCAGGGGAGACCTTTTCACTCTCTATAGCTTCCTGAAAGGCAGTTGTAGCAAAGGGGAGCTTGGTCTCTTCTCCAAAGTAACAGGTGATAGGACAAGAGAAAATGGTCTCAAGTTGTGCCAGGGGAGGTTTAGATTGGATATTGGGAAAAATTTCATCACTGGAAGGGTTGTCAAGCACTGGAACAGTCTGCTCAGGGAACTCGTGGAGTCTTCCTTGGAGGGAATTTAAATACGTCATCCCTGGAGGTATTTAAAAGACATGTAGATGGGTGCTGATGGACATGGTTTAATGGTAATTTGGCAGTGTTAGGTTAACGGTTGGACTTGATGGTCTTAGAGGTCTCTTCCAACCAAAATGATTCTAGATTCTATGACCTGCAAATATTGCCACGGTGTGTCCTCTGCATCCCAGCCACTGCTGAGGCAAGAAGGTAGGTTCACGTCCTCTTCTGTGGGTCTCGATGTGTGGAGGAAAGGCTGACACGTGGGTGATTGACCTCATGGGCCACTGCCTAGTGTGAAGCCCTCAAAGCATGCAGAGCAGAGGGAGAGGGGAGTACTCCACCGGATTAGGAAGATGTTTATGACCTGGCCTCTGCCATGTGAAGGAAGATCAGCCAAGCATAAACCTCATCAACACCCTGTGCTGAATCAAGGTCTCAATAGTAAAAAGCAGAACAAGTTTGTTAATTACTGCTCTTACTGGTAAATCTCTAACTGAACAGAAAATTATAAGGCAAGCAATTTATTTTATGCGCAGATTGTATCTATTTTAATGAGATCCAAAAATAGAGCTTTAGTGTGGTGCCTTTAAGCTCTGACGTTGCACTGTGTTTTTTTCCATGTGAAATTTTCCAGGGTGCTTAATGAAGCTTTTATTTCCTAGAGATAAAGCATCTCTTTTTGTGTCGCAGTGCACCAAAAGGACCTGTGGGCTGAATCTCGCCTGACTGTCCAGTCAAAGACTTGGATTGCTCTTCATGACTTTTCTAATTCAGACTCAAATCCTGCATTACTAGGGAAAGGGATGGTCTCAGGGTGCAAAGGGACCTTCAGGGTCTGAGGCAATTCCGGGTCCGTCATGAGTTTTAATTGTTCTGTGTGTGAGACATCCCTGCTTCAATTTCCCATCAAAAGTATGAGATGGTAAAACACAGGACTCTGTCCCTTGGAGACATCCTCCGAGACAGTGATGTGCCACTTGACTGTGCCCTGCCAGTCTACAAGAGCTTGTCCAGAACTTACTGATGTCGGAGTCTTCTATTAATGTTACCACCCTGCACTTTATACAAGGGGTGACAGTGCTATGTTTAACCTCAGGGACAAAGCCACTGCTGCCATGACCCACCAGAGAACACCAAGATGAACAGTTGAGAGGTTGTTTCAGCATCTCCTAGTGGAGGCTCCCAGCAGGTTCAGTCCCCAAGAACTGCAGTGACCCTTCAGTCATCAGGCCATGGTCATTGGCAAAGGGTCTGTTGGATTTCCTTGGGGCAGGGGAAGGGGGAAGGGATGCTGTGAGCACACAGACTACTCAATCAGCCAGCGCCTGGGGATTTCCGGACGGGCATTCCCCATGCAGCTTCGTTAATATAATCAAGGCCAGGACTTATTTAGTGCTCATCCAGTCATTGCAAAGGGACTGATTACAGGCTGCTCTCCTGGGGCACTATTTCAGTCTGGGACTTGACGGGGGAGTATAAATAGCATGGCAGCTGCACCGCGGAGGTATTCCTATGTGACAGAGAAGCTAAAACCCATGTCAAGGCCTCGCTAATTGCTCAAATTATTGCCACTGTTAACAGGGCAGCAAATTACGTCAGGGAACCTTTTAGTAGTCATACTACTCCACCTACAAATGATATACACTCCTGAATTAATGCTGACAAATAATAATAAAAAGAGGTTGAATTAATAAAATCTGAACGCTGGGAATAAACGTCAAATTAAAAGCAAACAACACCTGAAATATTGACTTTGGCAAAATAAAGTGGTACTAAGAGAAAGAGGAACATGTTATGGAGAGAAGATCGAGCACAATTATGCTCAGGATAAGTTTTACCCAGCACTTTGGAAACAGAGCTCAGCCTAGTTCGTTTGCAGCTGAGTTCTAGTCTGCCCTAATTCAGCTACAAACGTCCTCTCCTGACAGTGGCTATGGGAACTGGAAGAGAAGTGATCCCAAGAGCAAGACCCAGGGGCTTCAGTGCTGAAAGTACCCTTTCTTCTGATGCTACTGAAATATTAAATATCACTAGTCCATCTGCTTCTCCTTGTTGGGTGGAATTCTTCCACGTTGTGTTGTCAATGGATCCAACATGACAGGGATGTACAGTCTGAGTAAGAGAGTCATCCTCCTTTGGAGGAGCAGGATGGTTCCCCCTGTTTTATCGTTGCGTAACTGAAGCTGAGAGATGGGGAGAGCTTTGCCCAGGGTAACTGAGGAGGTCAGAGACACAAACAGGAATTTATTCTTTCAAACTCTAGTTCTTCTTTCTCCACGGGACAGCTGTCTGCTCCTCTGAATTCAAACAATGATGAGTTTTTGACCAGTGTACCCACTACACATACAAAAGACCTGGCTGATCTCTCATTTACAGCAGTAAAAAGCAGGACTAACTTACCAAAACCCCTGACTTACAGTATTCTAGATCCAATCCAACTGGAGACCCAACTCTATTTTTGCAGCTGCCCATCACTTAAAGCTAGAAGGACTGAGTCTCAGGTGTCATCCCAGGAAGTCTGACCTGAGAGACAAAGCTACTCCTTCAGTTTCCCATCATTATAGCTGCTGTAAGCCCTTCAACTCACCATAGGCTGTTCTTTAAAGAACACTGCGCACTGTCTTCCTGCTTAGGCTATCAGAGACTGTCCATATAATATATACTAACAGTATCTCCTCTCACATATAGAAACGTGTAGATGTCACAGTACTTTAAGCCAACTGCTAAAACTCCTTGGGTTCATATTATTGTAGAAATCATAATTTTACATTGAACCACATCTGGTTTGAATACCTATATGTGTGAAATAAATACAGCTAAACCAACATGGACGCTGAAGACGGTCCCTTTGCAAACACTGAAAGCACCAGCACAAATAGACCTGTCTGCAGTGATGCTCAGGGGAGGTGTGTGTTGAAAGAGATTGGACTGATCTGCAGATCAGGCACAGAGAAGCAGCTTTCCAGTGCTAGTTGCTGAGGGCTAGAGAGGTGCTCCAACACTTTCCTGTAGTATCACAGCAGGGATAAATAAGAGCCTCAACCATCACATTGCAGTGAATCCCACTGCCAAATCAAGGTTGATATCCTTCTTTCACTGAACAGTGCCTTTACCAACATTAATTATGTGGGAAATCTATCATTATTTGTTCTGTGTCATCAAAAGGCTTAGATCTGGGCTGCCAAACACATAGGAACATACTGCCCTAAAGCAGCTATGGCCTAAAGCACATGGCACATGGGATGCAGAAGGGAATCCAGAGGGCTCCGGGGAGCCTCTACTGGTTTTGTCATAAACTTGCTTCTTCAAGGGTTTTTAAGAGAGCTTTTATTGGGTTTTTTGAGAGGGATCTGAGACTAGGGTCTTCTGGTTTTGATTTACTCAGAATCTAGACTTGCTCTACCTAAAATCCAGCTTATTGCCATGGGCCATATGCTCCTCTGCTGAATGTTGTCATCCCACAAAACCAGTGGTGTTAATATATTCTCAAGAGCATTTATCAGTAATTCAGCAGCACACCACAGTGGGATGGGGGAGTTTGCAGGTATCCCCCAGAGTGTGCAGTAGGTTGTCCCTGCTGGGGAATAGGCCCTGCCATGACAGTGCTGTGTAAGAACTCACTTTTAATCATCCTCCCTCTGTTTTCTAAGTCTTCTACTGATTGGGGATTTTTGGTCTCTCTGGATGGCATTAGAGCCTGTAATCTCATTAGCAAGTAGCAGGCTGTGTTTCCATCTTCCTACGTGGCAACATAAAAGCTTTTATAAGACAGTTGTTTGTAAGGGTGGCACCTATGAATAGAAGGAAAATGCTGATGCCGTCCTTTTCTGGGTGGTATTCTCAGTTCTCTGCTAGTTTTCCATGGACTCCTTTTTAACTGGGATATTAAAATGTACCACATGTCTCTTTGCTTCCTAAACCAGTGCAATCAAAGGCTGGAACAATTCTTGCAGCAGAAGCCAGTGGCTTTGCCATAATTAGCAGCAGAGTCTTGCAGAAGACGCAACAGTCCACTGCTTGCAGTAACCTCACTTTAACATATTTAATCTTCTGAGTGTAGGTTGCATCACCTCAAACCAGCCTTGAGAGCTCCTGATCAGCCACGTCAATAGCATGGGCGTTGTAGGCGATTCAGTGCTCTGGTCTTGCTAAGTTCCATAGTAGCAAATTAACACAGCACAGCCGGTGCTTTCCAAAGCTTCATGTTCAAAGTAACTGATACAGATTTGGAGTCCCTGCTGGGTTATGAGCAGAAGATGGCTGTTCCTGCCCAGGACTGGAGAGTCTGATATTATCAACCTCAATGTTATCCCTGAAAGTTCATTTTTATCTCTCACTTTAAACAAATCCAACCACTGGTATTGCTTGGCTGTAGTTAATTTAAGAGGTTTAAATAGCAATGAGATCGAAAGATTGCTGAGGCTTCCCAGGAAAACATGGTTTCACAGCAAGTTTGTTGCATGGTTTCACAGCAAGTATGTATAAGGGATAACTGGGTTTACTATATTTATTTCATTATAGACACTTCATTCTAAGTGGTCGTAAGAAACAAAAGGGAGTAATTTCCCATTCCCAGTACTTGGCCTGGAAAGTCATGGGAGTGTCATTCTTGATGTCAGCGAGGCTGTATGTATCTTGCAAAGCCATCCCCTAGGGACAGCCTTTGGGGGCCCCCAGATGCATCTGGGGGCTGTTACCACCATTAAACTATAGTTGATTTTATGCGACTGCAAATGGCATTGTGTTGTTCATCTGTATGACACTGCAATGTCCCACAGGAAAGGAAGGATATCGAAAGGTGAGAAAATCTCTCCATAGTGTTACCTAACTTGTAAATCTTTCTGAGCAGCAAATATTTCATTTGAAACCACACTTTAGAAAGGACTTTCAATTCAAAATAACTTCTGAGGGCTATAATGAAACCAGGGAGAATTGGGCCTTGCAAGGCTATTTCTGTTTGTAAGAAAGATTCATATGAGACATATAGCCTTGGGCTTTGGGTCCATTCTGTCTCACTCAGGCATTATATTGCCTAAATGTGACATGATTAGCCCTAACCAGGTCACCCGCACCTCCTAAACTAAGAGTTTAAGTTTCCCCAAAAGCCAACAGAGAGGGAGGCCCCTCCAGAGACCTTCACAGGTATCACCCTCCATCTGAACCAACCCATCTCCTGAGTTTAACCACCTGCTATCTCTTAGAGACACAGGCTGTGAGGTTGGGAGATTGGGCTTCCAGGGCTTCTCTGGGGGATGCTGCAGCTGGTGCCCCTGAGGTCTCACGACGAGGCTCCCAGACTTTCTAGGTGCAGGCATCCTCTCCATTCCTATAGAAAATGGATCTTCACTTGGCAACAAAGAAAGAGTGACAGGTCCAGCAAGAGAGACAGTAGGACACACTCTCGTCTTTAATTTGGAAATGCTGGGGACAAACCAGACCATTTTTATATTCCAGACCTTGGTCCTCTGAATCTGTGTTAGGTCATATTTAAATTAGATATAAATGACAGCAGATGGTTCTCTATAGCTCAGAAATCCTTCTTGTCCACTGCTATAGGGAGCTCTGTGTTGACATAGTCTTAGCTCATTGCGAACATTTATCTGGAGTTTTCATCTCCATGCTAAAATGTAAAATTACATTCAAGCTTTATGTTTGCATCAAGGACACCCTGCTGTATTTCTTGGATCTGCTGGCTGGAGCTTGGAGCTGGCTGATTTGTGTCTTCATGGCACAGAGGGGTTGGCTGGTTTGCTTCTTTGTGGGGTGTGGTATGAGAGCTGGCCAGAAAAAAAAAAAACACACAAAAAATTCCCTTCTGAGTAGAAAGATGAGATTTTAAATTTGATATCTGTTGCACTTCAGCAGGAAACAAAACTTGAGGGACCTCCGGCCCTTCCCCCAGGAACCTGGAGAGGAGGTGTCCCTGGGCCAGCAGTCCAAGTTCTGCCTGGGATGGGGGCTTGAGGATGGTGTCACTCAGGAACTAGTTGCCCTGGCACACACCTTCCCACTGCTGGCCTGGGAAGTCTCCTGTGGAGAGTTTTTTTAAAACAAACCTATTTTGATTAGTCCTATTTCTAACAATTTGTTATTTCTGACAGCACATTCCACAGTGCCCGGCTCTCCTCAGCCTGCTTTGAGGATGTCCAAGGGGAACCTGCAGGGAAAAGTCTCCTGGCAGCAATTAGCACCTTCGTAGTCCAACGCAGCAAGTGGTTGGATTGATCTCAGATGTCCACACACACCGTCTGAGCCAGTACTGCAGCCCCCAAATGGCACACGCTGTATGGAACAGAGCACTGCCACCAGCCTTCCTGCCACCAAAGGAGGAGAAGAGAAGGGCAAGCCAGGTGCCTACCTTCAAATCAAAGGGTTACAGCCACTACCCAGCTGAAGACTTCCCACCCAAACCAAACGGCAGATGCTGAGTGTTTGATGTGCAGCAGGAAAACCAAACTACTCTGCTGTCACTGAAAAAGCTGCTGCGGGAGCTCATGCCCTGGGGGTGGGTCTTCCAGGGGACTGGGAAAACTGCACTTTGGAGACCCTTTGAGGTTGTTTTGGGGTTACAGCAAAGCAGGACACCCAAAGGAAAATGAAACAGCAGAGCAATGACCTGAGAAACAGACCCTGCAGAGGGAGAAGCTGGGAGGCAAGCTTCAGTATCCCTGCAGAAGAGCTGGCGAAGGCAGGAGTTTTCTAGCTCAGACTTAGTCCCCTGACAAATGCAGCCTTCACAGAGGCTGAAGAGGCATTAACTGTAAATAAGTCCTGATGTCTTTTAGGGAGATGCTGCTTCACAGGAACAGCCTCTTGTTTTGGGGTGGAATGTTGGAGTAAGCAGCTGGTCACTTCGTCCTCCTAAAATGGGGTTTCTAACTCATTTGCCTCTGTTTACTGCCATCTAGTGAAGCTTGCTGGGAAGACGATTAACCCCCCCACCCCCATCCACTTGCCCCCAAAAACACGTTAGAAGGAGGAGGATTTCATTTTAGGCAACAGTTGTCCCAGGCAAGCTATTGTGCAGCAGATGAGTGACAGAGAGATAGGAAGATGCTTTGCCCTTGATGATCTCATTTCTGATAGGTTTACTGGCTTTGTAGAGAAAATTTTAGATCAAAGAGTGGTTTATCCAGTTGTCCCTGGTGGCTTTTGCTCATGTGATCGTCCCTATGGATACCTCTGGCATCGGTACAGCTATGGATCATTTAACTTATCCAAGTGGAGAGCCTGGCGTGGGGCTGTGATGGTGAAGGGGAGCTGCCAAAGTAGTTTGTTCCTTTAGGAAGATGGAGCTGGACTCTCTTTTCCTCTGTTTTTAATCTGTAGAATACAATTATGGAGGTCAGTGTGGTCACAAGATCGGGATCTGGGTGAGGGCTGTGGGCAGCTAGGAGTGTGAGCAGTTGTGTGCTGAACTAAGGTCTGTGACAGCCAGACCTGAACCAGGGGATGGCAGGCTGGGAACAAGAGTCCAGTCTGAAGGGAACAGGGATGCTACCCTGCAGAAGGCTAGAAGATACCCAGAACCTCAGCTCCTTGAGCACAGGAAGAGGTTTGCTATGCAGAGCTTCTAATCAGAAAGATTTTATTATAAATAAAGAGCTATATTAAATCATAGCCAACTTGTTGGTTTTTTTCTGATACGTAAAAATATATTTCTTTACCACACTCAAATAAGAAGTTGCTAATTTTTAAAGAAATACAGCATTTCTAACCAGCAGTTGTGTTGAATGTAATGCATCCTAAAATTCAAGCTGCATGTGTCCCTGTATACTCCATGAAAAGCACTGGGACATCTCAGATCCCATCCTGTCTTCAAGCAAGGAAACCACTAGGGGGTCATTCATTTGAAAAATATACAGCCAGTAATTCCACAAATACTGATCAGGCTCATGTCCTGCATATTATGCAACTGTCCTGACTGCAGCAGTTATGTGACATTACCCCAAAGCAGTGGGTCAGATGAACTACATTCAGGTAGATGAAAAAGGCAAAGAGGAACAACCTAGTCTCAAAAAGCAAGAGAGAGCTGACAGTATCAAGGACCTTCCAGGAGATGTTCATTCACCTGGCTAGACCATGCCATACCTGGTCAGGAGTCACATAGGATCACACAGGAGGCACTGGGGAGGGGATGTGGCTCCCACACAGCTCTCATCTTAGAAGAAACGCCCAAGTCTAGAGATCTTGGTATTGAATGTTTTGGAGCCAAACTTCATCAAGTCAAAAGAAGGGGTGACTGTTGAGGTGGAGGAGTTGAAAGACCTGCTGTGGATGTCCTACCAATTAGGGCACGTTGGGCTGGAGGCCCCTCAAGCTTTTGCCTCTCTGATTTTGCTTTGTTCTGTTATTTTAAGCAAAGTCAAAGATGCACAGAAATGGGATCTCAAAGTAGATGAATACATAGATAAATGTGATCAGCGTGTGACAAACATGTACTTTCAAATGAGTTTCTATGAAGCAGGATGGATAATGTTTTTCTAAATCTAGCACCTATCTGAGCCATTATCAGGTGGTAGAAGGGTTTTTCAAGCTCACTCTACATTAACATGTACAGAAAGTCTAGTCATAGCCAAAAGCCTACAATGTGGCCAAGCCCCTTATCTCCTGTTACTGTTCTTACTTGGGGATTGCTTTGCACGTGGCAGAATCATTCACAGAATCACAGAATCACAGAATTGTGGTGGTTGGAAGGGACCTCTG
>JAOXJM010000001.1:8002160-8055534 GCA_026413425.1 Tringa solitaria
GGCAGCCCATTCCAATGCCTGATAACCCTTTCAGTAAAGAAATGTTTCCTAATATTCGAGATATTCGAGATTGAGTATTTTCTGCAGTGCTAGGCAACACCACCAGAGAGTCTGAGAAAAGCAAATTAATTCTTCAGTAGCAGAGCTTGGCTTTAGTAGCAGCCCAAACCTTTACAGACCCATTCTGTATAGAGACTAACCGTTCGGCGTGGGTGCATACCGAGCACGCTATCCAATTAAGCACATGTAATGCAGTCTCCAGCATGCTGGCTCGTACATCAGGTCCTTAATTACACCAGACTTTATTCCAGTGGTTGAAGATAGGCCCTTTGGTGAGGCCTAAAAGCACCAAAGGGAGCTGCTGGAGCCAGTGCTTCATCCAGATCAATATAGAGGGGAAGGATAATATGATTATTGGTGGATTAAATTGGAGACAATAGCAATATCATGATGTATTTGGAATGTGGAACATTTCATCACAAGGAAGAGAGGGGGAAAAACCCAACATTGTAAAACTGCTTTCGAGAGAGAAAGAATGGCTGCATTCCTGGGATACCTTAAGGATATTTTTCATAGATTATTAAGGCTACAATTTGACAATTTTCATTATTTAGTCCAACCTGTACAAACCAGGTCATAGAATTTTGCCTTATCATTCTTGCTTTCAAAGACTATTTCACTTTTTACATTAATTCAATGACAGAAACACATCTAACAAGATTTTTCTATTCCCACAAAATCATTTTGAAGTCTTCTCCAGGAAATATTTTCTAGAAGATTTCCAAGATGTTTTATATTCCAGAAGCACTCAACCTGTGACTGTTTTGTAAAACTCTATCCTGGAAGTTAAATAATAACACATATTGATAAAACATCTGTGAAAAATAACCAAAACTATTTGCAATTTTGGGTAGAGTTGAATGAGTAGGTTTATCTTAAAAAAAAGAGAAATATTGGTAAATATGCTAAAGTGTTTTGCCATTTCATTTTGAATTGTGGTAAATAATTGGAAAATGTTTCCAATTAAATGAACCATGTTTGAACTAGAAGCTGATCTCTCACTGCAATTTAACACAACCTGTATTCACGCCTGACACGGTCCTTGAAGCCAAATATTACTTCACGTTTTCTTTATACACAATATTTATTTTTTCAGCTCACTTCTGCACCTGCTAAATACATATTTTAATAACTTCATGGTGTTCCATTTAATGAAAGATATTATAACATTTGGAATCACCATCTTCATTTAAATTGAGGCCATTATATTTTTCAGTCTGCTTAAAGTTTTTCAAAACATTCCCGTTTGAGGCCAGCCCAGTATGTTGCCTTTGACCTGACCAGACCTTTATGTGACATACTTTAAGGGTTGATATCACCAATGGACTTAATGGTGACTAAAATAAAAATAGTTTTAAATAGTGTCTGTCTTTGCATCTTTGCCTTTTGCAGTTTCATTTCTGGATTTCTTGACAGGCATTTTTCTGATGGTGTTACAGCTCTAAAAACAACATCCATGATGAATTTACAGATTTTATATTATTTGGAGCTATTCTGGAAGCTTTGCTTTTTTTTTTTTTTAATAGTCTGAAGGAATTTCATTCTACTCTCTGTATTGTCTCAACCTCTTTTTGACAAGCCACAGCATTTTTGATAGAAGGAGCTGACCCCACTAACCCCTGCACATCTGCTGAGGGTTTGGGGTAGGGGAAAAAGACACTATTTCATAGATCATGATGAGGCAAACAGCTTCATCAGTGCAGTAGTCATCTTCCATCATTTGCTTGTGAAAACACTGCTGTGGGGTGCAAAACCTGACATCTCATATTGTGGTTCATCTCCATCACAGTCTGCTCTTCATCCTCCCCTGGGAACAACTCCTTGTCTCCAGTAACCTTGAAAAAGCCTACTCAGCACAAATTCTCCACATTCATTCCACTGAGAATCAGACAATACCAAATACAGATAATAGCCCATTTATGTTGACTCTTGTTTTCCCACTTTGTAAACACCCTCTAAATTTATATTCCCGTCATTCTTGCTATAGTACTGTTCCCTAAGCCATAAAAAGAACAATTCTAAGCTTCTTGACAGCTAATATTTCTGTTGAGTGATATTAATGCATTGTAAGTCTGACCTTAATACTGATGCATCACAGTCTGGTCCTACTTGGTACTGAGTTCCCACCGTGCCTCTTAACGTGCCCCAATGCTCGTGGGAGGCAAAAGTGCTCAGCAGTCGGCAGGATCGGACTCAGAAGCAGCAGCAACAGCACAAAACAGAGCTAAGATGCTTACTGTCACTCTAATGTAAAGGTGAGACACATGTTTGCAGGAGCTAAACTCTACTGGGAAGGATTTCTGTAAGAAATGGCATCCCCTTGGGACAGGTATCAGCAAGAAAATACAAAGCTTTACATCTTCATGCTGCTGTGGGCAAAAGAAGTGGTTGTAAGTGAGATCCTTGTAACGTGATTCTAACTAAACACCAGTGGTTCACATGCACAGCGTGTTTGTGTGAGCAAGCCTTAGCTTTTTCTTTAGCTGTACAATTCATTTTTATGTTAATCGCTGCATCTGGAAGACCAATGTTTTTAACTTTGCAGCACTCATGCTACATGAAAGCCATGATGACGTTTGGAATCACAGTCTGCTTAAAGAGCAACAAGCACCTGTCAAAAACCCAACAATTATGAGCTATAAACACACATGCACCTCCACACATGCTGCATTACAGCCATTTCTCCTATGTACAGAAGAGTCATCCTTTACCTGAAATTGTAATTTACACAGAAGGACTTCCCAGCCTGGCTTCGTCTCAGTGCCTCTTGGACTAGAGGGATCAAAAGCCTTCAGAAATAAAACCAGAGAGCTCACTTGGCTGACATGAAGTACAAAGTGAAGCCCTGACTCTTGTTTCATTCACTTCCTTGTAAAGATATTTCTAAGTACTTCTAGCGTTGCGTAGTGGTCTACAAACCATGATCCTGGAGGGAATGGGAATAACCAAAATGAAAAGTGGCAGGGCCAGGCTACCACCTCACTTCTGCTTTATTCTTTTCCTTCCTTCCCCTCCCCTCCCTCCCCCTTCCTCTTTTTAATTTGCTAAATTTTACTGTCCTTTAAGCCCTGAGCACCAACGAAGATGTCTCTGGAGGATTTCCCCTTCCTTCTAAAGGACCTTAATGCAATCAGAGCTGTTTGAAGTAGCTTTGTTTTCTGCCTACTCCAGCACTGACTCATAAAGTCATGGAGATAATGAGAAGTTTGGGCAAATGAGAATTAAGGTTTCCAGCTGAGTTGTTCACTGAGATGGTTGGTTCTGCCCCTCATGCTGCAAGGCTTACCTGCATGGGTCACCAAGGCTGGGAAAGCAGAGGTCAGCCTTCCCCAGACCAGCTCCCTTCCAGAGCAGCTGCTGGGTGCACCCTAAATTCTGCAGATGGGGAAGCTGATAATCACAGAATCGCAGGGTGATATGGGGCTGGAAAGGATCTCTGGAGAGCTTCTAGTCCAACACCCCTGCAAAAGCAGGTCCACCTAGAGTAGGTTGCACAGGAACCTGTCCAGGTGGGTTTCGAATGTCTCCAGAGAAGGAGACCCCATTCCCTGGGCAGCCTGTTCCAGTGCTCTGCCACCCTCAAAGTAGAAGTTCCTCCTCATGTTTAGGTGGAACTTCTTACATTCAAGTTTGTGCAATGTAGATTGCACAATTGCACAATGTAGATAATGTAGATTAAAACCTGCATTTTCTGCAATAAGTCACTTGGTTGTTTTCCTTGTCATCTTACATTTGAAGTAGCACCCAAATTGGGTCCCTGGACAATTTATTAGAAGCTGAAAGCTGCAGCCAGCGATTGACACTTTTGGGTACTTTGGAGGAATTACTGCATTAACTCTCCGTCAAAACCACTTTAGCATTCTCCCTTCATAGTATGCAAAGTTAAATTACTCTGGGTGGCGAGATAGAGGGACCAGCTTTAAGAAAACCCCCAGAACCTCAGTTATAATTTTCTCAGGCCTCCAATACAGAGCGATAACACTTTTTCACTCCTGAAGCACTTTGTAGTAGCAACTTTCTAAGCTTCACAGGAGGCACAGGGAACTGAGGAACAGGGTGTCTGTGTCAGGAGCCAGCACCACCACGACCCACCACTGTCTGCGGGGAGGAAAGGTTCTGGGCAGGAGAGGGCTGATCCAATGGTTGGGTATGGCAGGCAGACAGCATCACACTGGGAACATGGCACTCGTTTCTGACTGTGAGGGATACTGGCTGTGGGAATGGATCTCCTACGGTCGTGCTGTGGATTTGCCAGCACTCGATACTTATTTTTTTATTTTTATTTTTAACAGAGATCACCACAGTTTCTCTCATGATGGAGATGCTTGTTCCTCAGCTGCGCAGGGACTAAGATCAGAGTCTTCACTGGCCTAAATCTGACCTTAGTCAGCAAGTAACACACTGGGGAAATGCACTCTTCTCTTCTTCCATTCTCCCACTCACATCTTTCTCCCAAAGTCCTGAGCTTCATCACATGCTGGTTACCAAAAGCACTTCAAAGCAAGAAGAGAGTGAGCTGTAGTCTTTTTCATATTGCCTCAGAACCCCCTATCACACACAGAAAATAAGGTCCATACTTGCAGCCCATGGCTGCCTTAGGCTAGAAACTTAAATGCATCAGCAACCATTTGACTGGCAAATGTTTGCATGCACATGGTTTATATGGAAAAATATGACACCCACTTTCAGAATTGCTTTCTGAGCAGCTGGCTTATGCAAAAGAGTTTCTTTAACATCTCTCAAGCACTTCAGAAAACCTTTGTGTCAATGCCTGCCCTTAGTCTGCTAAGTCTGGATACTTTTACTTGGACTTCCTTTTTATTTTTTTCCTCTTGAATGCCCTGGATCCGAGCAGCTACATTTTGCTGCAACACTGTCTGCTGTCACAGCTTACTCACTGGGACCTTCAGCTGGGATGTACAGTTCATGCCATTATAATAGTAGTTAAAATTTTAAATGCTCCAATGTCAACTGCTGTAAATCAGTGTAAGTTATGTGTTTTGTTAAACATGTCCAGGTCTCTAGTTCTTCTAGGAACTATGCAAGACCTTGCTGTCCTGAAACAATGTAGAGTAGTTGGGTGTCTACCTTGAACCATATGTGCCCTACGCTAGACGATGTGATCCTCAGACCTCTCTCCCAGGGCCCAGAGGAGGTGTCCCATTTATTCCTTACATTACAGGAACAAGGTTGTCAATGATGACTAGTCTTGTACATCCTGGATATGAAAATTAGCTGGATTTTTAATGCTAAGATAACTCAATTACAGTGTCTTATTTGCATGCATGCTGAAGCATTTTTGCATCATTTCTCCCAGCTAGAAACAGTCATAAGTAAAACACCAAACCCCAGAATTCATGTCCTGAAGCTTTTTGTTGTAAAAGAAGCATCTAAGGGAATCTCTGCCCACACTATGCCATTGTCAAGCCAATAGACATAGACAGAAACACTCTTTTCAGCAGTTATATCTGGAAACACATCTTGTGGAAAGAAACAGAATAAGGAAGCTAGAGAGCAGTGGGAGGAGAGCTATGGCTGAAAGCCTTCATGAAACACGCTGGGGAGACACACTCTGTGTCCTACACTTCACTGAAAAGCTCGTTTCAAGTTTCTTATATACCATGTTAGAAAATTAAGCTGTCAGATCTGCTTAGGGGCGACATGCTAACCTATGAAACACATTTTCTCTGTTTGTTGGGATAGTGCATTCTAGCAAATCTTCCTTTTATTATTCCCTCAATATTGTTGTCATTCCTAGAATAAAAGCCATCTTCGTTGGGTGGTGTGTTGATGTCTGACTCTCAAGGTAGTCACAGTTTATAGGTAGTGATAGTGTTGTGGGTTTGAAAGAGGCCAAAGACCTACATCAGAGTTTCACACTATACCTCAATCTCAAGTTGAGAAGAAATATATTGAAAAAAGAAGCCCTTCTGACATTCAGCTTAACTCCTGTTCCCCTCCTTCGTGTTCCTGTCTCTCTCCTCGGGATATATGAGAAGCCTAGGGCAGACCACACTTGTCAGTTAGGTATTTCAGATAGTAATAGCTATGATCAATCCAGAATACAGCTTTCTGATGCTCTTCATGTGCTCAGCACAGAAATTTACCCCACCGTCCTGACCTCAGGGGATGGCTGTAGCCACAGAAGGACAGAAACCATGGAGTGATAGGCTGTGTCTCTCTGTTAGCTGTAGAGAAGCCTGATCTCAAACAGCTCTACATTCATATAAGGCAGAAAACGGTCTGATTTTTGTCAAAATTAACCACACTACAATACATTTAGCTCAGTACATCTTCCAGCAGGTCTGACTTTCTTTCAGCTCAGCAACCTGTACTAGAAATCTATCTAGAGCTGTATTTTATAATTCCAAAGAAATTAAAATTACTGTCCTAATGTCCTCCTTCTTAGATGCAAGTTAATGAAATTAGACAACCCAAGCTGTAACGAGTAAAGGGTTGTCAATGAAGAACATGAAAGACATTTTGGCTGAAAGGGTCTTGATGCCAAAGGGAGTAACTCACACAGCCCTGGATTGCAGGAGGGTAAACTGACGGATTTGTCATCAGATTACTCTTTGTGCAAAAATATTCCAAGAGCTAACAACTGTTTGTGAATGTGCTGAATATCTAAGAGCTTTGAAGAAGTTCAGCATGAATAATTCTGCATGTTACTTGGTTTTTGCTAATCTCCTTTTGAAAAGGAGGAAATAAAAAGATCTTCATGGCAAAGCAGGGATGTCAGCATTTTTAGGGTAGGTCCTCCACTGGTGTAAAATAGCTGCATCTCCTCTGGCCGCAGTGGGATCTGTGATGAGAGTGAGGCAACTTAGAAACAACTGACCAACTGAAGTTTGTTAGCATAAACTGTTTGGTGAGTAATTGGGCGTAAGTAACGCATTACTGCAGAGAAGAGCAGACTATGGCGCCCTGGCCATGGCCAGCATCCACCTGGCAGAAGGCTGAACAGAGATGTCTCTGTGAGGTCTGGCTCCGGGTCTGGCTCCAGGAACAGTATAGGAAGTGATGGACGGCACTTGGATTTGGTCAGTGGCCTCCTTCCCTTAGCCCCGTACACTAAGCTTGAGTAGATCAGTGATGAGATGATGCTGCCTCTGATAACAGGCAAAGTTGTGAAGAAGGGTACATCTGCTTTGTTTTTTCAATATAAAGGCTTATCCTTAGTAATGACTTCAAAGCTATGGCACTGAGCACCACTGAACGCTTTTGGACCCCTCTTCTTCCTGATGTGACTTTTCAACTGGCCAAGTATTTTCACCGGCACCAGGAAGTATAAAACTCAGAGAGGGAAGGGAGGGGACCTGCTGGACCATTTTACTATTAAGATGTCATTCCTACCTGGAAAATATTTCAATACCTTGCATTAGGAATGTGCAGATCAGATTATAAACAATCTGTGGACTTGGAAGAAGTGTAATTTTCACACCAACTTGTGTGAAATCATTACTTTTAAAGGCTGTGAGCTTGAATTTCTGGATTTTCCTAATAGGAAAATGATTTTGATAATAAATAATCTTTTATTAAATACACTTATGTCTTGTCCTTCTTTGGCTCAAATGCCACTGCGAGTGCTGCTGAAATGTAGCTTGCAGAGAAGTGCGTAATGAATTGGAGGGACTGTGAGCTAATTTTTATGTTTATGCCTGTAGGCACATAGAAACCCATGCACTCTAGGCTTTTACTCTTATCTGTAATGCTCTGCAGAGCTTTCTCTGCCAAGAAGTATGTATAGTGTGTTGGTGATATGGGAACAGTTAATAAGAGGGAAAAAATTTAAAGTAACCGGTCATTTTGGGGAGCAAGCATTAGATTTTGGCCACTGGTGACTCAGCCAGAAGACAGCTTTGCTCACAGTTCTTATTCTCCACGAACCTGGTCCAAGGCTTTCTGCAGTCAGTGTGAATATTCCCAGTACTGGAGTGGTTTGTGGATTGGGAGATAAATCAGTCTTTGGAAGGACCTCATGAAGACCTTTGCTTCCATGTGCGGTTGAGCATGGTGTGGTTTGCACAGGCAGCCCGGTAGCCTACACCTGGAATCTCCTGGCCAAATCTGAGCGAGGAATCAATTAAAATTCATGCCATTCTGTGTCACAAGGACATCCTGTTGGATGCTCTGGTTCTGCGTTCAGTCACTGGCATAATTATAATCATTACGTGGAACACACAGAGGGGTTATTAAATAGCTGTACTGTTTAAGTATGGACTAATTAGATAAAGCATAGTACAAGGACAGCACAGAATGCCTCCTAATAAGAGTAACCTGCATCTCTGGCATCCATCTAAATTAAAAACCTTCTCAAAATTATAACCTTGTGTAACTATGCACTTCTGAGGTGGCTGTGAAAGAGTTAGAACTAACTCAATCAACTAAATTATGTGTAAATGGCTCCATTTTTATTAGCGGTCTCTCATGTATACAAATTTCAGTGGTAGAGCAGCCACAACAAATGGATTAGTCCATTATCTATTATCATCTCTTTCCTCTCTGTCAAAATATTTCCCCAGCCCTACAGACCAGCTTATAAATTAAAAAACCGACCAAACAACAACAGCAACAGAAAACCAAACAGAAAAAATCCCCGCTTAGGATTCCATCCCTTGGTTGGTTTTCCTGAAGACAAAAGATGCACTTTGCACTGAGATATTTGAAAATGCTGTGAAGAAGAAAGCAAAAGGCCATTTTTACTAGTCACACTTTAGTAAAAGCACTCCAGACAATTATGATACTTGTAAATGCAATCTACTCCAAACACTACTTGCATAAAAAATACATGGGAAAGAGAAATCCCCCGTCAGCTTCTCTTCTCACTCTAAATATAGACTACCATGCCTCCTACTAGAAAAAAAAAGGACTAGTACAAAGGAAATTCTCATAGATACAATAACAAGGATGGGATTTCACTGCTTGGACACAGCTTCCATGTGATTTCACTGCTTGGACACAGTTTCTATGTATGGTACTCCATGATCTGGCCAGGGACAGGGACATGGAACTATAAGGCTGATAGCCCAGGTGGTGACTATATGCCATAATGGATTGGTTTGGATGTAGTTTGAAGACACATATGTTGTTATGAGAGGCCAAATATCATGGAAGAGAATAAATGCATAATGGATCCAAGCAATTTTTAGTTGAGATGAGAGAAGAAGAAAGATGTCTGCCAGACACAGTACCAAAATTTAGCCTAAATTCGATAAACAGTTTCCTGAACTGGAGGCTGGTCCCACAGTGTAATGTTGTGAAAGAGATTGCCTTTAGTTGATAAGGGTTTTCAAGACAAGCCAAACAGGTGACATCTCTGAAGTACTGAGAAGGACCCGTGCTTAGCCATTGTAAAGCAACAGTGTTTCTTTTCATATCTTCTGTCTGAAAAGCAAAATTCATCTCCAGGAGACCCAAGTGTGTCTTCCACTGTGCAGGGAATGCATTAGCACAGGCATGGGTTTTGACCTGTAGTTATTTCATGGTTCCAAAAGAAGCTCATTTTGGATGTCCCAGACATGAGACCGTGATGTAGAAAAGCAGCTACAATTCAGTTCTCTGGGCACATGTGAGCTTGTAATGGAAGATGCCATAAACATCCTTGAATAAATAAATCATGCTGCACCTGATGAGTGGGTTCCAGGATCTCTGCCTGGAAGAACATCTTTGCATACACAGAATTACATTCATAGCTGTTTCCTCCACAGCTTCCACTGCCAGCTAAGGTCAAGGGCCTGAAGTCATAATTGAAGGCAGCCTGGGAAAAGCCAGCACAGAAAGTAGGCTCCAGTCCTTGTTAGACTTGGTATGCTGCATTTGGAGGTGCGTCCTTCTTATTTATTTTCAAAACACATCACTCCCTTGGAGATGCCCATTATCCAACTCAACAAAAATGTGCCAAGACTAAAGCAAGGAAGAAGCTACTATTTAGTTTAGTGAAACAGAGAGGTCAAAAAAAGAGATTACCAGTCACGTTTTGCAGATGAGGTATGGAAGGATGAGGGGTAAAGAAAATCAAAGGAACACAAACTCTCCCACTGGGGACAGAGCCCACTTTTGCTGCATACCAATCTAGCATCTAGGATTATATGTCTCACAGTTGTACTTCAAAATCCCTAGAGCAGATGCACTCTGAGCTGACAATTATTAGATAAAATAAAGGGGAGATCCCAAGAGAAGACCTCTCTTGCTCTTGAATACTCCCTTTCTCTCCAGTCCAATGTGGTGGGAGAGCCTCACCAGGGGCAATGCAGAGTGAGTGCTATCCAAAGACACCTCTGGCCAGGTCAGGCCATGCTCCTGGGAGATGAGCAGTGAAAGTGTCACACCTCCTGATAGAGGTGAAAACTGACCTTTACTACCTCCTTTTTTAGGAAAGCAGAGCAGCGTAAAAGGAAGAGGGGAGATTCCTTCACCTCTGTAATATTTCTTTTTAAATAATCCCTGATTAATTTTCAAAGGGAAGGTTGCAGATAGCTACTTATATAACAAATTTTAGGGTGTAAGCTCCCTGTCTTCTGCATTGTCTCTTGGCTAGCTGCAGGTGATCACATGTTGGGGAGCACCCAGCACTCCTACTGGCTCTTATGAGGAACACATAAGTGGGATTTGTGATGCCTGGATGTGACTCTGAATTGTTGACTTCAGGTGGTTTCTCACTCAAGTTGCTTATAGATTCTGTTCTGATTTTCGCCAGTCTCCCCTCACACAAGGGGAGTAGTACCCACAACACCACCGTGTTCCACTCAAGTCATCTAAGTCCTTTCTTGGATCTGAGTCTTAGTCACAAAACCATTTATTCTGGGATTATGCAGTGAAAATATAATGGCTTTCAGTAGAAATTGCTGGATGGTGATTTCAAGAGTTAAGCTATAAGCTTTACGTAGGGAAGGAAGTCCTTTGGCTGATATTAGAGTTTCTTTCTTTTGGACAGATTTTTCCAGAGTTTTCTGACACTGATTTACCAGTGATGATGTTGCTGTGTAGTCAGTGGCTAGTAAGCATTTAGAAGACTGAAATGTCACTCCAAAAGCATGGATATTCCCCCTAAATCCATTGAAAGTCACCCAGAACACCCAAGTGTGCAACACCAAGGTGGAGCATATGAGAACTGTCTCACTGGAGAGCTTATCTCTGGCAATCCTGGCTAGAAATTCTCTTGAAAATACAGCCAATATAGACTTTCCCATAATCCGTGTCTTCAGTAATTTCCTTCACATTCACACAAAACCAGGAATCAAGAGAAAAAATGAGAGACAAAGTTATATGGGAGTTGAACTTTCCCAACTACTTTGGAGAGATTTGGCAGTAGCCAGGTACTTCCTATACCTCCAAGACTAGTTCACTCCTTTAATGAAACACGGGCTATAGTCTGCTATTGTCCTAAGAACACTTTGTGCACTTAACTCCTGGTGGGTTCACCTGGACTTCTACCTACAGGGATGTCTTATGTTTGGCCTGTAAATAACATTACATATGGGGAAGGGTATGTCCTCCAAAGGTGGGGTGATACAACTGGGAGTGAAGTGACATGACTGCGACTGTTGGCTTTGCCAAAAACTCTTTATGTGACCTGGGACCCTTTTTGTTCTTATCTCCACCTGTAAAATACAGATAATAACTCTTCCCATACTACATCATAGGGTTGTTGTGATGCTTAATTAAAGCATTTAGACTCTTTCAGGAGCAGCAGTCTATAAATGCTAAACGAGGCCGTTATTCTTCTTCTCCCATGGTTACCGTCAATTGTTTTATTGATCTAGTCCATTATAGACTCAGGAAAAGAGTTGTTTATTACACTGAGAACTTAGAGTTGTAATATTTCTTTCCTCCTCAGTATACTCAAAACTTGTTCCCACAAATGTTTTTAATCATCAAACACATTGACTTAAGTCTATGAAAAGGGGCAGGAAAGTACTGAGTATCGTTCCCTGCTAACTAAAAGCCTTTTTTAGATCTTTCTATAACAACTGAAATGCTCGGTTTATTGGAATCTACTGGGACTTATATAGAATGTCAACAGAAAAAAATATCTCTGCTCTTCAATTACAGCTGGATGAAAAACTAGTTGATATCAAAAGGAAGCTTCCTGCTATTACACAAGGCTTTGAATCAGGTTATTAACGTCCTGCAAGCTGATGGTACATAAAAATCTCAAATGACTTCACTGAGAGTTTTGCATGCAAAGAAATTGCAGAATCAGTCCTCAGTATTTAAATGCTTTTAGGACAAGTGAATTGCTGCCAGTGTAA
This sequence comes from Tringa solitaria, assembly GCA_026413425.1. Taxonomy (NCBI): domain Eukaryota; kingdom Metazoa; phylum Chordata; class Aves; order Charadriiformes; family Scolopacidae; genus Tringa; species Tringa solitaria. The sequence continues at coordinate 8,014,475 of JAOXJM010000001.1, forward strand.
AGAAATGATTAATAATGAAAGATAATTTAGCTACAAGCACTGTTAAATTTTCTTTCTCTTTACTATGAACATGTATCCCTGCTAAAAATCTACAGCGTGCTGTACTGGCTCCATGCAAAAGCAGCACTTCCAAGATGTCAAACTATCTTGGCAGTCCAATTATTACTTATAGAATCCCCGACAATCCTACGTACTTTCGTTATTCAAAGAACAATTTTTAATTAGTTCCTAAGTTAGGCAGCAGCTGATAACATAACATTTAACATTTCAGAGAAAGCCGAACAATAAATAGGTGCTTTGTTACTGCACTCCCTTCTTTTTCAATTACAGGGAGGATAACATTTTTACAAGAAATCAAACAAAGGTTAATTTGCAATTAAAGCTTTATGATGGGAAGAGGTTTTGTTGGTGAGTCCTGTGACACATAAGTCCATCATTGAGACACAAAAAGGAAACAGAGGTCAAAAAATACTCCATGGACATGTTCTGATGCTCATCCATTGGTTGGTAGTTCCCCGCTCAAATTAGGTCCTATTAGTGAGGCATCAAGCATACACATCAGAGGTGGACTCTGCAGAATGAAGATGAAAATTTACCTACATAAAATAGAGACTAGGATAAAAAGCATTATCTGACAGGGATGGGAAACTGGGAAATTAGGTGGTTTGCCAAAAACTGCAGCAGAAATGGGAACAGAATTCCTATCACTTGGCCTCTAGCTTGGTGTCTCATTATAAGATCAATTGTGACTTTATGCTTTTTCTTCTGTGGTCCTACATAAATCACTGTGGGCTGGGTGAAGGTTTGAATTCACAGGTTGGCAGTTAATGCAAGAATAATCCATGGCCATTTACTGTGATGTACTGGAGGGAATGGGGAGGGAGTGAGAGTGTATATGGAGGTATCTGCTGGAGACCAGCTCTTATCTCTCCATACCCATAGTAGGCATATCATTGCCTGCATGGAGTTTAAAGAGCTCTGTGCATTTTGGCTACTGAAGCGATACTTGGGTAACTTCAATGAAATAACACTGAAATAATAACTATGCTCGGTCATTCCCAAAAACCAGACGTGTGCAGGAGAAAGAAGGAGATTCTCCTTAAAAAGGAAAAGTCTAAAATGAAATGAGGCATAGTAAATGGGGTCCTGTGGTCTACAGTGTCCTTGGCTGACACGAGCTGCCTTTCCGTGATTATTATGATAGGAGGACACCCCTGTCGCTGTCAGTTCACTAATGAAAGGTGATCTTTAACCCTCCTTAGAAGGGAAAATCAACCTTGTTCCTCTTGATAGACAGGACATGTATCATGCCTGGAGATTGGCCTTATGGGTATGTTTACTGTGCAGGATACTGCTATGGCTAATCAGTCTGAGGCTCTTTTCTTTCCTACAGTAACAGAAATCTCTGTGTGAGATGGCAGAGCAGGTATATTTGAGACTGTGGATATGTCCATGTTCTGCCACCCAGAGATGGAACATGGATTACCAATTTCCTCATTCTAAAATAAAAACTGAATAGATCTGTAAGACTTCCTTGCTATTCAACTACATTTTTTGAGCAGAGATTTCAATGTAAATGCAAGGTATATACATTTACCTTCAGTGTAGCACAGATAAATTTGGACAGTGATTCTTTTTTTTTTTTCTTTTTTTTTTTTTTTTCCTCCCTTAAACAACACTTGAAATGCCTGAACAAGAATGATTTGCAGAGACTGGCAAAGCCAGGTATGGCCACACAGTGGCCAGCAAGCCAGCTATGCAGCATGAAGATATACAACCCCAGTGTTAGGAAGGTTTCACCATGAAAAAGGAATTTTCAATTGCTCCAGGTACCTTGGCTCAATGGTTAATGAATATTTCTGCATTCCCTAAGTCATTGACATTCATTGTAAATCAGGAAAAAGTAGTACATGAAAAATAAAAATGAAAGTTTGTATATGCCATCTGACTTTTAAGCCTGTAATAATCCTTTGGATTTTACTGTTAAGCTTTTAGCAATCATGAAAGCTAAAGTGTGCTTTAAAATGCAATCTGGCAAACGACTTCCAATATAACCTGACTCCAGAAGCTAAGGATCTAAAAACAATTCCAATAACATAAGGTCCATTCTAAAATTATTCTAAGATTATGGAAGTTGGCAACTGCAGTCTGATAAACTGGCACTTTCCAAGTCCTAAGCAGAAGGTGGGGAGAAAAAAAAAGGAAAAACCAGTCTGCACCCAGGTTGGAGCTAACATCTACCTACCTCTTCCTCATACTATCATTCACCTGGAGAAGAGGCCCCCAGCAAAGTAGGACTCTCATTGTCCATGCGTGCTTATTCCTTACACTCCTGAACCCCAAACCTGGGCCTTGCCTGGCAGTTTAAAGCAGGTAGGCAAATGACTTCTGCTTGGATGTGTAATCCAGGAGCTGAGTAGATACAATCAGCCTTGTGGCAGGATGACAAATTACCAAGCATCTCCTGAGCCACTACGTGCATGCTGGAAACTTGCATGCACTTCCTGAGGTAACAAACTGCAATGGAGAAGTGTTAAGATAAGGCATCATCCAGTGCTCCCAAGAACTACACACCATCCTAGAAGATGGTCCCAGAAGAGGGACTGCTATGGTCTTGGCTGAAGTGAGGCAACCACTCTTCAGCTGGCCTAAGTCAATGGTGTTTGCAGACCTTCCCTTTCTATCTACCTCATGCTTTCACTTGAGCCAGTGGTGGGTTTCAAACTTCATGATAAAATTTTGGAGAAGAAATTTGCAGGAGCCCAAAGCAAATCATGGAGTGGCCCAAATGAGAGCCCTCATTGGCAGGAGGCAGAGCCAGCCCTTGTCATGATCGATGGTCCTGGCGCTGGGTCCGGGCAGCACGTGCGCCGGAGGGGTCACCTTAAATCAACCTGTCTTCCTTCACATTTAAAACTTCCCTTGATTAATGATGCTGAAAGCCTGATAAATGAGAATCAGCCGAGTTGTGCATACAGATATCTGGGCAGATTAAATAATTAATCATCCTGTAATTAATAAAGACAGATACTGGCTTTTTCTGAACTTTCCCTCCTCCTCTCCTCGCACAAGCTTTCAAAAGGTTTTTGACAAAAATAACTACAGACACCAGCAGCTAATCCTGGTTTGTGGGGGAGGGGGACCCCGCTGCTTCGTTAATGTGGCAAAATCTGTGCATACATTTGAGCAGTAATGAGATCTCCAGGGCAAAGTATGACATCTGCTCCAGAACTTCTAAAATACAGGTTAATTTACACCAGCCAAACCTCTTTGAAGCCAGGCAGTTTGATTTTCACTTGTAGACTTAATGTAGTAACGTCTGACAAGCATTCAGCCCTCAAAGGCCTTGCCATTACTTAACTCCCAGTAAACGAGCCTATCAAAGCGCTTTATAAATAATACAACCAAATAATCCATTGTCAGAAGAGCAGCTGAGTCCTTGGGCATCACCATGCTAGTGGTCACTTGCCCCAGAGGTGGCCATGCCTACAGGGATGGACCAAATGCCCACAACCTCGCCATTATTCCTGCTACGATCATCAAGAAACTCAAGCACATGAAGACTAAATAAGAAATGACATAAGGAGGATCTAATAGAGCTGGGAATTAAAAGAAAAGGTAAAACTGGAAGTTGGAATTGTCTTCCTTCAGGGTAGACTAGACTACTTACTCCCTGTACTTTCCTGGTCAAATATTGCATTTCGCTTTCCTTCTTTTTAAAAAAAAAAAAGAAAGAGGAAAATAGCCAAGGTATTACAACAAAATTATCAAAGTAGTTAAAATACCTTTGATACATTTAGAGGGTAGATTGAACTAGAAAATTTGCATCAGCAGGGATCATTTGTGGTGGGTGATGGCTGAACTGGGCTGTTGGTTCAAGTGCCCTAAAGAAATGCTTCCAGTGCCCTTCATCTGTTTTGCACCTTCTTGTCGCAGTACACTCATTTGGGACCCTGCAGTTCAGGTCTCTCCTGGACTAGAAATCGTCCTTATGTGAAACACAGCAGAGGCCAAACGGCAGCCTAGAAGCTGTCTAACATGAGTTCAGATGCCTGCGCCCAAGCAGAACTTTTCATTTTTGTTAAACCAATTTATCTAAAGTAGTTTATCCTTAGGAAGGTTAAGAGATAACTCGATTACAATCTATTAGTCCTTGCATGAGGAGATTTTGCACAGGACAGAGCTCTTCATGCTGGAGTAGAAGTTGCAATGAGCTCTGAGGGACGACAGTGGAAGATTTCAGCTTTTTCCTCTTGTTTCATTTTGTTGCATTTTTGTTGTTGTTGAAGAAGAATGATTACCAATATCCAGAACAATTTATTCAGGGATATAGCAGTTTACCAACCAGCTGCAGCCCTCCAAGCAGCATTTTCTCAAAGTGTATCCCACTGCTTGTTCAAAAGTTATGGACTTGATATAGAAATTACTGGATGATTTTCTAGTACAGAAGACTATTGTTTTCTGGACTTTAAAAGCCATGAACCCACAAATGTGAATGAGATAAAGCAATTGAAAAACACAGGTCACTAGACCAAGCAGAGAATGAGTCAGGTCCAGATGTGTCTTAGACAAATCAATTTATTTCCCCTTGTCTGAAAAGCCTTTACGACAATTTATTTAATGAGATTATTCTAAATCTTTTTCACAAAAGTCGGTCCCAAATCTGATTTCAGAGATTACCTGCTCTAATAATCCAGGCATAATTCCTAAAATGCACTCAGGAATGCTGGGTCCAGGATAGGACATATCAAGGCTACAGAAGAGCTATAGATATCTCAAGAGGCCCTGGTCACTGTGAGTCTCTGGGAAAAGGCACTGTCTATTTTGCGCCCTTGCCAAACACAAATGAGATTGAAAAAAAAAAAAGAGAGCAAAATTAATGGAGCAATATGGACACTATCAGGAATGCAGCAGGAAGCAATCAAGTACAAGATCACGTTGCTTGTGTGACTGTTGCCATGACATTCAAAAAGCACTTACTATTATCATAGACTATGAATATTCTGTTGGCTGATTGATAGTCTGTAGCTTTTTTTCCTTGTAAGCAAATGCAATGACAATATTAAGCAATTACTGATAATGTCACCCAGCTGCTTTCCTACTGCCTGGGTGACGGGATTTCTGAACTGCAGAAATAACAACAAATTTGTTAAAGTGTGGAGCATCCCCCTCTGCTCACTGGCATTGCATTTGACCGGTGACAGCACAGCAGAAGGTTTCATTACAGCAAAATAAAGAAACACATCCTCAGTAAACTTTACTATGGGAAGTACCATGGGGCTTATTTAGCTCTGATTAGATCAATGAGACTCTCTAAATGCAGCAATTAAAAATACAATCGGTAGCAATGTGGCCTGCTTTAAGGCATCTGCATGCCTGAGAAGTTTACACAGGAATAAACTTGCTAAAGTACATTTCCTGATTAGTAAATAATCAATATGCAACGTACTTGGAACAATAGAGAAGGCCAAATTTTCTTCAATTACGTGTTTCACTAGCAACCTGCCAAGAGCCATTGTGTTGGGCTTAATTTATGGGTGATTTACCAAATTGTGTCCATATTTTCCCTTAATTATCCAGCAAGGACTATACGTCCCAGCATGCAACGCCTTGCCATGAGCCAAGCAGAAGTTTGGGCTTGGATCAAAGACTGAATGTTGGCTCCTGCTGTCATTAGGTGCAATGGAGCCCCTGAGAGCATAATGGGAAGTTTTGCTACCAGCCCTGGTGTGGGATTTGGGACTGGTGTCTGGCCACAATCGAGACCTGCATCCGATGGCCAGCACTAATATCAACACCTCGTGTAACTATTCACAGTGCTGAGGACTTGGAAGATACATGTTATTTCATGCTTGAAAAAGAGGGAGCTTTAGCTGCACTTCTGTGCCAGATATTTACTACTTGCCCTGGAAAAGAGAAATCCAGGTCACACTCCCGAGGATGCAAAGAGGCCATCTCCTCCCATCACTTATGCTGCTCCCTCCTTGCACACATGAGGCTCACAAGGTGTGAGAAGATCTGGTCCAAAGTGTACAGTGTCTCAGTTGGCCCCGAGAAGCACAGGTCCTATGGCACGCAGGAGAGATTAACGGCTGGCTGCTCGCTAGCTGGGAATTGGTACGGATGTAAGGATGTCAAGGCAGATACGGCAAGTTACACAAGCTAAAGATCGAACCCTAAATTCATAGGGGTTCGTTGAAGTCACTCTAAATGGCTATAAAATGTAGCAGAGATGAATATTCTACTCATGGGGTTTTAAAGCATTTTACGGCAGGGTTTTTATTTTATATTAATTTTTATGGGATGGTTAAAGTAAACCTGCAGCAACAGTAGCATTTTCTGTTAAATTTTACAACAATCTGCCAACAGAAATTGGCACGTGGATATGTGTGGAGAGAAAAATATTGGAGGTTGGCAAATTAGAAAAGATGTGAAAGGTTTCACAACAATAAAAGGCAGTGACTTACCAGTAGGATAAGTCCCCATGCCATGTAGAATATAGTTTAGATTGTACTGTTTCGAATACCTAACAGCACATGAATCAATAGCATGATGCTCTATTGTAAAAAAAAAAAGTAATAAAGATATAAAGGCAGATCTCATCTGAGGGATGTGTTCAAGATGTAGCAGACATCTCTGCGACCTGGAGATTGTGCCCGTGTTCGCACACTACCTTCTATGAAATTATTGGACAACTTCTGGAAGAGGGCAATGGGAATGGTTACGGTTTAGAAAACGTGACCAGAGAAGAAAGGTTAAATGATGTAGGTTTCTGTGTTCCAGGAAGGAGAAGCCTGAGGGGCTGTGAAGCAGTTTGTCATAAAAAGGTGGTCAGAGATTAATTGCAAGAGAAGGACAATCTGTCTCACTCTGCAGAGGAAAATAAAGCAGGCATTAGGAAACCTTCTTTAACCATAAGACTAGTTAAGCACTGGGAAAGGAGATGGTTACCTGGGGGTCAAATCTGTGCTGGAACTGTTGAGAACAGTTTGGACAGACTCCTACTGCAAACAGGGCAAATGTGCCTATTTTGTTGCTGAGCATGGGTGCCTCTCTGGCCTATTTTTTTTTTAATAAATTTTGCTGCATACTGAGGGAGTTTGGCATATGCTATTTCCTGAGCAGTTTACAAACAGACAGAGCTTCAGAATATTCTTTTGAAAGGTGAGTAGGTGGGCAGGTATGACAACTTCAATTTAGAAAACCGGGGGAGATAAAAACAGAGATTTAAGTAATTTCCCTAAGGCCAGGGAAGCAACAAGCGTGTCAGGCGAGGTTCAACTACATGCCTTTCTGAATCCAGCAATCCTCCGGAGCTCACACCCACCCTTTCCTTCTCAGATCATCTACCTTTCAGGGATCACTTTTCATCTGCCTCTATTTTCATGCAATTGCCTGGCAGCTTCCTTGCTTTTTTCCTCCTGAGCACTTGGCTAGTGACCACGTTAATAACTGCATACCTTGAATTTTTAGCTGCCTTATTTCAGGTGAATACAGCTGCTAACCAGCCTTAACCCTACTAACAAAGCTCTGCTGAGCTGTGTAAAGCATAGCAGTGACCCAGGCTTTTGCTCCAGCGGGCAAAAGGCTGCCACCAATGACACCACCAAACCTTTAGTACCAAGACCCTCAGACCATGACCTGGCTGGGACTGGAGAAGAGGTTGCTTCCTCGCCTGGAAGATGGTCTGGCCAGCACATGGCGAGAACACATATATCAGTGCCCATTGATTGCCTGAACTGTTCCCTTAAACAAATCCCAGAAAAAAAACCCTCCTGGCCAGCTCAGAATACCAGTTTTAAAGGAGAATAAACCAACTTTAGGACTGAGTCAACTTTGATACAGCATTGGGATAATGTGAGGGCTGGTGATCTGTGAGTTTGCTGGTAGAGGAGGTTGCTCGCTCTGAGCACTCCACAAACACATTTAAAGACAAGAACCCTGCCCACCAAAGCAGCAAGCACAAGAGTGACATCACTTCAGCTTTACAGCCATTACTTTTTTTCTTTATTCCCCCCATTGTTTTTTCAATTCATTTGCAAGGCATCCGCAGCCTTGGGGGCTTAGCAACAATCACACCAAGAATAATACAGACATAATTCAATACTTTTTACCCGTTCCTCACTGACACTTACTTGCTCATTCACTGAAACATCCTTCCACTTTCTTCTGCCTTTCTCCATAAGGTATGAAATATACTCATTTTGTGCTAGGTATTAATTAATCTCATAATCAGCTAGCTGGAGGACCCTATTATTACCATGGTTTGTTTTGCACTGCAGTCAAGCCAAAAAATCCTTATGCCTTGTGCCTGAGGATTAATACCAAACCATGGCTGACTTCGCTATGGAATTACCTCCTGTATTTGCATTAATACCAGCAGAGATCTTCCTGAGCAGCACTACCACTGTGCACACCAGCAATCGCAGCTAATTTGTACATATGCTTCCATTGGACAGACGCCATGCAATTAAGAGGACACCCTCAAGGCATTAACATTTCTTGTCTCGCAGTAAGCGCAGTGGGAGAAGGCAGCAGAAGTTTATAGGGTGTTATCCATGGGAGTGTGTTATTTCAACAGTATTTCTATGAATCTGCGAGGACAACTCAGAGCTGGGCAGGGAGCCAACACAAAGAGGTTTCTGAGACCTTTCTCAAGTCCCTGTTTGCTGAAAGAAGAAGACAAAGCAGCATGGGGTGATGAAGCTGGAAGAAGGAGACAAGGCAGCATGAGGCAGATGGTGCTGGACTAGAAAATTTCTATTTCCATACTGGCCTGTTCCCTCTAGGACCTGGACACCAGGGCCTCACCCACACTCTTCAGAGTGTTTGTAACCCTTAGTCCCAGCAAAAGGCTCATCAGCTAGATCCCTGTGAAACCCTGACCACAGAAAGGGTATCAAGGTCTTCAGCCCTCCTGGGGAAGAACCAAGACACTTAACAGCAAAGACTCTAGTGTGCTTCAGGCCCTCAGTACCAAACCAAAGGACATGCAAGCTCCAAAAGACCAGGACCAAGACCTTACCAGGCTGGATCCTTCCCAGTGGAGAACTGCTGGGGTGAAGAGAGCCTGTGGGTGAGTTTTCTTGGGAATCGTAGACCCTCTGGCCCTGGGGAATCCACTGACTGAGTGCTCTGGGATGCTACTGATGTAGACTGGTAGAAAATCTGAGGCTAACATGCTTTGACCAAGACATCTTGAAAGCAAGCAATCTGGAAGAGCTTTGACAGGAAAATTTTAAGCCAAATTTCCACCCTGTGTGGCTCTTAGAGACTCAGTGCATCCCATTACTCTGGCAGAAAGTTCTTGGCATCCTGGTCCATCCCAAGCTGTGTGCAGACGGTCCATCTCTCAGACCACCTGGCAATGGTAAAACTCTTTGACTTTACCAGTCTGGCATCAGCAGGACTGTGTCTATTCTCTCTCTCAACATATTATAGGCAGGGAAGCACCTGATTCTGCTCCCATCTCCCTGTCTCGTTCCTATATTTAAAAAAAAATACAAAAGATATGGAATAAATTCATTCAAAATGCTGCACTTTCAGTTGCACTGATTTGGAGAGAATAACATTCATCTCCACCACCAGAGCATTTGTCCCAGGTGCTAAAATGATGTATACTGAGGTTTCAGTGCTGCTGGCTAATTTAGGAGTGTTGTCATCATCATAAAAGGAAGAAAATCGATTCAAATCAAAAGCCCACAAACAAACTATGACCTTATTCAAATCAGAAAAAAAAAAAAACACCACAAAACAATCCCAATCTCTGACAGCTATGGTGGGATGTCAGAGAAGCTGAGAAGCCACGCAAGATGCACAGTATTGATTACTGTGTAATAATGATTTCCAGTCAGCCCACAGACTCCACCATATACTTCATTCTGCATTCCAGAGCACGTCTCTGAGCAACGCCGGGCCTGGGAAGTAACACACACCAGACATCACTGGAGGTTGCAGGTTAAGTACTGCACTTAGGTTTTATGGAGCAGAAGAGTAGATAAATTCTGTCAAATGAATGTAAATGCTCAGCATTAATTTTTGCATCTGGGAGTCTTTAACCATTTCCTTAGGTTTTTGGAAACATTTCTAAGATTTCTCATTTTCACAAACCACCATGAATCTCTCCCTGGTTCTGAGTTTCAGTTTGGTTTGATTTTAGTTTTGTTTGTTGATACCAGTGCAAATAACCCTCATTCTTTGATAAAAATTTCCCTGGCTTGTCTCCAGAGGCAGTATCTCTGGTTAGAACTTACCAGTTAATCTCTAGAAGTGAAAGTTTTAAAGAATTCCTATTTTTTGGTCCTTATTCTGCACTGTCTGGAGCATCACATAGACAAAGGAGTGGCCACATTCCTCATGGAATATTAACTGGCACAGTTCCTGCAAGGTTAGTAATAGAACACAGTTTTGCATTGCTGAATCTGCCCTGCATTTCATTCCCTTTGGGTTGGGTCTTTTTTTCCACCGATAGTAATTCTTTTGCAACATCCCTAATAGGCAACGTAGCTTTATTTCATCACCCTGTTTGTGCTGTGGGTGATATCTCCTGATGAAGATTAATGGCTAAAGCTGATTTAATGGTGTAGATACTTTTAACAGAAAAGAAAAAAACCAGACAACCAAAAGAGGAAAAAAAAACCCTTTCTCTTTTTCCCTCCAGATTGAAAAATATTATCTTAACCTTTTTTTTTTTCTTTTGCATTTGTTATTTTCCAGCCTTTGATGGCCTCCCAAACAACTTTACCATCTTTCTGTGCATCTGCGATGTTCCCATATTAATGTGACTCATTCTCACAAATAAGCCTGGGACTCGTCTGCGTGTATAAGAAACTGCAGTTTATCTCTTCTGAGTTTCAGCAGTTATGCCAGCGGGGACTCTGACCTTATGCAATGTTCGCTCAGTCACCCCGATTCTTCTGCCACCTTTCCCTTCCTTTTTGCTGTATCCAGGAGAAATGCCACCTCACTTGGTGAAAGAGGTTTGTGATGTCTGTGGGAGAGGCTTGAAGCATTTGGCTGATATTTCCCCTTCCACCTGCTGAAGCACCAGAACACTGTTATCGCCCATTTAAGAAGATCTTCCAAAAAACCCTCAAACCCAGACATATGTGGCAGAACTGTGGTCTAAGCAAAAAAAGCCAACAAAAAACCCCCAAGTATTCAGAACCTGAAAAGAGCTGGTTGGAGGTTAAAGAAATGCAAAAAAAAAAAGTTCTTGCTTAATGTTTTCTTTTTAATGTACCTGAAAATCTGCCTTACTAATAATATTGTGTTTACTAATTAGAAAATTTACACTCAACAGGAATGCAAATACCATCAGTACATGTGCATCCGTGATTTAAAATAGGGTAACTACCGACATATGCAGACACATATTTCTTAAAAATGAGTTGCAACACACTGTAAAAGTCACACCCACTTTATAAAGCTTCCTTTACTACCCTATCAAATGAAGGCAAACAATCTGATGCAGCTTTTCATGTGGAATATGCAAAGACATTTATTCCAAGGAGAGGTGGCATGTAGAAGGATGCAAGTGGAAGGACACAAATTCACTCCCCACCCTCAGCATATGGTTTTGTCACAGCGCTGTGTTTTATTTATGCTTGCAAAAGCTGCCTGGCCTTTTCACGTAGTCAGTTCAGCTCTGCTCACATCTACTCCCACGATTGTCTGTTTTGTCAATCTGGGTTACTTGGAAAAGGTGCAAGGAGGAATGATGAGCTGCAGTCAGTTTGTCTTGAACTCTTAGAGGGAATTAATAACGCGGGGATAAGTAAAAAAATACCCATATGACAATAGTCATATGCACGGTGGTATTACACACGTGGAAACTGCATTGGGTGAGTATCAGGGTGAAAATTTAGAAAATGCCAGGCATAAGTGGATGTTTTATGATGCAGTTTTTAATTGCATGATCATATGTGCTCCCTTCACCCTAACCTCTGCCCCCATGGTTGCCTTCGTCTGTGTGTAGGGTAGAGCTGTCTTAGGGATGAATCAGTCAAGGCGTCTTCTTTCTAAAGAGCTCTTTGGCATTTGTGGCAGACAGAAGGTCCACAGGGAAGGAGGCTGAGGAGCAGTGCAGAAGATGAAATAGTCTTTGGGTGAAGACAGTTTGTGATGGGTGACTCATATATCCCTAACTTTTACTAATGATCCCTGACATCTAAGCTTTATTTTTGGGTTTGTGAGCAACACCCCTGGGACATGGCTTGAAGAAAGCCTGGGCTCTGCCAGAGGCAAATGGTGAGGGGCACAAGGAACACAGAAAGTGCTATATGATGTTAAGGATGCAGAAAAGTCAGAAATGGCCCAAAACTCGAGGAGACCTTTAACAATTCCTTCATGGCTCAGTTCTGCATCAATTAAATGGAGACAAACCCAGACTCTGATTACAGGTTTTGATGAGCTTTGATACCGTTGCAATTAGTACTACAGAAAAAAATACATGAGAAAATGAATAATTCTGTTTTCAGGGCAGTATTCAGTAAATAAGACCTAGGGTTATTCACTGAGAAATAAGGAGAATACAAAATAAGGAATAGCTGCTCATTATCTGTCTATTGTCCATCTTATCCACAAGATGAGAAGAAACCTGTGGAAAAACAGTGTGGGGCTGCATAATTAGATGGGACAGGGCTGCAGGGATGTCCCTTGCTCTGATGTTTCCCTGCTTAACATCCTGATGATGTTCCCTTTTTACAAAGCAGCTTTACACGTGTGCCTTTTACCACCTGCATCCATCTGGGACTCGGGGTCTGAGCGGAAGGAGTTTTCCATGCCACGGTCAGGAGTTCTCTGACACCACCTTGCCCTTCCATCCCTCACTCATCCTCTCCTGACCTCATCTTTTTACTCCTGGTTGCCACTTCTCAAACTCCTTACTCCAGTCCTAATCCTTTGTCTGCATCCTCTCCTGATCCTAGACTGTTTCTTCCAGCTTAAATTTTGTTTCCCCTGTTCTTGTGCCTTATTTTCCATGCCGCTGTGGGTGTCGGCAGGGATCCTGGTGATGCAACACAGGTTTTTCTGTCCCAGATGTTGGGAACCACCGGTCTAATAGAGACAGGGACAAATCCTGGCTTAAAGCTCAGATGAGCTGGCTTCAGCCTGGATGTTTCTCGAGCATCCCTACCCCGATCCCACCAGTACCCATACCTATGCTACCCAACTACCAGTGAGGGTGTGAGGATAAACATCGGGGCACTGGTGCCATGGAGAGGTATCTGATGTTATGAAGACATGTTTAATCTCTCAAGTCACCTGATCTCTGTCTAAAGACCATACTACATTAGGGGAGTGCCAGCCGTAATGAGGCTGAACATTGCCTTGTTTGTACCATATATTTCTTGGGACTGATCATGGAATATTTACTGAAAAGATTAGTCCTGTAAGTAATTAGTCTTGCTAGAAAAGAGTTTCAGTGGCACCAGATAATACTCTAATTCCCTCTATCCAAAATAATTTAATCTCTTCTAAATGAAAACCATTTTTCTAAAGAAAAATTACTTCCACACTATTATTCCAAACCTGGCCGTGGAGAGATCCAGCTTTAGATGAAGCAGTAATAATTTCACCTAACTTCGTCTTTCAGCTCCTAAGCTACTAGAATTAATTGAGCGTGTAATTAAGGAAGGGTTTTCTTACCAATATGGTCATGCCTATAATTAAAATCTCACACAAATGTGTACGTGGAAGAATAGGGCAGGGCAGAGCAGGGTAGAGACCAAAGTGTCTGACAGGTTTACATCAAAGGACCTGAGCTCCTGCAGCTCTAAGCCAGAGGGAGGGGAGGAAGGGAAGACGGGACTGGCTGATAACTTGACTTGATATATTGTTTTTGACCTCCTGTCTTCAAAGCCCTGAGTGGTTTAAGTGGTGTCTACCCAGGAGATTGCTTCTACCTTTAATGTTACTTTGGCAGAGTCAAGCTTTGCAAGCGTTTGTGCTACCAAGCCCTGGATGAGCAGAGGAACGATGGTATCTGTGTGTTTTCAGAGAGATGGGAATGGGTTTGGCTGCTGCTTTGGGATGTGCCTCACCAGCGCTGTGGCCCAGGGGACCTCATGACATGCCACAAGAGCCACGACTTTCCTCTGGGTTTTGTTGCATGGGAGACTTGTGAACAAGATTTCGTAGAAGAAGGAGTGGTGCATTTTTGTTGTTGTTATTTATACTGCATTTACTATTAAATCAGCCTTTAATAGCACTGTTAATCCTGTGATATGTGACTGCAAAAGCTGAGCTCCTGCACCAGAGGGACAAGAACTTACCCTAAAAAACCCAAATGAGGACCTGGGGCTTGAAGAGAAAAAAGGATTGACTCCCTTAGCTGATCTGCTGTGTGTTGTGATACCCTGTGACTGTACTAGGGAGGGGAAAAAAACCTTCCTTATAGTATAACCATGCTAAATTTACAGGCATCAAGGAAAAACACAGGCATGGGTGGGTGTTGCATGAATGAAGGCACCCTGAGCAGGAAAACTGCCCTCTCATTTGTTTGCTACCTGCTGTGCTCAGGGAAGCAGGACTTTGTTTATTGACATTGTTACATGTTTATAAAGTACACCAAAATACACGTGTACCTGTCCTCAGGTCTCCTCTGAACTGGAACAACCTGCAGGGCCTGAGATTTTTGTCTTGCTGGTTGACTCTCAAATGAGGTCAGACTTTTGGTCTTGAGGATTTGGTGGGGTTTATATTGCAATGTAGATAAAAGAGGAATGCAGGGAAAGTTAAAGTACATTAGGTGTGCATTCTTGGGAAGAAAGCCCACATGTCCAGCTGTACACATATTTTTATGTTCACCTAAAACAAGTAAAATATTATAAGGAATTGCTGATCACTACTGAAGTGCGTGGTGAGGTGCTTAGAGCTATGCTTGTATGCACTGGTCATGGATCAGATGTTTTGTACGTGAAATATGCATTGTGCAAGTGCTATATTGCATTCCATATAGTCCCAAACATTAAATGCACACAGTCCCTACCAGTAACTGCCTTCAGAATAATCTAATATATCAGACGGCCGTGCAGGAGAACTGTTTTCCTCCATAGGTAACTACTATGCTCGCATTTTGGGAGAACCATCATTTTTGTTTCATAATCATCCTCATAACTTCCCTATTTTTTCAGCTTTCCCATTTTTACAGCAGTTAAGACTTTATGAGCTTCCCCAGTGGATACAACCTGTGATTCACAGCTAACAGCGGGCAGCTCTGTCTGAGTTCTGCTTTCGAAAAGGATGGCCAATTGCCTCGCCAACAGCTGCTCATTAAGCAAACTGCTTAATGAAATGACTAGGAAGATGGGTGCACTTATTAAAAACCCCTGAAGCCTGTAACCCACACACTGAGCTGCTGAGTTTTATGCTCTTAGTGTTGTCATTGTCACTTTTCTTTGATTCTTTCAGTCCATGCCTTGTTCTACTGCATTTTAAAACTTATTATTATTATTATTAATGATGTTATTATTGCTATTATTAATTTAAATTTGGTATCATTGTGGTCTATACATAGCTCCCAGTGTTTGTGCTATTCTGTGAGATCCCATGGGAGCCAAGAGAAGGTCCTTGGGCACTTCCAGGCAACCTCAGATGCAGGAGGGTTTTGGGAACCTGAGATGTTCCTGGGCACCTCTGCTACAGCCTGGGATTTGCACAGGCTGAACAAGACACAGAGAATTGAGGCCAAGGTGCAGGCTGGCTTGAGCTGGGACATGGTTGGACTTGGTGATCTTAAATGTCTTTTCCATGATTCTACGGTGTCTGGACACCTTGGAGCAGTTCCTATTTCCATCCCCTGAAAAGACTCAGTGGCATTTGATACACAGTAAGAGAGTTTTGGTCATCAAGGCATGCTGTGGTCATTCTAGGCTCCAACACAATTGGGTGCCAAGCCTATTTGCATCTCCCAGTGATATGGATCCTCATGCTCGCCTGATGATGGCAGAGGGTGGAGACCAACCAGGTGACCACGCTGTCTGTGAAAGACAAACCAAACCTGGCATGGTCATCCTGGTCCACCTCAAGGACTGTCTGATGGTCGTGAGGGAAGTATTCAGCAAGAGCTTAACCAGCTCAACCTGATGTGTACCCAAGAGTGCCCCATGCTAGGACGGCGTAGCCTTGACTCAGTTTTGCCACTGAAGGTGCTGAGAAAGGAAAACATCACCTGGCCATTGAATCACAGGTGAGATATTAGAATCTGCACTGCAATCATTCCTCCTTAAATAAGAGAGGCAAAATGCCACCGTTTCCTCCAAAGCCTTCAATAGGGAGCATCTGGGGATGAGATTCGTTCTTCTCATCGTGTTTGGCCAGCACTAAGCATATGAGTCCCTGTGCTGGACTTTGACCACCCAGTACGGCTGCAATGCCATTCTCAATAATGGTGCAGTGTCCAGCTCCTGCCCAGGACACACAAAGATGCTTCCCCCCTCTACAGTAAATAACCCGCCCCTGCTGTGCCTGCGTGTGAGGGCAGGGACCAGTCAGGCATGGTGTCTCACTAAGCTGATACAAAGCACAGCCGGGGAGGAAGAATAACCTTTCAGTTTTATGTTCAGTGATATATTGTTTTTAAATCTGGATGGGTTTGGGAAATGTTACAGAAGAACAGAAAGGGCTCTGCTTTTCCAGAGGCATAATGTTATGGTAGAGTTATTCCAAAACCAAACTCTGCTCTGAGTTATGTCCCTACAACCTCTCTCCCAGGTATTTATAAAATTGTGATTAACAGTAGCAGACATAGGACTTCATTATTTCTTGAATTGCCTTTCTTTTTAACCATCTATAAGCTCAGAGAATTACATATGGCCTCATTAACCTTTGAGTCAAACTGCTAATAATTCAGGCAGGGAAGGAGGTACCCCCTAAGCTGCTTGGCAGACTGTGAGAGTGTCCCGTGGAAGGGCTGCTGAGGGGACACCAGTGCTTCCCGGTCCACCCTGCAGAGTTCATGCAGCCGTGTCAGCTCATGAGTGATTGCACGGGAACCCAAAACATTTGGGTGCTCACTGTCCATGTGAAGGTACTCCAGGAAGGAGGTCTGAATCCCCCAGATGACTTCAGGAGCATCATTAGCACCTGTATGTTTCTGTCACAATGGGATATTCAAAATGGGAGTTAAATATGTAATGAGATTGAAACAGGGATCTGAGACTCCAGAAAAGCAATGAACATGCTTCTGGGGGGACAGGTGCCCCTTTTTGCCATTTGGTCTTTCGCCAGTGTTAAAAACACCAGGGATGGTTTCACGCCATATGTGAAGGACTTACTTTGCATCTGGGCTTGTGCAAGGGTGCTATAAGGTGATTTTAAGCTGCGTAGCTCTCCCTGCAGTGCAGGATCCTAACTTTAACTTGCAGAGGACAACTTGTGAGCACCTGCTCAGGTGCTTTGTTGGATGCAGCCTCATACTATGACAAAAGAACTGCTGATGTAAACCTCTTTTCAGTTACCATCCAAGGGGGTTAAAGACTACAGCAATGCCATCTGTAGGTGTAACTCAGTCTCCAGACTTCCCTTTCTCTGCAGCAATTTTCCTTTCCAATTTCCTCTGGCAATCTCAAAGGCTGGTCATCACAGCCCTCTGTCTGTTTAAGACTCATGGGGGATGTGGAGCCTCCCAAAGTTTCTCTGCTTTGAGTCCCTGTGAACTTCTCTAAGTTCAACACAAAGGACAACTTAACCATTCATTTTGAGAGATCTAGCGGTCAAAAACTAAACTGCTTTGAAAGCAGAGCCAACAGGGTCTAACGAATAAACAGTAACACCATGGGAGTTCGTTAATCCCCAAAATCTATAATAAACAGATAAAGTTAATAAGATTCAATAAGAGAGAACAGCCCCATTAACGTTTTAAGAGCACTATCTAAACATTACACACATTATTTACTGAGTACCCAAGCTGAATTCTCTGTACACAGGAACACTCAAAATTCATTATCTTTGGATGCAAAGCTTAGTAAATTCGACGGTAATTAATCTCCATTTACCCTCCGCGTGTGTTTCTGAACAGACGAAAAGTTCATTGAAAAAGTTCTTTCAGCCGGTCTGAAAGAAAAAGCAGCGCTTTGATAAACAAAAAAGCGCCAAACACAGGCTTCCCAAAGGAAAATAGAGGAGCTAGCCAGTTCTGTGTGGTTCAAGCCAGGTGCTCATTGCAAATTCAGTAGCATGCACTGGCAAGCGTCAACGGCAGAGAAACCGAAATTACTGAAATTCTTATGCCAGTGTAATTTGCTGAAGGCGATGCACTGAGGGTTAAGGCAAATTGTGCATGTGTGGAGGATTATAAACCAAATTAAAATGGAGGCTAACAAAAGGAGTGCAATATTTATGCATTTCTTCATTCTTTTCCCTCCCTGGTACTCAATCAACTTCACAGTCTCTTAAGGTGGCATGGGGACATTGCTATTGTGTGCATTCATTGGCTCTTAAAAAGAGGGGCTCAGACATACCAGGCTACAGAATTCAGCTCATTCTGGTAATACTTATTGGTATCATAATTAAACCACCAAATATTTACATCCCACTATTACTTCTAGCCATGAAATTTAACCATCAACACGAAAAATGCAGTAAATTTTCTGTTCACTGCGTTCCACTTATGGTTCAATTTTGATATATCGACCTGTTTTGCCACATAATCCTCCACTTTCCCTTAAATTCCTGCATTTGTGCATCCCAGTTACATAAAAGTAGAAATGTATTAATCACCCATGACTTGCTGCAGTGGAGTCCATTACATGGTATAATGCACTTAACGTTTGATATCCCATTTACCTCAACAAATATTTTAAAGAGTTTCTAAGTTATTAAGCACCCAGGTCTATGATCACCCAGCATGGCCCAGTAAGCAAATGGGTTATCGCTTTGTGGAAAGGGAAATCAGTCCCCTGTGAAATACACTCCCGGCTGCACATTCCCAGCCCTCTGCTGGCAAGCCCCAACGTGGAGCTGGATGGAGAAATGAGGACATGTGCCCATGTCTCTGCCCTGCACGCTGTGTCCAGGCTCTCAGCTCCAGCCCCTCTGCCATCTCTGCTGTGGGGTGGGAACCTCCACAAGCAAAAGAGACCAAAGGGCTGACAGCAATCATATTTTCAGTCACCACCACGAGATTTGCCCAAACCCACCTGCAGGGATTTGGACTTCGTGTAAATTAGAGAAACCTTTGCTTGTTTGGCTACTAGAGGTACATGCACATTGTCCTCAGCCCTTGGTGTCAGACTGTGAGAAGTCCATGCAAGAGTCAGCCCTTACTCCTACCTACCCATGGAAACAAAACAAACTGGGTGATTTTTTAAAATTTTCTGTCTAGATTTGAGCAGATTGAATAGAGCTGCCTGGGACACTAAAGCTAAAACTGAGTGTTTATTTGCATTTCCCTGTAACATGGAGATGCTTTCGGGCAGGTCAAAGTCTCAGAGCTCTCACAGACACTCTAGGCAGCGCTGCTGGAGATGCCCAGGAGCCCACCATCCTTCATGTCACCATACGAACCAAGGGACAAAAAAACTTCCAACTAGCCTCCAACAGTTGCAGCCTAAGTGTAAAACAAGCGACAACAGATGGGATCAGACAGACGGGGGAGTAGAGGGGAAAAAATGAGGCAATATTAGGGAGTGTGACAGGCAGGGGTCTCGGCACAACGGCAGCCTCACTGTTGTCAAGTATTTTTTTGTACGCATCACATATTAAGATAGTATTTGGAGAGTTATAGATTTTACACTAGATTTTCTGGCAAGTGAGCAGGGAGCCAATGCCAGCTACGACGCATCTTGGAAATGAGATTATTTTTCAAATCTATTCAAGTCATCTTCTCATTGTTACTTCTGTGAAAGGTAAAGATGTACGGGCCAAATCCTGATCTTTATTGCACAGAGCCTGTTTGGATATTGCCATCAGCTGCCATGGAGCTACTCCAGATTAACAGCAACGTAACACCAACGTCAGGATCTGGATCTTCAAGAGAATCACGTCAGTTTTGCATCATTGCAATCGATGGTTTAAAATCACATGGCTTTGGCTAGAGAAGCTTTTTGCATGTACAAAGAAGCTCAAAATGTGTCCCTTTCTCTGATATTAGAGCAGATTGGGATCCAAAGCCTCATGTTTATACTCTCAAGCAGATTCTTCTATAGCATCAATAAATAACCTGATAGCCGTAATTAAGATTACACTTTATGAATGGCATTATTAGGATTTACATTCCAGACACAGCTACAAATCAAGTCAGATGAACAAACATAATACCCGGTCCCGGTCCACTTCCCTTACTCTGTCATTTTTACAACCTCCCGCGTGCTGCAGGTGCTGATAGTACACACGCCTGACCGTAATCCATGCGTTAACCTGATAGCACACCGATTCTGGGAGAGACTGCCTCCAGCAATCATTTCAAGCCTGGTTAAAGGAGCAGAATGGAAACATCAACCAAAACGTATGTTTTCTAATACTGGAAATGAGATCTATTGGGCAGGTTTTTTTGTTTTCTATTCTCTGGCTATTTTTTTTTTTTAAAGTAGTACTGAGAAATGCCTTACAAAGACTAACACTAACGTATGTATTCCTCAGTAATGAGAGGTATGAATGGCTGGGTCTATAATCCCTTATAAATTTTTCATTCTATAAACTGCCCGTTAGCATTACCCTTGGTAATAGAGAGCTATATGAAGTTGGTAGGTCCTTTTTTTAATCCCCAATTTACTGGGCAAGACAAAAAAAGAACTGAATTAAAGTGAAAAAAAATGACTCCCCTGGAGAATTGCAGCACAGCCACTTGCTGGCAAATTAGTATTATTAAAATCACTTTTCTAGCTTTTAATATTGAAAAGACTTTCAATCATTGAAGAGCCTTTAATTTAAGATAGTAGATGGCAGGGATGTAATCGAGGAGACCAAACTAGCTGATCTGCCTCAGCACAGGGGCTGGACCAGACAATTTCTCAGAATTTTTTCTAGTCTGGCATATATATGAAACAACTCTGGTCTGACTACACCTTCAAAACTGCTTGCATTTAAGACAAATGAAGATGTGCTGTTGCTAGCAAGAATCGTCATTAAATTCCAGTTCTCCCAGTCCTGAGATACAATACAATGGGGCTGGATTACATTTGGTGATGAACTGAAATCGGAAAGATTTACTCAAGGCAGTTACCACATGGGATGGAGGCAGTGACTAAATAAAATACAATCAGAATTCAGTCTATCCTCCAGAACCACACAGAACTAATAGCACAGAAGGAGATTTTACAAACTACATCATGACTGTATTTGGCTCTGGCTTTTCCCTGCTGGGTTTCAAGTTTCTTTAATAATAAGGATTAATGGTAAACCTTTAAAGAGAGTTGGGAGCGTGAGAAGGCAGCAGACAAGTGCAGCAATTCCTTCCATCCGCACACTCACTTTTCTTTTACAGCTCTCTGGTCTGGGTCCACACCAAGGGGTCTCCCACCTTGGCAGGGTACAAAACCACCCTCTTTGCTTGTCCGTGCATCCCTTGCTGCTGAAAATACCATCCTGGGGTAGCCCAGTGGCACCATCCATCCCTCCCCGCACCGCAGGTACGCTTTCCCCGAACGGCTCCCCGGGGAGCACGCACAGACACACAGACACAATGAGAGCCTCCGACTGGAAATTCAAACAAAAATATGGCTGTCTACTCCAAAAGGCAAACTCATTTACAAAGGTCATCTCTGTCGAGGAAGAGTGATGGGTTGCTCCCCTCTTGGAGGCAATTGCTGTCGCTCCTCCACCGAGTTACATTCACGAGCGTAGTTTTGAAAAAGAAGAAACAAAAAAAAAAAAAAAAAAGAGAGGGAAAAGAAAAGAGACAAAAGCTCGGCAAGCCCCCTATTCACTGAGCTAGCCCCGCACCTCCCCTTCCCCTCCTCGGGAAAAAAGCAGCTTCAAAAAATATTAACATCTTCCCCTACCTTGGTTCTCATCGGAGACAGAAGCCCTTCCATTTTGGTCCGATCCTCATGCCAATCCTCGTCCCCCCAACTTAGTCTCTCGTGCCTGTCTCAAGCATCCCACACGAACAAGAGCATGTCAGGGACCGACCGCCAGCGACACCCTCACGGCAGCTCGGCCAGCTGCCAACCTGCCAACTTGCAAGCCTCAGTTGCGTGGAGCACCGTTCCTGGAGAGACCTTCCTCCCTCCTCTCCCTCCCTTCTCTCTCTCTCTCTCTCTCTCTCTGCATAATCTGCCTGCAGCTATGTTTGTACCATCGGCGCTGACAAACGATCCCTGCCTTACGTAATGCATTCAGCACAGGACAAGCGATCCCAGCCCAGCCGCGGGGATCCGGTCGGCGGCGGCGATGGGAAGGTGTGGGACTTTTTGCCCTGCCTATTGTGCCGCCGGGTTTAATCCCGTACCGTCCCCGCGCGGGGGGCTGAGGCTCCTCGGCTCTCTGTGCCGGCTGGGAAACCACCGAGAAAACTTCATCGCTGGGGACGGACCGCGGATTCCCTGGGATCGCCTGAAAGGGGTGTGATCCTCATCATCCCAAGCTTCAGCCCCGGGGATTTGCCCCCCGCTTCCAAAACGCCAGCGGTTGGAGAGGTTTCTGCCAGGCGCCTTCGCTGTCGGCGAGTGACCAAACCCACGCTGAAAGGGAGTTCCTGTCAATTGTCAGCCGGGAATTGAGAGAAAGAAAGAAAGAACGAAAGGAAGAGGGAAACAAAAGGAATATAGTCCCGCAAAGTTGGTCAGCAAAGGATACTTGCTGAATGCATCTCCATTAGCATTTTAATTCAGATCGGAGCAAGCCTTTGTGGAAAATTCCCCAATTGCCCCTGCTTCCCACATTTTGGTTTCCATCAGGGAGTGACGCTCCCTGGGACTGAATCTCCTGGAGAAAAATCTGACTGGGAAATCGATTTCAGAGCTGTAAACGCAACAGCGTTCGGTCCACAGAGCCAGACAAGACCAGTCCAAAGTAAAATCCCTCTGACACGTTGTCAAATGAGCACCAGCCGCCCGTCTCTGCTCCAAAGGTTGTCTACCCCTGGGGCCACCCCACTCCCTAATACAGATACAAATAAGGTTCCCTTTCCTCAGCCCAGGGGATACCCTTCCGCGTACTAGCACCCAATTGCTGTCCAAAAATGAAATTAAAAACCCTGTTACACCACTAGAACCTGATTTTCAGTGTTAAAAAAAATCAGTCAGGCTGGTTGGAGCCTACAACAGGTGGAAATTTCTGATGTCCTTTAACATCAGCTCTTCTTTGAGGTCTCAAAGGTACACATGCAGGGACAGTCACCCTCTCATTAAGTCACCGAGCTGGGATTCAGCAGATCCAGTTAAACTCTGATAGTGTCACACGTTCCCTGGATGACCATAGGGAGTCACCTCCTTTAGCTTTTCCCATCTATAACTGCCCTCCGGTCCAAGCCAACCATCAAGGCTCCTGCAAGGCCAATGAGAGAGATTCCTTCCCAAAGTGATTCACCCTGAAGGTCCAAAGCCAAGGAGAATCCTGTCCTCATATCCTCTATGGCTCCGCACCCCTCCATAAATCTCTCCTCTTGCCATGGTTTCATGCTTTGGTTGCTTGGGGCAGGGACCACCTCTGTCCACACACATCCTTCATCCTCAGCACAGGTTCCTGTGGGCTACACCAACACGGAGAGAATGCAAGGGAATATGTTCATGGTGGTGTATGAGGACACAGGGTGCAAAGCCTGGGATGAACCCAGAGGCAGAGGTCCCTCCTGTCCTGGCAAGCCCCAGAAGAAGTGTACGCAGGCAGTGGCACAGAGGAGGGTGTTCAAACTCACACATCCCTTTTCCTCTCTGTCTCTCCCTTCCCATCCTTTCGACCCTGTAGATATTGCAGTTTTAGGGCATTTTTCTTATTATTCTTTATGAGGCAAAAACAGGGAAGGGAGGTGCCCCCTACAGTGATTCATATTCATTTGAAAGATAATTAACTGTTCTCAGCCAAACTCAGCTCCTTATTAAATGTGAACAAATCTGATCATATCATGTTGAAAGCAGAGATAAGTTTTCCGGAGTGAAAGAGACACTGTATAACGCTGGCAAGATCATCTATTTCTTGCTGGATGTATATAAATATACTTTGCTATTGGTATTTACAAGACTTTAATAAGAGGATGAATAAGTGGTATCGGGAATTCCAGGCTTCTGTAAAACACAGCAACTGTCATTTTTCTGCTGTACAACATTGTGTCAGACTCTGATGTCAGGTGTACAAGTCTGTGCATCTGTGAAACACCCTCTCCTCCAAATCATGAGGGAATTTGGCTCCACAAAATGTCAAGAGGGACCTAAATAGAGAGTAGCATTTGGGAGTTTGGGAGATTTCAAGCCACGTGGTCAAGCTTTAATGCAATATGATAATGTGGATGGTGCACCCATGGTAGCATATGGACGCCCAGTTCTCTTTTAAAGCTCGGTTCTGCTTTGAACTAGGCTAAACCGCAGTGCCTCATGAGGTTTCCTATGTTATCTCTGTTTACAAGCAAAAAAAAAAAAAAAAGGTAGTTTTCCTAAAGGCCAAAAGAGTAATGCAGTCTGGGACCAGAAAAGCAAGACGGAGCCTTTCTGGTTCAGCAGCACTCAAAGCCTCTCTGATCTGAACGGATTGGGGAATTGTGCTGATACTGCATGAGTCAGAGCAGAGCCCAGCTCAGCAGGATGAGCAGGAATGGGGAAGGGGACGGTGCTGTCTGAGCAGCACCTGTGGCTGCCAGTCAGCAACCAGCCCGCCCGTCGCAGGCTGCGACCCCCAGCTGCATCCCGGAGGATGCTCTAGGTCCCCGGGGCGAGGTATGAGCCCTGCATGGCATTATGATGAGCCACAGCTGAAGTGGTGGGTGACAGGGAGGTCTGTCCACATCCACCTTCACCAGTGGGGCCAGGAAACCCAACCTGGGCAAATTTCAGCTTGGGTCCCTGGAAAGTGTTGGGGCTGGCAGTTTCCAGCAAATGTTAGAGTTGCAGTGGTGGTGGATAGATGGGGATTGTGCACCCTGTTTCATCCTCTTCTGAATCTTCAGGCACCAGTAGGACTTGAGCTCTATTATCTGGGCAGACACTCTGCTTTCGCCTATGCAGCCACCAACTTCTCCTATGCGTGCTACAGGAGCAGGATGACCAACCTCTGAAGGCATCCAGCCTGTTCCATACATACTCCCCACCCCCCCCCATCCAGACCAATAACTTCAATACTGTGAGAGCCAGAGAAGTTTATCCTCACTTTAAGGTGAAGATTTTAGGTGCTGTAGCCAGGAGAGTGGTGCCACGATAGTGTGTGCCATGGTCTGACACTTCCTTCCTCCCCTGGGCTGTGACTCATGGCAATGCTCAAATTACTGCAGACTTGTTCCACAGCCTCCCCTCCTGCGATTTTCAGATCAAAGGCACAACAGAGGCAAAAGGAGCATGTGAACACTTGCTTTCTCATCCTCTTTCTGGGGAGGGGAGCAGCATTTGACTCAGAGCCTGGTCAGCTACACCCAGCGTATCTCAAGTTCTCCATCTGCAGAAGAGGGGACCCGCTTGTCTGGTTCACACAGACGTTGCAGAGGTTCATCCTGTCCTGGATTCAACCCGCCTCATCCTAGAAGAAGTGTTTAAGCTGGAGGTATAATTACTCTTGGCTCCTTAACTAATCATGGGAGCAAGATAGATACCTTGAAACCCCCTTATATTGTCATAATCTAAACATCTACTGGAATCTAGGCAGCAGACCCGGGTAGATGTCTGCCTGGAGCCAGGTAGATCCCCCCTGGACTCAGAGGTGGAGCTGAATATCTTTCTAGGCTCCGCTGACTGCATTGACCTATCTCCATGGACCAGAAAGAGAGCAGAGATATCTGCTGACTTTTAGCCAAGTAGATGTAAATAACTGAATTTAGGTGTCTGACTCTGCAGATGAATGTTGCCCCAGACACCCAATAGTGGGGAAAATGGCCAAAATAAAGCCTTATATTCACTGTTAGGCTATTGGCTGAGGGTCCTAGAAACAGTCAGACTCCATGGTATACATTTGAATCCTGAGCTTTTCCCTTGTTCACTCCCTGTGGATGCGCACAGCTGTGGATAAACCTTCTGCAAATGGAAACCCTTCCTAACCTTTGGCGTGGGGTTCCCAACACAGACCCAAGTTGCGCTGCCTGCACCAGCCCTGAAAAACGGAGGGAGCTGGCATTTGGATCCAGTCTCCACTTCTCTCTGATGCAAACGGCTGTCACCACCTCCTGCCTGCCACCCCTCAGACCTGCTGGTGGCCAGGACAATAGGCGCCGCCGCAGCCCAGCCGTGTCTGGCACGCAGGCCGCTGGGCAACCTCGCCACTGGTCATTTCATCCGGTGAACAAAAGGTAGCATCACGGCGTTGCCATGGCGACATCCCGCTATCCCAACGGCTACGGCATCATATAAGGGAAGGGGAAACATCCCAGTCACATACCGGGGCTGCGCTGAAACGTATCTTATATTTAGAACAGGCGGCGTGGGGAATACTAATGAATATTTAACACTCAGAGCGCCTCCCGTGCTCGCTTTTTTTATTTTTGTTGCACACTTTCCATAAGCGCAATGTTTGCCTCCAAATGGTACGAATATTATTGCTTCTGTTCTTCTCTCGTCACGGCTTCTCCAGATTTCCCCTGCTTTTTGTTTCTCTTCCGTGAATAAAAGTGGAAAACACCACACAGCCCTCACAAAAGTAGCATGTGTAAATCGGGACTGTCGCCTGCCGTGGGTCGGGGGGCCGGGGAGGGAACCGGGATGTTTGAATGATCCAGTTTCCCAGTCTGGCTCTGCTGTGTTTAGGTTGTGGCTTCTACTATAAGTCTACTGATATGATAACAAAGGCAAACTGTTCAGGGGTTACCTAAAAATGGGTGAGATTTGCTTATGTCCTACAGGAACCAGCACTTTTTAGGTTTAGGTTTGGGGTTTTTTTGGTGTCCCCCCCCCCTTTTTTTTTTTAAATTAAAAATAGCCACTTTCAACAATTAATTCTCCATTTTGTGGAAAAAAAAATTCAGCTTTGTTTCATTCATCCAGAAAAAACAATGTCCCATAATTCTTCTCTTCTGCTGTCTTATTTTCCTAAAGGGTGAATGGTGAAAAAGAGGTGTTGAACCACCCAGAATCCTAAATTCTGAATATTTTACTGTGCTTTTTTAGATGATACACTTTAAAAAAAGACAAAGGTGCTGGGCATGGCGGTGAGTCCTACCTGCTCCTGCCAGGGCTGTGCAGGCAGATTGAACATCTGGTGACAAGCAAACTGATTTTTTTGAGGATGGCAAGGGGAAGCGAGACCTGCACTGGCACTGGTGGCATGGGGCATGGGTGCCCACCCATTTGGGTGCAGCCTGAGGACCCCTGTCTCCAAGAAGTGCTGGGAGGACACGGCACGGCACAGACTGTGGGTTGCGCTGATGGCTGGGAGCATCCTCTCTGGGATGGCAGTACCTCTTCAGTCTCCTTTTCAGCTATGGCTTAAGTTATGAACAGGGTTAAAAAACACGTGATAGTTCAAATCTCGTTCTGAAGCCATCTCCTGGCATAAATAAAGCTTTGTTCTTGGAAAGGCCAGATTCTCAGAAACGATTTTTAGAGCGAAATGTGCTCTTTTTACTGGCCAGTGGCAAGGCATTAGGTTGCCTTTTGAGCCCAGCAGCGCTTCAAAAGCCGCTGGGTTCCTGAAAGCTTATCTCTGCGCTTCCTGCTTGGTACCGCTCCAAGGCACCAAGGATACAGGCACAATTCAGCTGGCAGCTTTGTCGGCGATGCAAGGGGAGGAACTGTGCGGTACTGGGTGTGTTGCTTTGGCAGCAGGGAGAAACTGGAGCTGTGTTTGTTTGTTGCCGGTTATAGGGTGTATTTTCCAAACCAAGAAAGGAGGTTTTTCCTCTTCGAGATTGCGGGTGCAGTCCTTTGAGATCGGCTTCAGAGGGAGAGGGACCCACCTCTGGGGAAGCAAAGAAGGGGCAGACCCGTGCTTTTTGCAAGCTGTTCCAGCAATGCAGCATTTGCATGACTAAGTGTCGTCAAAATCATATGCCAACTTACCCTTATATGGCACCAGTTCTAGTGAAGACTGGAAACACCAATTATTTTTCTGGAGTTCCTCTTTGAGGCTCTAATGACCTGCTTTCTCCAGAACAGTTATGCTTTTTCCACGAAAGCAAAGCAATATTAATATCTCAGGGTATTAATAAGATTGATTTAGCTGCCTTCCAGATTTGGAAGGCAGACATAAAAAAGGCATCTGGAGATCATAGGTCTCTGTACAAGGCTGAGAGAGAGACTGACTTACAGCAAAGCCAGTTTAGCATCCTACCCTGCTTAGCACGGCCATCAGGATCTGTCCATCCTTATCCAACAGCTGGAAAGCATTTATCTCTATGACACATCAATGATCTCAACCATTATTATCGTGATTCCTGATAAATCAGTGTGGTAATTTAGGAAGGAAATCAGCCCCTCGACCGCACAAATGGACCACCCCAGCAGAGATGGGGACTGCTATATTTGAAAAAGTCACCTTATTCAGAAGCTGCAAAGTGCCCAGGACCAAGCTCTGGTTTGGTGACCTGGGCAAAGCTCTGACCACCTTGTTTCTCCTCATCTCCACCCTGGCTAACCAGGAGGATCTATAAACACTTTGAGCATCTACAAGATGAAAAATGGGAGCTGTAGAGATGACTCTACAGACTCAAAATAATAGCAGCTGCCCAGAGTCTCTGTCTCAGCAGAGAAAATGGCCTCTGGCTGCCCTGGCTCCTACATGGTGCAACCACGAGGCTGAGCACCCTGCTTAGTCTTCTGACAAAATGTGCACTGGGAATACGATGGAGCTGCCTTCCCTAAACTGTAACTGGAGCTATGCTTTCCTTTCGCTGCTGGGTATGCTTGCTGTTCTGGATGTTAACAGTCAAAACACATACAAAGCCTTTTACTAGACCATTAGGTCTGTGTGTGCATTTTCAACAGGCAGACAGATGATTTATTCATCCACTTCAGTAACCATTCAAACAGGGCAGGATGTTCACAACAGTGTAGAAAGCGACAAACACTGAGTGTGTTTGGTTTGCAAGAACAAATCAACAGAACAGGATAACAGAAGCTGGTTTTCCAACGTAAAGGACTCTGCTGCCATCCCTCTTAATATCTCTGTCAAATTAAACACTGTTTCCCAAAGCTACAACTCCACTAAAGCAATGCTATTATGGTCTCGGTTAGAAACCTGATTATAGCCACTTTATGTTCTGTAAAAACACAACCTCTGATGCCAGGTGATTCCCAAATACTCTGCAAATGCTCATAAATGCACTTGATGCTCTATAGACACCTCCCTGAGTGTACTGGGAGAGGAGGCCCAGCTCTCGCAGGGCAGACAAGGTATTAAGTGAGAAATAGGCATTTCTCTGAAGTGTAATGCCATTACAACTGTGCAAATCCTGGTCTGTGGTCATTTTGGCCTGGGGAAGAGGAAAATGAATAGAAGTGCTTGGCGCAAAGCAGAGATAGAAGACAGGGGCGGCGGGGAAGAAAGGGGTTGACAAAGTACAAAAGAGTAATAATAATCTGGGCTTGCCCAAAAGCAGTCCTGTAAAATACTATTTCATGCTGAGATTCTTTAATCTTTTTTTTTAAGGTTGGGTTAGTTTTGAAGCAAATCAGAACCCCAAATGAAAAGAGCAACCAGAGACCATGTGTCCTCCAAGGTCGCCTTGCAGTTTTGGTTTCTCTGAGGGTGAAGGCTGGGGGAAAATTTTGCAGCTGCCTGGCTCTCAGAAGATACATCTGCATGAAAAAACATGGAGGCAAGAGGATGACCTGGGTGACAGATCCTGCACACCCCTCATTTGATGGAGACAGGCTGCCTCGCAGGACATGATCAGATACCTGAAAACAGGATCCAGCGAAACAAGCGATACCTTTCTCTCCCTATGATGATCCTACATTTTTTCATTTTATGGATTTTTTTTTTATCTTGGTTTGTTCAGCCCTTAATAAATCCCACCCTTTTGCACCCATACGCTGTTGGTAAACTCATAATCATCACTGTCTCTGTCACATTTACCTTCTGGCATAGGTGACAGACACCCCTGCCTCTACAGCTCAACTGGGGCCTCCGTCACCCCCCGCCAGATAAAAGCTGTGTTCGGCTGATGCCAGTAGCGTGTTGCTGCCTTGTGCTGTGATGGATATTTCTAGCTGCACATGTGCGTCTGCTTCAGCACCTGCCTGTGAGCCCTTCCTTGGGTTACTGTCCTCCATGAGCTTCAAGCTGACCAGCTTGAAGCTTTAGCTGACCAGCTATCGGTCACAACATCTCCCAGCTGTGATGGTTTCTGAGCAAGGTTTCCTTGGTGTTGGAAAGAAGACAGGGCTAAAGGGAGTCAGAGGCTGGGGGTCACCTTTTCCTTTCCTGCACATCTACTTTCCTGAGCCTTTTCAGCTCATTTAAACTCTTGGTCCTCTCAAACCCTTTCACTCCCTAGACTCAGCTCTTTCAGGCAGGGGCTCAAAGCATCTGCAGAGGTGCCAGCCCCTGTCAGGTGCTCCTCTCATGCACAAGCCGCAGTCATACAGATACTCTTCTTAGAATATTTCCAATCTTAGGTCTCCCTGCTGCCTCATTTCTCCATCTTTACTGGGCTAATGGGACATTTATCCATCTCCCAGAGTGTCAATAAAGATGTAAAATAATGATGCCGGCACAGCATCCCCAGCAAGGCACAGGAGAGCTTCTACATATAATGAATACGTATCATCAGCCTGTTTTCAGCCTAAGCAACAATCCCCACTTACATCAAAGCCTCATCTGAATTAATATTTGATGCTGGAATTCATGCCACTATTAGATGCTGTTAAAATTCAGGGACCCCAATATTTCTTTGTCTGGAAACAACAACAAAACTCACTGAGTCAGGTCAATCTTCAGAGGTGGGATTTATTTCAGCTAACTTCAAATGTCTATGGTGTGGCTGGCTCCAGCTCAGCTGGTTCATTATCATTTTTTTATAGTAAGTGGAGTGAACTGGCACTTCTAAGGCTCAATTCCCTTGACCTGCGTTAGGATAAGCTCATGTGTGTCCTCGCTGTGGAACAGAAATGCACTTTTTGTGTTTCCCGTGCCACAATCCTGGCAGAAATAAGGATGAAAACATCTCATTAATGTTTCTGCTCATTATCCTAACATGGTGAATGCTCATCTGAGTTATCTTGCATGTGATAAGAAGGGCAGTCACCATGTTGGTGGAGCTGAACTTTTAAAAATGGTAGATGATATACCATACGGGGTTAAATCTTAAAATTGAGGTTTAAGGAGATGGAGTCAAATTGTACCAGTTGCCTGAGACCTCCCTGTTATGCATGACATTTTCAAAGGTGATGGACAGCAGTTCAATAAGTTAATCAGCTAATTCACTTTATACTAGAGTATTAGCATCACCTGATGTAATGAGTACTGGAAAACCATTTTTTCTAGGTGTTTCCTCACTCACTTTTTATCTGCTACTACGTTTGCGAGGTCTTCACCATTTCTTAACCATTCTTTCCTCTTTGCTTTACTTTGCTTATTAAAAACAATTTTAAAGGCAGCACCATTCTATAAACACACAAATGAAGGTCTAGTCAAAGAAAGAAATCTGTTGGCTGGGGATTGTCTCCTATCGATTCAAAGGAGGCCGGTGTTTGTCTTCTATTAGCCCTTACAGGAGTTGTGCAGATGTAGCCCAAGGTATGTGTTATGTGTCTCCCTCTAACCCATTACAGGTAAAAGTCTCCCACAGCATCCAGGGGAATGAAGTTCAGCCTTACTGCTGGAGGACTGAGCTTTGATCACCCCAAAGAGCTGTAGCCAGGACTGTTACAAACATCGATCTTCAAAGCATCAGCAGGATCAATACGGCCGGAGCTGTGGTGCAGTTATTGACGTCGGGGTTACCTAAAATAAAAGCCAACTGTGTGACGATGACTATGGCATTTCTCCATGAGCACTGGCCTGGCTTGTGCCTCAGGGATCACGTGTGGGATGAGAGCAGCTCCATGCTTTGTGCCCTGGCCAGACCCAGCAAATCTGTGCTGAACATTTTGGGCAATGAAGTCCTCTGGGTGTAGCATGTGGTGGCTCTTACCCACGTGGAGCATGATTTCCTGCACAAGGAGAAGGAGCTCACCTTGTGGGTGTGGAGCAGGGACCCATGTCTACCCTGTCCTCTGCCTTGTAATCCCCTGAGGGTTTAGGGCAAGTTACGTCGCAAACCCCTACGCACTCCGTTTTATCACTCTGAAAGTGGAGATAATCTATACCTCAGAGGAACATTGCATGGATAAGTCAATTAAGCATGAAATCACAGATGGAAGATGCAAAAGAAATGCAAAGGATTAGTTCTGCAGAGCAACCCTGCCAGGCACAAGTACATTTTTAGATCCTCTTTTTTCTTTTTTTTTTTACCCCCTAACTAAATATCACTAGAGAGCTGCTCCTTACAGTCCTGCTTAACCTGTTAATGGGGGGCATCCATACCGATATCAGCTACATCTGTAGCTGACACTGGAAAGGTGGGAGCAAGGCCACCTGGGCTGAGCACCCCTGCCTGGGCAGCCCAGCCTGACCTGGCACCTGGTCACCAGCACCACTCCGTTGCCTTTGCCTGGCAAATACTGCATGTCCAAGAGAACAGCGACCTCTCCGTGTCTGTGTCACAGATGTGGACCTAAAACAGGCAGAAAACCCTATCAGGGTGGAGAAAACTCGCTGCTGGTTTTCCAAGATGGGATCAGCTGAGGGAGACTGCACATTTTGGATTTTGTGTGTAAGTCCCTGGATCTCCTGGTACCCCAGGGTAAGATTGGATATGGGCAGTTTCTTGCTAAGAAGATAGATGCTGCTCTCAGGTTAAGTCACCTTAGCAGATAAATTACAGGAAATATTGTCAGCAATAAGTTCTTAATGGTAATGAACTAGCAGTAGCAATGGGTCAGATTTCAGGAGAAACTTCTCAACCTCCTAAAGACTTCTGGCCTTTAATCACCAGAAGCTTTTTCTTCAGATGTTTGCTGACCATGGCAGTGGTGTCCAGCAAGGCCAGCACTGATACTGCAGCATTGTCTCCTGCCTGGTGCTGTGCCATTGCTATTACTAATCACTACTTTTAAGTGTATCTACCTTTGGAGAGGCAGAATGTGGGGTATGTTCCTGGCCTGGCCTCCTTCTTCCCTACAATGAATCCAACTACTCCTTCCCTTGGAGCTGCTCTTCTGCCAGCCACCCTCTTTTGAAGCAACCTTCCTGGTGTGTTGCTCAGAGGGTCTCCAGGACTGTGCTGTGGCTCGGCTCGGAGACAGCCACTTGAGGATACTACACCATGGCCTTCACCCTCATCTTCAGGGTGTGTTTGACTTCCAGAGCTAACCACTGCTGAATTGCTCCTCAAGATGTTTTTCATTCCTGCAAGCCTCACATAGGTAACCTGGAAATCTGTTTTGTTTGGTTTTTTTTTTTAATGCAGTTTAAGAACATTTTTAATATCTGGGATTTAAAAAAAACCCACCTGTACAGACTATATAGATTTACTCTAAATCAATGTCCCATAGATAATTAAGTGGTCCTCATTTTAAAAGGTCACTTAGAAACATCATTGGATTTATTACCCACTAGTGATAACCACCTGGGAGG
Source organism: Tringa solitaria (assembly GCA_026413425.1). NCBI lineage: Eukaryota > Metazoa > Chordata > Aves > Charadriiformes > Scolopacidae > Tringa > Tringa solitaria. The sequence continues at coordinate 8,048,168 of JAOXJM010000001.1, forward strand.
TAAAATTATCTCACCCAAGGAAAACTCATCCTGTAGCACTGCAGCCTGTAAGCACTAGCGTCAGACAAGCAGACTATAGTTTTGTGTGATGATTTATCTCGCAGTAGTAAGTGAAGGGGCTCCTGCCCTTCCACAGCCTCCCTAAACCCAAATCCATTCCCCAGTTCCTGGAGTTGCTGTACCTATTTATCTGGGAGATACTGGATTAGGGAAACCACCTCAGCTAAAAGAAAAAACATGTAAGGAAAAAAAACCTGACCGTGAATAAATGAGGTTTATATTATCTGCCCCGTGAATAGCAGTAAGTTACAGCAGAAGGAGCAAACAACCATGAGGAGGGGAAGGCTTTCATCTGCTGCTAGGGAAAGTCTAACACAGGACTCCTGTTTCTGCTTGAAGTGTTGTCATTTTTCAGATCATGGGTGAGAAGTAGCTTACTGTATTGTGTTGTTTGGTTGGTTCTTTTTTAAAAAAAAATCATGTTTTCTTATATAGGCAAAGTCCTTAGGCACACTTGCACTAGCAAAATAATGCTTTTGCTGGTAATCTATTTTGTTAGAAAACTTCAGAAACTACATCAGACATAGGACTCTTTTGCCCTGGGCTGCCCAACCCAGGAGGGTTGGGCTGTAGATCAAACCTTTACCAATAAGCCTTTAATAATGCAGAAGAGGCTATTGTGCAGATCAGTTGCTTTCCTGAGTTTCACATAGAAAAAGAAAAATGCTTTACAGTTTTTATTGTAGCCTCAGGTATCTAAAATTTTAGTGTCACTACATCTTCTGAAACACAGGGGTCAAATACTTAGTTGGTTAGATGTTGAAAGAGTCTACAGTGATTCTGTACTCAGTGCATATCTCGCAAACATGTTTGCAATAGGAAAATAGGGAAATATTCTGAAGTGAACTGTTTGCAGGCTGGTTTCATACCTACTTGTCTTTTTTAGTTTGTTGGTAACATTTCCAGCTGATGTGAATAGCCCCCTCTTATCCAAATGACATTATCTTAGACCTGATGATGACATTTCTAGAGCAAATGTTCATTCCTTCTGCATAAATATCATGATTTCATTGTCAAAGCCATCTTGTTACAAAGACGGGAGAGCGACTGTGGTCCAGAGAAGAGACCATCCTCTTGTTTTCCTGGTGGAGTGATGCTAGGTTTATGGAAGCTCTGCCTGGGATTTGCTGGATTTAGAGCAGTGGCCAAGGACTTTCTGTCCCCCGGGGTGGGGGGGGTAGCACGCCTGCAGCAGGGCTGGCTGAGCGGGATGTGTGATGCCTTCTCACTCATCCTGGTTTAAGTGAAGCCCGGTAACTTAAACTATCACCAACAATGCAGCCCAGGCAGCTCTGCAAAAGGGAACTTGGTTTGCATGCTCTAGCTATTGGTAGGAAAAGCAAATGTGGGTACCTTTGCAAAGCTAATCCTCCCTCCTGAACACATTGCTTCCCGCTTCTTGGTGGAACCCTTTTCCCTTTGCTCTCTTCCCCAGGGCTGCAAGCAGAAAAATGTCTTCACCAAGGCTGTGTACAGCCACAACTTTATCACATCTCATGATTTAGCATGTTTGGCCCTCTCTGCACAGAGAAACTGTTGCTTCTGCCTTTGCAGAGGCCAGGTTGTAAAACTCCTTCTTGCACTGCAAGAGAGCAAACTTGAGCAGAAGTGACAATACATCGAGGGCTGAAAGCAGCCGGAGAAATCTGTCCCTTCCATTGCAGATGCTCAGCCTCCAGGACAACTGTGAGGCTGACACTAATTTTCAGGCATCTCCAGCTTGGTTTTCTAAGCAGTTGCTTGTGACATTGAACCCTCTGCTTAGGTTCAGAGCCGAGAGTCTTCCACTGAAGCATCCCATCCTCCCAAGCAGTTTTGCTCCCTCTTTCTCTCCTGTTGTGTTGGTACTTCAGTCATGCCAGTAGGTGGTCTCTAAAATCATGGCCCCCTCATGTCAGGGGAGGGTTTCTTTACACAAAAAAGGCTTCTCAGGGTAAGAAAAAAAGTGGATAATCAACAGTCTAGTCTCTCAAAAGACTTTTACCAGAAACCAAATGATCAGATACACACATTAATCCTAATTGTGTGTCACCATCACTTGAAAAGCACCTATAACCTAACTCCGCATATTTCAGCTCTTTTCTGTTCCCTTGTCTCCTGAGGATAAATAAGGTTTGGCTGCAATTATGTCTTAGAGCAAACTGAAAAAAAAACCACCACATCTTTCTAAGGAAATACATCATTATTGTGTGATCATAGCAGGAATTTTATTATTTAAAAGCAACATCTTTCTGCCTATATTTTTTTGAAATCACATTTTTAAAAACCAAATTAAAACCTGCATATTTTTCTACATACGGGTATTGTGGAAACTGTCACACCTAATAAGAGCACGAAAAGAAAGATGAAAGCACCGTGCTCATTTCTGAGCAGCTGGGAATGGCACTGAGAAAAGCACAGCAATTGAGATTAAGAGAGAGCCTTCACAGTGCAAGATAACCCAGCTGCTTGGAAAATCAAATCTATTGAACATACAGATTTCATGCAACAAAACAATGCCTTGCTGATAAAGGAAAATAACAATGCTCATGCAGAATTGTATAGTCTTCGATTCAATTTGGAGATAAATGGGCAGTCCTATATTTTTCCTCCTTAGAAAAAGTCAGAGTTAGCTTTCTAATTGTGACTATTCATTGCCTCTTTTTGCCAACTCTGAAAGACCAGCTCAGAGATTTTCATTTGATAATAACATACCCCAGAATTTACTGGAAAGGGCACTTGCATGGGGAGCTAGGATGTACAGGTTCCCTTCCAGGGTCTCATGCTGTCTTCAGGTACCTCCTTCAGTTCTCATTCTCCTCAGTCTTCTTATGCTAAACAAATATCAACACCTTCATAGAACATTTTGACATCTCTAGAAGAAAAGTGTGACACCACTACCCCATCATTTCTGTACTCCTAGCTAATTCATGCTAGAAGTCAGGAATAATAGGACTACAGCTACAAAGCTGATCATAAAATGGTTTTCCCTTTGATGTGAGCTGTGTACTTCATAAGATGCCACAATTTCCTCTTGAAAACCCTATTTGGGCACAAATGTTTTGGCTTTTTGATAAAACTGGATATTTTCTCATGGGAAGTGGTATTTGTTAGTGATCTGTAAATCTTTAGTTGAAATCTACTTTTCCACTGAAAAATGATTTTATGTGATAATTTTTTGATCAGCTGGGGAACAGCAAGCTGCTCAATTTGGCTTATAAATTTTTATTACATCCAAATATAACACCTACAGTGAATTTTTGGACCAGGCATAAAGTATTGATCAATCCCACCCATTCTCCATTCTCTTTTTTTCACTCTGGAAACTACGAACACAAAAGCACTTTTCCAACACCAAGACACAGCCTTCTTTCCCAGACTCAAGAAATACCTCAAACCCTGGACAGGGAATTATAAAACTCACCTTTTTCTTTACTGCAAAACATTCTATTTTCAGTAACCTTCTAATAACCTATGAGTGTGTACAATATTAATTGAGAAAAGTAATATTTCTTTTAGTTAGATATCAAAGAAATATAATAGTCCTAATTCTCTAAATGAAGTCTTTTATTTATGTATGAAAAGATGGCTAAAATGTTCCCTTTGACAGACTTTTGTTAGGCATTTGGCATTGTAATAACTAACTGGTCATTCCTGCTCTGTTTTTTTTGTCCTGGACACTTCTTTTAATCAATGGCACAATTATTTATCTTTCACTAAATGCCTCTGGTTTCCTCAACAACCTTTGTAAGAAACTTGTCAAAGGGTTTGCAAAGTCCAAGGAAATCATTGTTGACCAGTTTCCTTTCAACCCATTATTGTATTGGTGCTGAAAGAGTTCAGATAGGTTGGGGGAAGGATATCATATTCTTGTTTAAGTTATAAGTGGAGTCCCCTGCAACAAGCTACTGAAGGTACCACAGCCAGAGTTCCTCCCTGCTCCTGCTTAGACCAGCAATAATATATACTACAACTTGTAGCCCTGAAATTACCCTCTTGGGATGAATTCCGAACACCTCGAGTCCTTTCTTGTGAGGATATAATTAACAATGTTTTGATTCTCCCTCCTTTCTTCCTGGCAAATCTGGACTCAGCCCTTTACATCTTTGCTTTGGTATCCTCCAGCCCTTGTGAAAATGATGTGAGTTTTGGCCTTAATAACAAGCCATGGAAAATCTACATAATTGACCCCTTTTCTGAAAATATTTCAAAGCTTTCTCTTTAATCTTTGAATATGCATTTGTGGAAGGAATGCCCTCATTTCGGCAGACCCCTGTTATATACAGAAGCCTTCTTGCTGCCATACAGAAAGAACAACTAGGGAGTTGTAAGAAATGGGGGGGGTTGCCTCCTAGATGCCCTACTTTTCCTTTCTGTGTGATTTTATGCAAAGGAGCTCTATCTCTTTATTGCTATGCAAGGCATCCGTGGCATTTCTGCACATATCATAATCCACATATCCATGGGATATCGGGGTGACTGGGTCCCATGTTGAGATCCATGGGCCACTGGTGACCTCTGGGCAGGGCTGGGCGGTCCAAAGTTATTTTACAGCACCACCCTGAACAAAAACATTTCTATGGCTGTCTGTTGGGACAGAGAGGTACCCCAAGCAAGTGTCAGAGATGAGAGCCGGATCCTTGACCCACAGATCCGGAAGCTGCTTATCAAAAAATGGGAAGTGTTAAAGCACTTCTGCCTTTGTTCAAGGCATAAGCTGTCAATTTGACCATTTTCTGTTGTGTATCATTTGACTAATTTCAGTGCTACCTGGCCAGGTTCAGGGTGAATCTCTTATGACTGAGTCCAATTCAAAGTCTGCTGAGTCCATGGCACCTCTCCATTGACCCTGAAGGGACCTCAGAACAGTGCTGGTGTGGACCTGAAACAGTGGGGGGAGGGTCTTTGGCTTTTTGCTTTTTTATTACTTGTCAACATTACTGACCCCAATGTGAGCTTTTTTTTTTCTGCAGCCAAAGGCAGAGTTACACCTGTGGGTAGGATCTTGCTGGTCTCTGTGTGTGTCAGCCAAGTTTTCCCTGCTTTCGTTCTCATGCGGGTTGCTGAGAGCTGCCTAATCACAGGTGGCAGGTTTACCCCCATGTTTTATGCCAGTTAATATTGTTTAAATAGATCTACAAACATTGCCTCTATGTCCCTTTTCCAGGAACAGTGTCACCATGGGAATCTGGTGCAACTGATTATGGGAACTGATGGCATGTGCCATTGTGAATAAAAGACAGAAGATTGCTGCACTGTAAATGGAAAAAAGTGGGTCTGCTGTAGAAATTTTGGCAGAGGGCATCCAGGCTGCTCTATCCAGATACGACTCATGCCTGGTGATCCATCCATAGCCACATATCCAGAGGCGACTCTGTCAACTGTGGGTGGAAAATCGCAGTCCGAGGTTTTCACTGCTTGTCTTTGCTAGTTTCTCACAGCTATGCTTCACCAAAACCTTTCTTCTCTTCCCTTTAACATTTCTGTATCATTCAAATGTCAACTTCTTCTCAAGCACTGGACCATGGCTCACTCACCACTTGCTTACACTGCTCTCTTCATTGTCCCCCTTCTTCTACCACTCCACTTAAAACACTTCATTCTTCATTCATTTACAAAGCCCTGTGGTTCTTGTGACTTTGTCTGCCAATAGTGCTGAAAAAAGGATGCTGAAAACAGACTGTGCTTTCATATCTGTGACTGCAACCTGCCTTACCCAGGTCCAAAAATGGACTTCCACTTCTCCATCCCTTGGAGCCAGTCAGTCCTTCCACCTGTTAAGAGACAGTTTCTCCAAGTCAATATTACTCACATGTTTATTCAAAATCAATACTGCTTATTACAGCTTCTGCAACTGTGTCTCTCTATTGCTGTCACCTAGTTAGCTCACAGCCTTCCCGGCAGACTCCCAGATTACTGTGAAGTGTGGGAGATGCAAGATTGAGAAAAAGAGATCATAAAGTCAGACAGAAATAGAGACCTGCTGGCGGGGGATGTGACATAAGACAGGTTGCCAAGAATTCCCTTGTCTGCTTCTCATTCCCTCCTCTCAGACACGTATGACCAGATGAGAGACACTCATGATCTTTGAAATCTCTCAGTGCTCAGTTTCTGCTTTCCCTCCTGAAAAACAGAAGTGATAACTCATACCTAGTTTGGGGATCATGGCAAGGATCAGCCAGTACTCAGGAAAAAGCACCAGCTAAACAGTGCATAATATTTTTATACTTTGATGATGCCCCGGCTGAAGCAGATGGCAAGCTCCCATTGGCTTTAATGAGGTCACAAAAAGCTCATTGTGTGCATGCAATATGTAACAGCTCCTCTTGCAGCCCACACACCGCGAGCGCCGCTTTCCCTTTTGTCTCTGCAGACTGAGCAAGCCTCCACCGACCCCCTGCAGAAACCCAGCCTCCTCCCTATGAAGCTAGAGAAGAGCGGAGGCCAAATTCACAGCAATGGCAGGGTCTGTGCTGGCACCTCTGCTGGCCCCCCGCCTCCTAACCAACCCTGGATGGGAGGCACACTCAAGTGCCACAGCTTGCAGGTGACACGAAACATTCAGGAGAACCAACTCCAGAGCCAACCACGAGGGGCTACGGGAGGATCTTGTGGCACTGAATTCCTGTCCTGATTTGGGGTGGAGCAGAGCCAACTTTCTGTTCAGGGAGAGAGACTCTTGCTTGGGTGTTCCATCCCATCTGCCATATCAGTATACAAGCTGAAGTATCAAAGGGGTCAGTTGGCTCCTCTTCAAGGGCTCTTCTTCAATGGCTCTGCTTCTTCAATGACTGATGTCTGAGGAGGATTCTGTCAGTTCATCTACCTTCAGTCCCTATCAGTGAGTCTGGAATCCGGTTCCCATTTGTTACTGAGTCCAGTCTGGAACTTTCCCTGTGCCTGCCAGTGACATCTGCCTGGGAACTTGATATGGTTTTGTATATATTTTTATATATATATATGGTATCTATTTCATTATTTCCTTTTTGATTTTATTATTAGCATTTCATTAGTTTATTTTTTTCCTAAACTCATAAATCTCTCTTTCTCTCCTTAGAGTGAGAGGTGGGGAGAGCATCTGTTGGCTTGTCATTGGCCAGCCCAGCCTAAACTGTGAGAGATTTACATAGCATTAAAATGGCAGATGAAATTCAGTGTCAATTAGTGCAAAGAGAGTCATGGGGGGAGGGTGAATAAACCTACCTATGCATAGTAGTGATGTTTTTAACGTGCTGGTAATAAGTCATGAATGAGATGCTGGAGACACTGTGGGTTTTCACTGAATTTCACTGAATTTTTTAGAGTTGGAAGGGACCATAGAGATCATC
>JAOXJM010000001.1:8055634-8067058 GCA_026413425.1 Tringa solitaria
AGAAAGTAAAGATTAGAAAATATAAGGGAAAGAGTTGAGAATAAAGTGCAGACTTCATTATACCACTGCAGAAACCTCTCTGCACCCGTATTTTGAAGATTCTGTGTTGTTCTGATGACTTTGTCTTGAAAAGCTGGAGAAGAGTGGGAGAGACGAGAGGCAGAGATGATCAAAGGTGTAGAAAGGCTTTCAAAAAACAGAGGAAACTGAACAGAGAACTTTGGGCTTGGAAAAACGATAAAGAAGAGCTAAAGATAAAGGTCTGTAAAATTACAAATAGTGCAGCAAAGAGGAAATAGAAAAATAGTATTGGTTTGTTTTTCACAGGAAATATTAGACATGCAGCGATATCATTGAGCATTAGTTTAAAATGAACCGAAGAGAGCACTTTTCATACATTTTGTCATTAAACTGGAATTTGTTGCCAAAAGATATTGTGGAGGCCAAGGTGTAATTGGCTCAAAAGGAAGTAGATAATTTTAGACTGGTTAAGTCCTGATATGGATGTCAATTCAGTGTTAAACACAAGGGTCCAGCTGCAACTTTTAGCTTAGGAAGAAAATGCATTCATTGCTAGGAAGCAGTATGATGCACATCCTTATTCCTCTCTGTAAGCACCCATCTGTGGACATCTTATGCTGGGCTTGATGGCTATTTGCCCCACAGTTGTGGGGTGCCTCATGCACGTGCACACATTCCAGACCCTATCCTATGGAGGTAGCACAGCTGCAAAACACAGTTCTGTGATGGCAAAATCTGGCACAAAACAGGCAGCCCTTGTGCCACCAACAGAGCTGCAGTTTCCCTACATCACCTCAGGACTCGGATCATGAGTGGCCCATGAAATGAATGTTTTATGAGGAAGTTTCCAGTGAAGACCCCTGCCCCTTGTGTCTGCAAAAGGCGGGAATAAATACATATATTTGTAACCTTTCAGACTCCTCATTTTTCCATTGATTACCTTAAAAAACAGGGGCTATTTATACACATTACGGTCTATAACTGTCAACCCTGTGACAAATCACCCACCCAGTGGCTTGTCAATGATGTGGAAAATAGTGGCCACATAAACAGATCAAATGAAGTGGAAGTTAGCGGTACAATGGTGACAGACCGTGGCCTTTGATCTTTAAAGGCCAGAGGTCAAATCTGCCTGCACTGAGGAGTAAAAGTGCCTTGGGGAGTTCACCCTGGTGCGTAGGGAACTATGAAACAGCATCTTTTCTTGGGCAAGGTGCAGAGTTTGTAGAGGTAAAGCCTGGGTTGCACTTGAAGTTTTGCACTGGGATTGGAGGAACTCTAGTTAGAGAAAAGTAACTCCAGTGATGTTACCAGACTACCTGATCAGGAAGAAGGTAAGTAAGAAATTTGAATATCTGGGAGAAGTCCTATAGGACTAAGAAGAGGTTTGTAGGGAAAAGATGCTCCTATGTGTGACACTTTTCAGTTGGGGGACAGTGGGGAGCAGCACCCATAAGTGCAACCAGGAGAGCCTCTTTTGCTGTTTGTGTTGTAGCAGTTTGGTTTTATGCTGTTACTGTGGTGCATTGGACAGTGAGCACTCTCAGGCTAAATCACCTCATGACTGCTTCACCTGTGTTTCTCTAGATAATGAAATACCCTTGATTACTGGGAGAGAAAGAGGTTATTTTCAGACTAACAAAGAACTGGCTTTTCCATCCCACCCAGGGAACTTTTATTCATCTTTATTTATTTTTTTTATTGACCCACTCTGCTTTTCCCATTTGATTTAGAATTTGAGAATTGCCACTAACTGCACCTTTAACAGTTTCTCCCGGCTGCTTTCAACACGTGTAAGACGGATATTGGGACAAGAAATACATTAAGAGCCATTACAATTTTAAACCCTGGCAGGGTTTTTTGGGGTTATGGAGTTTGGTTTTTTTGGTTTTTTCCTGCAAACTTACCAGCCCGGAACCATAACATTTTCACTTACATTACCTCTTGCATTTGATAAAAATATGTTTACTTGCATGTTGTGCAGCGCTTGCTGTACAGAGAGGGGAGAAGGCAGGACAGGCAGCACAGCCCTCGCCCACCCCTACTGCTGCCTGCATGGATGGCAGCACTGCCCTGGGACAACTCTGAGTGTTGGTTGTGTTCTGCACTGGATGAAGCATCAGGGGTGCAAAGGACCTCCGTGTTCCTTGATTTTTTTAACACCCCAAGGGAGCTCAGAGAACTCTTCACTCTGCCAAAGTGGCCAAAGGAAAAGAAATGTCATTTTTTTGGATTCTAGCCTCCGAGAGGGGTAAAGCACTTGTCCTTCTGCTTGACAGCAGCCCACCTGTTCTGCTACATGCAGAGAATAATCAGCTCCACGCAATGTACACTTGCTGCCCGGCATTAATTCTCTTGCAGTCACGTGTGCTTAGACTCAGCAGTCGGGTACAGCTGCTGTCTCACCTGGGTTGTCATCACCACTTGTCAGGTAGGAAGTTCACGGCCTCTCATGACGGCCCAGAAGCCCCCAGCAAACTGTTTTTTCAGTGATGGTGAAGCTGATCTGCAGTGCCAAAACAGAGCAGCGTTAAGCCATCTGGCTCTACAGATGCAGTGGGGCAGAAAAGAGTCCCTTGGGGCACCAAGGGACCTTGCAGTTTATCTGTGGGAGGGACCTGCCTTTCTCATGGGACCCTGACTGACCTCTGAGACCCTCATGCCCTTTACACATCACCACCAGTGGTAGGAAGAGATGCTCCCCTACCTCCCTCCCCATGGAAGTGGGACAAAGCAATCTCACAAATCACAGCTCTTGGCACAAACTCCAACACAGTAGGGCAAAGGGGCAGGTCCCCAAACTTTCTCTTCCCCTTATTCCATCTAAAAAAGGGAACAGTCTTCATTTAGCTCTGAAAAAAACCTAATATACTCTTCAAGGATTTCAGGTATCCAAGACACAGTTTTCCCAAGTCCAACCTGAAGGTATGAGTTAGGCTTACTCTGAGTAAAAATAGTCATTAAGGGAAGGATTTCTCTCATCTGAACTCAGACATGTCAAAATCAGATGACTAATTTTAAGTTAGTCACCCCACTCTATTCTTCCTCCTAGCTAGAGGTGTCCAGAGGCCACTCATCTGATCTTAGAGGACAATTTTAGGATGAGGTGAACCACCTGTTGGAGGCACCTACTACTTCTCATTGACTGTAGGGAGACAGTAGGGTAAACAGCCCAGAATTAGATGTCTAATTTTTAGATGTCCTAAACTAGGTCAGAGAAATCACCTCCTGCCCTTATGGGCGAGGCTGAACTGCTTGGGTCAACGCTCAAGGGATGTGAGCACAACTGAAGTAGATGGTAACAGCAGGTGGCTGGATGAAGGGAAGGATAAGAGTGTCCTGTGCCCTGAATGAGATGAAGGGGAGCCAAACCTGAATGAGCTGTGGTGATGGATCCAGACTATGTAATCAAATATGTTATATATGATATATAATCAAATGGGGTGCACTAGTTTGGAGATCTATCCAATGAATACAACCTCATGATGATAGAGCACAGAGAGCGGCTAGTGAACCAGAAGAGGACAACCTAAATACAGGGTCATGATCTCTTTTTTCTTTTCACCTGTTCTTACGAGCTTTGCACCTGTGATGTCTGCTTTGGGTTTTGTAAATAAATGGCTCTATTTGCAGCTTAACAAACAGTGTGTTTAAGGCATTTTAGGGGAAAATGGGTAAAAATGAAGTATTTCATTGCGGTGGGGAAGCAAAATGATATTCTGGGTCTGGATTAAGGCATGACTAGCTTTGCCTTTAGCGTATTGTGGTCTATATGTAAAATAAATATATATATATATTAACCTCATGGTCAGCACCTGGCTGACTAGCAAGGGTGAGCGTAGGAAGAGTAGCCTCTTCCAGTGATCACTGTCAGCCTGGCAAGCCTTCCAGCACGTGAGAAGGAAACCAGCCTTAACATCCGCTGTCGACTGCCACAGCCACAGTGGAGCAAGTGGCTGTATGATGAGATGAAGCAAACCGGGGCTCACGGGACTACATTCGCCTGCGCTTTCCCAATCAATTGCTTCAGTGAGATTATTGCAAACGTGATGGATCGGATCACTTAATCCGGTTAGACGGCAGCTCAAGCGGATGGGTAAATAAGGGGAGCCAGGAGTCTGATGGCCTCTGCTGACCCACAGCAGCGCCGCTCAGGGGGGGCAGCTTTTGATGCTGGTCTTGACCTGCTTCTTGGGATTGACATTGCTAACAAAATACATGCGAGTGACACAAGAGGTGTGGAATTCCAGGCAAAGTGTTTGCCGTCAGATGGCCAGAGGGTGGAAAAGGCAGTGGTGGCTGTTTCTGCCTTACCTTGTGCACCTTTAGGAACAAGTAAAATGTTTCCCATTCGCAAAACCAACAAAGAGAAAGAAAGATGAGGCTTGACAGCCCGCGTAGCTACTCCTGTGCAAGGCAGAGGACAGTGCTTTGAATTCAGGGCAAATCGATATATAAGGGAGGCAATGGTAGATTTTGGAGGGCAAAGCAGCACAGCTGAGCTATATTTAATGAGGGAGCTCTGACACCACCAGATCCGCACAGCAGCCAGTCCCTCATGAGCAAAATGCAGTCGTTCCTGCCTTGTGTTATTTGGTATTAATCAGCACAGTGCCTTAATTAAAATTTAACACCTGAATTAGAAAGATTTTGATCATTAATGACTGCATGCAATGCCACACTCAGCGTGAACCATCAGATAAGCATTTTCATTTTGTATATGCAAATCCTGCAGCTGGAAAAGGCAGCATTTGGGATGTTTTTTTAAAAAAATTGAAATAATTTCACTTCTTACCCTTGGTAACAGAAACAAAAAGTGCTACATTTTATCCCCCTTTCTAAGAAAAAAAAAAGAGAAAGATGCTCACACGATCATGAGTATGTTAATATAATATATGCAATTCATTATGGTCTGATCAATGATTAGATGTGGCGTTCGACTCTGCCGTCTTACAAAGTTTTATTAGATGGGAAAATTAGTGCCTGGGCTGGCAAACGGGGGAGGGCTGAGATCTAGAGCCCTGTATCTTTACACCGAGTAAGCAGACATCAAAGGGCTTCTCAAGTAGGCTGTGGGTGAGGATTTTGTTTTGGGAGGGTGAGAACAAATCTTCCTTCAAAAGCCAAAAAATGCAGAGGAAGAATATGCATTTCGCTGACACCAAGCATTTTACTGCCGCAGTCAGAAAATACAACCAGAACCAAAAAAAAAGAATAGCAGAAATGAGTCGCAGAGGTCCATTCTCATTGAATAATCATCACATACATGGGCATGTAAATATGCAAATATACATTCAAATATATTTAGCTTACAGATGTTTTCAAAACTTTAAAAATAAATAACAGGTTTTTATAGTCTGGCAAAGTGCAGCATTTTGAGGTAATTAAGCCTGATAGCTTTCAGAGCAGCCTGTTAATAGACTTTCGTTGTTTATCAGGGGTCATTTAACATTCACAGTGTACAAAACATTCCCCCAAATCATCAAGCCACTTTCCATGAACAAACTTGCTTAAACAGATGATGTGATGGGTCTGCACTGGACCTCTCTGTGGTTCACAATGCCTGATACCAACTACTCTATTTACCCAGCAGTTTCCACTCTGAATATGAGCAGAGCACCACAGTAAAGGTGCCTCGAACTCCTTGCCCTTAAAGCTGCCTACATGGGGTTCTTTCATCTCTGAGGTCTTCAAAACTCGTTCAAGGCTGTGGTCCTACCTCCTTAGAGTAGGGACCATGACTGTCGTGTCCATGGATAATATGGGAAAAAAAAACCAGAGTCACTTCTAATGGCATGAAACAAGACCTGGGATCTTCCTTTGTTCCTTCAACCCCTTGCTGTAAAGTTTGCCTCCAAGTCAGTCCTAAGGAGCAATGCCATCCATCCATTCAAGGTCTGAAGGAGGAACCAGCACCAATTGGGTCCCTGCTGACCACATCTAAGGTCCATGGACCTCAGAGGCCACCCTCAGAAGATTTGCAACAGCAAAATATTGACCTCTGGTGGAGTGGAAACTGCTCTAAACATGAGGGTTTGCAAAATGTCCTGGTCTTCAGGGTGGTGAGGGGCAGAGCTGTGCTCAGACCCAGGGGGATGACATGCTGAGGGGGAGCTGCACTTCGTGGCTTCTCAAGAGCAGTTGTGCCCAAGAGCAGCCAGCCTGGAGAAAACAGGAAGCAGATATTTTCTGCAATTATTTCTTTACAATGTATGTATTGTAGGAGAGGGCATGAAGGCATGCGTTTCCATGAAGAACCTCTCTTGTGAATAGGAAATCAGCAGCAATTAAATAACTCCAGACTTTTTTCTTGGGGGGGGGGGGGAAATCCAAATCAGACAATGATAGAAATATGAGCACAACAATTTGCTTCCTCTCCCACAACTGCAGCTTTTCTCTAATGATCTGGCAATGCTGGCTGCTAAGTTGTGTATGAACTTCAGTAGGTTTTGTCTGAAAATCACTCAAAATTCTGGCTGTTTTCTGAAACCAACTCTCGTCTTAAGTGCCTTAATTTACCAGCTCTACTCTGCTCTATAGTTTGATTGCGTTTGTCAAGTGGAGAGCAAAAGTGTTAGAGGAATATTGGAAAAAAACCACAGATAATGCTTGACTCTAAGGGAGGGCGGTAGTGAGTAGGAGATACAGAAAAACAAGACTAAACTAAAATGATTTCCTACTATTTGAGAACTGCCAGCTTCCATCATTGTACTGCAAATCTTACAGCGTGTCTTTTTTCTTCTTTTTTTTTTCTGAAATCCCACGAGAATACAAGGCTCTCTTTTATAGACATAAATGTTTTGTTGTTGCAAGGAAGACAATAAGAATAACTGCACGAATCTGAAGCTCAAGCAAATAGAAGGCAGCAAACAAACAGACCTAACCCTCTCCAAACTGATTTCGTACCCACTATCCTCCTCCCTCAGGAGATATATATGGAGTTTGGCAGCTTGAAATACGAGATAGCAAAATTAAAATGGTAGCTTGGAACTCTGTGTAAGGATGAGATTTATGGCAAATTAAACTTTCTGAGCATTTTTGCATAGACAATTGAGAAAGTTTGAGAGTGTTTATTTAGTTCAGTTAAAATGCCAAAGTCTGAAAGCCAAACCAACTGATGAAAGATATTCAGCTTTAAAGTATGCAAACTCAAAACCGAGGAAACATAATCATGTTTTATTTAAAAACACACACGCGCACACTCCCTCGAGAATAATATAAGCTGAGTGAAAATCACTTACTCTTGCTACAACAAAGACTGAACTCATGGACTTGATGACGCAGTTGCCGATCCCTCATTCTCATAGAAGACCATCTGCTCTTGCATCTCGACTCGGATGCTTGCAGACACATTTTTAGCATTTTTTAACATGTACATCTCTTGGTACTTCCCTTACACACCACTCTGAAACCCACAGTCCCAGAATGGCTGTATTTCTCTCTCTTAAAGGACAGGTAGCAATTAAAATGTCATTAAGCTTCAGAGTTAAAATCCCCTTGAGTTAAAGGGGTCAGACTGCCTCTTCTGTGATACTGCTTCTCTCTAGATGCAGCGACGTGCAAGATCAAACCTCACCCAGAAGGTTTTCTTCATAAGGAGACAGACATGACATCTTTTAAAGAAAGATAATTCTGAGAGGAGTGATGAGGTCACTAAAGAAATACTGACACAGCGCATTAGCAAGGGCCAGCTGGATCTGACCTCTGCCTGTACCATTGAATATTGTGGGATTGCTTTTAATATCGACTGTTCTTCAGGGAGCAGGAGGTCACGAGCTACATTTTTCATACGGTGTGTGAGTGGTTTGCAGATGACTGGTGCCTGCTGATCTTTGGGGCTGCATGGATCACTTGCAGTGAGAGGCATCACATGTGATCAAAAATAACTCTTGGATAACTCAGGATTGCTATGGGGCAAAAGGTTATTAAACCTGACTGAGTTCATACTGAGATGGTGTACGGGCATTCACATGTTCTGTTAAGGCAATTGATGCTGCCAGGTAGGGTCCAACAATGGCAGGACCATCTTAAAATTGCTTAGATTACATCTTTGAGAGTGCATCTACCTTCAAATTAGCGAAGCATCCATGAGATAATTAGTCTTCTCCTTTTCTCTCTGATCTGATCTGGAAAATCACTGCCAAACTCTGAATGTCCACTTCATATGAATATTAGCTTGTCCCAGTGCTGCATCTTGTAGGGTTTACCTTGCAAATCCTATAAAAATCTTTAATGTCCACACTCCTGCAAAACACTGGCAAAGTTCCATTGATGTTTACAGTATGATCAGTGGAAGCAACATATTTTCAAACTAGATTACCACAAACCTATTTCCTCCAGCCAGTAAATTTGACTCAGGAAAGCAAAAAGCTAAGAAATCTCTCAAAATCATACCTCTCAAAGGACCGTAATGGCTACTGAAAATTGTATGGTGGTGCTAAGACTTATATCAACATCTGGTGTGGATGTAGAAAGGATGCTCCTCCATGCCCAGGTCAGCTGAAGTTTCCCAGCAGCCTGAAAGTGTTGCCAACAAGTCAAGTCATCTTGGGTGACCTTGATGAACTTTATTCTGTTATGTGCCCCTTGGCTGACTACTTGGCCAATGTCACAGCCAGAACAGAGGATGGAGCCCATGGCCAGTTAGGGCAATTGACCAAGGTGGTTTGTCCTACCTTTGGTTTGACTCTTCCCTTTCCTAGACCATCCTGGGCTGTTTCTAAATACCTGACTAACAGTGAGATTTGTGGGACAACCCCTGTTATTAGTGACACCTTGCTCTGGCAACTCCCATCTGTGTAGCCATGAACCACCCAACTCGTGACAGATCCTGAGAAGGAAACAGCAGCCTCTCTAACCAGCCTGAAGACCAGCAACACAAGTATTGCCAAATGAAAGGAGCACAACCCTTGCAGCTCTGCCACAAAGCACAAACGTGGAGCCAGCCCTCTCTACTCAGACCAAGAACTGCACCTTGCCAACAAGAAGTGTGTGTAAAGTTGTGTTTTATTTTACATGAGAAAAACCCTTCTGGAGTTAATATTCTGTTTGTTTCCACTTAACATTGTGTCATTCACCTCACAGAGTGGTCTCAGAGCACATGACATGGATTCCTCCCAGGTGAACCTCAACTGAGAGATGCTGCAGAGTTATTGCAGGAACGCACCTAATGTGCTCCAAACATTGATGGACCAGATGGTTCACAGGACACGGCGAGCATAATTCTGGAGTAAATGCCTTGAAATTACTCTAGTTTATAAGAAGGGTCCTCAGCACCATCCATTTCACTTTATAGACTTACTGTTGTTCAGTCACACCACTTGCTAAAGACACATGGCCAAAGGCTTCAAACACTGTGACTCTACCATAAAGGTCTTTCTTTGTATGACAGGGTGATGGTCTGATTACAAGATAATTTTCCCCTTGTACAGAGAAGACAATCCCAACTCTTCCAAGTCAAAACACAAATGCAATAATATAAGAGAACACATCTGTACTAGCTTATCCTAAGTGGCACATGAGAGATGCTCATGAGCTTAGTGTGGCAATGACCCCTGGTTCATATCATGGCAAATGCTAAACCATTTGTTACTGCATCTTCTCTGCTCTTTTTTACGCCATTTATCACAAAGTGATGCCCAACTGCCCCCTATTTTTGCTTTATACAACATTTGAAGTTGTCAAGGACTTCCCAAAGGTCACATTAGACAATCAGGTCTGGATGTCAACAGATTTAAGTGCTCTTGACTGATGAACATGATAGAAAATATTGGTTTCTGTAACTGAAGAATGAGGGAAGGATGGGCTAGTGGATAAGATCTTGGGCTAAAATACATGATAGATGAAAATTCATTACTGAACTGAGAACCTTCCTGTTCCCCACATAGCTCCATGCAGCCTGTTACAGAACATAGTAGCATAAACAGAGTGTGGCCTATATAAAGCATATATCAGCCATTTTCTTTGGTCAAGCAGTATGGAGTTGCCTGTATTTTCAACACATCACCTTCGGACTTCAGCTTTGTACCTCATCTTTTTTTAAAACCTGAGCTCTGGGAGAAATGGGATTAAAGTTCCCAACCTTTGTTCTTGAGGAATAAGCCTTCAAATGTGAATTTCCAAAAAGCAGATGAAAGGATAAAATGAAAAAAAACCAAAAAACCACAACAAAACACCACCTTTTTGCTAATATAATTTTTAAGCTGATACCGTTAGGGGAAGAAAATGACTTATGATTTTGAATGTATGCATCTGGCACTCCAGATTATAGTGTAGAATTCAAACCACCCCTTTCTCGTATGATGGTTCCTCTGTCTGCGAGTGGAAGTACAGTTAATGTACATGCGGTGTTAGACTCTGTATGACACTTGGTAGAAACATGACTTGAACGCAATTGAGACCTGCAGTAAAATAAGAAAGGGGAAGATCAGATGGAAAAATTCAATTTCACTCTGTCCGTGGTTCAGATCTGACCCGAGGTGTCAAACAGGCTGCATAACAAACCCACAACAATTCAACAGACCCTCTATAGCCAGAAGGGGTCCATGGTGGAAAGAGATTGAAAAATTAATTCCACCCACCTCTAAGAAAGAGGCAAATGTCACTGAGTTAAGAATAACAGAGAAAGGGTCATTACTGGGGTCTCTCTGTACACGGTCTAACCAGTGCACGTTAGGAGGAGAATCACAGATAGAGATGCAGCAAGACTTCTTCTCTGAGTAAGAATATGTTTTCTAAACAAATGCACAGCTCCTTGCATATACTGCCTAATTTAGATCCCATCTATTTTCTTATCACAAATCCCTGCTTTCTTGTGGCTTTTAATGATGCCTTATGCAAACTGCTTGGACGCCCTCTCCCAGGCTGAGTGGCTGCGGCAGGTTGGTTGGCTCCCTGTGCCCAAGAATTGGGAAAGAGGAGACGTGTTTGCGTGGGGAGAGCATAACCCACGTGAGGTTTCAGAGTGTCTTCGAGCAGAGCGTTGTTGGCAACCTCAGCTCAGCTCTGCATCTCCAGGAGTGTTGTACCCATGTCCAAAGCATAGCCCCATTCAGGGACCCCCAAAGAGCAAACCACCCGGAGGAAAACCGAGCATTAAATGCAGGGAAAGGAGGTTGGGCCGGCTCTGCTGCCAGCCCACCACAGGCACCCAGTTGCAGCAGCTTGTATCTCCCTCTGGAGACGTCCAAAGGCACCTACCTCTCTCTGCCAATCATGCAGGGATTTTCAGCCTTCCCTCCCAGGGCTGGGTTGCTAGGCACTTAAATTATAGATACAAATTGGGAGCTTAAATTAGGCAGGCTCAATCCCACACCTGGTACTTATATATTATGAAACAGCCTTTCATTACACAATCACGTATTTTTTTTTGTTTGTTTGGGTTTTTTGTACCCCCCACCCACC
>JAOXJM010000001.1:8067158-8101804 GCA_026413425.1 Tringa solitaria
CCACCCACCCTCCCCCGAGGACTGTTGCTTCATTTAGAATGCAGAAGGATGAATTGCGGCTGAGTAACTTAGGCGGGTGATGCCCATAGATCTGCTGAGTCTGGGAAGTGTGCAAAGAGAAGTGTGGGAAGAAAAAAAGTGGCTTAGGCTTAACACAAGTGTAGGCAGTTGTACAGAGATCTGAACAAGAGCTCCTGTCTTACATGCGTTCAAAATTTGGATTTTTTTTTCCCACCCCATGTGAGGATGGTGAGACAAGTTCCTGAGAAGCGTTGCTGTCGGGTAATTCAAACACTCCTTCCTTCCCCCAGACACAGCAATCACTATTTCAGTATAAGGTTGGATTTTAACTTCACTAGAAATGAAGAAAAATTTCCAAGCAAATAAATCAGTATGCAATGGAAAAGAAACTGTTCATCTGAAAATTTCACAAATAGATATTTATATCATTTACAGCTTTTTTTTTTTTTTCCAAATGTGGAAATCTGTTAACATCTTCCTTTTCCTACAAAAATATCCTTTTTAGCTAATCAGCATTTTCCTGGCTATGACACAACTCCTCATGGCTGTTGAATGTTCCCGATAAAGTCTTGTTGAACACCCTGGGGTAGCCCTGGACTCTGCCCCTTCCTCTGCCACTGGCTTCTTGCATGGCACCAGGCACCTCCCTTAATCTGCAGCTCCCACAGAGCCTGTGCTTTCCTCCTTCTCCAGGCTGAAATCAAGAGGAAATCCTGGAATTTGATCTGGCACAATACTGAGTACTGAAGTCTGTCTTAGTGGTGCTTCAGGTATATATAATGTTGTTATATTGTGCTTTGAAAAATCAAGTTCTAGTTGTTTCCAATAATGTAGCTAAATTGAGTGGACATTTTTGACCTTAAACTCTCTTGTACTCCAGCTCCTCATCTGTAAAATGGTGGTTATAGTATCTTCCCGTCTCATAGAGGTGTTTGTAAAATTGACGTTGTGAAGGTCTCTGATAATATATAGTAGGGAGCACATGAAAAGCACCCATAAGGCAATTTATAATTCTGCCTTCAAAGCAGCATTTCTGTAATACTCAGAAATGCATGCAGCACTTTATACATGGGGTTTTTTTGGTTGCAATTCACATTTGATTTTTTGGTGTCAGTCAAACAACAAAGTATAAAAGTTTTTCCAAGTGACATTTTTCTGTATTCAAATGAGAACCAAACTAGCAAGGAAATTACATGATCCTAATTACGCTTTGTGCATACAAATCAGCTGTGAAATAATTTGAAACTCTTGTGTGTTTGGGATCTTTATCAATGAGGCAGAATAATTATCAACAAACCTCCATTAAGCCTCACTTTAAAAAGAACTCGTTATTAAATATGAACACAATTCTGCACTTCAAAGTCAAAATGACTCCCCAGTGGACGGGCAGATATCAAGGCTTGAATGCATCAATGTGCATATCTCAAAAAAAAATTAAATTATTTTGTGTTTAAAATAGGAATTCCCTCCTTTACATTTTATTGGGGCAAGAAATTGTTGTGACCTAGAAACAAAGTTAAGCTTGGTCAAACACAACACGGCAGTCAAATAGCCAGTCTAAATGCAATGTCAATAAGCATAAAACAAGCATTGATACAATTCTCAATAATGCAGATTCTCAATAAGCATGGAATATTTTATCTTCCCAAGTAGCAAACCGTGTATAGATCAAGCGATAAAAGACATCACTTTCTCTCTTCGATCTGCTCCAGTGAACACTGATAATAGATCTTGCAAGACAGGCTGAAAAAGGTCTATTACTGAACATCAGCAATGAAATGTTAAATTAAAAGTTCCCATAAACAGATCCAGAAGATAAATAATGACCTCTTGCACAGCTCTTTTCAACAGACAACCTCACCACTCTCTTCAAAGAAGGTAAATAAACTTCTCCTGATTTTATGCTTGATGAAACAAGCACTTGGGGATGAAGCCACCTGCCCTAGCTTGGTCCGAGGGATCCCTCGCTGCCGTGTGTCCCCACTCATATGTGCTGGCCATGACCCACCTTCTGGAGTGACCCATGGTGCTCCCCACATTTACCTTCTGCACTATAGTTGCCCATCAGTGCTGGGAGGCACCACAAGACCAGCTCCCACAGACTATCTATGACGATGGGGATGTCCCACCCAGGTCCCTCGGTCCCCACAGGCAAGCTGTCCCCACGCCATGCTCGCAGCTGCAACGGCACGGCCAGGGTCTGCAGAGGACTTTGCAAATGGGAGCTTTGCTGGCCTGGGAAAGCAACACTGCAGGTGCAGGACACACAGTGCTTCTGCAGGAGCAGTAAAGAGGACCTGGGTGTTCTCCTGGTGCTGGGAAAGCGTGTGCCCAGCTCCCTCCCCGGGCTCTTCCTGTGATGGTTAAAAGCTTCCTCCCTTCACACCCTCCACCATCCAAAAGCAGAGGCTGAGCAGGTGGGGGAAATGGGGGTTCATAGGCAGACACGTGCATGCAGAGCCCTGCAACATCCCTGGGATAACAAGAGAGGCTTTAGGATGATAACATTTGCTCCGGTGAGGTTATGGGATTTATCACTGGGTGAGGAAGAGGCAGCCCTTTTTCAGGACAGAGCTCACGTTTATAGGGTGCAGAGAAAGGTGGCTTGGAAAAATGTTTAACCCTTCCACTGGACTTGTCCCCCAAATCAATGTCGCCTTTCTCCTCCCTGGAGCAGCTTCATCCACATCCCAAGGAAGACTTGGGATGAGTTTGGCATCCTTTCCAAACTTGCTGTGCGTGTAGGAATCAGCGCTGCACAGCACACCTGTGGGCTCCCCAGGATACTGAGATAAATGGATTATCTTACTAAACCCCTCCCTGTGCCTCGACCATCCCCTGCTCTCACTTGCCGAGTTGAGTTTGAGCTAAGCCCCTGGTTTTTTGGAGGATGGATGTCTGCTCCAGCTCCCAGCTGGGCAGAGTCTCCCCAGACACACCCTGGGGTGTTTTCAAAGGCTGAGCAGCAAGGGTGGCTGCAAACAGAGTTTCTCACCAGAACCAGTTGGATGTTAGAAGGAAGATTATGGCACCTGATCTCTTTTTCTGTGAGATTATTTCTTGGCTCTGACAATAAAATCGCTTATGATTGCCGACAGTGGAGTTATTCTTACAGAAAACATCGCTCTCACACTTTCTATAGAAAAGAACATGAATAACTATTGTAAAGGGGGAAAATGGAAGCGGTTATAAATGGGTATTTGAAATCAAATACAGGTGCATGTTAACATTTCCTTCAAGACAAACTCCACCTCGTATTCCCCAGCCGTCCCTTTGTGTTCACTTGAAGGGATGGGGGAAGGACAGGACACATTGCCTAAAGCCACCAGGGCCAGGATGTCACTTCTCTACTGCAACAGCTACAGCCTCTTTATTCAAGGCTGGTCCTGTTCTCCTCTTTAGATCCCACTATCGTCCACCAGCATGGAGAGAAACTTACTGTGTAGACACACTCCACGGCCTCGCACAGCACCGACAGCTCTGCCCCTACCTGTAAACCCCACTCTGGTGGCACGTGACGGATCCCCAGCCAACTCAACGGGCAACAGAGACTCAGAGTTCCCCTCTGAGCTCCCCATGGAGCCCCAGCCCCATGTCCTGGGCACCCTCTCCCCATGCAAGGATGCTGGGTCTCCCGAGGACAGGGATACTGGCTCAGCCTCTCCTGGCTGCCCTGTCCTGCTGCGACACTCGCTGACCCGACACAGGGCTTCCCTCGAAGCTTAGTCCACATATAAACGTGAAACACCCCCACAGTTAAGCTCTGAAGACTTGGAGGCATCTTAACACTCCTACTGCAAAGGTCTCACTGCTTTGGCAGTCGCAGCACTTACATTTTAAGTGCTTAATTTCATTACTGAACCTAGCCTGAGGGTCTTCTCTTCTGTGTTCTCTGCCTTGCAAGAATTGATCTGAGATCTACCTTCCTATCTTCGAGTAAATGTAATTGAGATTTGAAACAACCAGGTTTAACCTATTTAGAAGCATTAATGTTCTGTGAGGATGGAAGCTCCATTACTTTAACATCGCACAGCTGAAATTCCCTTGTAGCTGTTTATTGACCTATAAAGATGTGACATAAATGCATCCCTGACATGAAGAAAATGGTGAGGCAGGTATGACATTTCTCCCTGAGGCAGCTACTCCAGCTTCAATTATCTTACCTGCAGGAAAAGTGGCTACAGAAACCTAATCACTGTGTAATTTACTTATAGTCGGCCAAAACCAGACCACTCAGCAACTGTATCTGGCTCTGTCCCTGAACACCCCTCGGTGAGGGCTGGAAGTGATTATCAGGTGTGCTAACAATCATTACACAACTAAGAAGGGAATAATTGGGTTGCACAGTTGTTTCTGACAAGTTGGCATAATTTTCTAACCAAGAAACTCTGCTACAAAACAGAACGTTTGGGAAAAAAACCCAACTCATCATCACCACAAAAAACACTGTCCCTAAAAGGTCAGTAATGTTTCTTTTGGTCCTGAATTAACCAGTAATCTAATATACCCTATGAGCCCTGACATGAACACAGAGATTATATTGATTAGCCAAATTGGAAAGGGTAATAGGAAGAGGGGAATTAACATTCAGGCAGTACTTAAAGCAAAGCGCTGCAGGAGAAAGTCGAGACACAGAGACACACTCCCTCCCCCTTACATATCCCTCTTCTAATTACATTTAGCTAATCCGTTCAATTAACATTGATGAATTTTATGATGAAAAGCATAATGAATCCATTAAACACAAAACAAGTATTGGCATAAACCCTTTTCACCCCAGGAAGTGAATTATATCAGAAGAGCTACAGTAATTTACTAATAAAGTGATCTAATGATGAAAAGGAGCCATTCATTTTGTGGCCAGTTAAGATTCAGGCTGGCGGAGGCTGGATCCTCCAGATCCAATGCTGATGCTGAGGGACACTCTCCTCTCCCAGGCTGCAGCAGTTGGCAGAATTGGGCCAACACGATACGTCACTGCTGCCTAATAATAATGTTACACTGACACTGTCAGTATTTTTCATCCCCCTGCTCCTGCTAGACTCTTCTATAAAAAGCCAATTTGTTAAGCAGTTAGTCACTGCTTTATAATTCATAGACTCTCCCAAAAGTTTTAATGAGAAACCACGAGAGCAGTAAGAAGGGAGTACGGGCTGAGACGACTATTTATAAGCCAGCAAATACCCTGCTATAACAGTCTCCTCTCGCGACGTTTGCGTTACATTTCTATCATGTGCACGCTAAATTTATATGTCATGCATTCCCTTAACAAGACTATTCATACAACTATGATAAATAGGGCCATAATCTGCAGCGATTTCAATCCTTCTGTATGCCAGCAGAAGTCTCTTAGCAACGGTTGTTAGGGGCAACACCAGCATCCAGCATCTTTCCTCGAATTCAGTGGCAACCGAGCTTCCACTGGCTTACGATGGAGGCTCCAGCTATACCTCAGAGAAAACGGAGCCTCCCTTCCCCCTTCCACAAATCCACGCTATCGAGAGAGACTCACCGCACAGTGCATAAGGCTCAGCAATTATTAAAAATTATCAATTTAGCACAATCCGAGCGGCTGTTCTGGACGTGATGTGTATTCCGTCTCCTGTCACACTAGAGGGCTATTAGCTTGTTTTGCAAGATCACAACAGCCTTGTCCTCTCCCCAGCCTGCTTAAAATTCACATCATTGTCTTTAAACTGGGCTGGGGAACCTCTGTAATGTGGTACAAAGAAATCCCTTTACTAGTCCCCTGTTGAGATGTGTCACCGATGCACTTCCAGAGCCCTGGTGCAATGTGTATGCCTGTAAAGTACAGCCATGATCTTAATGCTCCTTTAATTTTTTATTCCGACTCTAGCCTAATGCCATCTCCTAGTTGCTGAGCATCCCCCACAAGAGGAGTTGCTACAGTTCATCTGTTTTTACAGGATGCCATTTTTTTTTTCCGGTGGGAACACAGTCAGTCGTTCTGAACCAGGACTCTCCAGATCTTGCCACAATACTGAAGGATATTCTGGATTAAAGAAGAAGAAGAAAATATCTGGTAAAATCCAACCAAAATGTGATGGGGGTCCTATGCCGATCAAATCAAAGTGCGTATTGAACAATGCCAGCTTTAATGATGACATCTGTGACATGGTCTGGGAAGGGTATTGGGCTGCCTCTTCCCTGGGGAATATATGAATATTTCATCTCAAATCAATTACTGAGTTGCTATTCCCACTGCTCTCCTTAGGTCTCTCAGCTAATTCCCTCTAAAACCCCTGTTCTGAGGCAGTTGACATCTCAGCCTTTCAAAATAACCCAAAACCACACACACAAAACCCCCTCTGGTCTGAAATTTGGCACCAAAATGAGCTTACCCTGAACTCACATCACAATGTTTTGATGGATGGCAAACTTTTCTTTCAAAAAAAAAATCCCTGAAATTTTCAAATACCTTTTCCCTCATTTGCATTTAAATTAGTTCATTAGGTGGCATGCCATTTTCCTTGTGTTGTATTTGTCTTCTAGGAACAATTTCTTCCCTCTCTCTTTTAAACTCGCAAATTTTATAAATTTAACCCAAGCCCCACGTTGGAGCAAGACTTAGATTCAAACCAAAAAGAGCAAGGCTTGTCAAAGTTGTGGGTGACACTCTCTTCATTGTAAGCAGTTGCACAGCTGTCAGATCAGTACAGCAGATGAAATATTATTTGCCATAATACTTTGGCATTGCCGGTTGATTTATGGATCTTATGTCAGACTTAGATTTGAATTTCCTTGTTTATCCTAGACTTGAATCATGATTGTCTTGTTGCTCCCTCCCACGAGAGCTAGGCAGGTATTTCAAGTTTATATTTGCCCGACAAGGAATTATTCTGCACTGCTTGGAATTAGCATCAGTTCCTCAACCTCAGTTGATTAAGTATCCTTCTGTATCCCCCAGACTTCAGTCCTGAGCAGACCTTCAGGATGCTGCAATGAGCCTAAAATCCCCCTTTCAAAGCTTTCAGAGACTTTTAGGCAGGAAGTTTCTCAACTATAATATAGTTATATATATAGCTATAAATTACCTCTGAGCCAGCCGCTCAACCCCTTCTCAGAGTCAATGGAAGGAATGAGACCCAGCAATTCATCCTTGGGCTGAGCTGGACATAAAGGGAGATGATGGAGCCTTTTGACATTAAGGTGTCAAAATTTAGAAAAAACTCTCCACCTTTCCACTGAGAGGAAAAGCAGGACTATGAAGCAGAAGATAAAAAATTAAATCTCAGCTTTACTGTGACCTTATGCAAACAATTTAGGGTTAGCAGCAGCCCTTCCCATTTGGATAATGGGAAAGTCCTTCTTTTCTCACAGCTTTTGTCTTGCCTTTAGGAATCCCAGCTCTTTTGGGAATGGACTGTGCCTTGCATGTCTTTATGCAGCCCTCAGCCCTGTACAGATTTTCCCTGGAAAGGATTTCTGCACGCTGCTGTGACAGCATGCTCAGCTCAGCCCCTTGCAGTAACACAGACCTCTGTTCTAAGGAGTGTGAGGAATTACCCAAGAAAAAACATCTTGCTTCAGCGGGATATTAAAAAACGTCAAAGTGGGGAGATGACGGGAGCAGCAGAAGCAACGTATTAACCCCTTTTCCCCAGAACACCATGAACATCTGAAGGGAGCAGGGAAAGGCACAGTCTTCACTTCTGAGAGGTCAGAAGCCTGGTTGTTCATAGAGGGATCACAGATTTGTTCAGCCTTAATTGCAAAGCAATTCAAGTCCTGGGGAAAGAATGGAATAGAAAGAAGAAAAAAAAATCAAGAAGAGAGAGAAGAAGGACAAAAAAAAATAGTAGGAGGAATAAAGACTGTAGTTCATGAAAAAATATCTCTTATCAATACAATTACATGATGGAAGCCCGATATAATAATGGGAAAGGAGCCCAGGGCCAATAGAGTCTTTCAATCAGCTTCGTAAAGAGATGCTCTGTCTCAGCTGGATGAGAGGCTGCTTCACCCAGCGTAGCAGTCACAGAACCTTGTCTCTAGAGAGGATCCTCAGGTTTTTGGGTTTTTTTTGTTTGTTTATTTCTTTATTTCTTTTTTAATTACCATTGGAAATTTAGCACACCTACAGATTGAATAAGATTTTAAGGATGCTTTTTCTGAAGTTTCTAAATAAGAATGAGTTTGAGAAGACAATAATTAATACAGTACAACTGAGACTTACCAGTACTCTCAGTGCTAACTGGTACCACGTTTGGTGTCCTTAATGCAGAAGTTCTTTCTATAAGGTCGTGCGCGTATTTGACTTCTTGCATTTGACATGATAAAGCAGGCTTCAGGAAAACACTAGCTGTAGGTTTGCATTAGCTGTAGAACAGATACAATTTCTTTTGTGACTGGAACTAATGCAATCTGCAAGAAAATCAATGCAGGTTCACAGGGAAATAACCAGACAGCTCTGAGAGCGCGCTGCAGTCTAACGGAGACATGGTCTGCTAACACTGAAAAATGCTCAACAGCCACGCTTTTGATCTTCCTTCCTCATATTACAGCCAAGCCTCCCAGCCTGTCGGGAGTGCATCACACAGCTCCCAGATATATCAATCTTGCACTCATTTTTACTGTCTGCTCTGGTGTTTGTGTTATGAAGACTGATCTGATTATTCAGTGCTGGATCCAGAAGTGAGTGTTCTCCATGTTCTCTTGGACTATCAGTGTGGAAAATGTAGTGGTAGGACTAGAGACTAATTATTTTAAGCTGGGGTTTTTTTCTCTCTTACAAAGGTGCTGGCTTTAATTACTCCACATCTCTGTTCAAAGTCTCATTAAGCACCTCTTCTTATCTGCAAAGCAGAACTTCTTTCAGGCATGGTATTTGTGGGTGAGTCCTGGGGCTTCTTTTTATGCAACACAAATGCAATATTGGGTTGGTTGGGTTTTTTTTTAAATTTAAAAAGGCTCTAAAGCAATCACCCCTTACGATGTCAAATCTCTATGGAAGGATGAAAAAGTTACTGGTCCTAAATCATTAGGGCAATGCTGGACGAAATACATGTCCCAGAAGAGGGTAAAAAAGAACATGAAAACAAATGCAGAGCTAAACATAGTGCTGGGAAAATAGAAAAAAAAAAGAAAAGTTTCATTGCATAGAGAGGAAGCTTGATTGTATTCAGGCAAAAAGAGTATAGCTGACACATCCTTCACATATGGACCCACATGACTATTGGTGTGAAAAGCCCAGAAGTAGAAAATACATCACTCTCTTTCAAAATGCTTATATTTGTGTTAATCTGTAAAGCACAACATGTAAAAGTCTGCTGCTATTTTTGGAAGAAGCAACAGCAAGCAAACATGGTATAATGAATACTTGCACGTCAGGAATAATTTTTGCCTTGAACCACCATGGAGAAGTATATTATTAAGGGTGTGTGACCCTCCTGAGCTGGGAAACCCTTTCCAGCTTTGTAATGATTATCTCAGGTTTAATAATTCAGGCTGAAATTTCCCTTCTGGATGATTATCCCCTCCTCCCTCTAAATTCCAGCAAAAGTTAGAGTTGTTTATAAGAGTAGGATGGAAGGGCAGTGAGGCGAGTGGTGTGAAGGCATTTTTCAATATTCCCAGTAATCTGCAGAATTGTACAAACCTCAGGCCGTGCAGCAACCTCTTGGAAGTTGTTAAGCATGGTGTGCTTATCCCAGAGGCACTACCACCATCGCTGACAGGCTCAGCCTTGGCCAGCAGTGGGTCCATCTTGCAGCCAGCTGGCATTGATTCTAGTGGACATAGGGAAACCTTCTAGCAGCTTCTCACAGAAGCTACCTCTGTACCCACCCCATTAAAAAAACCTTGCCCCACACACCAGGAGCATACACCTTCAGGGCAGGGTGACAGCAGAACAGAACTGCACAGGTTAGTTGCTGCAGTTGTGCAAGGAAGCTAGAAGCATTGCCTAACTTTCAAGAGCATGACTGAGCTGCTTAACGTTACTCATTCCATTTTTGCCTAATTACTGTACTAAAAACCAAAGAACAAGAGAGTTTCTTGAGGCAACAGCAAAATCTCTCACTGAAATCTCCCAGGATTTGTTGCAGGAAGCTGTATTTAATACTGTGATTACTGATGTGCAATGATGGGTCACCAGCAGGGCAAGAATCAGCACACACAGGGTATGGTGCAGAGGTTTGCTGCCAGATGCCAGTGCAGCATGTCTGGTATCTGGGACAGCTAATAGCAGCAAACTCATACACAGGCTTTTGGAGATGTGGTTGGATCACAGCATCGACTAACCCCAGATCTCCTTGGCTTGGTGAGACAAAGCTACAACAACGTGGGCTGTTCAAAAGGGATCCCACGTTAGGCCTTCAACAGTCAAGTCCCTGTAGCACAGACTGATGGGTCTGGTTGGATTTCTTGGAAACACAAGGCATGGAAAGTCTCTTCAACAGTGCAAGTGGAGAAATACGTGCCAAGATTTGTACATAACACAAGAGGAGGGCTAACCCAGAAACCCAGCTCCCCTCATCCCCTGTGGTGCTCACCACCGAGGTGCTGTGCAGCAGAGCCTTTATCCCATAAGAGCTGAACGTGACAGGCTGATCGATTCCTTGCAGCAGTTACAAGAACTACCAGTGAAGATGAAGCTGACATTGAACGCTATAATGGCACACTATAAAAAAAATAAAAAGGTGATTTTTTTCACGAGTTGGAACAGCAGTTGAATAAGCAGCTTGTAAGGTAAAATTAGACAAGAACCGAGGTCCACCACACTTCACCGGGGCAGTCTGCTGCAAGATATATGGTTTATAGACACTATATAGCAGGTCCCCTATCAGTTCAGCATCCTCTCAGCTTTAATATGGGTATGAGCAAGTGGTGTGCTTGTGGGTATCTTCTGGCATCTTTCTGGTTTGGGGCACCAAGCATGATTAATAGTGATGTACTGAGGGCTTGCTAGCACCCCAAAAAAGATCTGAAAACTAGGCAAAGATTATTAATTGCTGGATATGCGTTTAAATTCTGGGAGCATCAACTATAGGTTTTTATGGGAGTGCTGAAGTTCCAGAGTCTGATTTGAACCCCAAACAGGATAAATTTACTCTCACAGAGTCACCTGAGAAAACTCAAAACTGGGTATAGATGAAAGATGATATCAGCAAGGCCAGTTGCATAAATATCTGCCAGGTCTCTGCTGGGAGAGATTTGTGGCTCCCATGAGATCCCGCAATTTCATTATTAGCAGTTCAAAACTGGTTATCATCAAGCCAGCTAAGCTTTGGACTTGATCTATAGTTACACCTTTTACAGCAGAATGGCCATAACCTCTGTCCAGCCACACCTGGTCTTATATGAAATGAAAAAAGAACTGATTTTAGTTCGTACTCATGGGGAAGACAAGCGGGTGGTCTAAAGCAGATCAAAATCTCAAGCTCAATGGGCAAACAGATACAGGAGCAAGCAGATACAGATGTTCTTTAGTGGCCACAGCCACAGCGACAATATTTTAAGTAAATCCATTTGCAAAGCTAGAACTGCAGACTGAAGTTGGTGGCAGCTACTGGTTTGGCTTCCAGTCACCAAACTGGAAGTTTTCATACCCAAGGAAAGAAACAAAAACTTTTCTTTGTCACATAGGGCTGGGCACCAGTCACTGGGTTGCCTTATTGCTCAGTGAGAGCCTGGATGGGGATGCAGAGGAGCCCTTGCCTCACAGCCATGTCTGGCTCCGTGGCTTAAGTTGTAAATTCTGTCGTGAAATGCAGATGACCTTTAACGAACATGTCTTCTCCATACATATAGCATCAGTCACAGCAAAATCCTGTTGGGTTGTGGGGTCGTGTTGGTCTCCAGCTATTACAAGCAATAAATGGGATTAACTGCAGCTATAAAAATCAATTTCATTCTGACCATTAACCTCACCAAAAAAAAAGAAAAAAATTAAACAAACCAAAGAATGGGCTGCACTATGACATTTTGGCATCCACATTGGTTTATCTTCTACCTTTTGTCTGTGAATCCGATGGCTCGTGGGAACAACTGTTGTTTTTTCACAGTCAGTATTTGCCGTCACTGCTCTGTGGGACAAAGGTGCTGCAGGTAATTTCCATTACAAGGTGGGGGGGGAACTGCAATATCTCTCCAAGGCTGTCATAGCCACTGGCAAATATTGGTGACTAAATAATTTTGTTTTGTAGCAAAGCAGCTGGGGTCCTTTGCCAAAACAACTAAAAGCCAAACATGCAACTTCAAGTGACAAGTAACCTCTGCTGAATGAACAGAGTTGCAAAGGGCAGGGCTGAAATTAATTCTGTATTTACTTAATCTGAAATACAGGCTCTTTAGAGGACTCTGTTGCTGAGGCTCAGAGTATGTAATGTCATGAACACACATGCAATAGGAACTGCACGGAGAATACATCTGTGTGTAAAGTAGTTCAGTTTTCAGAAAACTTTGACCAAACTGAACTTCAAACACGTTATTTGGTATTTTCTTTTCTTTGTGGACTTTTAACTATCAACAGAACATGAACTATCTCTTTGATCATCTTGAAGAATTCACTTAACATAAATCATTTTGTTCAAGAGCTTTTTTGATTTAGCAGAAAATGCTGTAAGAATATCCAATGGCTGAAAGCTGAGGCTTGCAATATAAATTGAGGTGCATACTTTTAACAAGAATAACTAATTATTGGAATGATTTACCCAAGGATGCAGTGGCTTCTCCATCAACCATGGCCTTTAAATAATATTAGGTTTTTCTGGAGGATTGAGCACTTAAATGTCCAATGTTTAGAGGGAAGAGAGAAACTAAGATCTCATGTGTATGGGTTATGCTGGAGTCATTTTCTGTGACCAAGGAGTCTTTTCACTGGAGACAGGATTTTGCCCATGTTTTTTGTAGTTTTTATAGCCCCATTTACCAAACTCTGTATGCCATTCTCTTATTTGCAAACAAAGCTGCATTTATCGCATCTTAAATTAAAGGGAAACTTGAATAGACACTTCATACAAAATATTCACAGCTACATAAATCAACTCAAAGAGAAGATTAGGTATTTATTAGCAGGAAAACATAAGCTGTAGGAGGATGGTTTTTACCTTCATTTCTTTGTGCTTCTCTTGTAAAACATTAAGGATGTCCTAGGATATGAGGTAATTAGGCAGATAGTGTATTACAGGCAAATAAATGCCACATACCGCCTCCTTTCTGGACAGCTTGTAATTCTCTGTTTATTTCTTCACCATGCTATAGATTTTTCTGCAAAGTCTGCAGTGCCCTGATATGGAAATTGTAAAAATATTTAAATATCAGAATTTATTCTGGGAAGACCCTTGAAGTGGAGGGATGCAATCAGAGTTTAAGGTGCATGGGAAACAAGCAAAATCCGAAATGGGAGCCAGACGAATGTGTCTGTACTCAGCATGCCTTCGTACTGCCAGGTTAAAAGTGACAGAAAATAGCTACATATGGCAGCATAAGGTTCACTGTCTGCACCATGTTGATAGCGGGGGGAACATGAGATTGCACCCTTGGGTTTTTAGAGTCAGGGGAGTTGAAACCAGCATCGTGCATCCGCAGCCTGGAGCTGTGGTCTGTACCTGGTCCTGCATATAGCACCCGTCTCCTCTGAGGGGGATCCCACCATCTTATTCCCTCATACTCCCATCCCTTTTCTCTCTCATTCTTCTCCTGGCAGTCCTGAAGGGTTTTACAGGGGCACGCGCTGCAGCTGGTGTCGCAGTGAAACATTTCACTCAGGTGCTTCCAGATCAGCCTCCATTGAAAGACAGCAGACCCCTGCCAAGTGGATTACGTTGTCAAGGCAACGTTTTCCCTGAAAAACTGGACAATAGGAGAGATCTTATCATATAGGAAGATTATGTTTCCTTAAATGATCCTCTGTCATCACTTCTGCACTTAAGAAATTGAGTGCTGAACATCTGCAGATGGACTTCAATGGCTCACCATGGCTCTTTCCTGTGGTTCCCACTCATTCAGCCAGGACAGCTTCCCATGGTGGGCATTTGCTCCTCAGAGGCGGTTTCAGCTTTTCTTGCTTTTACCATCCAACCAAACTGGCACAGAGACCCCAGGTGCTTGGAGAGGAGCAAGGAGGGCAACTGGGTCAATGGCCCCTTTGGACATCCCAGAAAAACCCCTTTCAGATATATTACAGGGCTGTTAGACCAACCTGGAGGCAAAAAAGGACCTCAGAAAAGAAAACATTCCCTTTTATTTTCTTCAGGTTACATGGGGACCATCTGGATTCCAAATCTGCCTGTGGCAGAGAATTACAATGGACACTTTTAAATTAATTACATGTTAGTCTCATGAGCAATGGCTTAGCAAAGCAAATGAGAGGCTGCACCCAGAGCCTCTTTCCACAGAGTATCTGTGGAAGAATGGAGAAGTGTCTGTCCCATCAGGGGTCCATGTATATTTGAGAATTTTAAGGCCAGAAAGGAGTGAGCTTGATCATCCAGCCAAATTTCATGACAGAAAGGAGAGAAGACATCATTCCTTCTCAAGCAAGAGCTTCTCAGAAAAAATGACCAAATCTTTCTTCCAAGAAAGCACATGTGTGTATCAGCCATATTTCTGGACAAGCTGCTCTGGTTTTAGCCTATGGCAACTATCACCCCACTGGTATGTTCTGTATGATCGGAGCACTGTCCACAGTCCAGCAATGGTGGCTGGAAAACCAGAAACAACAACACGTTTGTAAGACCACTGTGTCTCCCTGAGTGGACCTTGGGCCCCTTCTTTCAATTGACAGAATTAATTTGCATTTTTAGCCTCTACAGGGTCCTCCTGATGTCATGGGGTTCCAGGCAAATATCCCAGGCTCTCACCCCAAAGCCTTCAAGACTCTCACTTTTCTTCACCCAAAGAGCTCAAAGGCTCTTGGAACAATTTGTCATCCCTGTGGAAATTTTTGAGCAATAATTTGGCCCCACAGAAAAGGTCTTTCAGAAACAAAAAAAAGAAAGGAAAACAAATGACTATTTCAAGGGATCTTTCAAAGTAGTGTAACCCAAGGTGTCTTTTTTAATGCATTTTCCTATTTTATGTACTTTCCTATTTCGTACCTTCCAGTGCTTAGAAATTCAAAACCAATTGTCTTTTTTGACGTTTACTCACATCCCATAAAAGGAGTCTGTTTCCAAGCTATGCTGCCATGTGACTTTCTTCAGCATTTACCTATGCCTGTCAGCTTGTGAGCATTAAAAATTCAACTCTAAACACAGAATGACCTCTTCTTCCCCATCTATGACAACTAATGCATTATGTCCTTACAGTAAAACAGCTTTATTCTAACAGTCGTATTGTGGTTTTGTCTTTTTCTCTCTCTCTCAGTCTCCTCAGGGTAATTGAGAAGTGAAGCCAGTTAGGACAGAGGGCTAAGATAGATGCTGATTTTGGCCCCTGTTTATATCAGAGTGACCCCACGCTTCAATTATTTCTCTGTGTTATCGCAGTATTTAGGAGCAGCTGGCACGGAGCAGCTGCCATGCTGCTACGACACTAGAAAGATTATTTGTTTTTTAAGTGTTTCCTCACTTAAAGGATTTACAGCCTGAGACACTACGAGGGCAGACAGAATGGAGGAACCCAGAGACAATCACATAAGCCATTTCTCCAGCAGTGAGCTGCCAATATCGCCAGCTGTCCCATGTCAGCCCACAGCACAAGTCCCATTTCAGCCGGCACTGCTCGGTCAGACCCAAAGGTTCGTCGAGTCCCTGCATCACATCTCTGTCAGGCACAGCCACTTCTTCCAAACAAGTTTGATGAGCTGCTGTGATTTTTGCCAGTGAAACAAAAGCTTTGAAGCCTCACCCTGCAGTGTGTTGTTTCTGAATAAGAAAAGCGGGGACGTTGCTGCCTGAGTGATGTGAGGGCTGCTCTTCACCTCCTCTCTGCTGTCGGGAGCAAGGGCTATGGAGCAATCACTTGAGCATCAGAGAGCCCCAGTGATGCTGGAAGGGACACCTGGGAGAGAGAGGTGACTCCTGTGATCCCCCTTGCTCTTCAGGCAGCAGAGAGGATGAAGTCAGGCTCATCCTTCACCTCAACCACTCAATTTAAGCTGGGACTGCCAAAACGTAGCCCTTCCAAGCCCTTCTATTGGGCATTAATGCATCTGCAGAAGGAAGTGCTTTTGTTGGGTGGGTGATGGTGAGCCTGAAGAAAGCATGCACAGTAGGGTACAGATGAATATTTCTCTCCTGCTCTCCAGGCAGTTGAAGTGACACGCACTAAGAATCGCTGTGCTAAAGTCTCAGTGTCAGTCACTGTTTGCGAAAAATCACCAAAAGGGATTTCACTTTCCACAGTCCTACTGATGCAGAATTGCTCCTTGTCATCCTCATCAGTATCTGCCTTTGCAATTTACTCCCCACAGGATCACCCTCACCCTCATTTTCTTTGCTTTTACATTCATGCAACTGCGAAAACAACTTCAGTAGAAAAGGTAACTGTGCAAAGATGGAACAGAAAGGCCACTGAAGGCAAGAGCAGGCTTTGAATAGGCTCCATCCTGGAAACCTTTTCAGCTGTATTACAGGCTGACCCGGCATTTATTTTTTCAAAGATTTCTTTTTCTGTCCAATCAATTTATTCTGGACAGGTTGTGCTTGCCCTAATGCAAACTAATAAGGAAGATTTCAGTCTCTGTAGCAGAACAATTTGGCAGCAGGGGACAGACCAGGTTTCTCTGACAGATGCAAATATTTACACCAGATAGCAAACATGTCACAGGGTCGAGCAACAGAGCAGCTTCAATACCAGCATAAAGCCACATAATGTTCTCTTTGGCTCCAAGTTCACGTAATTGATTGAATCAGCAGATAATCAGTTACACTAAACACCCACTAAATCTTCTCTTTGTCAGCAAAGATGTAGTTTCTTATAGAGAGAGACATTAAAAGGATGAGATAAATAAAGATATTTCCCAGAGTCATGTGTAAATATGAATGTTGTTATTTTTAAAGTAGTCATTGCACACATTTAAACTAGCCACGGTAGCCTATGGCACAAGCCACAATAATCATAACCTGATTTTCTCCTCAAATTTCATTGAATAAAGAAAAGAAAATGTTGTACCACGAGTCTGGAAAGGGATGTTCCCAGCTGAGACACCTGATCCGAGCTGGCTGCCCAGGCTCCCTGTTCTCTTAATGGAAACAGGCGTGTTTAGGTCATGAACCATCTCGTCCTATTTTAGCTAAATTGGAGTGAGATGAGTCAGGTCCTCGAAACATCTGTTTCTCTCCTCTGATAATACAAGGTGTTGAGACAAATAGCACACATGTAAGGATATATATATATAGTGGAGACTACATTGAGTCAAATGCTTTCCCTGCTCAGCATCCAAATGAGTCTCGCTAAGCAGTGGAAATAATAACCTAACAGACAGGTTACCCAGCTTCCAGCTTTTGTCAAAATACTGAACTTCTATGGAAATCTGTCTCCCTACTTATTTTCCAAGTCTCATTCCACCTGGTTGTCTGAGTTCTTGCTCTTGCCTATCTCACATTTCTGCTAAAAAGCATCACCTCTGTGATCACCCTTGAGTGTATTTAGTAAGCCTTTGTCCTGGCTTATACATCTTGAGAACTCATTCCTGCCGTGCCGTCCATAGCAACACTTGTTGATTTGTTCAGAAAAATGCCTTTTTCATTGTTGTTTCTCTTTCCTGAGAGCTGCCAGGCAGCAGCCAACTCATGGTCCTATGGTATGACATTCCCAGGGCACACACCACCATTTAAGAGACGCCCGGGAGACTTTCAACACCCCTACAATACACAGGTAACATATGTTAACAACCATACCAAGGCTTACACTGATGAATCTGGGCTGGTTTATAGAAGGTAGTACAGACACCTGGCTTGAGCAGTTTTGCTCTGATGGTTTTTGGGAGATTCCTCTTTAGAAGGAGTCTGAGTCTTTGAGTCAAATGGTAGTCCCAGGCAAACAAAGATACTACATTTCTTATGGCTCTGGAGCACAGTTAAATACTGTGATTTCTTTTCACCTCCAGAAATAGCTCTGCCCAAATTGTAAAAATGGAGCACAAAAAATCTTTCAAAATGAGCTGACTCCTGAGAGGGGAAGATTGGAGGGGTTATAGTATCCTGCTTGGCTGGGGTTGTGCACTGAAATTGGACTTTGCATGCAGGTCAAGGAGATCACATCCATGAGAAGCCATGCACTTCTATCCAGAAGCCTTTTCTTATATCCATACATATCTCCCAATCTTCACTCCTCTTCAATATTTATTTCACTCCTTCTGTTGAAGAGGAATACTCCTCTGTAAGCGAATATCTATTTGAGCTCAGATGGAAGGAAAAGAGGGTGAGAGACTCCCACTTTGCAAGTTCATAGGTAACAGGAGGCCTAAAGGCTGCTTTTGAACCTGTGTCTGTGTCTCCGCAACCGTTTGCCTTACTTGCAAAATCCACTACAGTGAGAAAAATACGCTCTGAGATCAGCTGAGAGCATTTCAGTGATGCTGGGATGAATCTGTGGTTAGGGTTTTGAGGACAGCTCTGCAGGATGCTGCTCCCCTTTAACGTACAACAGCCTCCCCACTAATGATGAAAGTTTTCTCCTTGGAGAGCTAAGGAATAAAAAGAAATTTAAACTGTGCAGTCCCTTTGTTGTTCTTCAGTGGGAGAAAGGAGAGAGTCAGCTGATGCTGTCCCAAAATGTTTTCCTTTTGCTGGCTAATCATTCGAGCGTTTCCACTAGGAACAATAGTGTAAAAGGACATCATGTTTGAAGAAAGAAACCCCAGAGTTTAAATGTATGGCTCAATATAAATAAGTCATGAGCAGAGGAGCTCATTTCAAATTCATAGAGAAGTAAATGAAAGGAAGACTGAAAAAAAAATCTGCCTTTATGCAATAAGCTTTACGGCGCTCTCAGGTTTAAAACCCCGGTGACTTCAATGGAATTGCACCAGGGATGGATTTGGTCCCGTATATTTGCCTTAAAGAGTTTATTTGCCCCAAAGCAATAGGCTCTCCCTGAGGAAGTGATAACTGCTCTGATGTGCATGATGGGGGAGGGTTGGGACCTTGCTGTCTGAATTAACCAAGTAACAAGATGCATTAGAGGTGCAGGAGAGGACTCTGGAGGAGGCAGGTTTGCAGAGGGATGCTCCGTTTGAGAGGAGCGATTTGCATTCAACAGCAGCCAGGAGCTACACACGTTGCCTGTCTCGCTATTCCCCCTGCACCTGGAGATGAAATGAGGACAATTAGAATTGAACAGTCTGCAAAACTGAGTTTGGGGCCCAAATGGTTCCTACTTCTGCCCCAGGTCTGTTCCTTGTGGGAGGGTGGGACCCCACTGGGACCACAAAGCTGGCAAGGCCACCCAGGGAGGCCAGACTTCCAGTCTTTTTCCAGAGTTATTTGACCAATCTCTCCCACTTTCTCTCCATTGTCTCCCACCTTCCAAAGCTCAGCTTTTTTTTGCTGCTATTTCAGTTTATCAAAGCTCTCTTTATTTGTAGCCTTTTCCCTCCTTGTGGGGTATCCAAGCCATAGAAGTTCAGGCCATTTTGGCCTTCAGTTTCAGCCCTTCTAGTCTAATGATTTGCTTTAGTTATAAGTGACCAAGGCATTTTAGGGGAAATAGTAAAGGCAAATCTGAATTTCTTATGTGTGTTTTGTAGTATGTAAAAGCCAGAGCTGAGACTTGTGTATACAAGGTACTCACAGAGGAGTAAGCAACTGTTTCTCCAATAGTCTTACAATATAAGCAGAAAAAGGTCAATTAATACTAACAAATGCTGAGAAAAAGGAAGGAGCTGATGCAAATTTGACAAAGACCATATAGGCATCCTGCGGCAGAAAGGGAATTCCTGCAAACCCCATCCCAGCATCCTAAGCACAAGGTCATTCCTTTGCCACCAGAATCCTCAGATAACTCATCACTGATTTTGTAGCACTATGCAAAACTGTGAGCCTCGTGACAAAACACAGAAATGCAAATAACCATACAGCTGAAGGTAATCTTCTGGTGAGTCTAAGTCTCAAGTACATCAGATGGTATCAGATAACAGAAGGAAAAAGCTATTTCTTGCTGGAAAAAAAAAACTATAGACTGATTGCTTTGGACAAATACAAACCTGTTGTATATCAGAAGTAGGATTTGGATGCTGAGCTTAGGCTCTTAATGAGTAAAGTTGCCTGCCAACAGAATCAAAGCTCGGATGTCTTTTTCCACTTCACCTTCATAAAATCATAGGTAGAATAACAGATTTACCTAGGTTGGAAGGGACCTTTCAGATCATTGAATCCAACCATCAACCTAACTGAAAAAAACCCATCACTAAACCATATCTCTAAGCATCTCGTCTACCCATCTTTTAAATACCTCCAGAGATGATGATTCCACCGCTTCCCTGGGCAGCCCGTTCCAAACTTTCTAGGACTCCTCACACTCTATTACACTGCTTTTAAAGAGCGTAACCCATTACTTATCTCATATAAAAAACCACGGGTGAGAGAGGGAAAAAAATTAGAAATCTACAGTTATTTTCCCACTGTATTAAGAAGAGAAAGTACTCTTTAGAGGGATTCATCTCTATTGGCCTGAAAAGAGGAATCAAACACACCAAAATGAGAGGTGAGAGATGCAACCCAGGCAAAACAGAAAGTTGTTCATACAGTGATTACCTGGTGAAAACACAGCAAGCGTAATGAAATCTCTTGCTGCCCCTCTAAAGAACAGCTTCATCTCCATAAAAGCATTGAACTACTATAATGGTATTGATTTGGGTCAAGGTGTACAAGCCCTCTAATGTGGAGACTCTTGCTATAAAGAGGCTTTATTTCAAATGCAGGAATCTGGGAAGAAGAGTAGGTAATTTTCCTGTATAGCTATATTCAGTCTGGAGATTTTCTTGGTATCAAGATGTAGGTTAAACTTTTCTTACCTAAAAAAAAAAAAAAGGGAGAGCAAAAAAAAAAGGCTGAATTAGTTAAAACTCTACCCAAAAAAGTTAAACCACTACAGAACTAGGACTAAATACAGACTTTTTTCTGTTTCTTGACTTGTCAGTTCTACTAGCATTAACACAAAATGTTTTAAACTATGGTAGTTCAAGAGTGAATATATCTTCTGTTTAGGTGTCCCAATGGAAGGCTCACAACCCCTGACAATAGACACTGCTGATGTAGCAGCCAACACCAACCATCCAAGTTGCATCCACTTACACATGAGAATGGGACCCTTCACTTTAGTATATTAATTTAGAAGGGATTTTAAAGACTGATTTCATGGGGGGGGGGGGATACCTTGCCTCGCAGATGAACAGATTAAGCATCCCCCATTGTAACTCGGTCTTTTCCTCTGGTTTTGTCTTATATCTCTCAGTCACTCAAGGGGGTTGTCCCATCAGCTGATGAAGATAATTTGCACAAGAGAGCTATCCATAAGAAAATAGCAGCTGGGTTAGGCCCCAGCACATTTACAGAAGGAGATTAGTGCTTAATGGGTAGGAGTGTATCTCTGAGACTTGGGAAAAATAGAGCAAATAATCTATCCCTGAACCAAAATCTCATTTTCAGCCCAAGAACCACTAAACTGTTTCATAAGACTCTCTAGGATTATAACAAGTATGATTCAGAATACGTCCCAGGGACTCTTCCTTGCAAATAAATAAGCCAGATGAACACGCTGTGCCACACTCCAACTCATAAAGAGAACCAGAGGGCAGACTGTAAACAGAAGGAAATTGCAAGAAGGCCAATAAAATGCAATTCTGATCTCATACCATCAGCCGGACTAGGCAACAGGGATAAATAAACTCACAGACTTCTCCTATATTTATGATTCCTTATTGTTGTGGAGCCCTCCTCAGAACAAAAATCAGTCTGGAAGGGAGGCAGTCGTGATCCTTTCAAATAGAAATGTTTAAGAAAGGAGAACCATATGGTTTTGAGTTGGCTCGATTGTGGCAGCCAGGAATCTAATCCACAGATTTATTAGAGCTGGCATATGTAACAGAGTGGCAGTGGTCCTTTCATTTGCTGCCAAAAAACCCTCTGTGGTGCAGAGCTTTACCTTGAGCAGCAATTGCTTACTGGGCATATGGGCCTTATTTCTGCAAATGGGAGTGGAAGAGAGTCAATTTGCAAATCAAATTGGAATCCTCTTCCTCCTGCCGCTCCAATTTACTACGCAGACTCTATTCACAGTCAAAGGAGCCTGGATTTCTGCCTCTTTTCTCTCCAATGAACTTGTTCTCTTCATTTAGGACGTCCAAATGGGAGGAATATGATGAGGAGAGGAGAAACCATTTAAATCATTGTCACTGACCAGATAAAAGTTATTGCAATAAGTACTTTACCTAATAGCTTATTACGTTGTGCCTACTTGCTGGAAGACCCCTAGCTATTATCATTAGAGTTCCTGACATCCCGATTTTTCTTGAAAAGGTCATATGAAAATGGAGAATGGCAGATCAGAGTCAGTAGTCTGTCTAAGGTATATATGATCATCTGTTAGTGCAATAAAAAAAATCTCAAGTGTCCTTTGGGCATATTCAAAGAAATGTTTTCAAAGTTCCCATGGGCTTACTTGGAAAGAGGTATCAAAGGCTTAACTTCTGAAGAGAGACAAGGTGGCAGGGGGTGATTGATAGATGAACTGCCACCCCTTACAAGTGCAAATGGAGACATGATCGGGGTTTGGAATCAGCCCCAATCACCCGGGGAACACTCAACACTGCATCTGAGGTCTGCAGCACAGCATGGAGAATTTCAGGGGGAGACAGATGCTACAGCAATGTTAAATCTACTATTTCAAATATTTCCTATAAGCAACAGCTACAGACACCAAGAAATTTATATAATTTCTCTGAGAAGCTATACCTGAAAACCATGTTGATCTATTTTACAGTATATACAGCACTATTTTCTTTTCCTCAGCAAAAGAAAAAGACTAACAAAGGAAACTGGAACTGCTTTTCTTGTTAAGATCAATCATTGGTCATACCGCAAACCTACTGTGTTTAGTGTGCTTGGTACCAGACACATCAGAGAAAAGGTAGGAATGACCGTGTGTGAGCAGTTCTATAATATACTTCTGCCAAACATATCTTTGTGCCCAATTCACAAGGGTACGTGGCTAGAAACATCAGGGTATCCAGTAACAGCAGTAACCTATGAATATAACAGCTCTGTCAGCTCCTCATGCTAATCAGTAGAAGTCTGCAATGAATTAGGGGAATAAATCATTATGCCTTTAAAGGTTAACATTTGCCATCTCTCTCTGCAAAATGATTCCTCTGTGAAACTAAGCATCGCTCTCACAAAAATATTATTGAAGAAGCTAAATTGTCTTCTGAGGACTATGTTAAATCTGAAGATGGCATTCAAATCAATAACGTATGAGTTCAAAGCAGTCAGCAAAGACAGTCCAATCTACAGAGAATCCCATAGGTCACTCAAGCCTGCTGTGACCTTATTTCAATACATCTCTTATAAAATGGATCAGAACAACAGTTTTTTCAGCAAGTAACTCAGATATCCACAGTTCCCTTCTTTCATTACTTGCTTCAGATAAAAAAAAAACAAACCAGAAGTATATCACCCAATGAAAACTCAAAGGAATAAAAAATATATCGTATTTATATATCATCATACTTATATAGCATACATATCAACAAATGTCAAGAGATGTTCGAATATAGAGGAGTCCAGTGTTCAAACAGGTGTGAAAGGGTGCTTTTATTTTTGTCTGCCAAAGCTACATCATTCAACATATGTAACAATATAGAACTAATTGCACATAAATACCCTGATTTTCATTCTTGCCTTACGAAGAACCAATGTTAGGTTGACACCTCAGCAGGAGTCAGCTCCCATTTGTGTGACAGGGAGTGAGAAAGAAGAGAGATGTATTTTCATACCCAAAAAGTCTCATTACTGTGTTGAATTGCCCATAGGTAAAATTGTGTATATTTTTTGTTCTACCTACTGAAGAGGTAATAAAGCACATATATGCACATACAGACAATGAAAAATTAATTACATGGGAATAATTCCCTATTTTACAACCTTAACTTATTGCTTTGGTACAGTTGGCAGTAAAAATTCTTCATTTTGAGATAAGCATCTACACATACACAAATATATTAGTCTATATATTTGCACCATTGAACTAAAGTGCCATAAAGGAAGATTTCCATCATCCACCTCATGAAATTAATGTTTCTTTGACCACATAAATGATTTTATTTCAAGAGGCGGTTTTTGAAAGCAAGTATCTATAACAGTCATAAGCCATGTATGTCTGAATTTGTCTGCAATTTCTGCTATGAACATTATGAACACTGAATGATAAAAAAATCAGATAGCTGTCAAAATAACTGCTCACTGTGTAGAAAAGGGGAGACAGAAAATAGTCAGTTATATCTGTACCACATCACTGAAAAACAGCATATCAGCTAACATTGGCCCATAGTAGCCCTAATACCATGTCCTCATCTGAAAGGTGTAGAACAAAACCAGTCTGATAAACTCAGAAGAAAGGGACATCTATTCACCAGTGAGAGAAGATACAGATATTGCTCTGTGTCCTTTGAAATTCTCTATAGGATGATGTTAACAGACAAGAAACCTTCACATTCCCAGGCATCATTTAATATGCCTTCCCTCTCTGAACTAATGAATTAAATCATTTGGAATTCAGAATGTGATTCTACCCAAAATAAGATCACCATCTAATGAAAGGAACAAATTGCCTTGTACATGCACATGGTGGGGGTCTCATTTCTTCTGCTATGGAATAGTCTTTAAAGAACAGACTGTCCTACCCCTCCCTTGCCTACACTGGGGCAAAGAAACTGTTCCCATTTATATGGTGCAATCAGGGAATGCCCCTTTACTGCCCATGCCTGGCCATTGACTTCTTGTTGTCCACACCGCTCCACTGCGTGACTCCACTGTGTCTACTGAGGAAGAGTTCATCAAACATGGAGAGCATCTAGCTACTGGGAACGCCCTGCCCTGGTACCCGAGGGAGCTGACCTGGGGTTTCTATATGGGTAGTGTCAACACGGGTCCCCATCAGGGCTGGAAGCTAGCAAGATGAAGGGGAGGGTGAAGGCTTGTCTGCACAGCCCCAGCCCTGCCTCCTGCAATGGTAACCACTGATCTGCAAAACCCCATGGGCTTCACATTAAGCAGGCATGGCATTATTCCAGCATATATAGCTATAACTTGGTTCTGTTAACTATTAAGCATAGATCTTGCAAGACGTAAGCATTTAGTGTCAGAGACACTAAATACATTATTTTAATGACAACCTTTTGAACTCTACAAAAATGTCAGGTATTGCAAATGTTATAGCAAGCAGTTTGGTTTGGAGCATGAAGAAACAATTCAGATATTTCATGTAAACAGGACTTTTTTTAAAAAGGGTTCATGTTTCAC
This sequence comes from Tringa solitaria, assembly GCA_026413425.1. Lineage (NCBI taxonomy): Eukaryota > Metazoa > Chordata > Aves > Charadriiformes > Scolopacidae > Tringa > Tringa solitaria. The sequence continues at coordinate 8,092,607 of JAOXJM010000001.1, forward strand.
ATAGTTTCAAACTTTTAAAATTAAAGATGCTTGCAAAAATTAAATTAAAAAAAAATCCCAAACCATGAAGCTTTCAAAAGATTTGTCTAAAATGAAACAGCTTATTTCAGTCCACAGAGTCCACATTTCACTCTGTCAGTAAAAGAAAACAGTTCCTTACAGTACCCTCCAAAGATGTCTTCCACTGCTGGTTGTAATCCATAATCAAAATGAGTGACAGATCACATAGCAGGATTTTTGTTTGCAGATCTCTGAAATCAGTGAACGTATCTTAACACCTCTCATTTGTATCACTTTGTCCCCGGACCTATTTGCTTGTAACAAACAGGCCTGAACACCCTGATTTAACAGATTGCTGAGCTCTCCTGTTCACTTCTCTGTTCATTAATCTTCATAAAATAATATGACAATGAGAATAGCTGGAGTTCTCCCTCTACTACCTGCTGCACTCTGGGCTCCAGTGAATAAATGGAGAGTATCTAATATGTGGAGAGAGGGGTTTAAGTCTGTATTATTTTATGCATTGGAATGTCTACAGCCTCTGTCCCTATGGAAATGTAAAGCTTTGTATAGACTGATTTGCTATGCAGCGCACATCCAGCAGGACCATCTGAGGGCGTGCTGCGGAGGAGTTAAAACAATGAAGTAAGTTACAGGTAGCACAGCGCTTTGTGGAAGGCATAAATCAGCCTATGCCGCCCGGTGAAATTCTCTTTTTTTCTAGGCAATAGTTGCATTAAACATATTTCCAAGGGGATTCTCAAAAACTATTATTTTTAGGCCAATGAAAAGAGTATTCCATTCAGTCTTTTGCTGCAGCAAAGGCACCTGCAATCTGCAAAACTTGACCCTGAACATGGATATGTCACATTTCACATGCATAGTGAGAATGTCACCCATAGCTGGAAGCCCAGAAGGAATCAGATCACCTGACTTCATGTCCTACATTTCAGAGGGGCAGAACTGCCACTGCAAGGCCCAGAAAGAAAGGGAACCACAGTATCAGGAGGCTGCCAAAGGCAGGACTCGCACTCTGTATCTGAAGCACGAGCTTGGTTGGCCTCAGCATGTTGCCTTGAGCTTTGCTCATCACATCACAGGATGCTTGAGATGGGAAGGCACCTCTGAAGATGATCTCATCCAACCTGCTGCTCAAAGCATGGTCATCTGCAGGACGTTGTTCAGGGCCATGTCCTGTTGGGTGTTGAATATCTCCAAGAATGGAGACTCTACAACCTCTCTTGGGCAACCTGTGCCAGTGCTCGGTCACCTCCACAACAAAAAAAAATTTTCTTATATCTAAACAGAATTTCCTGGTTTTCAGTTTGTGCCCATTGCTTTGTTCTCCATGGAAACCATGGAGAAGAGCCTGGCTTTTTCTTCTATAGTCCCTCCTATCGGGTATTTATATATGCTGATAGGACCCCCCTGAGCCTTCTCTTCTCCAAGCTGAACAGTTCCATCTCTCTCAGCCTCATATGACAGATGCCTTCATCATCTTCAGAGTCCTTTGCAGGACTGTCTCCAGTATGCCCATGTCTCTTGCACTGGGGAGCCCAGAACTGGGCACAGCACCCCAGATGTGTCTCCCCGGTGCTAAGCAGAGGGGAAGGATCATGTCCCTTGACCTGCTGGCAACGCTGCTTAATGCAGCCCAGGAGGCTGCTGGACTGCTTTGCTGCAAGGACACACTGCGTGGTCATCCTGGTGTCCTCCTTTTCTGCACAGCTGCTTTCAAGCTGGTTGGCCATAACTTGTACTGGCACATGGGGTTATTTTTCTCCACATGTAGGACTTTGCATTTTACTTGGCTGAGCATCATGGTGTTCCTGTCTGCCCATCTCTCCCCCAGCTGTTGTGCTCCCTCGGAATGGCAGCACAACCCATCTGGGGTATCAACCACTCCTCCCAGTTTTGTATTGTCTCACTTTGAACACCACTTTGAAACCTCAGTAGCCCCAAATTAGGAAGCTCAGTTGTCCATCAAGAAAAATACTTCTCACTGTTAGTACTACCTGATGGGGTTTGCATCTTTGGAGTGGACAAAGGCAAATTTATACTGGGTGTGTCAGCAATTTCATGAACCTGAATTACTCAGATTAAGCTAGCAAAATGTGCTAACACTAGAGATGTAAGGAACGTTCCAACAATATACCAGTGTTAAAACTGATGTGTCTTTTGTCCTAGTTTAGAGAGAGCAGTCTTGATAGACTAAGTCAGATACAGATCTTTTCACACAGGAAATATTGCTCTGGGACAGAAATAATATTGACTCTCTATATTGACAGGAGGTAACAAGAGACTTGAGAAATCACTGACTAGCAGTGCCTAGTTCTGGAGAAATTACATATTGAACTATATTGGACATGTTCTAGACGGTAGGGAGATAAAAACAACTTGCATGATATCCATCAGAGCACTCACACACTCTCACACGTCAATGGCTGTTATTTACTTTCCCTTTTAATTAGAAATAAAACTTCAAATTCATGTAATCCTAAAAAAGGCACATAAAGTGGCTGACCGGTGCTCCAAAGCTACCCATTTCTCTGTGGTGTCTGTAAAGGGAGGCCAGAGCAGCCAGTTCAGGTGGAGACAAGTAAGACTGGACAGAAAAGAAAAGCTGAGACTTCTCCAAGAACAACTAAACACACAAGGACTTTGGTGCAGCCTGAGTGACACCTTGTTAAGGCAGCAATTTAGATAAGGGTGTTATCATTTCAAAATAGACTTTCTATGAAATTTCTTTGTTAATGAGTGTCAATTTGCTTTGTGAGAGCTGACAGACTGCCTGCTGCCCCTCAAAAACCGTAGATGAAGGTACTGAAGTGAACCCAGACTTGCTGAGGTGATGCCACAGGACTACAGACTGCAGTCCTTAAATGGGGGGGGGGGGGGCAAAAGGAACATGCGTTTCCAGCTGAGCTTGATGGTGACCCAGAGGCTCATATCTAGTGAGAAGACCAAGAGGAGAGAAGAGGAGGAAAAGATGCCATGCTTGAAAGTAAGACGAAGAAAGATTGCATATCTGCAAGTGCTATCGCATATCCCCAAGTTGGGTGTTTTACTCGAGAAAGAATTTTTCATCTTTTAGAGAAACACTGAAAAGGGATATTCCACTGCTTTTAAAAACTTTTAAAAGATATATTTAAAGGCAACAAATGCAATCAAAACTGCCCCTTTCTTGAACAAGGAAGGAAAATAAGGTTTGGTTTCTACAGCTTTACTATAAACTGCTTTGATACAAAATCCCTGATCAATAAACACATTGCAGGCAACATGATCTTTCCTACTGGTGCTCATTGTGAAGCATGATATAAACTGATTCAGCTTGCTTTTGTCAATAAATATCTTACATCTGCACCCAGGCTGAAATTCAGGAATCCCGTGGTTTTAACTTTTCAGGATACACAAAGCTGGGATTCTCCTGCTTGTTCAGGGCAGATCATAGGCCTTTGATACTGGGACAGACATTTTGCATTTCCAAGCCTTCTGTAATTTTTTTTTGGTTGCCTTTTAAGTAGATCACAAGAAACAAATATTTATCGTATTTCTGACCATTATTCCCTCCTAACCATTATTCCCTCTAAAACCCACATTTACACTCCACCTTCTTCAGGGTATACTTCGCTTGTTTGAACAAATTCAATTACCAAATGTCAATAAGTATACATGTGCTCACTGCAACAACGTATTATCATTGTGATTTCCTTGGAGCATTAGTGTGCTTGGTATGAGAGGAAAAAAAAGTTCTATGCTCTTAAATATGAAGATTTGGGAAACGGATCCATTAAAAATGGGTACATTCCAGGATACACTAATTTTTTTTCTACAAAAACTGTAGTTTTATGAATTTGGTCTACTTCAGTCTTTATATACTTTTCTTGTCAAGATCTTGTGTAATTTTAAAGTCAGATTAGCAGAACACTTAACTTCTGTGGCTGTGCTGAGACCAGACCAACAACAAGCATTTTTGGAAGGATCTGGATATGGGAGAAGTAGTTATTATGTTTTCTCCCCCCTCACCCTATGAAGCAATAGAAATTCATCATGCAGAGCAAAAGAACAGAGGTGAAAGAAGATTTAGAAAGGATCTACAAAAGAAGAAAGCAAAAGCAGAGACACACAAAGCTTTAAGCCAAAGTGGGAAGAAACTTTATGTTTTTGTAGCTAAATGGTAGATTGGAGGGGACTGTACCTGGGGGTTCAAACTAAGAGGTGCACACCAAAAAAATCTTGTGCAAGCAAAGAGGATCCAACTGTGAAATTTCAGACTGTGAAAATATGTCCCAGGAAGGAAGGAGGGAAAGTCAATGAAACATGCAGAAGGTGTCTTTCTACAGATCCTGATTCTCCTGTGCCTCTTTCTGTTGAGTAGAAAAAAGAGCTGGCTGCGGAGTCCTGTGGAAGCAACAGCAATTATATTGCATGGGTATTTGCATGAACAGTTGTAGCATGCTCCAGAGGAGTTAATTTGCAACTCTGATTAGCACAGAGAACAACCAGATCTCAGTGCCACCTTTTATAAACAGATGCTGATAGAGGATAGTTTCCAATGTGCCAAGAAAGGGAAAGAGCTGAGGCCCTATGTTGGGGTAGTTAAAGCTCTTTCTTTTCATCCACACAGGACTCCTCAGAGCCTTGGAATGGATGGAGAGAGCTAATGGGCTGCCAGACAGGTCTGTCTCCGAAGATGGAGCAAAGCAAGAGAGCCTCATATAGGTGAATCGTGCATTTGGGATGCTTTAGTAACAAAACAAAAGCAAGTGATGTGTCCCCAGGGCAGGGCTTGGGCGTTCAATGTCTTGAGTTTGGGGAGGAAAATAGCAAAGGCTGAGGATGTGAATGAAAGCATCATTTCAACAAAAAGCTCTTTGATATCAAATATCACAGACTGGGGGATAGAAAAAAAAGAAAAAAGAGAGAGAAAAGAAAATGGGAGGGAGGGCAGAAGAAAACAGGTTAAAGTTGTGATGTGAATTTTACAGCTGAAAAGCATCTTTATAGCACTTCTCTGATCTGCCATTTATTACGTAGCACATGGCAGGACGATAGAGTCTGGGAATCCACCTCATGTCAAAGGTTAGCCTTAAATGCCAAATTCCGCTTTGAGAGAGGGCAGCGGGTTGCAGGAGAATATCTGCAGCATGGAGCCAGCCCAGACCCTCTCAGAGGGGCCCTGATCCTTCTCCCACGGGATCTGATGCACGGTCGCTTGGACCATGGCCTGCCTATTTCATCCTTGCTGCTTTACAAAAGATATCGTAGCAGCAGCAGCATGACCCTTCATTGAGCTGATGAACCTTAGAAATATTTTGTCCACCAAACAGATCAAAAAATACTTTCTTCTGTTAAAATATAATGTGTTGGCACTAAAACTACAGCACACTACCCTTTGGTCAATAGCCTGAAAATGCATCCCATTTACCCCTTTATCCCTGTCTTGGTTTTATTGCAGTTAAGATGGTCAAAAGTGGCTGCATGTTGTCCTGTGATTCGCAGAGTTTTTCACCTGAAAAACATGAAAAAAACCTCAAATTTCTGATCTTTACTAAAGGCTAGGGACATGAGACAAAAATCTGATCATCTTATGTACAGAAAGTGATAAAATCAAAATCAGGATTCTCCCAAGGAATGCTACTACTAATACTGTTAATCTTTCCCATAGGTCATGGTCAAGCCTGAACTGTGTATTCAGTTAATTTTCATGTTTACTACTAGAATCCCAGGCAAGCTTGTCCACTTTCAGTATGAAAAAAAAAGAAAGAGGTAAATAAAGAAGAAATGCTTATAAAATGTTTCAAAAGAACAATATTTGAGAGGTGGGCAGAAAACTTTGCTGTTTTCCCAAAGCAAAATTGTATTATTTTCATATATTTTCTGGTTAAAAATTACTTATTTATCTTTTTGAATATGGATAACTTTGGTATTTCCTGCAATCCCAGATCCTGATAAAAAAAATTGTTTTTTTTTCTCCTCTAATGAAAACCAAGATCTTTTGCTGTTGTTGACAGTGGACTTGTTGACTTCAGGTGTGAAGTTCTTGGTGAGAAATCAGCTCTAAATTTTATAGCTGCCAAGGTCAGAAGCCTTGTCAGGTGCATATCAAGAGAGTTTCATAAGATTCAAAGTAGTTATGCTGCTGTATGGTAGCTGAAGATATGAATTAAATTCTTGAAGGGGAAAAAATTACACTTTGAAATTACAGCAAGACTTGAGCTGTCTATAAATTAAGACACCTTCTCACAACTCACAAATAGAACAAATCTTTTAACAAGTGTTAAAAATTAATAGGGAGAGGAGAGAAGGAGATCAAAGCTAGGGTAGAAGCTTCAGAAAACTGTCAAAGCATCGACAGAAGAAATCTTTCAGCTTTAGTTCATAAGAAGAGCCCAGAAAAGCATTTCCCCCTTGGTGGAATGAAATGGGTTTAAATCGAATAGAAGAGAATTTGAAATGAAATGTCTATAAGGAAAGAAGTCTCTTAATTCTCCTCCTACTGGGGAAAAACTTGCTTGATCTGAAATCAAAAGTTGTGAACTTTCTCACCCAAAATGTATCCAATTGCCTTCATCACTGAAGAAAGAGGACACGTGAAATCCTTTAGACAAAGATGCACACGTTTACATGCAGAACATGTACTTACAGCTACAGGATTATCTCACCAGGATCAAATGATTTTGGAAAGAAGTTATTCTAGCTTCAGGTCCCACCTTCCAGGCTCCTCAAACCAGATTTCCACAGTGTTTATTCCAGAATAAAATTTCTGGCACAGACTAATTGTGTGTTTGTTGTTACTCAACTTGATTTATTTGGCTCCTGACACTGATGGGTGATGGGTGCCATGAGCCATTTGCTAACACCCCATCACTGCTGCTGGATAGAGTTCTCTTCTTGCCACCTTCAAAAAAAAGGATCCTCAGAGAATAGATCAGGTCAGCAATTCTTGGAGATAAGGACCAACCATGACTGTGAAGTACGTTGAACAGACTAACTCAGGCTTCAGAAATACAATGAGGAAGGGGGAGGAGTTCTTCAGCCCTTCAACTAACCTCCAACAACCCTCAGAAATCTAAGGATGTGCAAAAAAACCATCTTGCTGATGTTGCAGCTACATGCCACGTAACACCAAACACAGAGAGAAACCTTTGCGTCATCTGTGGAGACTTCAGAGATTATACCTGTGTCAGACAGAGATTAATAGAGAGTTCAAACACTTTCACAGTCCTATAGAAGTCCAGATGTTAGGTGTCAGTCTAAGGTAGCCATCTGGGCTCACACTATAACTGGAGGGAAGCAGCTGTCCCCAGTGGGAGGTTTGTCCCATTTTCAGACAAATGTCTAAAATAGGGGACCGGTTTCCTTCTCTTGCTCTCCCCATCTGTAGGCAGAGTCCTCCATCAAACTGAAGCTGGGAGTCTTAACTACTGAGAACCTGACACTGAAGGAGAGGAATCTCACTCCACACGAATTGCTTGCTCCAGGTCACATAACCAGCTCATTGTAAAGATGCTTCCTAAATTCAAGTTTAGCTCAGGCACTTCGTTTGTGTTCCCTGGCAACAAGGTAGGACACAGCATTTAGCCCTGCAGCCTTTGCATGCATGGCTAGCAGAGAGACCCACGTGGCCTGCGACAAACCTTGCAGTATGCAGACAAGCCAGAGAAAGATAAGGGCAGGTTACAGAACATATCTATAATTGCTCTAAGGGGGAAAAAAAAAGGAAAAAGAAAAAAAAAGTTGGTTCATCTAAATCCTTCACAGCTCTCAGTACAGCAAATAGATTTTATTTTAGGTTCATCCTGCCAACAAGTATCATTTTGATTTGTATGAGCAGAATGAAGACAATTAATCTTCAAAAAACCCAGCAACTAGTAAAAATATCCATGGCCTTATTTAGCAGTGTTCAGTATTTTTAAAAAAATGTTTTAACTTCCATCTTCTAGTCAAAGGGCACAGTTAATTTTTCTGCCAGAGTTATCGACTTTTCTCTATTTTGAGACCGCTAGAGAAAAGAAAATGATGGGGAGCTAAGACTTGTCCAACAGCTTTCAAGATGTGTTGAAAAGGTAAGAGTTACTGCCTTTCTCCAAGCAAGTACCAGTAATATACTGTACAGCCCGTGTCTCTTGGACAGTTCGACACAGTCTAGCTCACTGAACCACTTCTGATTTACACCAGCACTAAAAAGGGGAGGGGGAGAAAGAAGTCAGACATTGTAAATCTTTTCACTGAATGGCATTTTGAAGGGCTCGTACATCACTTTGAAACTAAGGTCTAGACTCACAATACAGATGACCTAAAGAATAGTTTATATGCCCCAAAGCCTCTTCTCTTTTCCTCTGATATCATTTGCTTTAGTAGAAGATATTAACTCTTCCTACGAAGCCTGTCTCAATGGACTTGCAAAAGTATTTGAAGCCAAAGTCCCATTGGCTGTAAAGCTAACACCTCCAGGATATTTACTTACTGCAGCTCACTAATATTAAAGGGACAACATTTTCATGAGCTATACAGCAACTTAACAGCATGATTTTCTTTGAGTGTCAAGGCAATAAGGTTTCTAAATCATTTTTGAAAGCATCAGCCTTCACAGTTCATTATTTATCCTGCAGAAAAGAAGCAAGCGTTGGCAGTTCATGATCTGGCCAGGCAAAAACACATCTGTGAGCATTAGAAGAGATGTTCATCGTCATGCAGTCGGTGGCTCTGCCAGGGTCTCTGAACAAGGGACAGGATGACGCTGTGTTTTATTCAGTGCAGTGTATCCCCATTTCCCATTGTGTTGGAGGCAGAGAAATAAAACAGGTGTGATTCCAGCCTGCCTTAGCACATGCATTTTTCATACAACGATATCAGATTCTTTGCCCATTTGCCATACACACCTTCCCCGCAGCTTACAGTTCATAGAGATCAGAAAATTAAGGTAACACCTCAATGAATTGGCTTCTCCGGCTTCAATCCAATATGCTTGAGACACTAGGAGATGTCTCACTGGGCTGCAGTAAAGAAGCTGAGCATCAGTCCATTCAGCAGCACTGTGCAAGACTTCAGTTTTGAACATGCTTTTTAGGCAGGATTCAAAGTCTTCTTTAGGCTGACAGTCTGGCATCCAGACAGATCATATGGATACCATTATGGAAAGAAAGAGAGAAAGAAAGAGAGAAAGAGAGAAAGAGAGAAAGAGAGAAAGAGAGA
>JAOXJM010000001.1:8159218-8172443 GCA_026413425.1 Tringa solitaria
TTTCCCCAATATTAGAAGAAAAGTTAGTCCTGTGTCTCTCAACCCAGGACAGGAGGTGATGTAAATAGCTCAGTGCAAACCTTTTCTATGCATGATAGTTCATTCCAAGATGTGAATACACAGCAGCACTCACTCCAGATATAAACAAGCAATTACGTTGTGCTGGTCATTGCTGACTCTCATTTAGAGCAGGTCACAGTGATAATAAAATAATTGGAGATCATACTGTGTTAGGCACAACTAAACCCAGTTTAGGCCTCAAACCTATCTTCTGATTACTCCTTAATTTAGAGGATCCGACTTATCCCTCGAGCAAAAGCTGGAACTACATTGCATTTCTGGTCAATAAAAGAGAGAAAAGGTGGGGATCCTACAAACATTAGTAAATTAAAAGGCTGAGGGTGTTAGTCACTGTTTAAATGGCAGCACACTGCTCAGCACGGGCTAATTGACCTAGTTTTTTCAGCATCACGTGAGAGACTAAATTACCCTAGAAAGTGTGCCCTGACCTCACACCTTCTGCTGGAAGAGAAGCCCTACATCAAACCCCGCATCCTGGCCTGAATTCACCAGGGGGTCTTACGAGAGTGCAAGACATATTAACGTTAAACAATGCTAATGCACATCTGTTTAACCCAACCGTGGGGATCAGCTGCTGAAACGTGAGTCCAGAACACCAGGCCTAATTGCCAAGTCCTGCCTATGCCTCCCATTATCCCAGGTCTAACCATTCCCCAGGCTTCCACCTGGAATTTTGCCTCAGGTTTCCCAGCTACCTCTTTCGCAACAAAAACGTGAGAGGTTTCTACCCTGTGGAACGGGCAGGGGAACCGGCTCGGGGAAGCTGTAGTTCTCCAGCATCCACCATAATGAGCTGAAATTGTTCTTTCTCCCCATTCCACAATCCTGTAGTTTTAATTCATTGATGTCACGTTTTTCAGCTCTACGTGCTGTGGAGCACTGTGTTCGATTGCTGGGAAAGTGCATCCATTTTCTTTAATGCCACATACACATAACACACGTATCAGTAAAGAATGCAATTTCACCGTAAAATCTATGTGTTTCATTATGTGCTCCATATGATCTATATATTCTATCATGAAATGTTGCCCTCTGTTTGCTACTTTATGTTGCATTTCTCATAAGGTTACCTTGACTTTCATGTGGATTCTATACTAGATTTTTTTTATCTTCACATAACCTTTTAAGATATACATGTTTTTCGTTACAGGTACAAAAAGAGTTAGGTTCACGTGTTACAGCTTTTATTAGTGCTCACAGAGACGTCTCATTACCCTGAAAGAAACAATAATACCCGCTTTAAGGCAAGACTTTATCTTTTCAATGGCCATATACGTTCCTATTGTCTGCACAGTAATCTTCTTTTTTTCCTTTTGGTACTAAACCAGGAAATGTGCAGAGAAAAAATGGTCTGTTTTTTATTGACTTCACACAGCCTTTTTCAAATCATTTCAAGGGATGTAAAGCATTGCAAAGGCAGACTTCACATCGACAGTGGGAGCAGCACGTCAGTCAGACAGCAGTTCTGAGACTTTGCCGCTAAAAATCAATTCTGGTCCATTGGAGTCAAGAGCCTACAATGGTATAAATGAGAGAAGCAACTGACCTATTTTCTTAGCACAACTTCTCTAAGAAGACTAATTAATTGGCTCATGGACACCCTTTGAAATTGCAGCCCTTTGTTTTCCATCACCTTGTCCCAGTTTCAGACTGTTACACCACCACCAAAGTCACACCAGTCAAAATAGAGGCAATGAAGTGCTGCACCGCTGTCACCAAGTCCACAACACAGGCTTGGATGTGGTGGCCAAGAAGAGACACAATTTCCTTGGCATTGCATAAAGGGGTGACCAAACTCAATTTGTGCAGCAGGCCGCTCTGTCCATTGAGTAACAAAAGGCAACTTACACACAAAACGTGTGTGATGGTGGACAACCCCTTACTACAAGGAGGTCATAAATGATCTTTCTGTCTGATGTGTGATTTTGTGGAGCAAAACCACCCTGGCCAGAGTGGGATTGCAATGCAGAAAGATGGCAAGATGCTTGAACCCATGTTGCATAGACATTCAGTATGTTATTTTTACCCTGGTAGTTTTTAGAACTTCTGTTCTTAGCTGAGAGCCCTACCATGATTCACTGGACAGAGAGGCACGTCCAGAGGGCAATCCAGATCCAAGGCAAGATTAATTTTCTCTTGGAATTGTCTCAAGAGACAGCAGACCTCACAGGCATTAATTAAATGCCATTAATCGAGAGAGATGATTCTGAGCCACTTTCCTCAAAGTCAAACACGGAGCATGGGGTAGAAATAGCAACTCAAAACAGGAGTTTTCCATCTATTTCTCTGCAGCAAAGGGTGGAATCCATGTTATCTAATGCAGGTGTCTATATCGCGCCTGGATTTTGGGGACCAGTGAAGCTGTTCTTCTAAATTAAGAGTCCATATACAGTTGGTGAAGGGAAAACAAGACCTCTAAAGACATGTAAAACAAAATCCTCTTTGGCTTTGTGATCTCCACCTCCCTTCTTTTTCAGGATTCCTATCCATTTCGGGCTCTTTTTCAGGCCAACGGGATCAAGCTGTGTGATGAGTGGCCTGAGCTCTGCTGTACAATGTCTAACGCCTGACGCCAGATTCATGAGGAAGGCAAAGCATGTTTAATTCTTATCTGTCCAACACATTTATCATGTGACTTCCAGCAAGCCTTTCTTATTCTTTCCATGCCTCAATCCCCTGCTAGTATAGTAGCAATTACATTTCTCAAACTCGGAGAATTGGTTTAGGATAAAAGAAGTAATATTTTTGAAATGTTCAAGTATCATAGTGAGAAGCTCCACAAAGGATTATATGAAAAGATCCCTATTTTTAGTGCCGGAGAATTGATGATTTTATTTTTAGTTGAGGCATAAATACACTGAATTTCATACATTGAATGAAAAAGATGTGAAGAAATGCAAAACTGCTACGCTGTACACCGAGAACACATTTTCTAAAAGATAGTGAGAGTGCGTATGTGAAAAGGGGCACAGTTAGGATTAACCAAGTTATCCTCATTTTGTCATTTATTAACTCCTGAGCTCAGTGTTAAGCTTGTCTGCCCTGGTAAGGGGAAGAGTTTCGTCAGGAATATTAATAAGAAACACAGTTTATTTTATCTTTATTTATGTGCAACCCCTACCAATATTAATGAGACTCAGTTAAACAAATACAAGAAGGAAATGAGGAATAGGAAGGGGAAGGGGAAGAGGCGAATAGAAAAGGAAAGAGAAGGGGAAGGAATTTTTATGTTCAGATATTAACTTTTAATCATGGAATTTAAACACTGAAGTGTGTGATTTTACCTTGCCTTTCAGCTGGTACACTCCCTGCACAACCACGGAAACACTGCCGTTCTCAGAAGATCTCATATGCTCATTTCATAGGAGTCATCTGCTAGAGAAGATGGAGAAACAGAAGCAAAGCTCTTAGGATTAAGAACAGGATTCATATCTCCAGGATGATTCTTCCCCCCAAGAAGAGTGCATCCCTGAAAAACATTCATCAGCAAAATACTGCAAGCAGTTTAAAGTTCATATTGCTGAAAATAGCTTTTGTATTAAATGCCTATCATGTATTTACCAAACCTCTGCCCCTACTATATAATAAGAGATTACAAATTACAAATGAATGCAGCTGTATTTCATTATTAATTGTAACATGTTCCCAAGCTGTTAAGTCTCATGGTCTGCTGATCATGCCTGACCCACAAATGGAAGTATGCGGCGCAATAAAATTTCACACACTCTCAGTGTCCTTTCTAATTAGCGAATGAGTCATGCCCCATATCTGCAGAGCGGAACTGCACTTCCTTTTCCTAACAGCATCTATAGATCGGCCTGCAGATGTCAATTCAGACTGTGTCACACACCACAATTTTGGGAGGATCAGCAGATTGAGAGCGAAGTTTGACGCCAAAGCTGCAGGCACCTCCAGGAGTCTGCTTTTGGAGCTGGCTCCTTCAAAATCTGTTTGGGGATTTGATTTGATTTTTTTTTAAATTAGGTACAGTTGGAAGGTTTGGGTGAACCTGAGCACATACTAACTCTGTGCTTGTCCTTTCACTTGTGTGTGTGACAGCAGAGTGTCCTTCAGCTGGGAGCGGGTGCAGGGAGGCTCTTTCTGAGGGTATTGTCAGAACATCACCACACGGTGTACGCGATCAGTTGTGATGTACAAATCGCTGCTCCAGCCAAAGGGCTCTCTGCTGACAGCCAGGCTTGCCCTGCGACTGAAAGGACTCTCTGCCAAAGAGTTCCACTGTTCAGGAAAAAGAATAGGCTGGTTTAAATGAGGTCATTAAGTCACTTGGCCAAATTCCTACCCCAGGCATTTAACCTATATGTCTCCTCCAATTCTGTAGCACAGCTGTTAATTGAAAGCTGGATTTTGCCCGAGAGTAATGCAAATCTCACCCCTCCGAGCTCTCTGAACCACCAGGGAACTTGTAAGTCTCAAATGCCGATGGAGGCCAAAGTGACCCTTTTCCCATACCCTGAGGCATTGCCTAAATGCCCCTGGAATAGACTTATCTCCGTAGACAACAAAATGCAGAGACAGTTAGGAATCTCCCATTAAGTTACTCCAGGAAAAGCTGAATTCCCTTCTCTAGCAAAGCCTCCAGATGGGTTTCACAGGCTTACAAAATGATTTGGGGTTGGAAGGAACCTCTGGAGACCATCCAGTCCAACCCCCCTGCCAGACCACGTCCACCCAGAGCAGGTTGCACAGGAACTTGTCCAGGTGGGTTTCGAATGTCTCCAGAGATGGAGATTCTACCACCTCTCTGGGCAGCCTCTTCTAGTGCTCTGCCACCCTCAGAGTAAAGTTCCTCCTCATGTTTAGATGGAACTTCTTATATGCAAGTTTGTGGCCATTAAGTCTTGTCTTGTCACTGGGTACCACTGAAAAAAGACTGGCCCCATCCTCTTGACACCCATGGTTTAAGTATTTACAGGTGTTGATCAGATCCCCTCTCAGTCTTCTCCAGACTAAAATGACCCGAGTCCCTCAGCCTTTCATAGAGAGATGTTCTGTTCCCCTAATCATCTTTGTAGCCCTCTGCTGTACCCTCTCCAGCAGTTCCCTGTCCTTCTTGAACTTGGGAGCCCCGAACTGGACTCAGCACTCCATATGGGGCCTCTGATCAGAAGGGCTGACGTATTTCTGACCAGCTGGCTGTCCTACCTTCCGCTACAGCTGGCTGAATTGCCCTCTCAGCCCACCATGGGGATTAGAGGAGAGTGGCAAGGGCACAGCAGAAAAGGAAAATAGCCTTAGGTGATGGATTCACTCCAGCCTCATCTGATTTGCTGGACAACAGAAGCAAAATTTTCCAAGTTTGCCCAAGAAAGGGACAATTCTTCATAGTAGTATCAGCAGGATACAAACCATCAGCCCACTGGACAATCAGATTTTGCTGTGGGCCATTCCTCAGACACCCAAGCTCTGTGAGAGCACATGAACTACCTTTCTCTGGTAGGTAGATGTAGGACTACATGGCAGCTACGTATTTTGGCCAAATGGATGGCTTGCCCATCCTGAAACCTTCATTAAAGATCAAAGAGCTTAGCTGTTTTGCTCCGAAGGTACTTGCCTCTATCATCCCCATGTCAGCCCACAGACATAATTACCACAGAAATACACATATTGGCACACTGGGGGTATGCAAAGAGAAATGGAAATTAAGCTGTCTAGGATTTTAATGGCACTAGCGTATTAAAATGTTATTTTTCCATCAGTCCTCTATTTTCCTGCATTATTTTGTTCTTACAGGTCTCTTATAAAATTCAGTCTTAATCTAGTTGTGTTTCTTTCAGTTCAGTAAATTTCCCTGGTGGAATTATTATCCTCGTTATTATCAGCAAGTGCAGGCTGAAAGAATGAAAGAAAAATACACAGAATGCATGTATGAGGTCGAAGCGAGCTCTCACATGAGGTTACCAAGTACTGCCCTCACAGTGACGGGCCATAAATAGAGCACAAACCACAGAGCATTGTGTAGCCTGTGCAGTTTTTATGGTTGCTGGACGGACAGATGGGACAGCAAGGTATGGGGGTCTTGCTGTGGAAGGAGGAAATTTGGGGTCTCCACTCACCTGAGTCACTATCTGGTTTTGCTCTTTTCTCTTCATCTCAGAACTTCCTGAGAATGGTCTGATTCACGTAAATATATATAAAATGCCTATGAAAGCCACTTCTTCATGACTTGCTTAGAGCTACATATGAGTGACCCACATCAGTGCCTTCCCTACGCTGTCCACATCTCATTGTAAGCAAGAGCTTCCCACGGGATTTTCTTAATGTCACTGGGGAAAAACAGGAATATCCACAAATGTTTCCATAGTTTCACTTGACATAGTTGGTCAAAATGTTGACCAAACCACAAAATGGTTTACCAAGCTACACAAGTAGGATGGCTAACCATTTTCTCTTTCTCACAAAATTACAATTTCCCTGACAGTAGCACGGGGGAAACAGCTGGTTCCCAGAATGAAGAAGGATAGATGCAGCAAATTTAGAGTTAATTACACTATGGTAGAGCTAAGGCTGCAGCAATTTAGGTCTGCCAAATTTAAAAAGCCAGTTCTCAAAAGATGTACCTGGAACTAATCACCTCTTATTGCTTCTGCAGATATAAAAAAAAAACCCAAACAACAAAAACCACCTCCACTAACACACCACTCACAAACTGGGGACACCAGGTTCAGCACACAGGAGCTCTGGAGGATGAATAATTCCCCACTAACAAGTACCAATTCTAACATTTTAATACCATTAGATTTTTACAGAGTGGTAACATGTGCAGAATTTGTTATAAACTTGGAAGTTCCTTTCACAAATATGTCAATAATGTAAGGTGGAATTCACTTCCCAAGGCCATAGGACAGAAGCAGTAGCCCCAGCCATTTTCTGATAATTAGTAGTGGTTAATGAGACAAGTCCATTAATAAGTCCATTATTTCCCACTCAGAAATTTTTGTCCAGCATCAAAGGGATGCAAAGATAGCTCAGGCACCTCTCTCAGTCCTAAAGGACTTTTTACTCTCGCTCCTGGTGGAAGGTGTGGTTTTGTGTAGGGAAGGCTGGTGTGGAGTCACTGCTGAAGCTGCAATTCAATCAGACTCCTAACTAAAGGTTAGAGGGTGTTGAAATTAATTCCCCTTTTGAAAAAAAGGTTGACATGAGTTCCTCATTTTTCTAATGAAATAACAACATTGCCGCATCCCACCAGGAGCTGTGAGGCATAATAAGCATTTTAAGGTACTTAGTTATTCTGGCAGTCAGAACCATCTGCGTGCGAGAAATAAGCATTATAACAACCCCTTCATAAATAGAAAGAGGAGCTTCATATCACAAAAGCACAGACCTACAGGTTGAAGGGATCTTGGGAGTCTTCTAGGTCTCCTGTACAAAGGTGGGGTAACTTCCTAATTAGATCACGTTGCTCAGGGCTGCGACCAGTTGAGTTTTGAAATACTCGAGAACTTTCTTCCATCCAGCATGTGACCATTGCATCACTGAGAAGAGTCTGGCTTTGTCTTCCATATAAGACCCTCCAAGTACCAGAAAGCTTCTGTCACATCCTTGCTTATCTCTTCCAAGTTCACCAAGCCCCATTCCCTTTGCCTCTCTGCACCATGTGCTCTAGCCCCCTTACCATCTTAGAGGTCCTCTGTTCGGCTCTCTCCAGTTTACTAATAAATGTTTACCTTGGTATGGAAATGCAAGGTTTTTGACCCATCCAAGACATCATACTGCAGAACTGCCGTACAATTGTGTGTTTGAGAGGTATTTTAAGTGAGTTCATCAGCTTCCAAATGTATTCCTATATATGTCTCTTTTAAATCTCCTTAAGTCATGTAAGTTGGACACCTGGCTTTACAGATGGTCAGATCGTGAAAGTATAAAAATATTCCTGGTACATCTGTTTAAACATTTGCAAAATAGTGTCTCCTGAAAACTTATAGCATATGCAGCCTATTGCTAATATTTCTAATTTATAATAGTGTCCAAAGGCACCACACAGAGCCAAGGGGTGATGCTTTCTGGGTGCTGCACTTCCCTGTTGGAAGAAACCAAGTTGTCCCAAAGAGCTCAGCCCAAGGAGTTTGCAAACTAGGCTACACAAATTGCAGGAGGGGAAGGAGAGACACAGAAGAGGGAAAAGGAATATTGTTCACAGAAATTGTCAGCTGAAGAGCCAGAAATAAGACTTAAGTCATCAGACTTGCAGATCACTCTTCTATATACCTTTTCCTTTTGCCCACCTTCTAGGTTTTATTGGGACATCTGCTTAATGACACTTACAGAAGTCCTCTAAAGTCTTCAGCTTTTGCAAGAATTATGAAACATGAAGTGGACATTTCTGGCTTAAACCATTAAACCCCTTATTTTCCATCTCTCCATCATGTATGTTTTGGCTGTGGATTCCTTCCCAGTACTGTGTTGGTGCAAGGGCCAATGCTGAACACCATAATGCTACCCTAAATTCATGTATTTGGAAGAGGATAGGGTAAGCACATTCTTGGATTAATTTTATACACTTAAAGGCAATATTGCTGACCTTCAGAATGAAACTTTCCTCTAGGCAAAGCAGCCTGTGAGGATGAAAGGGATTTGAGAATTCAGCAGGAAAATATTAGCACCAAAAGCCATCAAATGGGTATTTGGCACTACTCATAGGAACACAGGACATCAGAGACCCCTTGACTCATCAGCTGAAGACATTCATTGTTCTCATGGACAACGGTGTCATATAATCTCATTCAGAAGTTGAAAATTTTTCTTCCTCTTCCTTTATCAGCTTTTTATTTGGCAACCAACTTGGGTGGAGGAAAAAAGACTGTCTATGCCAGAGGCTTGGGGAGGATCGTTGGGTATGAGTAACGGGACTCTCTGGGCAGCTTTCTCCTGTGCCTATCTGCATAAAAAATCAGTTAATTATCCCTTGACATATTCAAGGAGTCTTCTATTTATAGTACAGTAGTCCCCCCATCCCATCTTAGAATCATAGAATGGTTAGAGTTGGAAGAGACCTTAAAGATCATCAAGTTCCAACCCTCCTGCCATGGGCAGGGACACCTCCCACTTGAGCAGGTCTGACATATTTAATCTAAATACATGCTTTTCTATACAGAGGAAGATTCCAAATGCAGATGGCTGCTTGGACGCATATTGTCTGCTGGTGTTTCAGGTATCTGAGTTAATGATTTTCCTACACCTCCTGACATTCATTCTCTTCATACGGATCCCACCCATTGTAATCACTGGACACCCTCTGAGCACCCTGGTGGCCAACTGTCCTGTCCCCTCAGATGAGGAGCCCAGCAGTAATTAGAAATACAGTTTTAAACAGTGGTGGCTCGTACAAGCAAGCAGCAGGCTGGGAGAGATCTGCTCAGTCTGGTGTATTTTAAGAACTCTTTCTCCTACCCACAGCACCTGCAACAGAAACACCACCAGTTTAATGGGAAGGGAAACCACAGGCAGACTGAGTAGGGACCAATGGCACAAATCTATTTAATGTATAAAATAAAGCTTTTGATATTGTGATGCCAAATGGATTATCCAGGAAAATGTGCTGAAAGAAAACAAGTATCTCCCCTTTCAATGTTTATATATCCCTAGATAACAGCCTTCATTGAGATGGATTTGTCAGAGTTACAGTGCTGAGCATCCTTTTATGGTTAGTTTCTCAATTTTATGCCTAACAATAAATGGCAGCGATGCTTTCTATTAGAAATGCACAACAGCTGGATTTGGCATGAAGTTTGAAATCTGATTCCAAAAATGGCAGCAATTTATGAAGCTTTGACAAAAATACATAAATGCAATAAGAAAATATTGATTCTTCTGACTTCCTCTTCGCAGATTTGACACATGCACTTATGGCCCAATATAAATGAGTAATAACAACAGTAATAATGATTAATTTCTTTCTCAGCTTTCAGACTTCACCTTTGAAACTCTGCGCAGCTTTTTCTTACCTCCATTACTGTTCAAATTTCCTCACGTTAATCTTTCTTTTAATATTATTGGTTATATTGCAACATAGAGGTTGCAGCAGTTTAAGGCTTCCTTGTAAAAAAATGGAACCTATTTGTTCTGTTGCCAACACATACAGTCTCCACACCAAAGAGTTTATGACCTAATTACAGGTGAGACAGAAGCAGTCAAACATATACAACAGGACACATTTCCTCCTTTCTGTTGCAATCTACCTTAATCCCTTGTTTCTTTCTTTCTATCTTGCCATACCTGGTATGGGTGGGATGTCTTCCCATTGCTGGAGTACAAGCTTCGTATTGGCTGAATTTAGACCTTACCTTAAAGCACAGTTCTTTGTGAAGCTCCCCATTGCCAACTCACCAAAGGAAGTCTTCATGCTGACAGAAGCATCATGGCTAGGATCTTAAAATTGGGTGGATGCTGAGCATCAGCCCAGGAACAGTTCACGGTGGCTGGTATCGGTCTTGGCATCACAACTTTACCTGGACAAGAATTTGCCCACTTCACAAATAAGATGTGAGACAATATTGACCAGAAGTGCTAATAAAAACCATTGCTTCTTGTTCCAATGGTTTGCTTTGAATGAGTAAGTTGGAGTCCTGGGAACGTGCATTATTTTTCAGTGAGATTTAGGACAGTTTCCCCAGAGTGAGAGCTTCAGCTGACTTAAAGAAAGAAGGAAAAGTTTCCACAGTTCTCCAGATCAAAGAGGAAAGCTCAGAGAAGTGAGTTAATGCACAGAAAGATGTAAAATCCAGGAGATACAGTAAAACCACCTTACTTTCTTATTTATGAATTATTTTTTTAAAAATCCTCTTAATTCTCGGGCCTCTGATGTTTTGGTAAGGGCAGAGATCTGACAGGATGGAAGTTAAGATTCTTGGTCTGGGAATTAAAAAGAATTTTAAAAGACCTGGTATTTATCACGATTTGTGTTGAGTTGGAGAGGGCACAGAAACAATGGTGCACTGGATGTTCTTGATCAGTGCTGAAACCAGGGAAGTCCACAGACTTTCCCAGGAGAATTAATTAAAAAGAGGCCAAAGAGCCCTTTTCCAACCACAATTGAAGAGTTTAGAACAAAGTCTAGTCTTTTTAGCTAGAAATCATAGACTTGCATTTTATTAAAAAGTCTTTAAAAGACTGGAAAATTGACATCAAAGAACAAACGAATGAAATGCCTAAGAGGAGAGATGATTTTTAGCTTTTTAAAGGGCTACTGAAATCCAATATACTGAACACAAATATTGCCATCAGGCTGAGAATTTCTGCCTCATTTTTCTGTGTGATTCCATTAACTGTCTTTCATACACCTGGGGGAAAAATTGTTCAAAAAAAAAAAGCCTTTGATAGAATATCGTTCTGTCCCTACCTTTTAAATAAAGGTTGAAAAAAGTTTATAATGTGTATTGGAGATTGCTGAGTCACTCTCCAAATTCAAAGTACAGAAGTAATTTCTTAATGTACTGACATGACCAAAAAATGGGCTTCTCTTTGAGGATGAGCAAGAAAAAAGAGCTTCCAAATTTGTTTTTAAGCCTGGAGAGAAGCAAACCACAGGGAAAAATCCCAGTTGCTTTCTTCCTTTGTGAATTACCTTTAACTACTGCACAATGTCACCACTGAGCCATAGGTGTCAACTGCATCATGTCTTTGCTGACGTTAATGTTTTCTCACCGCTCCCCTGTTAACAGAGGGATGGAAGGAGACGACAAGAGCCCAGCAGTCAACAGCTTTGCGGTGAAATTGCTGGGTGTCTTTGGACTTCATTCCTAAGTCGTTCTCATCCGCTTCAGATCAGGTCTATTGATTTCATCCAGTGCTTGGGGGTTATTTGTAAGGTGCTTTGAGCTCCTCTGACTGAAAGTACTTCTGGAGCGCATAATATTATTGGATTGCCTTTGGGGGGCAGATGACTGCAAAAATCTATGTTTTAAACTATGATTATAGAAAGGGAGAAATATAAAGACAAGAATCTGACAGCTACGTTAATCACACAACTTGCAGCAACAGGGGTTTTTTTTAATAAATCAGGTCTTTGTGGATATTTCTGATGGATCAGTCTCCTCATTCGTATTCTGGAGGGGTTCTACAGGAATTCAACTCATATTTCTTCCATCAACACATTTTCAGCAACTTCTTAGCATGTCTGACATATTATGAATACATGGTTGTGGAATCAAAAAAATATCAGGACTGAGACATACACTTCTGACACTTGCTATATACACTGAAGGTATTTTACTCTCATAGGAATCCCAGCACACTTTTTAGAAATGTCAGTCATAAGAAAAGAGAACCCCCATATATTTCCTAGAAAGATTTTAAATACTAAAAATAACTCTTAAACACATATTTAATTTCCTCTCAATTCCAGGAGCTCATATAATGCCCCTTTTAACTAGAAAAATGTATTATTTTACTACAGTAATGAGGTTTGCAGTGCTGCAAATATGAAAACAATAAAATCTTCTGTTTCCATTCAGTTCCCTTTTCATACCACTGCTTTCTACAGAGCTGACCTCTGGGCAGACCATGAACTTTCTCTCTATCCATTTTTCTCGGGAAAAATTTTAAAGCAAATTTGCTACCTGCTTTTCATGGAAATAAAAAGAACTTTGTCTTACAACTCAGTGGATTGAAGATTTCCTACTGATAAACCCATATGTTATCTACACCTCTTCACAGATTATGGAAGCTGGTGATGCAGGGATGGAAGCTGGAGTTAAAGATGGTTGCCTGGGGAAAAATGTCTTTAGAGAAATGCTGAGTATTCTGGCTTTATAATGCAGTAGTATCTCCATGATGCCAAGGCATTTTAAAAATAGGCTTCCTTTGCAATAAGAGCTGGTTTTGATCTTGCTGTCTAATGATTACAGATTTTTGTGCACAGCTCACAGAAATGCCTACGGTTTGCTAAGGGAAAAACTGTTCCCAGTGTCTGAGGCTCAGTTTGAGGAAGATTTCCTTTGTGCTGTGGTCCTTCCTCCCTAGAGAAGGCTGTGCACTGAGTGAGTGGTTCGGAGGTGAGCTGGTGTCCTGGGTTGAGAGACACAGGACTAACTTTTCTTCTAATACTAGGGAAAATTGCACTTCTAGAAGACTCTAGTGTCTGAATTTGTGAAAATATTTACTCTATAGCCAGCCAGGCTCT
>JAOXJM010000001.1:8172543-8192196 GCA_026413425.1 Tringa solitaria
GAATAATTGTCTAAACAACAATAGATTGTTATGGGTTTTCTCAAACCATAACAGCTGGCTGGAGGAGGATGGCTCTGTACCAGCTGGAGAGCTGGTATTTTACTAGTTCAGCTTAAACTGAAGGCTCAGGCCTCTGCTTTCACTAGGCACACCACATTCAGGGACTCAATAATCACTAGCAAGCTGGACCGATGTCAAAGCATCATTCCCCCACCCGCATATTTGGGCTGGAGTCATTCCCCTTCACGATAAAAGCTTGGAGCTGATAAACACAGGATGTCCATCACCTTCACAGCCTCATGCGGCGATGAGGGTTAAGATATTGTTCCCTGACGTGGTCTGTTGAAATGGACATGAGACTTTTGAATAGTCTGAACAGTATGGACCAAAGTTTAGCTCATGACAGTTTTATTATTTTTTACTACTGACAACAGCTAATACTGGATATTAAGAAATGAGGTAAGAAACTGGGTGTTCCTCAGCCTTGGTACCTCCACAGAGGTTTCCTAACCACCAGCAGAGCAGGCACTTCCAAGTCACATCCAGACTTCTGGGACATCATGAATCTCTCCAGCCGCTCTTCAAACCCATTTTAATTTCAGATTTTCTGATAATTTGTTACAACAACTGCCGCAGTTTGAGTGGTGCTTTGAGAATTCATATTTCCATTGCTCATTTAAAACATACTGCTCGGTCATTTTGAAGATGCCCCCTGAGCACTATGCAATAAAAGCATAAAAAGCATAAGGATGGATATATAGGTGAAGACCAAAGGAGAGCCTAGCCCAGTGCTGTCTCTGACAGTGACCAAGAGTCCATGGAAGAGGACAAAAGTAGGACACTGAGAAGGTTGAGAGCCATCCCTCAATACTTTCCCCAGACCTAGAAATCTGCAGCTTAAGGGCTTCCTCAGACTCAGTTTCTTTGTATTTAACAGTCTTTACTGGATTTTCTTCCATCAACTTGCCTAATTTCTCTTTGAACCCTTGTAGATTTTCCAGGTCGTCTTGTGGTGGGGACTCCCATAATTTAAGTCTATGTTGTGTGAAAGAAACAGCTTAGTCCCCACAGTCCACCCTTGCTGCTGTGCACTCTGACTGCGTGGCTGTTTGTGTGTCCTTTAGCTTGGTCTTAAAAGCCTGGCACATAGTGAATGAGAAACCAGCTGGGCCTCAAGCACCTTCTGCTTGCCACAACGATGCTACAGCTTTGCTCAACACCTTGGAGCCCAGACACTTCTTTTCCAACTAAAACTGCTCAGTTATTCTGTACCCTAAACACATCCTCTCTGAGATCCCCAAAGAGCTCTGGCACATCTGTGATGCATGATTTCTCTCTACAGAAGCCATGCCTAGCCCCCTAAATACTTATTCATGTGTCCACTGATCATTTTATATTAAAGTTTCATCTGATTTTCCTGGCATGGAAGTCAAATACACTCATCAGATACACTAGTAAACAGACATACTTGCACAGGTGTAGTAAATTACTATTTCAGCCCAAGTAATAGTTGCCTGGACTCCCCAGAGTCCTTTTTAATGCAGAACGGATTCTTAACAGAATTTCTCTGCTAGTGCAATTGATCCCAGTGATAGGTTACACACTGCTGCAGGTAGCTTAGCAATTTCCTATCGAAGCTCCTTTCAACTGAAAATCTCCTTTGGCTCGCTTCCATCCGCATGCCCTTCAGAAGGAATGCAAACCAAGAATTTGGGACTCACTGAAGAATACGGGCTCTGTTCCCTCATGTTAAGCACTGGGTCCTCTCTGGTCCTAGGCAGCTGCTGATCAGTGCAGAAGGGTGTCGTCAGAAAACACTGATACTCCCTTATCAGAAGCAATTCAGGCATTTAGGTCCTAATTACCAGCCTTTTTCACTTAAGGCTTCATCTTCATTGTCAAGTAATTCAGTGTGGTGGGATATCAGGACATGGAAGCTGTCGGTGATGAAACCCCTGCAACTCTACTATGGAAGTTCAGGGGGATTCAGTTTAGTTCGGTGCTTTGCATGAAATTCCCCCACCACACAGGTGTTTGAAGGAAGTCATTGGTCTCATTGGACCTGTATGTCCCCATGAAGAGATGGAGAGCATTAGTGCTAGTTACAGGGCCTGTGTGTTCTCCAGAAGGAATCCAATCCATGCCCATCAAACCCAATCTGAAAACCAAGCCAAATCAGGCACAGGGACTTCTGCTGAAGGATTCACTTCAAGATCTCACCAAGTTCTGAAAGAAATGGCTAGTGTGGATGCAGCTTTAGACTACATGGTTTTTGAAGAAGAGTCTGCATCTTGCCAAAACAAGGCTTTGATCCTTGGTGGGGTCTCTGCATCCTACTTTGGCACACATTACCATCCTGAAAATGTCACTCTGTCCTTCAGAAGTAGTGTACAGATGTAGTTTTGCTTCTATTTTTGTAAACTGAAAAAGTAGTAGCTCCATTTCCACGGCCCAAAAAGGGCTGTTGGACCCCCACCTGGGTGTCTGGAAATTTAAGGAATTTCTAAGCTGCTTGTAGAAACATTCCCAAAACTCACACCCTTATTCAACATGCTCTTGCACCACAGCTTCTTTACCTTGCTGAGAGGAGGATGGGTTCCACAGGTTTCCTGTATTTGCCCACGTCCTCCCTGTCTGAAAGTTGGTCCTGGTGTGTGGCTGCTCCTTTGTTGGTTGGGAAAGGCAATGGTTGCCACTGTGCTAAATGGCTTTGGAAAGGAAGCTGGAGAGAAAACAGGGCACAGTCCTGCATCCCCGACCAGCAGCACAGCATGGTCAACAGCATTAGGAGGAATCAAAAGCCCTCGCTCCCTTCTCAGCTTTGTTCTTTACCACCAGCTGTGTTTCTGCTGCCAGCTGTAGGCATCTTGGGTGGCCCTGGGCTTCCTGCACTGTAGAGGGAGAGGTGGGCTCACCCCATGGGGCAGGCTGAGTCCTCCTGGGTGGGAAATGTCAGGAGTTTCTCATTCCTCTCTGTTGACCAGGCAAGAGGCTTTCAGACTTTGAAAACCCAAACAGGAACTTTGGAAACCCAAACTGGATCTTTTTCATCCCTTCAGATGAGGATGTTTATAGACTGTGCTGAGTTCCCCAACTTGGTTAGGCTCTCTAGATTGGCCCAAGCAGAGAGGACACAGAGTGATGCAGGGACAAATTCCCCCAGAGCCCTGTCACAGGGCAGACCATCTGGGTGGCTGAGCTACCAAGTGATGCTGATTCTCCAACTGCTCTTCCAAACCAGTACACACTCAGTGGTTTCCTTAGAGGTACTCCTGATCTGCACCAGTGGAAGGACAGTTTGAGGGTACCAAGTCTGGCGAAAACTCTGCAGAAGGAGGAGGACAAGGAGTCTCTGCACTGACTTCAATGAGTTTAAGGTCAGGTCTGCTGCAACTCTCTCTAAAACACGCTTAGGTCAGTTAAAATACATTCACAGCTTATTCCTTGTTACAGTAATGGAAGAAACCGCTTTTGTGTCATAGCCTGAATCCTTCACAAGGTATTCTTTAGGTAAGACTATGAAGCAGAAATAACATTCCTCTTCAAAATAAGTAAGTGTAAGGACAGGGCTAAGGCACAGAGGTGCTTCCCTGACCCTCTTCCAGCTGGTCATGAGTTGCAACCCAGGGACGTGCTGAGCTGGGGTGACACCAGTGCACATATACACTGTGTCAGGATGACATGGCCATAAGGGCAGCAGACCGTGATGCTAAAATGGCTTCGGAACAGAAGCTGGAGAGAAAACAGGGCACAGTCCTGCCTCCCCTAGCAGCATCACAGCCTGGTCAACAGAACTTGGGGGAGTCAAAAGTCTGCAAGAGTGACACCACCAAAACCTAGAGATTTGTACAGCAGGGACAAGAGGATGTCACAGTCATCGTACACCATCATAGGGACATTCAGAAAGCAACAAGAGATCATTCAAAAGCCATCCAAATTCAGATTTTGTTCAGAAGTGCAGACCATTTAACACTATATTGATGGAGAAGACAGCTTTAGACATGTCTCTTGGGAGCAGCTTGTTTTGGTCAAAGAAAGGATTACTCTGTGGGGCACTTATTCCCAGGAGTGAAAAGGCTCTTCTCCTGAAAACATATGAGTGTATAGCTAAAAGATGAGCTTGTTGATGTGAGGAAATATTTGGTGTGATATTGGTGATATATTGGGTGAATCCTCTCTTAGTCCTCTGCTTTCCTCCCAGGGAGGAGAGCCCGTGGTTGCCCCTCTGGCAGAGGTGGCCTTGTCTGGAGGGATGGTGTTCCCACACGGGGGTCCCATTGCTGCCTCTGCATACCCCTGCCTGGTCCTGATATTTGGGGATGTGCCAATGCAAAGGAGAGCACTGAAAGGCCAGGCTCTAACACGATTAACCTTTCTTCCATGTAAGCTCTGGCAGTTGACTAATAAAACACAGATGTCTGAAAAAAAACCAGACTAAATAGAGCTGCGGGGAGCAGTTTCCTAAGAGGGCATCCCGGGAACGAGGGACATGTGTGCCACCGTCCAGCACAAAATCCTTCATGTGGGGAACTGTCCCAGGGACACATGGGATTCAGCTCTGAAGGGCTGTATTTGGGCCCTTCAGCCACAGGATTAAGCCCCATTTGCCATCTTTGCTGTCACCCGGGGCTGCAGCAGGCAAGGCAGGGTCCCATGAGCTAGACACCCAGCCTCACTCCTTGCTCTGCATGAAAATGATAGTCGATCACACAAGGAAGCACTGTATCAGCACACATGACAGGCATCAGGTTGGGTTATAACGCTGACCCTGCCCTCTCCTGAATTAAAATGCCTGATTTCTCCCAATTAACATTTCGAAGCTGTACTTTACAGGCTGTGTGCAGGAGCTAGGCGTTTACATACCCATCCCTGCGTCTCTCCGCCTAAAGAAAATACGGTTTCCATGCGTATCAGATGCTTGGGCCATTGTTTTGGGTCACACAGCTGCGGTCACACACCGAGCCCTCCTCTCCTTTCGGAGAAATCTCCTAATCGAGGGACGAGTCCCGAGTAGCGCCCAAGGACAAAGCGGCTCTGCTGCCTCCTTCAGACCTGACACCATGCCGGTGCCCTCTGAAGAGTGAGATGTTTGCAGATGACAAATAGGCGAGGGGAAAAGGGAGCGTGATGGGGGAGGAGGTGTTGGGAAAGAAAAGAAAGCAGCCGCGCTCATTAGAGACACGGGGAAATGATGCCTTTCATACCTGCTTCGCTCCCTTTTGCTCCTTCCATTCTTCAGACAAATGAGATACCCACGGCGCACGCAGCGTGCTGGCGTGCTTCCTCAATTATTAATGGGAGATGCTTTGTTTTATTTAATGCCATGGTTTTGATTAGTTTATTCTCCTGGGACATGCATTTTTCCCCCCTTCGTCTCCTCATTTCCTCCTCCTTTCTCTGGTATACCTTTAATCTATTTTTTTTCTTGCAGTAACGATGCACCTACGTTGCTGCTTCTGCCACCAGGTGCTTTGCTCACAGGGGCTCAGGTGAGCCAGACAGACACCACGTTTCTCCAAAAGGCCATATACCACCAGAGCCCCTTCTTGGGAGAGAGTGAGGCTTGCTAGAAAATAATGAGAACTGGCAGGTCTGATGATCCAAAGCCGAGAAACATATGCCTGGCCTGCCTCTTTCATCTCTGTAATTGGGTTTTTCCACTCCTGTCAATTAGGGCTTTTTTTATTTATTTTTTTTCCTCTTCCTTCTGTCCCAGCATGTCTCCTTTCGCTGAGCACAGTGCAAGTGTCTGAATGGCTGATCACAAGGGTGGCCCTGGGGTACGCGGCACCGGGGCGATGTGTAGAAGACACTTTGTACGGGATCACAGGATCCCGCTGGAAAATCCCACAGTTGCTTTGACAGGAGAGGAAGGACTATTTCTGCCAGAGAGAGACAGCACCTCTAGGCACATGGAAGTGGAGGTCTCATTTTCTCTTCTTGTCTCCAGAACAGCCTAGATGCTGTGTGCTGACAGGTTTAAAGGCAAGGCAATGTTTTTTCCTACTTCCACCTCCAGCCCTGAAGTTCATTCCCAGCAGTGTGCTTATGGGGGATTACTCTTAGCTATGGCAAAGCCCCCTTCTGCTGCGTGGTCAAAGAGGGTCTTAAAATAGGTAGCATCTCCTTTCGGAGAGCAGTGTCTGCAGAGGATGACTTCTTGCTTCTCCTAGATTTGACCTTGCACCTTTTCTCTAGCCCTGGCCCCAGCTCTCGACTCCCAGGACCATAAGGCTGCCTGCTAGAGCCAGGGGAAGCCTCCATAATTCAGCCTGGAGGTTGGAACCATCCACCCAGCAGCTCATAAAGACAAGCCAGGTAGAAATCGTATTTCTTACTACTATTCATATTTTTCAAGCCTTTTAAAAATCACTGGCTTCTTTCCATGCCCTTGTCTGTTAGTGGGAAAATGTCAAATTCAACAGCTCAAGAGTTGGTGAGAAAGGTGAGGGCTACATTTTAAATTCTGCTGAATAATTTGAACAGCTCATCCCATTGCTGAGCAGGACAAAAGCTCATTACTTTCACCTCCCATCGCAAACTCAGCTCATTTCAAAGGGGAATTCAGGGCTGGGGACCTCAGGCTGGAGATGGTGACTCTGTGTTGGCTGCAGCAGTCACCGCTGTTGTCACCAGCTCAGTCACTGGTCTGCACGCGTTATTACAGCTAGGAAACACTGAGAATTTCTTTCCATGGAGTGGATTTGAAGACATTTGTTGTCCCATAAAAGAAAGGGAGGTAAAAGCTATTAACTTTGAAAAGTACTTCAAATTTCACATTACTTTGCACCATCTTTTTTTCTGTTTTTTATTGAAAAGGTAATATGAAAAAAACCCAACCCTATTTTTCACTTTCCTTGACAGCAACAAAACAAGTTTCAAAAAATGGCTACTTTAACATTAATATATCCCCCCAAAATCCAGTTCTAAATCTAGCTGCAGAAAGCTGACAAAATTCTTCCTTCTTCTTGCTCTCTGCTTGTGCATTTTGGTCTGGTATTCACAAGCCTGTTGAAAGTATCTCATATTCTCTGACTTAGGACCGATGCGAGTGGCCAGAGAGTGGCTGCTCAAGGACGATGCACCTAATACCCAGGGGTTTGCAGTTATGGGCCCAGAACGGTCCAAACCCCCCACAACTGCCCAAATGACAGGATACTAATTTTGCAGACAATTGGGCTATATTGCAGATATTGTAGCTAAAGCTCTCCTCTCTTAACCAAATACAGTGGAGTCACAAACTGGGCTTAAAAGATTGCTTTGTATATTATATATAAAAAAAATCTGCATTAATTTTACTGCTGGGTAAGTGTTTTTTTACAGAGTGGGGACATGTGGCTGTGCACCTCTGTGTACACAAGGAAGAAAACAGCACACGTGCTCTTTGTACTTCACCACTTTTTCACCTGAAAAAACACCGAAACGACCGAGTTCTATCGTATTTCATATAATGTTCATCTTTGCACATCTAAATAGGTTTGTCTGAATAGCTGTCAGCATCAGACGTCTGGGGGTAGTTATACATCAGCCTGGCTGAGAAAAAAATGTGGTCAGGTTCAGGGAAGACAAATTATTTCACAAGCCTCAACACCAATTAGAGGTGTATTTCATTTTCATATAATATATTGCAGGTGCCTGTAAAAAGAGTGAAGGGCATATTGCTGGCTGTCTCCTTGTCTGCATTCATGATTTTCCCCCTGACCTGCTCCTCATCAGAAGCAGTGAGGGCTGCATCAGCAAAACAACATTGTGGTGTTCCTCCCCAGACCTCTGCTCCAAGAACCAGTGCAGAGACGTGCTGGTTTTCCAGCCCTTCATGGGCACCATGAAGAAGAAAGTAAGATTTGGAGGACACGAAAAAAGGACCTTCCCAGAATCAAGCACTGGAGTAATTAATGTTGCTGAAGAATGAGCTCCAAGGAGCCTGTGACTGGGAATAGAGACACACTGACATGTCTGTTTAATCAGGCCAGGGAATTAAACAGATCCACAGAGTCTGTGTAGATGAAATTCCTCTTGGATGCTGTGATTGAAATTACGCTGGACTCAGTCTAGTCTCGAGAAATTATTCTAACGTTTTAAGAAAAAGCACCCTACACACAGGGGACTGACACCTCCCCAAATCTCATGGGAGCAGGTGAAAATGAGAGAAGAAAACTGAACACCACAGCTGAGATCCTCTGCTGATACATGACAGTACAGTTAAGCTGAAATCTTTGAAGTTAGGTCAAGGTAAACCAGCTGTTGTTCTTGACACCCACTCTACCCAGCCACCAGGAACCCAAAGAAAGAGCCACAAAATCAGGATTTAGCCTGAACCTCTATAGCTGTCAGAAGACAGTGGCTTGAATAATAAGCTCAACCTTAAAGCTCTAGCTGTTGTCATGCTGCCAACGCGTTCTTCACAAAGTGATGATCTACATAACTATTTTTTTTAAATTTGGCAATGAAATAGACTGTATCAGTGGAAAATCTAGCCCTAAATTTTCCTTAAGAATAAATGAGGACATATTATTAGCTTAAATTTTAAGTATTGGACCTTTAGATCATTTACACCTCTTAAAATACACATAATGGTTCTATAATACCTTACATTTGCTGCCCCTCCCAAGCTTTTTTACTTACTTTCTCTTCTTCCATCATCTCAATTATCATAGAAAGTGGATAAATGCCAGCAAAGGCAGACACAGCTTATGACATCTCTAAATGCCCAGGAGATAGGGAAGTCCCTGGGGAGGCAGGAACCTCGAGTTCAATGCAAATTTCAAGCGAAGAAGAGGAGGGAGCAGCACCTGGCTCTTTCACACTTGAGAGAATGATCTAATTGCTGGCTATTAGTCCTCTATATGACTCAAAAATCTGGCTGTGCCCAGTGCCTTTTCGTTTTACCAAGTCGAAACGCAGGACCTAGTCACTGGAAATGTGAATTAGATGCTTAAACGGTGCTGTAGATCTGGCAATAAGCAGTAAGTCGGGGGAGGGAGTCTGACCCTGTCCTTTATCTCGTGTATCAGTTGCGTGCCTGAAGCACAGCAACTCAGCTTATGTTTGTTTGGGAACAGCAGCCTCAGGATTTTCTGTCCCAGTTTTCAAGCACGTGAAATTCTGCTTGGGTAAATAGATCTGTTATCCAGTAAAGGTGCTCCTGCTTATCTGGAGACTTCAAATGTCTGTTTCAGAGTCCGATTCCTGCTTTCCAAGGCCATGACGCCTTTCTGAGAAGCCTCCCAGATGCACAAATCACATCCCCTTCATTTCTTGCCAGTCTCTGCTTTATCAGTTCAAGGAGTTTCCTCAGTCTTACTTTTCCAAGTGCTGACCCTAACCAAATTCTGGCCCCTAGGAGCCAACTCCAGCAAGACAGGGGATAACAGATGCAGAACATGCAGCTGTTGTAGATACCAAGGGCTCTGCCATCTCCTTCACCCTTTACCAACCCTTCCTGCATAATGTTCAATGTGCAATACCTGTAAAAACAGCTTTCCAGATTGCCTGAAATCCTATGATCAGCTGCCCTACATCCTGACAGCTCAGACATCTTGGTGGCAAGAGAAGGGACCCACTGAGAAACAACCGATAGCTTTCTCATGTCAAACTCTGCCCCTCAACGTGGACCTTCCCAGTCTCTTCTGCCTCCTGGTGAGTCCCATCTGTGGTGGATGGTGAACCTGGGTGCTCACAAGGGGCAAGCAGGGTGTCTGAGAAAAGCCGAGTGCCAGGCATTGCCCGGGACAGGAACGTGAATCACAAACCCATAGCCAAGCTTTGGCTCCTCAGCCTCCTCTCCTGGGCAGCCACTGTGCCCATCACGCTCCCTTGGGATGCAGTGTCTTCCAGAATAAACTCGGGAAGGTCACGGTGTGCTACTGGCAGCAAGTTACACAAAACACCAGCATTTCATAACTGAGAAATATGTAGACACAGGAGGCAGCAGGGAAGGAATGGCTTTGAAGTTTAGCTAGTCAATGTGTTCCCCTCTGGGTTTGGGGGTTGTTTTTTTTTCTTACACTGATTTTTGGCTCTTTAAAGATATGCATTTTAAATGGTCATGTAAATAAATGGGGACTTGGGAAAGGATCTGCCACAGCATAGAAAGAAAATAAATTTCTATGCACCAGACAAAGAAATAAACCATGAGAGAACGCTGTTCGGCCCCTTCTCTTGGTAGCAGTCAACAATACTGAGTTGGAGCAGCTGTGTTTGGATGTTCTTTCTGTGGTGTGCTTCACTGCACGCTGGTGTACTTAGTATTTGCAGCTCCTAATTAAAATTTTTCTCATGTGCAAAAACCCCAGGGAGGAAAAGTCAAGAACAGAAAGCTCACCTACTTACTACCAAGCCAAAGCTCAGGGCGAAGCCACCCAAACCCCTTCCAGTCTTTCCAACAAGCTGTAGGGTGAAATATAAAGCGGTCCTCTGCTCTATGTCCGAGTAGTTAATAGATTCTCTCCAATCATTTAGGATAAATGCAAAAGAAGCAGGAAAAAAAAGCAGTAGGAAGAAAGAGATTCTTGCTCTATTCCATAAGACTACTTTTGTTTCTTCCCTGAATTAAAATTCAAAGCAAAATATATTCTCTTTGAATGAGGACAATTTCTAAAATTGTCTTTCCAGATTTTTTGGAATTTAAAATAATCCGAACAAGGAAAAAGAAACTTGTGTTAAATTACTTAAAACAACCTGAGAAATGTGTAGCTGAGATCAGTGTTGCGATAGACACAGTATTTATTCTTTTATATCTTCTCCTTTCAGATGGGAGACCAGAAAAGAAAAAAAAAATACTCATTAGGTGATGAAGAGTAAATCAGAACTGTTCCAGCACTGGAGTTTGATGCATTCTGTGAGAATTTAAGGTCATCTTGCTACACAGAAAAGGAAATGATTACAGGAAATATTACACTTCATGCTTCTGAATCTGGATTAAGTGTTTTATTACTTACCACTGAGGACACTTCTGTTTGACACAAATATATTTGTTAGAGTATTTTATTAAATTACAGCAAACATCTGAATTCAGAGTGGGGCTATTGAGAAGCTAAATGTAAGAAGAATTGACATTACAGAGTCTCAGCAGCAGTAAAGCTGTAATTGGTTTTGACAGATCTTACTCATGTGCTTTAGGCTCAACGAGAACTTGTTCAGATACCATCATGGTGAAGCACAAAGCAATGAAATATCAGGAGCTCCCTGGAAAAGCAGCAGTATGGAGAAAAGCTCTCCAGAGATGCTTCTCCCAGTTTTTCATCAGCAGTACTACAAGATTGAGGGCTGTAGGTAAATGACCAGTAAATACTTTGTTATTTAGAAAGATTTGTCATATTTGTTAATAGTCCTGCCTCCTGACCTTACATGACTGCATGGACAGCTTATCTATCACTTATATTTTAAAGTTTTTGGCCCCCAAAGCCATAGACAAATTATAGGCAGAAAATACGATGATCCCACGGAGTGTTTTTCAAGCTAATTTTTTAAGGCTTGTTTTGTGAATTTTGTAATTCTCATTCGACTTTTTGAATGTTTGGTACCAATACATTCAGGGTCTTGATTTTGGTGTTTCTGGCATGAGAATTAAGAAGAGCCGGTTGCTGGTTCCTGTTGTATCCCAAGGCAGCCTGCGACAGCCTGGCAGGACCAAATCCCAGGCAAGGGCAGCTGGAGGGCAGTGGCCAGTTCTTCTCTCTCCCTTGGACTTGAGATGCAGGAAGAGGGGTATAAAATATCACTGGCATCTCCCCACCAACACTGGGGAATACCCAGTGGGATCATCTGCTCAGATTCAAGTAATTTTTAATCCCAGGCCAGAAGGAAATTATATTCAGTAGCAATTAGACCAGTCTTCTGTAACAATGTGAGGTGGAATATGGTCCCATTTATAGCTAGCTCTCACATGAGAACTCCCATTCAGGGAATATTTTTCACACCTGCAGTCTGTAGGAGGCATTTTCCAGGGGTTAAAGGCTTCTTGCTCATCACAGGACAATGAATTTCCCAGAGGAACGTTCTCAGGTTCATCCCTTATTCCTTTCACTCTGCCTTATAGTCCCGGGAGTCATTAGAGAACAGGTACATCTTGAGTCATTTTTGAAATACCACAGGAATTGCACAGCTGAGATTACTTCCTCCCTCTGGCATGCAAATCATTCCTAAAAGGGTTTTCCTGGAAAACAATTCCTTGCATTTTTTCCCCAAGGGCATGTGCTCTTTTATTTGTCAGGGATCAAAATGCTTATGTGACAATGCATAAGGAGCTAGTTAAACCTGCAGTACTTTGAGGTGGCAGCAGCTCTTCCTCCTCTTCCCTTCCTTTTCCCCCTCATTCTTTTTATCCATTCATAAGGCCTCCACTGAGCCAGAAACTCAGGAAAAAAAATCTCAAAATGGTTGTTCGATGTCTTAGTGTGCTGAAACAAGACAGTTTCTCTGCAAAATTCACTTAGGCACCAGCTGGTTACCTGTAACTTCTTGTTGTGGACAAGTTTTTTCTTTTCTAGACACCTTGGACTTTTGTTTTTCCTACTCAAATTTTGCATGTAGTCAAGAGTACCACCTGGAGTGAGCTCCATCCCACCTAGGTTCAGTGGTGCAGGACTATCCTGGGTTGTCTGCTACATTTGTGTTGAAGTCACTTCACCATAAGCATGTCCTTTAAGACTCCATCCAGAAACAAGCAGTATGTGCCAGATGTATGAAATTAGGCACTGCATATTTCTGCTAATGGAAAATCTTCCTCAAGTATCCAAACCCCTCATCTAGTCAACAGGAAGAGAAAGGTGTCTTGGGAAATTTCCAGGGGTCAAACCCAACTGAGGACCCTTACTTGATTGCATCTCTCTGAAGACAGATACAGGTGGTCTCTCCCGGGGTTAAGTGTCTTCCTGATAGTGATGTTAGATGCATACTCATGCTCCAGTGATTTCAATAGGAATTAAAGGCCCAAACCCAGGACACTAACAAATTGCAATTTGGCCATTCACATCAGGACTGAGATTTGCATAACTAAGCAAGAGCTTTGGTGTCCAATGTTCCAGAGCCTTTCAAATTCTCTAATTGTTTCTGAATTCAGACAGGCTGCCAGCTCCTTGGGTTGGGTCTTCTGCCCAGTGCCAGACGTCCAGGCTGTGCTAGCATGGCAGGAACCGCTCCATTGACTAACCCCACCGGGAGTCCTTCCTCCAGACCTGGTTTTGTTGCTTCAGGAAAAAAAATAAACCCGTAAGAGCTTAGGCGGGATTTCTAGTTTCTGGAAGCCTCCCTCAAAATAAAGCTGACTGATGAAGTTGTCCATTGCTGTTGGCGACCCCGAGCCCAGGCCACTGGAAACGATAGCACCGTGTAGATGAGTTCAAGGGTCTAACGCAACAAAGTACCTGCACGTTCAGCTCTTTTTCTCCCTTACAGGAGCAAAACTTTTTTAGTTTCCTCTCTGGAGAGAGCTTTATTTAAAA
Organism: Tringa solitaria; assembly: GCA_026413425.1. Classification (NCBI taxonomy): domain Eukaryota; kingdom Metazoa; phylum Chordata; class Aves; order Charadriiformes; family Scolopacidae; genus Tringa; species Tringa solitaria. The sequence continues at coordinate 8,185,989 of JAOXJM010000001.1, forward strand.
TTCTGTTTGTACATCATTTTATTTTTTTAAGTGCCTTTGGGCCTTGGGAAAGCTGGAAGCTCAAGAATTCAAACTTCAAGGCAGCTGTTTGGAAAAACTTCAGTGTGCGAAAGCATTTTGTAAACCCCAGATACAGGCTGGTGCCTTTGATTATTGATACATGCCATTCAGGCTCTGCCTCTGTCAAACTTTCTTTTGTTGTTTTGTTTCCACGCTATTGGGTGAAAAATTCCCCACCCAGCAGTTGCCTTGTGAAGCAGAAAATGCTAATGTTTGTGTCTGTTGCAATGCACCTCTGGCAGGAAAGACAGAGGCTCTGTGCAGGGAAATCTTAGTGGTGTCAACCCCTCCTCTTCAGGTGGAGGATGCACCTACATCACGTTTTCATATAATCACTGTAGGTTGGTCTCAGCAGAGAATAAAGAGCTTAAATTTATGGCTTGCCTGACTGTGGTTGTCCCCTGCAGCTCATTTGACTATTCATCATGCTCCACACCGTCAGCCCTCCGTATGGCTGGAGATGTCACCTATCAGAGGATAAACCCTTGGTCCTGTTATAAATTTAACATTATACATTAAAATATCTGTATTATTATGATACTGACATAAGGTATTTTATATGTATTAAATCTGTAGAACTCCTTGCAAAGATGTCATGTCCTGTTGAGATTGTAGCTACAGTAATGACACAATATTCCTGTCATAATGGACCAGAGCTTCAACAGGTTAAAAAGCCAAAATCAGTGTAACGCCACTACTGCAGCTCTGCCAATTCACAGCATGATGGACCAGCAGCAGCTTCCTCCCCTTCACCCTGTGCCAGCAGCACTGGCAGCTCTCACCCCAGCTCTCCAGGGACAGAGCCCAAGCTCAGCGTTACCCTGTGGCAGCACAGATCATCAGCCAGGGGAGGGAGGTTTGGTCCTCACTGGTCATGAAGAGGCTGGGAAGCTGTGAGGGATCTTTGGGTCTGGCTCCAGAAGATGCCATATCACTTTGACTCCACAGCTGTGCATTCCAGTGGGTGTCCATGCTTTCCCATCACGTGCCTTAAGCACCTCTGCAACACCAAGACATCAACATCCACTGCCTGCACTTTTGAGTTGCTTTCTGCTTTGAAGACCATGCCACCTGCTGCTGCTGTTGCCCCTCAGGCTGTGCCCCAGAGAAAGCCCCATGGCCATACCTCCAACAGTGAGCCCAAGGTGCCCTGCCACAGTGGCAGTGGAGGTACCTTCCATCCTGAATTATTCCACAAACCTATGACCAACAGCCAAGCTGACAGCCCAGAAGCCATCCTACCACACAGGAGCTGGAACAAGACACCAGGAAGGGCAGAGGAGAGTTGTGCGAGCTGATCAGGAGCAAGGAGCAGAGACCAGCAGCAGAAAAAACAAACATAGCCCAGTGAGAAGCTGAGCAGACAACGGCAACTGGTTAAAATTGCCTGATATACCCAGGGATGGGGTAAGTCAAAATGAGGCCCACAGGAAGAACTGTGGGACTGGTCAAGGTTGTTGACAATAGGTCTTGCTTTGGCGCCTCCAAAAGACGGGGAGGGAATGATATGCATCTCACCTAGTGTCATGTTATGATTTGATTTTCAGAGAGAAAACACCGCTTAAGAACAAGTGTATTTATTTGATTTTCATTAGCTAGGCACAGGAATAACCCGTGTCACTTGAACTGGCCTCTTGCTTTTCAGTTTTATATATTTTTTTTTTTTCTCAGAAGCTTCTGAAATTTAGAAATATTTCCAGGCAACTTTCCAAAACTCAGAAAGTAGAGAATATTGAACACCGTTTCCCTTCCTCTAGTCTACCTCATCAATTTTAATCACCAGGGAATATACTTTCAAAGTGGCACTTAAGAGGCAGAAAAATCACATTAAAAAGTAAGGGGATTTCCATCCCTAAATCACCATGACCAGCTTTAAATCATACCTGAGGGCAGCTCATTTTTCTTTCCAGGCAAAGAGCGAGGCAGAGGGAAAAGCTCCGGGTGCAGGAACAAGTCTGAAGCTTCCTTCCTTGAGGAGCCTCCTTCCTTTGCACAGGGCTAGAAAGGACCCCAGGAGCAGCTGGGACCTGTGTCCCATGGGACCTATGTAATAATCTGGTTTTTGCTGCCCACTCCCTGAAGCACCCACACCACACCAGAGACTCTTGGTTTTTGAACTTAGGGTGAAAGAACAGATGGTAACTCTGCAGGTCTGCACCTATATGAAAAATACCTCAGCTGGAATGACATCTATCTTCTCCTTGCTGCAGATGAGACATCAGCTTAGTGTTCTGGACTTACATTCTCACACTGCATTTTTGTTTTAATTACACCTTATTAATTTTTGCCTTCTAAACTATTACAAATGGCAATGAGAAACCCAGATGCAAACATATTCGCCTCCATTTTTCATGCGCATTCATATATTTTTTTCATTCTGGGTAAGTGATATACACAACATTTTGACACCAGAACACTTGATTCCAGAAGATTAAGACCCAAACACAAAAGCATTTAGTCTGTTGGCTTCCCGCTGAACTCAGTGGGCTGCTCAGAGTCTCGACAGGAGCAAAGAGCTGCAATGGTTGGCTGAATCAGAGCCTCAAGGAGGAGACCGGGACCACACAGTGAGCTAAAAGACTGCCAAGAATAAAACCCAGGAGCTTCTTGGCTCTCTGTACCTCATTCAGGCCATGGGATCAGGCTTCCTCTCTCCAGTGATTTCATGTAAGAGCAATAAGGGACAATACAAGGAGGCTGCATTCATTATTTGGAGATGGCCTGTGCATCTTTGCATTCACAGCGACTGATGCTCCAGGTAACGTACAGAGAAAAAAAAAATCTGAGGAGAGGGATGCAACCAAGACTGAGCACAGTTAACAGAGAAAATAAAACAGACCTGCATAAGGAACTGGTTTAAAGATAAGATCTAAAAATAATAAAATACGTAGGACACAATATTATTTGGTACAGCAACAAGCAATTAAAACAATGAACTTCTTCTGGGAACGTGACATTTGTAGATTTAAAGGATTATTAACAGCTTTGTGTGAGACTTAACACCATATTTCCTCAGCCCTTCATACAAACCAGAAATGTTGCAATACATGAAAAGGACCGCTGAATTTTTAACAGAAGAAACTGTTAAAGTGGCCATTATGACACGAAGCCACTCATTAAAGCACTTTTTCAGCACAAAGGAAAAGAACAAACTACAAATACAAGATGATCCCCACAGCAGCCTCTACTTTGTTTTCCTTATTGAGTTATCTTGCAGCAGTGTTCCCCTGGCACATGCACAAAACCTCACGCTCCACGAGCCATGCTTGTACCACTGTGGACTCAAACCACATTTAAACACAACAGAGAGAGCTGGAGCTATGTGTTCACTGAGCACCATCTGCAAACATCTCCAGCACCGCTCCTAGCAACTTCTGGAAAACACTGAGGTTCACACTGCCTGTGATGCAAATATTTCTGAACTTAAATACCAGCTGAGACACTTCTGAACTGAATTCAGTGCTCTTTCCATGAGCTAAACCCTGCTTCACAAGAGGTAAAACACAATAATCAGTCAGTAACAGCTGGAAGAAGGATCATTGTAATGGTTTGGGTTAGGTGGGGTTGGCCAATGACAAGATGGCAGATTCTCTGCCCCACCTCTCGCTCCAAAGAGAGGAACAAGAGAGATAAAGAGATTTACAAGTTCAGGAAAAACTAAACTACTTTAACAAAATATTTATAATAAAATGAAAAGAAAATAATGAAATAGGTAAAATATATATAAATACATACAAAACTGTATCAAGCTCCCATGGAGATGTCACCAGCAGGCACTGGGGAAGTTCCAGAATGGACTCAGTGTTGAATAGGAACTGGATTTGAGAACACACTGGTGTGGATCAACAGCAGACAAACTCACAGGGTCCTCCTCATGGAAGAAGAGCCATCCACTGAAGAAGAACACTTTAAGGGGAGCCAAACATGGCTGCTTTGGTCCCTTATCTTTTATACTGACATGGCAGATGGGATGGAACACCCTATTGGTCAGTTTGTGTCACCTGACCTGTCCATGCCTCCCCACAGGTGCAACCCCTCCATGGGGTAACGAACCAGGTCAGCTGAACATGGTTTGCATTTCAGTGGGTCAGTCAACTTGGGTCAAGGGATATCTTCTGTGTAGGAGACCATGTGACTCCTTGGCCAGCTGCTCTTGCCTCTGGCTCCGGAGGGCAGCATCCCAACACTGGAGAAGACAGGCCAGCACAAATGGAGCTGCAGATTAGACTGGGAAGCAGCAGGTTGAATGATCAGCCAAAGTAAGGACAAGAACACCTAGGCCAGCTTCCTGCTGTCAGGATGACAGAGCCTGGTCCTGCCATGGCTTTCAGCTGAGCTTGCTGAGAGGCACAGAGCACACCTCCGAGCCTGCAGTAAAAAAGAGCAGCTGAGGGTCTCCACTTAGGGTAGCAAACCTCTATTTGGCAAGAGAACCCATATCACTTACCAGCTTCATTAAGGGTATTCTCACTTCTTCCTCAGAGGACAGCAAACTCAGCACAAAGGGGTACCATCCCCTGTGGTCACAGGAGGAACATATGCTTCCTCCCGATGGAAGAGTGGCAGTAGCATCTCAAAATTGTCTTGAGCCTTTTCCCAGTTATCAAAACCAGGCTGTGTGAAAAGCCCATCTGTATACTGAGCCAAAAGCACTTTGCACCTTAAAGTTGTTTTAGAAAAGAAAAGAAAAATAGCTTTGGAATAAAGGAGTCCTTGAAATCAGTAATCCAAGATGAACTGGTTCTTTAATCCAAAACTACTTAGATAATGAAGTAAATTTATGTTGTGGTTGTGGCCACAAAACCACCAAAAATCTCAGTAGCTGATATGCAGTTCCAGCTGCAGGAAAGCTGCAAACCCAGTTCATTGCTAGAAGGAGCAGAAACTGCCATAAGGATTCTAGTTTGCTTTTTTTATTTGCTAGTTTTGAAGTGATATCACTGCAGTTAGTGAGGAGGAGATACAAATATCAAGGGACTGGAGAACTTAAAAACGCACACTTATTGGGAACAAACTCTCAGCAGGTCTCTTTGGCCATGTCTAGGCACCTTGCTTGTCATACAAACACAGACAGCGCTGGAGTAGAGCAGCTCCTGAAGTTCACTAGCCCACCAGAGGACAACACGTGATTTAATGTTTGTTTTGTGCAATCCCCAGATTTCCCCTGACCTGGAGCATGCTGTGGAAAATGCTGCAGGTAAAATGACAGCTGGAGAGCTTTGATATCCTGAGGTGATGAGATGGCAGAGGACACGATGTGGTTCCTGATGTCCTGCCAGTCTGGTGTTAGCCCAGGAGGTTGTCCTAGATCTTCTTCAGCATGGCAACCGGAAGTCATCACGATGAGCCCCGGGAGCAGCAGCATGTCCAAGGAAAGGGCAGCAGAGCTGGAGCTCAGCAGGGAAGAGGAATTTAGCCCTGTTGGAGAGGAACTCGATGTTTCTCACCAGCATCTTCCTGCTGCTGCTGTAAGTCCCCAAAAAGCCTTGGATAAAGGTCTTTCAAGTGGAGCTGATGATCCGGGATGGAAAAGCCACCGCTAATATCTGCTTGCTGCTGGGTTTAGGGGGACCCTCAGGAGCTCCAGGGTGGCAGGGGTGGTTTTCGTGCTCCCCACAGGAACAGCAAGCTCTGCCCGCAGCACCCTACCTCCAGCCTGCAGTGACGGGGAGGCTTTTCCCAGCACCACCAGATACTCCACGGGCTGGACTTGAGGCTCAGACCACAGGGCAGGGACACTCAGTGACTTTGCTTTATAATATTATTTTTTTTCCTACACTTTTGTGCTCAACATGCTTTCCACCTTTCAGACCAGACCAGGACACAGCCCTGGACACATCTTTTTCAAGAAATTCTCCCATGTTAACGTATTCATAATTTAACCTGCGTGGGTTTTATGGACCAAAACAGTGGTGTTTTGGCTCTGAGGGTATGTGGGACAGTAGATGTGGTCCACATGATGTGTGTGGCCCTGCCGGAGGGCTGCAGAATTTGCACAGAGGGGGAAGGAGGCACATGGAATCATAGAATCATAGAATCATCTATGACGGAAGGGACCTTCAAAGGTCATCTAGTCCGCCCCCCCTGCAGTCCGCAGGGACACCCTCAACTAGACCAGGTTGCCCAGGGCCTCATCGAGCCTCACCTT
>JAOXJM010000001.1:8205850-8246846 GCA_026413425.1 Tringa solitaria
GATTAACATCAAGCATTTTTTTTATTTCAACTTTAATAAATTCAATAATCTGAATAAATTTTCAGAAAACATAGTTTTGCTCTTCCCTATTTGCTATATATCTGTGGTTGCCTAATTCTTCCATAAAATGCGTATCTGACAGCACGTCTGATAATACATTAAAATGCCATTTTATGGTGACATCTATGAATGACTCCATATATTATGCAACACTCTATGCATGTACATACCCTGACTGCAAAATCAAATATTTAGCAACACCAAATGCTGTTCCCCATTTCTCATAATAGATCTCATGGCCTGAATGCAACAGAAACTACAAGACTGCGTTAATATTTTATGTTTCATGCCATTTTAATTACATTTTAACACGTCAAACTTAAGTCAGGCAGAGAGAAGCTGGAGTGATTTTTTATTACTACTGCTACAGGGTCAGTGAAAGCTGAATCAATGGAAACTTCTGTGTTGGCAATTAGCAACCAAGATAGCCAGGAAGCAGAGCCAAGCTGCTGATAACATTACTCCTTCTTGCCTTTTTTCAGTATCTATCTTTTCATAGCAAAGCAGAGGCACAAGAGTGATTTGGATGTGCTGTAGGTATAATATAGGAGACCCACGGAAGATACAAGTACAATTCCTCAGTCTAATCACGTGGAGATTGGTAGTCAGATCTTTAACAGAACAACCGTAATAAAAATCCTATTTTCACTCTCCTGTGTATGAAGGAAAAGCAACAAACAGGTGGCTACTGGGAGTCTTGTATCACCTCCTGATGATTGTTCTGGTTAATAAAAAAATCCTAAAGCTTTGATACAGAGTAAGCAGAGTGTGCCATAACACAGGTTAGAGCTGGTAGGGTTAAAACCTCTGGAAGGGACAGGAGAGACCTCACTCTGCAGAGCTGAGGTTGAGCCCTAGTAAGTAAAAATAATTTAAGATAAGTGACCAGCACCTTGAGATACCACTGCTTGGGTCTTTGTTTGCCCAAAACAACCACCATTCTACAAGTAAAAAACTACATCAGTTCAAGACCCAACAGACACTGCTCACGGCAGCCATGGAGAATGATGGGACCAGCCCTGGATGCTATCTTCTAAGATCCAGAAATGGCTGTTCAGAGCTGACTGGTCGAAGAGCAAAGCTGCTGGCGCCTACACTGAGTCTTCACAATAAAATAAGGTGCATGCTAAGCAGACTTCTCTAAGAGCACTAAAAGTCCTCCGTACACGTGGCAATTTGCAGTAACAAAGCAGAACACAAGCTTAATATCTACATTACTGTAAAGCCTCATATCAGAGGTAGCACAGTGGCACGAAGCACGGCAGAATAACCGTCTTTTCAAAACCACCACTTTTTCTGCTGGTGGCAACCCTCAAAGTATTTCATTTCTGCACCAATAAATAAGAATCTAAAATTAACAGCGGCAGCTAATCAAAAGCACAATAAACGAAGAGTGGGTACTGAGGGCTGCACAGCTCCCTGTGTAATAGGATATTCTCCTAGAAGAAAAGAACTCCGTACTATTTAAAAGTGCTTTATGCTTCCATAAACTTAAAAGAAAAAAAATAGCCTTAATTTATTGCAGCCTCCACACTCTTTAGAATAAGACTGTAAGTCAGGAAACTTCAACTATCTTTCTTTCAATGACTATAAACTTCTTGGTGGTAGGAACTAACTTTGATGTTTAATCTCATTAACAAAAAATAGGACAAACACCTATTTAGGCCAGTCTCTTCCAATTCAGTTGGCATTCTGTAAAACATTTCTACTTCTTCATCACTAAAGAAAAGCTGTATTGTGTGTGCAATTCATTTAGAATTAAGTTTCTAAGCCTACCATTTGTGAGGATTTTGCTATTACACATAGAAAAGACTCCTTCTCCCCTCAAAATACTAACCCATCAGAGGCGGGGGGAAAGCAAAATTTTCATAATGCAACTCCTCCTGCCAAACAGACAAATCCAGTTGGGCTGGAGCAGCCAAAGCAATAGCTTCCTCCTCTCCTTTACAGAGGTCCTGGATCTCAAAAAGCCTGAATGGCTGCTACAAGCAAATTTATTCTCAAATGTACTCTGAAATACTGTTCTTCCACTTCTGTTTTGTGGATCCCCACACCCTTGCCTTTGGAAAGTCCATTCAATGCACCAAACCACTAATTTATGTCATAGTTAGTTTCCATTTGTTTAAACGGAGGAGCCTCAACAGGGTTGGTGGCTTTTCCTCCACCATGTGGTCTGGTGGCTATTTTCTTAGTATGTTTTCTAAATGAGTCCTCTGTGGCTGAAGAGATTTAATAACAGAATTTCAGCTATCTCTGGGCCAAGTGACTGTGTCTCTGAAGGTGATGAAATCCAGTTCCAGTTGTTTACATCTTTAAAAGCAATATATAGAGCAACAGCTGTGCATCCCATCCCGGAATGAAGGAAGCAGCATTTCATAACATACAAAGAAACACTTGTGCAGCAGCGGAGCAGGCACCAGACTATCACACCACAGGGCAAGAAACATCAAGCAAGTAGAGAACAGTTTCATGTGAAATAAAATATGTGATTTCTTTAAAAGTGGCCTCATAAACTCAGTGAGCTGCGAATGCTGAAAACCTACAGATTTTATCATCCTGCGGGTAATAGCAAAATTTTGTCAAGTAGTTGATAAAGTTAAGAGCTCAAGAGAAATTACAGTGCCCAGGTAACCAATATGAAATGTGATAGAGAAGAACCGAACTGCTTCCTCCGGAGACCAACCCCTTGTGAGCATTGGCAAAAACAAAGTGAGAAGTCTTTCACAGCAAGCTTTTGCAGAGCAACTGAAATGCAAACAGAAATAAATGCAGCTGTTAAGAATCAGGAGATTTTTCATCTACAGGAACTGAATCAACAAAAATGTCTGCTGGATTTTGGGTAGAATGTCATTTTGATGAAGCCGAAACTCACGCTGTGTGTTTGGGGCGGAAGAGTGGCACAAGTGATTTTTAGACTCTTACCTTTTCTGATTCATAAGCAGCTCTCTGTGGAGATCTTGATGATTCCGGGATGACTTCACAGGATTAATTAATTTCTGAGGTCTAATTAATTCAGGATTGTCATCGTCTATGTAGTCTGGTTCAGCCATAATCTTCCTTGGAATGGGATATGGGTCTTTGGGTTCAGTGTCCTTATTCACAGTATCTGTAAAACAGGGGGGAAACTGCAGTAAATCTACACTGAAAGGCCTTTTAAAGATGTATTAAAACATAAAGGCAGGATGTTACACTGGTAACAGTTATGCTTTTCCTAGATTCATGTTGACTCTATTAAGTAAATGCTCTCAGAGCAAACATCAGGAGTATCTTTTTAAAATAGATGGCAATTTCACAACAATGTCATCTCCAACAGCCTTCATCCATTGACGTGGAGACACAGACTCCCCTCGTTTTAGAACTAGAAAAATAATTTAGGTTAAGTTAGTGAAGAGCCCTATTGATTTTAACAAGCCTGCTCAGACAAAGCATTTTTAGATCAGCAATACTGAAACCCTAAAGGCATTTTAAATGCTGACTATATTAAATGCTATGAATCTGTACCAAAATCATAGTGAGTCTCATTTTCTGCCATCAGGATCATGTTAGCTATGGGGAAAACACCCCTCGTGGGTAAATCTTGAAGTGTACTGTACCGAGCAAAGGCTTCCATGTGGAAATAGCCAGATCTGCAGCTGTTGAGATAGGGGAGAGATTTTTGAGAGGAAAGGTAGAGGAGTGAAAGTTGGGTGAGGTTGTTTCTGAAAGGTCCTAGTTCACGCAGTGAAAATCCACAGAAATCCACTGAACTGAAGGCAATGAAGTCTTGATGATTGATATCATCTGGAAATCTGGCATTTCCCTGTCCTGCTATAGAAAACGTATCTATACACCAAATCACACCACTTTGAATCAACAGCTGACATGTAAACTATAGTTTTCAAATGATGTACACATGGCCATTCATACCCCCTTCCATCAAAAAGCCTCAGTCACAAAAAGCTCAGCATCTGAAACAAAGCACATTGAGAGCAATTCTGCCTCCGTTCGCTGTCGTGGAAACCCAGCAATTATCAGTTTGATGAAAACATTGGCCCCTCAAACAGACCCCCCCCCAAAAAATCTCCCAGCGTGTGGGTTTACAGAGATGAATCAATGGGACATGACAAGAAAAGGCGAGAGACCTCCATCAGCCTGACTGGCAGAACAGCTGAATGCCGCGTGCTGTGCAGAACGGGGCTACGAGACACATCAGAGAATCACTGGGATTTTCCATGCTTGTTCCAGTAAAAGCTGAATATGTGCTTTTATTTAGATCCCGCTGTTACCAGCCCTTCACTCCCTCTCTCACTCCACGGGCTGTAAGCCCCATTTAAGTTCAGTCACAGTTTAACCCCTGTTTTGTTTCATTAGGAATCTCATATTGTTGCTCAGAGGGTCTGATTGAAAATCCACTTCCACTAATACTTCAGCACTAATACTTCAGTACCCCCATCACTCTTCTTGGGCTGCATGAACACTTACAGATAAAGAAGCAAAATGACAGGACCAAGTTTTCATAGCATCATAGAATTGTCTAGGTTGGAAAGGACCTTTAAGATCATCTAGTCCAACCATCATTTTCAGTGGATGCAAGGAAGCCCCTCTGGATTTGAAGGTGTCCAATGGATCTGGCACCGTCCCTTCGGCTTCTTTGTTTGAGTGGATGATGTGAATTAGTGTTTTATTGATGCTGTATCAACACACCGAGTTTCTAAGAAGCAAATCAGATGAGAAACAAGATCTTACCGGTGTGAGCCGCTCTCAGGGTGGACCCTGCATTAGTTTTTCAAGGCAAATTTATATGTAGCGTTTTTGAACTCTGTGGGGGTGCTAGCTCTCTCAAGGACCTCTGAAACTAATATAAAAATTGCCCGCAGTTCACAACTACGTAAGTACATTGCTGTACATGACATAAACCTCTTACTGATGCTGATCATGCAATAAAAATACTTCTCCCATCACCCCTTCAGAGTCCTCCTCGCTTCAATCAAGCAACCAGCTATCACCATACGTGCAAAATGGACAGCATCATTGGAAAACTGAGGTCAGAAGAAACTTGGAGGACTTCTAATCCAACTTCAAGCTGAGAGCAGGAACAGCTTTGAGATCAGACGACGTTACTGGGTAACGTCCTGAAGTTCTCCAAGGCTGCAACAGCCTCTTTGGGCAACCCTGCTTGTCTATATTCATGGTGACATTTTTCCTTACACCCATATTAACCTCTTGTTTCAACTCATGCCTACTGTCTCTCCCTCTCTGGCCATTCCCCGAGGAAGAGCCTGGCTCCATCTTCTCAGTAAGTTCCTCCCAGGCTCGGGGGTGGGCTGCTCTTAGGTCCCCCCAACCGAGCCTCTGCCCTGGGCTGAGCCAGCCCAGATCCCTCAGCCCCAGACATCTTGGTGGCCCTTCACAGGGCTTGCACCTCAGTTCCCTCACTGTTGAATTGAATGCCATGTAAAAAATCTCCCCAAACCCCCCCCCCCCCAAACCCAAACCACAACAAACTTCTCAATGTATATGACGTAGCCCCATGCCATTAATAAAACGGGCATGAAAATCTATTCACTTTACCATAGACAATGAATAAGCTTGCTACAGGTTTTTTATGTACGTTTGGTTGGTTGGTTTTTTAAATAAGGACACGATTCATACTTCCTCAGTGTTCAGGTCAGGCTTATCACAACTAAAACAACTCCAATGTTACATATCCAGCCTCCACCCAAAATAAACCTGCTCTGTAAATGTTTGGTTTTCTGTACTCCTCTATCGGCTCTGTCGCACTGATGGGGCTGTGAGTCTTCTAGAAAGCATTTATCGTATAAAGTGCAAAAATAATCTGCTGCTTTTTCAAGGCAAGTCTTCTGTTTGCTCAGGTGAAGATGAAAACCACAGAATTACCCTACAAGTGTCTGTCATAAACAATGTACTGCTTTTCTAATACGAGCCCCTGAAAAACAATTTGATTCAGTCATTTCTCAGCAAGTTTGATGTAACGTTTTGCAGCATGTAGATTTGCTTTTGGCAAGCCCTTAAAAATGAAGTCTATTTATTCTTCTCTCTTCTGTCCCATCTCTATTTTTAAAAACATGTATTCAACTCTGAGGTCAGGAATCGTGGTTTCCTAATGTAACACGAACTGTACGAGCAGCAAACTTGAATGAATAAAACTCCCTTGGGAACTGAAGACGCTTTCTGTGCGTGATTAAGCTGTAAATTATTTCAGCTAGGATTTCCACACGGAGCCAGCAGAACAGGGCACCCAGTTCCCACTCAGCAAATCCTCTCACACCCTTTGCAAACCTCAGTCTGCCTGGAGGCCACCAACCCAGTCCTGTGGAGTCGCTGTGTAATATTATACACAAACAATACCATTAAGATAACGCGATTTCTACCCACACCCTTTCAAAGCAAGCATTTACAAAAGCACAGGCAACTTCCACATAAAAAGGAAACTAAGGCACAAAGGATTCACCACTCAATGGCAGAGAGGAACAGAGCTGGCGCTGGAGCCCCAGACTTTCATTCTGAGATTCAGGCTCACATCAATAAACCAGCCAAGCTCGATGACAGAATCCCTCAGAAGTCCTTAAACAAAGTTCAATCAATGTTCAAGCAATAACAATTAAAAAAGTATTAATTCCATGAGTCTCTAGGGCTCATCACCACAAAAGTCACACCCCATAAAGCTGCTTTGAGATCATCACTAGGTGCAACAGTGGGATGTGAATAATCCAAACACCACTCAGCAGGAATATGCTGCCTTAAGAGCATCTGAGAGGCTCCTTTTAACCATTTACTGCTGCATGATCAATTGAGAATGTGCAATCTGTTCCTGTGTTTCCCTGTTACCTTGCTCCAAAACAAAGGAAAAAGATTTAGATTCAGGGGATGTTTTAGCTGAGCTCAGCTCAGGTTTAATACACCCACTAATTTGGCAGGTGCTTCCCCAGTTCATTTGCTGAATTAGCTGTTGCTGCACAAGCAGCACAAAAGCATTTATCTACCCCATCTTGTCCTGCCTGAGTAACTCTCATGGACTTTACCCATGACTTCTTACAGACAAATGGATTTTCATCCAGAAAGAATAAACTGGGGATCCAGCATAGAAGAGGAATTTTAACTCCTCAAACAGAACTGCAAAGCAATTTTAACATCCCACTAGACAAAGAAAATAACTTCAAGTATCCTCCCAGACAGAAATTTAATGTTTTCAGAGACAAAGATGCTCTTAGGGACATCAAGAAGTACCAAACTGACATCTCAGTCTTGGAGAACCAAGATCAAGTGGTCACATACTTGCAATTCTCTCATTTATTTTCCTTGGAGCACAAGTAAATTCAGAGAGAAGAGAAGAGGACGAGACGAGACCCTTCAGGTTAATCATACTGAATAGATACAACCGAACCAGGGTGTGCCAGAAGCATGGAAGTTACAGCTGGGGGAACACGTCCAACAGACACGTTTGCTTCCAATGTTATTTATTTCTTATTCTATCTATAGGGGTTATTTTCCAGCAAGAGTCCCTTAATAGTAGTAACACTGGAAACACGTGTGCGAAGAGAGCTACAGGCAGCCACTAGTGTTTTTAACAGATTCAAAGTAGATCTTAACACCACCACATTCTGCGGCTGCCGGAGCTTTTGCTACAACACAGCTCCCAGGGCTTCCGCAAAAGAGGGAAGTTCATGCCAAAAAAACCCTCGTGTTTATATGGCATTCAGGGAATTGCATTTATTTTCTATCTGGTATTCCTCATACCAGAAATCACACTCTACATATGGAATCTGAATATAAAAATTCCTGTGAGACACCATATATTTATATTATCATATGTATATATGGCATTTTCACCCTACAAATGATTCCCACAATTATTTCCAGCTGTGAAAGCAGAGGTAGAGTTGAGGCCCCTTAAAAAGCATATAAATAAATGCCTAAAAATACCGATGAACATCAAAATAATAGACTAGTCCAGTATCCAAAAGTTACATTAAGGCTAAATTCACATGATTTCCTTTTTGCCTTAATAAATTCTTGAATTAATATCTTCCACAGAAGCATTATCTCCAACACCGAATACCTCCCGAAGTAAGATTTTATTCTTGAAAAAGCTTCAACATCTGTTCTGAGCTGAACTGTAAACCATCAAACACTATTTTTTAAGACTTACATTTTTAGCTCTTTAAACTACCGCGTAGACTTGCGGTTTGTTACAAGTAACCCAAAGGCATTCTTTGAGAAAAAATATGGTTTTACTCTCCCCCTTCCCATGTCGAGAGGAATGGGAATAAAAATTCCTCAGCGTGTCTGTGCTCAGACGTTCCAGGGCCAGCTTCGCCTCGCGTCCACCAGCTCTCGGAGGGGAAAGCAAAATTGTCACTGAAATGCAGTGTCTTTGCATGCCCCATCCCAGCACTGTTTGCACACAAAAGTCACCACCGCTATCATTTTTATCTATATGCTCTCAAGAGGCACTTAACTAGAGAGATTTACTTGATTAATCCTTCATTATAGATATCATTACTAAACTTCCCACGGTTCACCCTTTAATTCAGAGTTCCTGGAAACAGGACACAAAATACTCTTCCCACCCAAGATGCTCAAAGCCAGCCACCGTCCGAGGAGTTTGGCTCTTATTCCCACCGTCTTTCACAGCTGAAAGGGATGATGGGGTTTGGATTTTGCCAGACGGCCAGACTGCCTGCGGAGGGAGAGGGAAGGACCAGAGAGGTCCTGGTGGCTGCAATTCCTCTCAGCCCCTTCAGGCTTTGTTAAAAAAAATAGGCTGCGACTTCCTAGTGACAAGAGCTTTGTTTCAGAAAAGGAGACTGTCTTCACTTGCCTCAAAAATGAACACATTTAGGGCAGCATGTCCCTACTGTCCCATCCGGATTGCACATTTAATATCTTCCTATTGCCAGATTACTGGTAATATTACTATTCTTGAAACAAAATGAAGACCATCAAACTTTTTAACCCTTTGGCAGGTACCTGGGTTTTGTTTCTGGCTACAGCCTCACCTCACTGACCTCAGGCATGTTATTCCATCTCCGTGCATCCCAGCTCACACGCATACAAGAAAATAGTCTCTTAGAAACTACCACGAGCTTCTGCAAGGCCAGTCTTGCTTGTCACGCATGTTAAAATCTTCAGATCCCAGAAGATAAAATGAAGGTGCAAGACTGAAAAACATCTGTCCATACTCTGTCTGAACAGTTTAACTCAGCACCTTCCTACTGTGGGTGTCATCACTTAACAGCTTCCTTAGTTGCATGGCTGCCAAAGGACTGATAGACCATGGAGACTTCTCTCAGGAACAAGACCTGGACAGCCCAAAGCAATCTCAGTGATGTCAAGGACAAAGAAAGAGGCAGGGCCTGCTGTAAACTGAAGCTGTCCCTGCTGTCACTTCAGAGGATATTAAAATGAACTAAACCACTTAAAAATCTCACAGAAATCCAGTTAATGTTCATTTTCTTAAGTACCACTGAGAGTGTAATGTCAACAAAGCACAGATAAAAGATCCACTAGATGAGAAACCAGAAGAAAAAGGGTCATTTTAAAGATGTTTGCATTGGCACTGACACCTAACGGGAGACAAGAGTGCAAGACTTGGGGCAGTGCTCCACACTGTTACAGCTCTCTCCAAATGCAAAGAGCTGCTTGTGCCTCTCATTCAATGTAAACACCACCAGGCAGGCTCGGTGTTCCGTGCTTTGAAGTTCAGTCAAGCCTTGGGTGCTAAGGGATAAGCCCAGAATCCCCCAGAGCCTGAGGGCTGAAGAGCAATACTGGCGAGGACAGAATAGCTGGTCCCTCTCGGTCTCTAGTCCACTTGGAAAAGAGACGCAGAAAGACACAAAGAACAGCCTCACCTTCCACTGAAATCACAAGGCCCAAAGAACAGGAGTTTGTATTAATCCAAAAAGAATTTTCCCTCAGCATGCAAGATCTGTGATGAAGCTCTCTGCCACCGGCTTTGAAACCAGCTGGAAGTACCAGCTCTAAATAGTTGCATTTCTTCTCTTGCTCAGGCAAAATGGTGAAGAGGTATTAATGCAGCTGCGTAATTAGAGGTGGAAGAAGAGAGAAAGAAAGTGACTCTCCTGTCCTACTCAAGAGGAGGTCTCCAAGAAAGGGGACTGTAAGAGCATTGGGAGAGAAGAAGGAGATGGAGTTTCTTTCACCACCACAAGCAGAGACCACGTCACCTTATTGTCAGAGGCAGGTAAAACTCGAATATAGAACTTCCCTGAAAAAAAAATCTCGAGCATCTAATTTTTAATGCAGGCAGAGGAAAAGACAGAAGGACACAGGATGAAGACCAGCACACTGTGAACAGAGCCCATCTTCCCTAAATCCTGGTCTGTGCTCAACCCCCAGGGTTCCAATCTGAGACTAATGGCAGATAAAGCAGACTGTGCATCTTACATTTCTCTTTCCCAAAAGTCCTGCACGTTTATCAAGGACTTTATATTCCCCATACTCATTTTGCTCAAGTCCTTGTGATTACTGAAATCCCTAGACAGGGTTGGGGATGTGGAAAGCCATTCTGATGGCAAGGAGAAGACCCAGAGTTTTGGACAGCTCTCATCAAAGAGACTTTTAGTAACTATATTGCTTTCTTCCTGCAGAACAACAGCATGTCCTGCACACCCTCCCTCCTCTCCATCTCATCTAATGTCATTCATTTGAAAGGAATAAATCACGACTAGCAAAGACATGCAACTGAATATATATCTGGTTTTCACAAAGACACTACACAGGTAATTATTACACCGCAGTAAACACGACTTTCAGAAGATCACTGAAATTATGCCTCCTAGGAAATGCACTCCACAGCACAGTTTGCAACTAGATTAAACCCAAAAGGAAACTAGCAATTTATTTATACATGGGTCAGCAGTGATCCATATGCAATGCTGAAAGGATACATTTTTTAAAGAGATTTTAAGATGAGAAAAGGAAATAAGATCCGTTTATACTCCCTGCAGCTACACTGCACTGTAAGTGTTCTAGACCAGGCAGTCTGGACCACTAAATTAAAAATCAGGGCAGGTTTGAATCAAATTTAACTACATTAAAATACATGATTTCATATGAAAATTGAGCCTTGGTTCAAAATCCAAAGAGTCAGAGGAGAGTTTCTCTAGGGCTTCGCTGTTGCAAATGTGAAGAACTATCAAACAGTGTCACCCAGTGGTAAAGGACTTCCTGCAGACAGGAACGGAGGAGAAAAAGTCGGGGGGAGAAGACTGAGACAAATCCATGGTTATATACAAAACTGCTAAAGAGCAAACAGACTAAATCCCTGACCATTTTAGCAGGAAGTCTTACTTCTAAGTCATTCTGTTTCTGAAAACGTCATCGTTAGAGGACAGTGATTCTTCAAATATAAAAGGTTTAACACTAAAGGGGTGTATTTCTGAGCCAGAGGGGAAAATCCAGAGCAGCCAGCAGCTTCTTATTGATTGGGAAAGTGGAAACATTTCAAACATCTGACTTGAGATGCTTAAAAGGAGACTGGTGAATCTTGACTGCTCTTAAAATCTAGTTCACAAGACTGCAGCAAGATTCTTCCAGGGAAGAGAGAAACACATTGATGGTTATTGTTTCTTCACTTGTTCTGTATTTTCTTCACAAGATCAAGATGACAGAGTAATGTGTGTCCCGATGAGGCCAAGCAAGGTCCAGGAACAAAAGAGTGTAGGTCAAACTCCTCCAACAGAAATCCTCTTTGGATGTTACGGTGATGATGACAATGATGATGATAAAGAGTCCTAGTAAATATTCAACCAGGCAGAAGTTTATGCCAGATATATGCCCAAAAGGGTAAAATGACTTCTGAAACGTATGACAAAGTTTTGGAGCAAGAGAAGAGGCAGGTTACTTGGCACCCATGTAAACATGATTGGCACAGCAAACAGAGTTTTCTTTATAAATAAGAAAATAAGAAGCTAAAAAGCAAATAGAAGCAGAACATCTATGAACTGGAGAACATGTCCTATATTGAAGTGGTTCTAAAAGCTCTGCTCATTTGATTTTTAAAAAGTGAAGAGTAAGACCAGCCTGATTAGCCTATAAGCAACAGCCTGACAATGGTTTCAGAAATTTCAATGACTGGAGATTGGGGCTAGAAAACAAATTTCTAAAATAAGGTGCACACTTTTAAAGCAAGGGGAATAAAACGCTAGATTTAATAAAAGACTTGTGTTCAATTGCATGGAGAGACCAAATTACAGGATCATAATTATCCCTTCTAGTTTTACTGATTTATACATCTATGAATGCAATTAATAAGTGTTTGCAAGGGGGTCAGAAGATTAAAATCTCTGTATTAATCAGGTAGTTATGCATTCAGTAGCTACAGCAGCAAAAATGAGACCAAACGAGTGAAGTATTTCACATGTTTCTCTGGGCAACCTGGGCCAGTGTCTCACCATCCTCAGAGTAAAGAATTTCTTCCTAAAATCTAATCTGAATCTCCCCTCTTTCAGTTTAAAACTGTTACTCCTCCTCTTATCACTACACTCCCTGATAAAGAGTCCCTCCCCATCTCTCCTGTAGCCCCTTCAGCTACTGGAAGAAGCTATAAGGTCTCCTCGGAGCCTTCTCTTCTCCAGACTGAACAACCCTAACTCTCTCAGCCTGTCCTCACAGCTGAGGTGCTCCAGCCTCTGATCATCTTCGTGGCCTCCCCTGGACTCGCTCCAACGGGTCCATGTCCCCGCGTCTTGCCAATCAAAGCACAGCAGGGCTGGTGAACCTCCAAATTTTGGTTCATGCCACATGTTATTCCTTTGGGCACACCAGCGTCCTTCCTGGAGTAAGGGCACAGCAGGATCTGCTGGGCTGTCACGACGCCCCTTCCTTCTGGTTGTTTCTCAATGACAACTTAAAAGGAATTCTACTACCCATAAAAGAAGCCCGTTTTCAACAAATTTAAAAATCCCAACATAATGAAAACCACACAGTCCACTGCAGCTCGCCTGCTTCCTAAATGTATTCATAGGTAGTTATGTAAAACTTAAGTACTTCTTCAGACCGGACAGATATGTATCAATTACCTGCCAACTCAACAACTCAAGTTCCCTTCATTTAGCAAGAAACCCCTTTCCTAGGAAGGAAAAAAAAAAAAAAAAAGAAAAAGAAATCTGCACTAGTAAAGATTGCTTTTTTCTTCTCTCTTTGGTGGGAAACGGCTCAGAAAAAGCATCCAGCCTCTGTTTTGAATTCTAAACACAAGGAGTATCTCTTCTTCAAAACAGAGAAAAGGAAACAAACAGAAATCATTTTCTTAAACCTGTTGCTACTCCAAGCTAACACACTCCCAGCTTACTCACAGGAAAGAAATAAAACCTTCACCTCAAGGAGTTAGTCTTGGCTCAGGCAACTACATCCACATTCCAGCCTGTGCTGTGTCCACAAAGAGACACCCTTCCTTGCCCAGACCTGTTTTATCCACTCTCAGCTGGCAGAGACGTATTTTAGGTATGTGGCTCCGCACTGCAACTCAGTCAGAAAGGATACCACTACAAAGGCAGGGAAGAAAGACCCGAAGGGAAAGGCAAAAATAAGGAGACCAGAAAAACTGATGACCTGATCTTCCGAAAGTGAGTTACAGCAACAAATTAAAGAGAAGGATGTTCCACACCTTCCTCGTGACCTTAACCAAAGGCGTGATGCCCTGATGGGTTTGAAAGGAATGAATGGGTGCAAGAATGTATGTCAGCCAGAACAAGCCTCCTGGAAACATACGCAACAGAAGCCAGGGCATACACCATATGGGTTTAGGTCAGCCAAGCCCGACATACATGAAGCTATTAAACTGCAACAGCGATGGACAGGAGCCCTGCAAAGAACATGCAATGAACACCATCTTCTCCCTGTTTGATGGGAGAAATGAGAGTTCTGAAAAAGAAGAATTTACAGAAAACAAAAACTGAAAAAAATGTTGACACTTGAGTCACATCTGTGAAAGCCGGTGGCTTTCTACATGCTCTTTATGAACAGCTACAATCAGCAGCCTCATGAATCAGGAAGCTCTGACACCGGGGCAGGGCTGAGTATCCATCAGTAGCTGCACATGGAAGGGTAAGGCAGCCCTGCCTCGCTGCTTAGACGGAAGGGCGTTGTTTTCTAACGAAACATGCCTCCCTCTCAACAGTACATCCATGTGCTGCTCACACAACTGAGCTGCCTTTGGCCTTTGAGCCTCCCTGCAGTGAAGACCCCAGAATGTTAACACCCAAAACAAAAGCAGTCACACAAGCTTATCATGTACATTTTAGCTTATAACTCTGGCAGAAGAAATTAAGTTGTGTGTGGTGACACAGGACTGTTTTGATGTTTTCTATGTCATCTTTTTTTGTTTGTTTGTTTTCTTAGAAAGGCTTGAAGAGGTTCAGGAAGGGAGAAACAGACCATCACTCGCTAATCCCTCCAGAAAGGAACTGCTCAATGAATTCCAAGTACTTAACAAAGAAAAATAAGAAACTAGGGGGATGACCCCAGTTTTTACCACAAAGGGATTGTTTGTTGAGCTTGTGAGCTGGTGGCAGGAAAGGAATTTCCTACAATTGTTGTTACCTTTCTGCTTGACAGACCACCTGGAGGAAAGTCTCAGGCTGCCCTTCCTCAGCAGCACTCCTGAAGGGGGCCAGCCGTGCCACCGGAGTTAGCAGGAGCGCTCAGCTCTGCTCCTCACGACCTTCTCCAGGGCTTTTGAGAGGACAGCTCGCTCGCTTGATGTGCTACAGAAGTGGAATTGAACTGGGCTTAAACGTGAACTCTTAAGTACGTTAAGTTGAACAAGCAAAAAAACCCTCAGTAGTCCTCAGAGGCATTACAGGGATCTCCATCAAACTGTTAAACTACCTGCATCCCAAAAAAATCACATGCTGGTTCACAATGGTCTCATAAAGGAAAATAAAATGTGTGTATTCTTGTCTCTTCATGCTCAATGATAAAGAGAAGCCTTAAAGAAGCCAAAAACCAAAGGGCTGCAAACCAAGACTCGTGCAGAGCCAAGAACAGAGCTGCAAGTCTTTGTTGTTAGATGCCTGCAGCTGAGGAACAAAAGCAGCATGAGGTCACAGCTTGGCTCTTACCAGTCAAGGTTCAAGAAAGCAGAGAACAGAGCTTCCAGAGAAGACAATGCCATTTGTCACTTGCATACAGACCACCAGATGGCCACGTCTCTGAAAGAGGGTACGGTTAGCCTGAAAAGGTTTTGAAAAAAGCCTTCTCAGGAGCCTCAGAGCCCTCTTATTAACACCATTTCACAGGTGACTCAGCTCACTTTACAACAGGCAGGCTGAAAACCTGTCCCCTAGCTCCAGGTTTTTAACAACAGCAGGTTAATTAATATGATGAATACCTATTGATAGGTGATCATAACTGCCAATTGCCAGCTGCACCTCTTCACCACTGAAGCCAACTCTGTCCTTTGTTCCTCTGCTGAACAGACAATTCGGGGGACTCTTAGCACCTGCTGGGACTGCAACCAAAGAGGGAAACTTTCAAACCAACAAACTTTATATGCTGGCAATAAACTGCATGTTAAGGAGTCCTTAAAACATCCCCATACGCTGTCCTTAGAAGGCTATCACCTAACTGTCTCAGATGTTTGTCAAAGGAAGGAAGAAATGGCAAGAGGTGTTCCTATGGTCCTCCTCCTGCTCTCTTTCAGTAGCTAAATGGGCTATTTTTTAAAAAACCAAATACAGAAAAAAAGGTAATTCAAATTCCAACATGCCTTTATGACTCCCATGTTTTTTAAAAAGCATACCTCTGTTTTGCAATCAGAAAACACTCCAGTGAACAGTGACAGGTGAATACTCAGCACTCCAGTGAACGCATTGCGTTGTGTCACACCCCAGCGAGCACTGCCTTTCGTGTTTCCTGTAACTAAATTAATTACTAGTTTTCTCCATGACTGCGTAAACTACAAAGACGTTATGGACTTATTAGAACGAAAGGAACTGTCTTTGTGATCAAAGGTGAAAGGGGAATTGGTATTTGAGTAGGCAGTTCATGTATTCTTGATTCCTTCGGTTGTGCCTCACTACAAGAAAGGTGGTCTCCAACTGTAAGCACTATTTTTACCAATAAAGGGTGGATTTGTGTAGAGGAAGGGAAGCTCCTTTCCTTTACTGTAAATTCTTGACCTCGTCCCATAAACCTGAGTAAAACCAACCAACCTTCCACAACACTTTCAAACATTTTAACCCAAGTTGCTCAAGTTCCTACCTCCATCACAGCTTGTCCATCATCTTACGACACAATCACTTTCTCAATCTGCTTGCTTAACAAGTCGTGGAGAATTCCAGATTGCCAAAGCAGAAAATTAGCATCTGCTTCTTTTTTTAATTAGACAATCATGTTTTGCCAAGTTTCAATAAGGAATTATGTTTTAAAACTGCTAAAAAAAATTACTGAGCAAAGGGAATTCATCAAAATATGAAGTGGGACCTGTTCATTATAATGGGCTTGGTCACAAGAGAGGCTCGTTCATGTAGCAGGAAAACTGCCCCGTAATTACAGCCAGGAACCAAGTCACGACAGAAGAGCGAGGCTCTATTCTCAGCCCTACCAAAAACTGGGTTTGTGATGCTGAGCAAGTCACTGAGGCTTAAATTAATCTGGAGCAGGCTGTGGTTGTCAGCACAAGACAACGTGTTGGATACCAAATGCTGAAAGCGCAACGCAGGCTTTTTTGGATGAGCAGATCAGTAAGAAACTATGATCATGAATTACGACAAGGCTACGCTTTGTTCTATTATGGGCAGCGTTTTGTCAAAAGTTTTGGAACCATTTCATGTTAAGCACTCTTTTTTGAGGCTTGAACAAATGGTTGTTTTAGAATCAAGAGGCAAAATCCAAATAGGTAATTTGCTAAATGAAGTTTAGAAAATAAAATTGATGATGTTTAAAATAAACTAAGACCTTATGGATTAACAGATACACAGAAGAAAATTTAGAAAAGATGTTTGAGTTAATAGCACAGAGGCTATGAACTCCTTAGTGCTGCAAAAGAAACGCCTGGGATGTATAAGTCTTATGCCTGAAAGACTGATGCCATTTTCACCCCAAGCCTATTTTTATGAATTTCTTCCTTTCCAAGTTATTACCAAAGTCCCTAGTGTTTACTTTTTTGTTATTTGTCTACGGATTTATCATCTCAACAACCAAAATAAGGCACATTATACACATGCTTTTGTAAGCTGCACTAGTAAATACTTTCTCAGAAATGACTCCAAGATGAAGATCCACATTGAAAAGCCGGAATGAGAGCTGGGAGCCTGAGGGCTTTCCTATCCCGCTGGTGAATACAGCACGTTCTTCTCGAGCATGTTAGCAATAACACAGAGACCCATTTATCAAAATCTGTCCTCTCTAAAACAGCATGTACTCCTCAGCAGTCTCAGAGCTCAGCAGGGTGTAAATGCTGCATCTTCAGCCACTACATCACTTGTTTACCATGTACATTAGCATTTAAGATTACAGCAAATGTTTGCTACGGTTAAGTCCCATTTCATCAAGGGAATGCTAATAGTCATCCTTTAATGTGAATGTTAACAAGTCAGCCATAGCTTTTTTCCTATCATCGAGATACATGATGTTATAAACACAGGATTCCTACCCACTACGCCGAAGCCTGCCTGCACAGTGGATGCTGTCCCACCTGCTTTAACACTGATCCCAAAAAAGCCGTCGGAAAAGCTGCACAGAAACACAACAAAGGCAGCATTTGTACTGCCAGACAGCAACAGCATCCATCTCCACTTTAGAAATTCATTTGGTTATGAAAGCAAACAGGCTATCAAGAGTAACCCAGGAGCCTTTCCCCGCACAGATTTGTCATGAACGCTTCTTGTTCTCTCCCCTACACCTTTCAGGCACTGTTGAGCAACAACATCACAGGTACCAAGGGCACCGAACTACAACTGGTAAACGTTTGGACACGGCGCGCGAACGCAGTTTGAACATGGTGTTAGCTCAACCAGATGTGCCTCTCAAGGATCTTTCCAGCAGTTGACAGCTCACTCCAGCCAGTCCCAAATCAACCCGTTTTGGAGCTTAATTTCTTAAATCTCTAGCAGTGATCAGCTCGTGTTGCACCCGTGTGAGCAAACAAGCCCTGCAAGGAAGCAAAAGCCCCAGAAGAGACAGACACAGCCAGCTGGGATGGTGTAACTTCGGCCAGTGCAACCTACTAGTGAAAATCAGCAGAGGTGTGTATCTCTATCAGTATCCAGCAAAGTTATTCCGGACTGGGAACAGCTGCGCCAGCAGAAACACCATCCGCTTAGTGCGGAGAATTGGACCACTTCAACACAAAAGAAAAAGCAGTCCAACTTGTAGGAAAAAGTTAGAATCGCAGCAACATTTATGATCAGACTGCAAAATGCAGGTGGAAAAGTGAAATATCTCTATTAAGGACATTGTCCCAGCTCTTTCATATTTCATGATAAATGCAGCCAATGAGGAATGAGTTACGAAAGGCTGAAATGACAAGATTTCAATCATTATTATTTGAGTTTCATTAGAGCTCATGTTATATATTTATTTTACAAACAGCAATTAGAACCAAAATTAGAGCAACCTCACTGTCCACATGCGCTTGAGTCATTATGCTCCACAAGCTTGCAGTCTAGGCAGAGGGCTGATTCATTATCCCCATCTTACACCCTGTACCTTCCTGGAAGACAGTGGCCTTTGGGGCTTACGAAATAAAGACAACTTTTGGAAATTTTACCTTTGACTGCTCTCAATCTGCGCTGTGTCCCTCCAGAGAGACACGACCCTCAGCTCATCTTTCACACAAAGGTAATATCCCACTCACGTTTTAACTAAGTGTTTATTTTAGATTTTCCAGATAAAAACAATGCTGGTTGCCATCTTCATCCCTAAACTATGTTTGCTGCGAAGTCAGACAGCAATATTTTATGTCTTTGAGCAGGGTGACAGTCACTTCCATGAAAGTCTACCAACATGGCATCATCTTGTACATAGCTAAGACAACAAGTCTACTCTTTCGAGGCAAACACCCTCTTTCAAGAGCCATTTCCCTCT
The DNA here is from genome assembly GCA_026413425.1 of Tringa solitaria. Lineage (NCBI taxonomy): Eukaryota > Metazoa > Chordata > Aves > Charadriiformes > Scolopacidae > Tringa > Tringa solitaria. Next base: position 8,224,967 of record JAOXJM010000001.1, read on the forward strand.
CACAAACACACCTAATTAAACACACACCTCAGGGCCTGGTGGAACAAAGAGTAAGTCTTTGTGGTTGTCCAGGGGTACAGATTTTGATTCAGGAAGTACGTGTCTGCAAATTAATTTTGATCCACATCCTACTGTGCTTAGTGTTTTCCCATGGCTTCTATTCAACATAAACATTTGCTACCACTGAAACCCCAGTGCTTCCAGGAAAACAATGTTTAGCTAAATTCACACAGCGTTAAAAAAATGACAATAAGACCATTAAAAGTTTGAAGTCAATGGATGAACTTTGCAAGTCAGCATTAGTGGATTTACTAGAGTGCACGCCAGCACTGTCCACCATCAGAAGTACCAGTCTCTCCAGTAGGGAGATTAATAAATTTGTTAGCTGTTTCCAGCAGATTCATAACGGAAAAATTTGTAGAGGCTATAGCACAGGCTCTTATCAGGGAAAAGAGATGTATGCACAATCTCAGAGCTCTTTGATCTTCTCTAGGGGGTATTTCCATTGCTAGATCGTACTGACATCCATTTTAGAGAAAACTGCTGAACACGTCTTTTAAATATCCCTTCCCAAAAAAATCCCACAGGACAGCTGCATTACTTCGAGTGATCTGAGAGGCCCTTAAGAGGCAGGAGGAGACAGGAAGAGGTTAAACGAGTAAATGAGTAATGAGTAAGCGAGTAAACAGACATACGGAACAAGAATTTTATCCAAATTCTCATGTTTTGTCTCCCCTTCTTTACATGTGATAAATCAGCGTAGCTCAGCCATAAACACCTTCTATTAATCTTACCCAAGACCTCAGCTAAAAATTGAAGACATTCTCGCTTAAGACCTTTTATATATCCCACTCTAACCCTTGTTTATATAATTATGATTATTATCCAATTATAAACAATGGCTTGATTAAAACATACATATTTATAGAAGCATTCATGTCACCTACCTTGAGGCCTTTAACTGCTGAAGCTAAAATGGGAAAGCAAGCTCCTTATAGCATTAGCACAGTTATCCAGAGGGCAAATCAAAGCAGCTATGCTGAGCGCTAATGTCAAATATCATGGCTCTCAAGCAGCTTCCAGAGACACTTGCCCTCCTCCACTGGCGTTATGAGAAGTCCAGAGACTCCCAGACTGCTTTTTAATTATCAGTGGGAAATGTCCATTCAAAAAATCATTATCAGTGGGAAATGTCCATTCAAAAAATCAAAACAGTTAGAAATTCCAAATTTCATAAACTACAGTAATACTGAACAAATCAAACCTGCCACGGCTTCCTACAGTATCTCCAGTGTGCCAGTTACTTTCAGCTTCACTTTATAATGTAAAACCGTGGAAAATACTCAGTTTAATCATTTCCTGTATTATTCACGGCATTGTGTGCAATACCTTGTGGATTAATTATCTAGATAACAAAATCACTGCAGGCGCCATGAATGTTGTCGGTCTGAAGTAGTCATCTGAAGAATGAAAGCAAAGTGCTCCTGCAATCTAGGACATGAGGGAAGCTGAACTGAAGAGAACCCCTCCTACCTGCTACATACGGGTGAAAAAAACCCCTTCCTCCCTGTGCAGGAAGGTGACTAAACCATTATGCAACTGTGGAAAGCCCCAATTATTGCTAAAACTGAAGAAAGGGCTTTCATACCTGGAAGACAATCTGTTCAAAAGAAGGGAGAGAAGAGTCACCAAGTCTAATACATCCGAGTTTTCTTCATCTGAAATCCAGTGAGGAGCCAGAACTTCTTATCAATCACTATATGAACTTACTATGTAAGTAAATGCTATACAGTGAGAACTATTTTTCAATCCCATCTGTAGAATCCCAAAGAATAGTGCAACACCATCAATGGGTGAACTCACTGCAGAGCCCAGTGGATCCCCAGCGCTGACGGCTCAGAGGATGCACATGCTCCCCCTTCTCCTGAAGCACCAAAACTTGGCCAGAAATGCTTATTTCCTGGCATGGAAATGGTAGATAAACACTGGGAGCAGGGCACGGTTGGAACAAAACCAGAGCCACTAAGTGTGACAATCCACTTATGTACCAGTGACATCTAAAAGATATGTACCCAGGCTAAGCTGGTCCTTTCAGCTGGTCTAAGCCAATCTAGACTTTTTCTGTAGAGAAAAAAAAGAGAACTGCAACCTCCGGAAAATAACCTGGTAGAGCAGGTCCAGAGGAGGACCGTGAAGAAGGTCAGAGACTGGGATACCTCTCCTATGAAGGAAGACTGATGGAGCTGGGTTTGTTCAGCCTGGAGAAGGGAAGGCTCCGAGGAGACCTTACTGCAGCCTTTCAGCATATAAAGGGGGCTTATAAGAAAGATGGCAACAGACTTTTTACCAGAGACTGTAGTGACAGGACAAAGGGTAACGGTTTTAAACTGGAAGAAAGAAGGTTTAGATTGGACATAAGGAAGAAATTCTTTCCTGTGAGGGTGTTGAAACACCAGCACAGGCTGCCCAGAGAAGCTGTGGATGCCCCATCACTGGACATGTTCAAGGCCAGGTTGGATGGGACTTTGAGCAATCTGATCTAGTGAAAGACGTCCCTGCCTACTGCAGGGGAGTTGGACTAGATGAACTTTAAAGGTCCCTTCCAACCCTTTTGTGATTCTATGACTGATCACATTTATATTAGGATGGGACAAACACATTTTTAAGGGTGCTTCTACTGATTGACAAAAGCAGCCCAGTGTTGAGAGAGATACCACACCCAAGGTGACAGAGCCCTCCTGGACCCAGGACACCCACACGAGTGATGGAAACCCTCGAGAAGAATTACTGTTCTCCCTAACCACAGATGTGGCAACACACCGCCACCAGGCTCAGCTTGCACAGCTAGAAACATCTCATTTCTGTGAGCCCTAGTTAAGCAAGAGGCACAGGCTTATGTTTGAAGGCAATATAAACTGCACCACTGGAAATACCAATGGAAATATTTCTGTTATTTCCAGGCCACCAAACACAAGTGGCACTTACTAGTTTACTACTCTGGTTTCCAATTTGAGAAATGCCTTTAATGGCAGTGCTTTCTTGAATACACCAAATGCCACTGAGCGTAAATGTGCCTAAACTGCGTCTCCCAAGAAAGCTGTTTTTAAATTAACTTTGAGCATGTTCTAACCTAAAAAGGGAGGAGGGGAGGGAAAGAAAAAAAAAAAAAAAGAGGAAAAGAGGAAGAAGGTTTCTTTTGTGGTGTTTTTCTCTCTTTCTGCGGAAACAGGAGGAAATAGGTGCTGGTACAAGCAGAAAGGAAGACAGATTTGCATCTCCCAGTTTCAAAACAAAGTGCTATCAGCAAAAATATTAGATTATTGATGCAGGGAGAGAGGAAATTGCAAAGCTGGTTAACATTTCAAGAAGCTGTGAGGCTTTTCACTCACTGCTATAGCTGGGGAAAATAAAAATATTCTTTGAGTAGGATTTAATAACTCTGAATAACAAAGTCAAATAGATTAAATGCTGCATCTGTTGTTATAATTAAATTAACAAAGTACTGATAGAATCATGCATGTTTTCCCCTTGTGTACCATACCCTGGGCAAAGATGTGTTGTAGCTGTACATATCTCCTGTGTTATAAATTAAAACACAAGCCAAATTCATCCTTCCTGGAATGCTATTAAAAATCAAGGAAATTACTCCAGGGATAGATCTGGCCCAAAGATGTTTTCCAACAAAGATGAGTTTCAGAATAAATTCTACTAAAATAGGTCTGTGTGGAAATACTTGAAACATTTTCACTGGTGTTGCCAGAGCACTTCTTTAAAAATATATTGGAAGAGATAGTTCCCTGTATTAAATAGGTGGAAAATTTGAAGAGTTTTAGAATACTCTCTTTCTAAGAAACCAACCTGATATTCTCAGAGCCTAGATTTGTAGGGGGTGGTTCTGTTGTTGTTTCTTTTTTTGTGTTTTTTTGGGGTGGTGGGGAGGTACTGTGGGTTGTTTTGGGTTTGTTTTTGTTTTTTTAAAAATACCTAAGTATCTGCAGTCTTAAACAAAAGTCACTTTATATGCAGCTCATTTGGGTACCAAGAATTCAGAAGCTCAGAAGCTACAGGTGTACTTGGAGAATCAGATCCATGCATTCAAGAAATTTCAAATTTTTGCATTGAGATTACACAACCAGATGAAATACTGCTATAAATAGCATCAGGTTAAACTCTCAGCTGGCACGAGCTGGAGCCAGTCTATTAAAATCAATTAATCTTCCCCAGCTTATCTGACTGACTCAGGGAATGTGCACGATATTAATATTGCAGTTTTCCACAGAATGGCATATGCAGAAGTGCTGGCAATGGCCTCGGTTAACCCCTGTATGCAGCAGCGTGATGCTGGAGACCTCGAACACACCCATAACACTTCTCCCACAAATGAGTGCATGCAACTAAAATGATGAAAACAGTCATAAAACACACAAAAGTTGCTGAAAACACTTTTATCTCCAGCAATTCGCACAGCTAACAACTATTGTAATCACATTTTTGCAGAATCATAGAAGATTGGGCTGGAAGGAACTTCAAGAGGCTGTTGTTCACCTTTTCCCGGCCCCAGGGCGAGCTGTAGCACACCTACACGCCCCTGACGTCTCCTCCTTCCTCAGAAGTTTTTGAGCCAAAATCTTTCATTCTTGGTCTCAGTCCAAAACAAGATGTGATTTAAACCCAGTTGTTCATCTTGTTTTAAGCTCCAGGTGTTGGCCCTTAATGCTAATAAATACACAGAACATCAAACTGGCTGGCTAGTTCCTGTGTGAACAGAGCTGAGCCTTTGCTGACATGGGGACTGCAGAAGACATAAACAGGTAGGATTAATTATTTTTTTTACAGCAAGAGTTACACATAGCAAAAATAAAAAAAAAAAATCTGTTTGACAGATCTCCATTGCAGAAGATATTTTTAGCACATCTGGAGGAGACCACAGAGGTCATGAGAAAATCTGCAACGCTCTCATAGAGGCCATCCTCTCCCTGGCAGACACGGAGAGGCAGCGGGTGTACGTGCCCTCCCGCTGCCACACAGAAGAGGGGACTCTGTTCCCACTATTCTCTCCAGCATTGCTCTGACCCAGCCTGGTTTCCATCCCCCGGCTTTCACAAGCCTGTGACAGAGTCCCCCTGCAATGGCACAGGATCACGTACTTCTCCTCCCCTTCTGTTTTCCCACCAGAAAGTCCCAGGCTCAGAAGAGAGTCCCACGGAGCAGAGAGCTCCCGGCTCCCCTGCTTCAAACCTCCCAGGGCACAAACACAGAGATGGAGTCTTGGGGGGAAGGGAAGGAGGAGACTGGCAGGAAAAGCCATTAAATGTGCCATTTTGCCAAAATAGTACTTGGATGGTTCTCACCAGCACCAGGATTCAGGACTAACAGTGCTACTGATGGTCCTTCTGCAGTATGGTAAAGGGAGAAGGGCCTGGACATCAGATCCTAGTCTTCTTACAAAAGTTTTAAATTATTAAAGCAAGGCATCAATTCTTGTAACAAGGCACTGCAGCTTATTTAAAGAAAATAACGCACTAAGAAGAACTTTTCCTTCCACATCTTCCAGGCGTGGCATCACTAGGATCTGTTTGGAAATGGTTGTGTTGCTTCTGCCACAGTCCTGAGAACAACCTCATGCTTGTGAAGAGATGCAACCCAGTCTCCTCATTGAGATTCTAAACCAGAACACATATTGCTTCTATTTTTTTTCCCCCCATATATTTCTTTGCATGCAATTACTCAGACAACTCTTACTCTTCAATCTCCCGAGACTCAGTTTATTCCAATAATTGAGAGGGCTTTTTCATCTCTGATGTTCTGTTTTTCAGGGCAAGATTATTTTTTGTGTGTATGATCCTTTTTTCAATTATGCAAAACCCAAGGCAAAAGTGTAATAAAAAATGCAACAACTCTATTGCTTATTTTTGTGGTCTGACATTTTAATTTCATGTCATAATGAGTCTAATCAATCTATCCTGCATCACACCCATATCACGTTCCTAACCAGTAGCAATTAGAAATAGATATCCGATTTCTTTCTTCCAGAATTGTATGAAAATTAATGTCGCTTGTCACAAAAAGAGTTCATACTACAAAGAAACACACAAAACACTAAGTATTTTAATTTGACACCATTCTTTATGCAGTTCTCAAATTAGAAGCCACAATGTTAAATTCTATTATTAGTCCTCCCGCTTGAATCATCACTCTGAATAAAGGCATTAATGAGATGGAGACCTCCAAAGCGTTGTCTTAGAAGCCATAAAACGTGAAACTCAAATTGAACAATTTGGTCCTCGGGATTAAAATCTTCAGTAAATCACATAACCAGCAAGCAAAGGCTTAAGTACTGAACAAGGAGCATCTGTAGTGGCTCTGTTCCTCTCTGTACAAGTGACAGGCAGGGCACCTCTGGGGTGACAAACGCCTGAGTCTCCCTGTGACCCGGATTGGAGATGTTGTACCCGTCGTGGTCAGGGAGCCGGGCTGGCAGCTCTCCATCCCGGGGCTCGAATTCTCACAGCTGCCCCCTGCACGGGACTCCTCTCCTCCGACACACTCATCCTTATTCTCTGAGAGGTGACAGTTGTCCCAGTTATGCAGGAGGTGTCTTGCAGCAGTTCACGCCCTCTGGAAGACCCAACCGGTCCCACATCGGCAGCTGCAATAAAAACAACTGCTCCACTTCGGCGAAAGGAGCGACCAGTTGCTGCAACAGCCAGCTCTGCCCCGGCTGATGGAAGTGGGAAAAGGCAACGATTCTTCATATTGGTTACAAAAGTCTTGCCTTTAATTCCACTTGGAAGCTCATCCCTGCCTACCAGGTGCGTTCACTTGGTGCCTCAGCCACTTCTTCCTTAAAAAGTTCAAGCGGGGTAGAAAAAAAGGATGTGGAAGCTGGAATAACACTGAGACCTACTGTAACTCTGGCTTCTGTATCCCCAGAAGTGGCTGTATCACATCCAGAGTATGTTGCTTACCACCTCAGAAGTCAGAGGGCCACCCCAGTTTCAATTCCCAGTGCTGACCACCACTTAGCTGCGTTCTAACTGTGAAATACAGACTGGGATCAGAAGAAAGTCGGACATGGAGTACCAAAAATTCAGTGCTTCAGCCTCAGCTCTCAACCATCTACTCAGGTGTTACATCCATTTCATAAAAACGTCTGCCTGTTCTGCACCTGTGCTAATGGGCAGAAAAACAAAGAAAAAAAAAAGCTGAGTCCTGCGGATGTGCAAAGCTCAGACAACAATTAACCAGGGCGCTGATCAGACAAACTCTCTGGTTGCATCCACTGTGAAAACGGGCATGAATTCCATTGCCTCGCAAGGCAGCGAGACAGACGGACAGCAACGCCTCTTGCAAAGCTGCCTCGTGAAAAGTGAGTGACACAGTGAGGGGATCCAGGAGGTTTATAGACAAACCCGTTTAAGTGGAATCCTGTACAGCTCATACAGGAGCAGGGGTGCAAGCGCGGCACAACTGTTAGCTTGCACGTTACCTGAATCTTGGAGAAAATGCCCATGTCCAACCATCCCAGGGATTTCCAGAGCAGACTTAGGAAAGTCTAACAGTTCATCAGCTGCTACTGAAACCTGTGCTCAGCACGAGGCTAAAACAATACCAGGTAGTCCCTTACTCACTTGCCCATTGAACAAGGTAACAAGATAGGCAGGATCCAAGGAGTCCCCCGCTTTGTTCGAGCGATCCCTTGAGGCCCAAGTCCCTCCAACAGGGACAGCAATTCTAAAACTTCCAGTGGCAAACCATTAGCCTCGGAGTCACCAAAAAACTAAAGTTTCATTTAGCCCATGAAATTTTTCCCCACCCTTCTAAATCCTTTACACAGTCTGCGCATCAGCAAGTACAGATTTCCATTTTTATTCTCATATAGCAAAGTAAATATAACCCTGATAGTTAAGACTGAAATAAAGAAGCAATTGCAGATTTTGAATAGTGATGGTTATTCCTCCCAAATATTTGCATGTATCTTCTAAACGGTGAGTAAATCAAAACCCAGAGAGAAATACAGACTGTGGGCCAGATCTTTCAGCAGGTATAAGTCAGCATGGTCTGAACGACTCTTCATACATAATTATGGTGCCAAATGCTTGATGAAAAGAATTGAGTGGATGTCAACATATGCTTGATGTAAAACAGACAAGAGGGCCTTTGTCAGACAAGAATTAAATTAAGACTCACTATAGGAACCGAATCATACAGTTTAAAAGAAAACCACACTACAAACACATGTGCAGGCCTGAAAGCAGGGGTAAAAAAGCATGAGAAATGTCAGCTGAGGTCTGCTCCTTACAAGGAAGGAGGTTCAACAGCAAGGGATAGTATTATCCATTGCATCTAGAGACCTGGTTTTATAGGAACTGGCAGGCTTGCTGCTCTGAAGCAGCTGCTCGAATATTTAGCTTGAAAGGGAGAACTATTCCTTGTGTGTCTTTTAGCTGTGCTGCTAAATCGCTCTGCCGACACGGCGCTGCCAAACGGCAACGTGTTTCACAGGGGATGGGAGCGCCTTGGGGCTGAGCCTGGAGCCTGGTAAAAACTGCACGTGGTTCATACGGCACACGTTAGAGGAGCCCACAGCCCTGCACTGGTGCCAGGGGCACCTGGAAGCTGTCCTGGCATTTTCGAGGCCACGGCTCGGCACGTCCGCACCAGCGGGGTGGTTGCCCATGAGCCATTTTCAGCGTGTGGCTACTTTGTCGTGAAGAAAAAGAGGGAAGCAGCCTGTAAGAGACAGAAACCCAGGCAGCCAGGAGAGCAGCAAATGACTCACAGACTGCAGAGATGCCCACAAGACCTGTCCGTGCTGGTCGGAGCTGGGTATTACGGATAATAACTCCAACAGCCTGCACTACATAGATACTAGGCTTGCAGCCTACACATCTGCCAGTTTTCTTGCTAGATACTGAAAAAAGCATACCTCTAATCACTCACCAGCAATAATTCCCTTTCCTGCTTCAATCTTCTGTTACTTGGCTACCTCTGGTCCAAGAGACTTAAAGAAATTAACAATATCTGTTTTCTTTCTGGAATAGTGGAACAAAATAACTCATAAACTGAAACCTAAAAAATAAAACACACCAACGAGAAAGCAAAAATTTGTGGCTCACCAACTGGAAACAATTTCCAAAGCAATGATTCAGCATAGTATGTGATTTTACATGCACACAGAGACACAGGTTTTCAACATATTAAACTAATGCTATCTAGAACAAAAGATGTTCTCAGCATTCCTTTAAAAAGCCCATCACCCAAGTAGGTATCTAATAAATAAATAAACAACTAAATAAATAAATAAATAAACAACTGTAGTCTGATACAATATAGCAATTTCAATCAAACACAAAATCTTGCTGTCACTCAGGCTGAAGACACAGATTTTAAAGGAAAGCTACCAGACCTTTCCTGGTGTGAATATTTCACATTTTGAGAGAAGCAGGAGAATTTTGTGTTTAGAAGTTCCTCCATCAGAAGCTTTGTTTTAAATTAGGGATAACCAACTTTTAAGATTGCTCACAAAATCTCCAACCCCTCACGCAAAGCAAGAAGAACTCAATCAGAAACGCTGTGGACAAACAGGATCATCAATTGGTTTCCACGTGAGAATAGCTGTTAAAAAAAGGTAGAATCACATTTCCATGTGGAAAATCTTAAAAATATTATTAATAAATACAACATCTTAGATTTCCCTCCCCCCCCATTTCATTTACAGTAATACACATACACTCATCTCTGCTTGTTCCATTAGATAACAACAGGCAGCGGAGCCAAAGTCACATTCTTGTTCAAAATTGGTTTGGATTTGAGCCTCCCAGGCAGGAAGGAGCAGCAACACTGAAACCACAGGAAACAGGCAGCTTTTTTTCCAGTGGGGAGGAATAGGAAATACCTGCAAGTGGCTCTCAGACCCATCTTCTTCATAGGCCTCAAAATACCCACAAGGTAGACAAAATTCCCTTACAAATCTGAACTGGGGAGGGAGGAGGGAAAGACTGAAGTATTACGATGTTCCAATTTGGAAGCGTCATTAAGAATTATAATTCTGAGTGAATTACATTTGGGGGGCAGGGAGTGTAAAATCAGGCAAAGAGAAGCCATTTCATATGGCACCTAGATGGCAAGAGAGAGAAGCATTTATTCTACCACGCTGAAATATTTTATATTCCTAGTGTTGAATAGAGTGAAGGGAAGTGTTGCTGCTTCATCTTTGTCTCATTCTATGCTATGGCACCCTCAGCCATCCAAATTCCTGCTCCCTCTCACACCTTTACAAAATGTCAGTGCAGTGACTTTCTAGGAATTTGGGCCAAGTTCAAGAATCCCCATCTGCTCCCGTTGGAACGGAATGAGATCAGACTGTAAATGCGCGGCAGACTCCCAGCAAGGAGACACAGGAGCACAATTTGAACACGTATGAAAGTCAGTCCCAGGTTTCTTCATTCAAATTAGAAACTTTAGACTCGCCTCTGTCTCTCTGTAATGAAGCATTCATATATTCAGTTCATCATCCATTTGGGTTAAGTGCATGTATAGGCAAGCACTCTCAAGACACTTCATTAATTTACATTTATCTTAAAGATGTTTAGAATTGTAGACGTGCATGCACAAGATGAGTTTTTCAAGACTTAAAAGCAATTAGGTCTTGAGAAAAGTGGCTTTAGTAGCACATGTTCTCACAGTTATTTAAATAAATTAAAATCAAATATACGTTTAAATCAGCACAAGTCTTCTCATTAAACACTGGCATTTTTTCCAGTTTTAAGAGCTTTTCTGAATTGCTTCGCAGTGGGTACTTCGGAGCAGGCACTCGTGCAGGCAGCCAGCTAAGCAGGATGGTTCCCCTTGACAAACCTACATACGCACCCCGCGGGTTCAAAAATGGAATTTATAATACTTTGTCGTTATCGTTGGTAGCACTATGGAAATATATATACAAAATCTGTGCTTCATATCAAAACATCAGTCTTGCAAGTGACTTGCAGGAACAAACAGCTGAAACGGAGTCAACAACTGCAGAGCAGAGGACCTACTCCGATCAAGTGCGGGAGCAAACCTGGGTCAGCACCTTCCTGACTGCTGGGAAGGAAGCACCCAGAGCAGAAAAAGGCTGTAACTATAGAAAAACAAAGAGAGAATATACCACCACTTCTGGGCCGCTCACAGTCACTTCCTTATTTGTCTGAAGCACATACAACTTGAGTCACCTTCTGGAGATGTTTCTCCCCACCTGACTAGGTATCACGGTAGGCCAGGGCTAAAGCTAGGAGCAGAGGTCTGTGTTTATCCACTGAACACTTCCCAATTTACCTTCAGGGCACTCTGTAGAGCTGAGATCAAACTTTCCTATTTCAGGAGATGGGGAACATTAAAAAAAATAATTTCAAAAAACAAACTAAACAGAAATCAAGCAACTTGCCCAAAGCTGTATAATAGAATCATATATATGAGAAATTAGGTAGAACTGGAAACTGAAGGTGGATCATGCAAGTCCCGGTTGAGCCCTGTAAGATTAGTCCTTCTGCATTTGACCATGTATTACACTTCTAAATGTGCAGGAATTTCAAATCCTGCCTATTTAAACTCTACCAGAAAACTCTTTTCCATCATTGGAAAAAGATGATCCTAGCCCTGGCAGAGAATTATTAGACTTGCTTATAAACCCAAGTGTCTCTCTTGTTTCCATGTATTTATTTTCCTTTTAAGTCCATTTGTGGAATTAAAAGGAGAATAAATAGTCCATTTCTTGGCCAAGTCCATTTTTTGGCCACAAATGTAGCCAAGAAAAAAACCCAGTATGATTACATTCTGCAAGTGATAAAAGCCTGAAGTTTGCCATTTTAAGACATATACATAAACATACAGATACATACATACATATATACACACACATACATAGAGCCTTTGTTAATAATCAGAACACATCTTGATGAATCACCTCTATTTGATTTTTTAACAGTGATTCCGGTAAAAAGCAATCCCCAAATGTGCAAACTATTAAGAAAATATGTGAAAAAACACAGTCTGATTGGCAGACTAAAGTTGTAGGCTGAATAAGACATAAGCCTGTTTAGCATTAATGCCAGAAGATCCTCTCTCACTCTAAAAATCTGGCATACAATTTGCTTTATTAGCTCTAAATCAACTATTCATTTAATTTACATTAAAAATAGGAAATTAGAAATTAGTACAGATGATTTTGAAATTAAGCCATGCAAAGACAGCACTTCTTCTTCAATAGACTTTCAGTTTGGATGTGAATATTGCTGTACGCTGCCGAAATACTGTGACAGTCCATAAGGCCAGCACTAGAAGTCTTTTGATATAACCATTAAGATTTCATGTACTAAGAGTCGATTAACTCAAGGCTTCCTTTTCCACTAACTCAATGCCACAAACTGCCTCCAAGTATTCTGAGTTTAGATCCGAGTCTATGAGCAAGGAATGACTATCTTACGCGCCATCTAGAATTACAATTTCACAGATTCAGGAAATTAAACTTTTTAAAATTGGGAAGAGAAAAAGAAAGGCACGATAGTGCTTCACCCCAGTCAAAAAGTCACTGCAACTCAGATTAACTTAGATTTCACGAAGCTTTAGTCAAGAAAGTAAAATTGAAAGTGTGACCCTTAAAAAGTCAGGTCAGATGTTCCATCAATTTCCTCTTACGTTTTTGTGAAGCACATGGTCCAAGGTCACAGGAAAGTCTACCACAAGTCACCAATATGCCACCAGTAGAGATCCAAGAGCTTCCCTTCCAAGCTAGAGACAACTACCAACCGAACAGAAGCCACCACTCCAGCACCAAGCCAGAGGTCTTCACCAGCAATCCCCTTTCATACAAATGACAATACAGAGGAACAGCTCCGCAGCCGGAGCCGGCGGCTGGCACAGCTCCCGGTGCGTTGGGGCAATTAACTCCGGCAGAACAACGTTACGGTGGCTCATGCCCCCTTTCTCACCGCCGGAGCCTCGTAACATTTGTGTTTACTGCTCTAGATCAATGCCAGTAACTTCACAGTCCTGCCCTACTCTACCTTTAACATTCCCTGCGTTCCCACAGTATTAAGGACATGGCTCATTCCAAGAACTCCATCTAAAACGCCATTTTAATCTCATGCACAGAGGCTTTCTTCCCTTCCAATAGTTTCAGTGAATTTAACATTAGAAAAGGCTGATTTTTTTTTTTCCCCTCTCAATCGCAACAAAACCTTTTTATGCTAAGTACATTTTAACAGGGCTGCTGAGCAGCACCATTACTGGAAACAAGGGGTTTATATTGGAAATGGTGATGTAACCTTAAACACAGCACCAAGCCCCATGAAAACCCTGTCATGCTTCTGGAAAGAAAATGCATTTACAGCCTAACAGGCTCTGTCATCATCATCATAAAATGCACGTACTGCTGCTGCACACTCTCAAAAAACTTCATTAAATGGGGCTGAGCACGGCTGCAATGAACTGCAGTCTCCCCTGACTTTGTACAGTTAGTGGGCTCATTACCACCGCCAGCTGGGACCATCCCCACGCTAACAAGGAAGGCAAAAATCTGCACTAAACTAGAATCTAGTTTTGTGATCACGAAAAGAAAAAGGGAACAGAACGGGTTTGAATAGAAGTCAGTGCTGGAGGGCCACTCTCACCACCTGGCTGTTGTACACTTAGTTATTCTTTGCGTAGCTTTAACACCTACCCATTTCTTCAAACAGTGACTCTTGTTATCATCCTTATTCCTTTGTTGTTATCAAACCAGCCTCTAGGGAAGGTTTATCAGCTGCAATGAACACCGGCCACTGTACTTGGCATAAAATTTGGAAATTTTGAAATTAAGACAGTAAATCACCACTATCCTGTGCACCTAAGAGACAAGTCTGGATGTGACATAGATATAACGATGCTATTTTATTAAACCAGTAAAAGAACTGAAGAGAAGTGAACAAGTCTTGACCTTAGTGAACATCTGAAAGTTAATAACCCTAGATTAATAACCCCGAGAGGGACCGCTGTTACAATGACAAAGATCTCCAGGAATTTAACACAGAGTAAGTTTTATTATTAAAACTATACTTACACCTAAAGTGCTCTGGATTATTTAAGATTTGTACAAGTGAGAGCCAGGAGACTTCATCTAATCAGGAATATGCTGTAATAGCCTCTGATTCAGAGGCCATCAATTTACTTTGTGTTCACAGACTATGTACCACGTACCATAAAGTGAAACAATAAAAAGAGGTAAAAGGAAAGAGCTTATACGGCAAAAGACTCGGGCAGTAGCAAAGAAGGAAGGGGGATGAGGGGTGTGGAACAGGAAAAAAAAAAAAAAAAAGGTGTTTTATAGACAAACTATCCGCATGTACAGTTCTGAAATTATAACTCCCAACTTCCCGATCACATTTCTGTGTGTGCTGCCGATGAAACAAAGCAATGGAGAACAACAGGGCCATTTTGCCTCTTTTGAAAGGGAAACTCCACCATCATGGAAAGCTAATAAAGAGAATAAACGCAACAGGCAAGGCTAAGAAAGCAGAGAATAAAAAGTAATAGTATCGATTCAAGTAGTTCATTTTTTATTCATGGATATTCTTTCCAATGGATATCACAGAAGCATTTTATGCTTAATAGGTGCCATCACTGTGCAAATGTTTTCTAAAATAAAGACTTGTTTTATTCTCAAATACAGAAAAAAAGCCCTTTACCAAGGCATTAAATGGCTTCATTCTCCACTCAAAGCCTGCACTGAAGGGCATATGTGAGAAACGGCACGAATATGCACAAGTCCTTCAAAAAATGTCATCATAGTAAACAGCCATATGCGGTATTCAAGAACCAAAATGAAGTGTGGACCATGTAAAACAAAAGAAAACTTACCCTCAGTGAAAGTGCTTTGATGTTGACACAATTTAATAGAAGGTGGGTGCTATAGATGCTGAAGTGTGCTTTTGTTTTAAATTACAAAGCAAATTAAAACGTGTTTTCATTTTAGTAACCCTGTTTAATTTGTCTGTCGGTGATCCTTGACTTCTCAGAGGAGAAGGCATGTATATTATTAACCACCTGTCAAAGGGCTTCAAAATAATAAAAAAATAAAAAATGCATTCTGTGTCCTCAAAGGGCAATTGAGAGCTTCATCCAAGGCCATTCTGGGAACTTCACTGAACAGCAGATGGTACACACATGAATTCTTCCCACCTGGTACAGACCAGTCACCCCAGTTCACTGCAATTGCTGAAGAGCTGCGACCCTCTGGAGGTGCAACTCTGGCTCAGCTTCACTCTAAAAACATCATTCCCGACGACTACAAACGAAGATGGAGACAGTTCAGTTGGACAGGCAGTGCTGGACAAGATGAACACAGGTCTGTATAAACTCTTAAAGAAAACATCACGTGCTTACAGTGCTGACATGACACAACACTGAAAATAGAACATTAAAACTCTGAGAGTTCAAACATGATGCTTTTTGCATAAATCTGTGATTCTCTCTCTCCCCCTGCTCCATTTGTTCTTTTATCCAGACACTATGAACTTTATACAAGGATTAGTCAACAGAAGGATGGCCAGCTGACCTCCACAGGTAGCCTGACAGCAGCCTTCTGTGTCCTTGAAGTTCTAGAACACAGTAAGGCCTCTTCTCTCATGCCTTAAAGTAGTATTTTTTTATTATTATTATTTTCAGTCCACGTTTTCTAATGCAGTTTTCTATTTTGGGTATAACTAATATAGCAAACACATCTCTGATGTTTATTTGATCACCTAAAATGCCAGACAAATCACAGGGATTCACTGGATATGCTCTAAGACACTTGCCTTTGAAACATTTGATATTGGTAGATTTAATTTTCAGCTTGCCCCCTGTGATCAGCTGCATTAAATGTACATTAGATTTTGAGCAGAAGTTTCTGCTTCTTAATTAAACTTTGGTTTGCATTTACAATGGCACTTTTCCATACGTGTGAGACACGAGAAGCAGAATGATAACCTAAACTATGTGTAGAAATAATATGTTGCTGTTTTCTGCTATTCCCAGAAAAACACGCATAGGTTTTTTCTTCCTTAAAGAAAAAATAATCAACATGATGGGGAGGGGGTGAAAACCAAACCCTCAGTTGGATACACAAGTCCCAGTCTCAAGAGCCTTTTAGAGCGCGAGTCCAATTGCTTCCTACTTCTCCCCCTTCCTGCTTCTGGTTTAAATACTCATGTTTTGCAAACCAAGATTTCTCTTTTACATAAATTACTCTCCTCCTTCCCCAGTCTCCATGATAGAGAATGTTGTTCATCGATATCGTACTTCATAATCTCATTAGCAGCCTCTTCTTCCCTCTTCCAGTGGTTAGATCTTGTATTTAGACAGAAATGTCTTCTGGCAACAATTACAGCAATCACACCTACTTGGAACTGAAAATGCTATTTAATCTACTGTGATTTTGTTGATATCAAATATGCAGATTAATAGTAAAGGGGGGAGTGAGGGGTGGGGAGAACTGCTACAGCTTTGGAAGGATGTAACATACTGGGTACTTATTTCCTTTATTTACTGAGTAAACATGCAAAGACGTGTGTGCTTTCCTCCAGCGAGCGAGATAGGCAAGTGAGAGGGTCACAGTGACCACGACAGGAGACTGTGCAGATCCCTTTCCTGCCCAGGCATCTTTGCATCCATAGGTGCACTGCAAGACAATGGCTGGAGATGACCCAGGGAAGCATAGACTCAAGGAAAGGTCCCTTCTGCTCCCCTCAGAGGTGCCATCCTATACCTTAACTTTTGCATGGCTGCCCTTGGGCAAATGAATACCTGATGACTAATAGTTTTCTAGGCCAAAGGAAGCCAGGAAGCAGGCTGTTAATGAAGCCTTCCAAATTGCACTCCAAAAGCCCAAAGGGCGCTGGAAAGAGGCACTGGGATAGGATGGGCAACCTTCTTTCAGAAACCAGAGCCGCACTGGTGCAACTGACCTACATTCTCCAAGTCAGTGGTGAAGGACTGGCCGAAACATATATAAATAATGTCTCCGTATCAGCTGAATCTACAAGCATCCCGTGCTGGTGAGAACAAGTCATCTCCTCTCGTATACTGCTCCGTCACCAGCCACAGATGCTAAATATGATCCCCAACCACATCTGTTTTAACTTGCATAAGGTCCTTTACAGACCAGGCTGTATCTTGCCAGAACCTCATGTCAGGTTGCCATTTATTGACTGCAGTGGTGGTGAGAAATCCAGGGTTTTAAATGACCATCATAACCCTCACCTTTGAAATCTAATTCAAATCAGTTTTAAGACTTCCTTCTAACGACTGACTCCCTTTATCCAGGCATCTGTTGGATTTGAGAAAGAAATCATACCAAGCTTCAATTTTTAAACTTGTTTTTAAGTAAGATAGTTTTTTTTTAAAGACCACAAAGGTTCTTCATTATCTGCACATCTAAATATCTTCTTGCATAGCCAGGGGCAACTTCTACATATTCAAACCTTGCGGTCTGTGGGTTTCAATGTTTTACATCAAGAGCAAAGTACACGCAGGCTCAGAATAATCCCATGCCTCCATTTTTCACTTCAGCTAAAAAGGATTCAACGAGACACATCAGAGGAGAAAACACTGGCATTGATTGTATTCTAGAAATGAGCAGGTGCTAAAGATGAAAATTACTTAAGCAGAAATCTTGATTCTTGAAGATCTGAAGCATTTTCTATGTTTTAGTTATTCTCTGTAGAAAGGTTACTGTAACATGAGCCTTCTGTTTGCTGAAGAGGCAGATAAATTACACCACTAATTGGTCACATACAACACACACTTATTCAAATTCTTTATTACACATGGAAAATGACTCAGTTCTAGTGTTCTAAGCGAACACATTTTCAGCTGTTATTCCTATCAAGGTTGCATTAAGAGACATAATTTTAAGAGACTGTCAGGTTTTGCTTGTTTCTAAATTAAAAAAATAATGGTTCCAACCTCTTCACCAATAAATTTCAACAGGTCACAAACATTCAGGGCAGGTAAGGAAGCTTTAAGGTGCTTTGATCAGGTAGGGCAGGTTAATTTAGACTGAATGTTTCATTATGGCTAAACTATACATTTATTTTAAACTTACTTGTAAATTTCCCCCATTATTTTCATGTATTTCTAATCCAGTTTAAATTAGCATTTCAACCTATACAATCCTAAAGACCTACCCCCATATATACGTTCAACAAAATACTCAAAGATGATCTCAAAGTGGACAAACCGCAGTAACGGGGCATTCCGCCTTGAATTCAAGGTCTTTGCCAACTTTGAATTTACAGTTAGTGTTTGAGTCATATCCCCAACAGAGGATCTAAAGTACACTCCTCTCACCTCATCCTGGACATGACACACTCCTGTATCACAACACTGGCAGGACACCTGTACAATAAGCCAAA
This sequence comes from Tringa solitaria, assembly GCA_026413425.1. NCBI lineage: Eukaryota > Metazoa > Chordata > Aves > Charadriiformes > Scolopacidae > Tringa > Tringa solitaria. The sequence goes on from JAOXJM010000001.1 coordinate 8,243,377, forward strand.
GGCAGAAACGTAGTGGATGTTTCCATACCTCACTGAGCTACCAGTTAAACAGCAGAGCAGCGTCGAGCAGAGTGGTGCTGCTTCACCTCTCATCGGGCACTAGAGCAGGATCAGATTCACATCAGATTTATGTTCAGGCTCTACTCACCTGCATTATTCTTCTCTGGAGAAGCAGAAAGCAGTTCTTCACAAGGCACACTGTCCCAAGAGCTAAATTCTTTTTCTTCCTGCTACAGCCCAGCTACCTGCATTTAGGCAATGGCTACTACAGGTATAGGATGGCCCCTCTTTTCTGCCTACCTTCTATCCTCACCTTACTGGCAACAACAGAAGCCACCTGGCTACTAGATCAGATAGCAGATGCTGTCCTAATCGCCCTGCAGCAGCTGCCACCTGCTTTCCCCCTTTCCCTGCTCTGGGGGGCTGTCAACAGGAGTCAGTGATAGCACTGGGGAAATGAGGGACACGCAGCTCCAGCTTGAGAGGCTTCAGAGTCTGGAGCAATCCCACACAGAGAGGTGGAACCACCTTATCATCTCAGCCTCCGTTGGCTAAATAAATCAGAAAACAAACACGGAATTGCATGCTTTTGTGTACACATCAGGGTAAAAGGGGGCAGAGATGGTCAAAAAGATACGGGTGCATAAGTGACTGTAGGAGCTTTTGGCACAAATGCAGAAGAGCCAGGGGACGCGCCGGAGGCTCACGAGGGACAGCACACAGACAGCCAAGACAGACGTGTGGCGATGAGAGGAAGGGTAACAGCACTGCAACAGAGAAACCTGAGCTGCTTTAATTGGGTTCTTCACCTTATAAAATAGTTATAAAACGAAACGTGAGATTTCAGGCCCAGATGAAACTGCTATGCTAATAAAATACAGGAAACACTGATCTCAGTAAGAGTCATTTACTGAACGAGTACAGAGAACTGAGTCTGTAGGGCTAAAACATCTTATTATTTCTCTTTTTTTTTTTTTTAACATATACAGTTCCTTGTAAAAGTCAAACACGGCAACTGGAGAGAGCCCATACCCAAAAGATTCTGCAATGATCATGAAATGGCACTGAAATTCTGGCTACCAAAGCTTTTCCTGCATAACTGCAAGGCTGACCATCTCAAAAAGCTTTTCAAAACCTGCCAAAGTAACTTGGACAATATCACACCATCTCAAAAACAGAAGTAACATAAGGAGTTCAGAGAGAACACTCAGAAGCACCTACAATTTTTATGTGAATGACTGTGCCACTGAGGTCCCTTTACGCTTAAACATCACTAACAGATTAGCCAGTAGCACCCAAAGCCAAAAAACAAACCAAGAATAAAAAAGGAGGGACAGAATTAACTTAACAAGGCCTATAATAGATCCTGGCTCAACTGTGCCTCAAGACAAAAAAAAAAAATAATAAAAAACTGAAAAGACATTTACCACAGGATTTTGTAAATATGGGCTGATGCTCACATACCGCCCAGCGTTACATGCGGCTGCAAAAATTCACTGTGTCTCATGAGATCACATGCGTACACCCCAAGTTATACATTTTTGCAAGCTCTTGCCAGAACCAGTCAGACGTTTTCCTTTATTTCCACAGCTGCTGAAAAGTATTATCGTATCCCTACTCTATCATGTCCAAATTTTCCTGGCTTTTGAAGTGATCCACGCTTAGTTAAAGCTGGAAAGGATGTTTAACTCATTTCACGAAGAGTTTGGTTATACATCTCCCTTTATGAAAAATTTAAATTGTTTGGCTAAGAAGTAGTGCCTTTTTACCCCAAGATGCTACTCCAGCAGCAGTTAAGTAAATAATACAGAACAAAAACAGGGAAAGAAACCCAAGTGTTTTGTAACTGACACAGAAAAGGGTTTTGGTTTGTTTTCATAAAGTTCAAAACAGAAGAAGTTTTATGACTTAAGTAAAATGAGCGCAAAAGGGTTTGGAGAAGGAAGGTTTCTATTAAAGAAATCTGAATGGTTCAACAGTAATTTGAGCTCCATATGAGCTCACTTTTTGCTGTGCCACAGTCCACAGCGAAGCAAAAACTTCACAAAACGCAGGAGGGAGCCGATGACAGATGAGAGGGCAAGAGGCAACGCAGGGGCCATCTCCGAAATAATTACTAGCACTATATTACAGCCTGCCACGAGAGCGCCTTTCCCACATTTTTAAAGCTGCAAACGTAAACAGCACTTAAAAAGAAATTTAACTTGAGTGGTGAATCAGGAAATGAAAAGAAAATGGGCTGGAAAAAATTGATGGATTTTCCTGTGCCCCAAGGAGCAGCCCTAGGAAGTCCTGGCTCTCAACAGAGAATCCCACTTCGCAGTCATCAGGGCTCTCTATCTGTAGGGACTGGGATTTCAGGATGATGTTTCCTTTCCCCAAACGGTTGCTGCCTGTCACCAGAGGCTGCTATCAGCAGTGGCAAATCCGACAGCGTCTGCAATGTATAGGAAATGCCCAACCAAGGAGAAAACTCAGGCTGGGCTCAGCAGTGGGTAACGCTGCCTGGAGTTCACCCCTGGCTGCCAGCACCCTCATTGCGTAAGGGCAACCAACCCCACCAGTTCCTGTGGCCAGTGGATGCGCGTGATCTCCAAGAGGAGGCCACTGGCCCACAGAAGAATGGCCTGGGCAGAGTCACGCCAAACCTGCAGCTGACAGGAGTCCCAGCTCATGCCCAGTGTCAGGACCACGCTTAAAGCACGGTGCAGATGCTGCCCGGGGACCCCTGTGACTCTGGCTCCAAGAGCCAGGCTCTGGAAGGACACAGTAAGGCGAGCTCTGCCCGATGGGGATCTGAGACACCACTCCATCTCAAGTAAGTCTCCCTTCTGACAGCTTAATGCTTCACCCACAGATCTGCACGTAATCAGCTCAGCGTTAAGATCTGCAGCTAAACCTCATTGGCTGAGGCTAAAGATTAGAGATAAAAAAACAGATTTTTTTTTTTTTTTTTTTTAAGAAAAAGTAAAGCAAGGCAGTTGGAGCTGTTCTTTCCCTCCTCATTACTCATCACTGTAACTGCACCCAAAGGACAAACATTTGCAGGCAGCACTGATACCGGTTCATTCCCTCCTGGAGAGGTGGGCAGGCAGGAAAAGCCTCCAGCAGAAGAAGTTGAGAACTACCAGAAACATGACAGAGGTTTGGAGCAGGGAGGTTCACTCCTCCTGGGAAAGGCAAGACAAACCACCATCTGCGTTGGTAGCCCAGCTGCCCAATACCTGCTCAGACGGTTTAAATCCTGACTTACTGGGTTGAGCAGCACTTGCAGAAGGACCTCACATCAACAAGAACCAGGTCGACCAGCTGAAGAGGCAAGGCACAGCCTTTGCCGAACAGGAATTTTCCTCTCCAAGGAACTCTGCAGGTGGCATCCCACATAATGGGGTAAATATGGAAGCCCAGAGAAGCCGTGGCTGCCCCATCCCTGGAGGTGTTCAAGGCCAGGCTGGATGGGGCTTTGAGCA